>JAMKYM010000600.1:0-1200000 GCA_026541065.1 Canavalia ensiformis
GCAGTGATTGATTATAGGGCCCAATAGAAGGGCCATCGGCTGACTTTGACGTGATTGTTGCATGATATGGCTATTGCATGGCCTAATTCAGAAATCTGATTTTGGCCCCTATAATAGTTTGACCGTCGCTGCTCCATACTCATGTGCAGATACATTTGAGGATTGTTGGAAGCTTGCTCAACCACTAGGCTGCTCCGCTGGTTGAGCTTATAACCTCTTGCCTTACTCTCAAGCTAGCCCATATGGAAATTTGTCAAATGAAAACCCCTATGATCTTCGAGCCTCATACATGTGATATGGGATCTTCGAGCCTTGATTCGGTGTCCAGTTTGCTGAGCATGCCAATTCTCCCCAACAACCACCACACTCTAGGACAAGCATTAGTGAAAGTCGTGCATGGAGACGTGGGATCAAGTTTGGTACATAGGCTGGATGGAGTGTGCATTTAAGACCTGACGGCATCACCCTTAGCCACATGTACAAGATCCCAGTAGCTACGAAGCTTGCCATACATGGGGATACACTTCCTGCTAAGGGACTTGAATCTGTACGGGACAATCAGAACCAGTTTGCACAAGGATGCCCACAACTCAGTTGAAAGCATAGGAGTTTCCCAGCTTAGGATCTTAATCAGCCAAGCCCATTACGGTTCGGTGGTCATTTTTATGATGCCCCTTCAAGCCATGCGAAGGTGGGTTCTCTAAAATCTGCTCTTCTGACTGTTGGACCTAGTTAATCACTATTATGACTTTGCAGGAGGCCAAATATTTGCCCCATATGCATGCATGAACCCCATCTTCTTGTCTCTTTATGTTAAAGACTCAAATCAACTTCTGTCGTCGTGATATGGCATCTCACGTGACGACTTTTTTCTTGTGAACTGTTGATTGTTTTTGCATGGAAGGCAATTGTGGTCTTGGGCTATCAATCGTTAGGCCCGTGAATGTGCACTTGGAAGGTGCACGCATCATAGCTCTCATGCATGGATCAAAGCAAAAGTTGACTCCCGAGTGGTGATTACTTGATCGGGTTTGTTTATTCACAGGCGAACCATTTCAAAGTTCACAAGTGGGTTATAACCAGATTCAATATCTCACAATCTTTACCTTGAATCGAACCCTATACTTAGTAGATACATGTCACCCTTGTTGCTTTTAAACCTGATACTACATCAAAACGAGCTACTGTATGATCCTTTAGGATGCTGATTGCGGACACGCAGGGAGCCCATATCTGTGGAATAGATCCTTTGACTACAATTGACGCCACCAACAGGAAGTTTCCTATCTCATGATAAACTACGAGGTGCAGCTTGGGTGAAGATCTTTCAAGCCTCCATGGGGGAGATCAGCATCATTTTTACAACTCTTTGTCCAACCACGACTTCCCAAGAACCAGCCTCTTCTCGTATGAAGTTTTGTAACCATAGATGCAGAATTGATCTTCACATTATTAAGCACTACATTCCTGGGGTCTGGAAAAACCTTCAACCCATACAGGCATGTGATATGAACTTCCATTTAGGTTCACAGTTGCCTTAGATGTGGTAACGTTATCAAGGAAAGCCACACTTGAACCACCAGATATGGTACCATTGTCAAGAGTATACGAAAAGTCCTTATCTTGTAAACGGCGACCTAGCCAAAGGGATATAATATTGAGAACCACATAGTAATCAGTGTTTCTTCCAGTTTATAGCCTTGTGCAACTCCTTAAAGTGGCCTCACTTAGGCCGTCTAATCATGGCTGGTAGACATAAAAGGGTCTACTAGCAATTTGCTAAGATTAGTCCCTCCATGATACATATAGTAGTTATCGAATGGACCCCCTCCTGTGTCCAAGTTTTGTTTCCACAATATATGCTTGAGCAGACCCATCAATTTGTGCCTCAAGATCCATGCAGTCTCACTTTTCAGGGTTTAACATATCTTCTATAATATTGAGGTCTTCTATAACCCTCTTGCTTGAAAGTTATCTTGGAGCAATTTCGGGGGGGGGGGGGGGGGAGGGCGACGTTGATGATGCTTCTGGTGAGAACATAGATAAAGGAAAGAAGCACAACGCAACACTGGGTCCATGTGGAGGTCTCCACATGCTAGGATGGCTTTAGAGGCAACAACTTCAATTCTTTCTTACTTGACTACATAGTAAACACAATTCTGGGAGACTAATTTAACTAGTCTCGGCACGATCGCATTAAAGTTGCAAGAACAAGGGACTTAACGTACACCCACATCAAGAATCGATGCATATCTTTAGGCTAAAGGCTAAAATTCTCCCAGAACTAATAATAACCTTGTGTTTATTCTGATAATTGACGCTATATTTTCAGAATCAGGAGGATATACCTGAAACTTGCAGGTTATCAATAAGCTTTCACGCTGTTGAAGCTTCCATCTCCCTCATTTCCAAGAATCCAGCGAAATTGAATGCCTCCTAACGAACGTGAGAGGAATTCCCCAAAAAGCTTCACTAGCTGCCACTCAAAGCCTTTGTCTTCCTTCCACCTCAAGAACCTCCAGCCAAATGATCTAACAAAAAACCCCTTGAGACTCAAACTCCCCTCCTTTTCTAAGTCTCTATTTTCAGTTTTTTATTTCTCTTTTCTTTCTGTTCTTTCTTTTTCTGTTTCGGAAAACCGTTTTTTCTATTTTTAATTTTTGTTAGTTCTCTTTTTTTTTGTTAATTCTGTTTTTATTTTTTACTCATTCTGTTTTTTTTATCTTTTTTCTATTTTTATATCTTTTTTTTTAAAAAATTATTTATCTTATTTTTATTTTCTCTTTTTTTTGTTTTCTTTTACTAATCTTTTTAATAATTCAATTATTAATTTTTACATTAATTTTCTGTTTTATTATTTTTTATTTTATTATTTATATATTTTTTTTACTCATTTGTTTTTATTTTTGTTTATTAATCTTTGTAATTTTTATTCCTTTTTTTCATTTTTATTTTTATTATTTCTATTTTTCTTCCTTTTTTTTTATTTTTTGTTTCTACTTTTATTTTATTCATTATTTTGCTTTTATTATTTTAAATTTATTTTTTAGCTTTTATTCATTTTTCTTATTTTAATAATATATTTATTATTTTTGTTTTAATATTTTGCTATTTTCTGTCTATTGATCTTAATATTTACTAATTAATTTTAAATTATTATTGCTTTCTTGATTAATTTTATGATGGGGGTCTCGGACATAATTAGGTGTTTACAAACCTAAGTCTAGGTCTTGAATTATAATCTCATTTCTTCATAGCTCTCAATGGAGTTAGGCATTTTGTTTCAGATTTCAAGAGAGTTGGAGAACCAGGTCTTGACTCTTCTGCTCACTATTAGTTTGGTAACTCATGCAATGTCTATTCATGACCTTCCTACACCAGGATTCTAATTGTATTAGGAGGCATTCGCAATGACCCTATCATCACTGCCTTGGTGGTTTCAAATTTTTTTTTGTAAATTCTAGACCTTAATGAACACAAGGATCATTTGCAAGCACACAAATCATTCCTAATTCAAGAATCATCTTGATTCATGCAGTAGTATTGAATCCTAAACTCTAATCAGGAGTAGAGATGTACGCACTAGTGGGAATGAAAATATGCAGAATCCACACCATAGTTCCAGGATTCCAATCACATTTAGACGTGGATTGAAATACTCAGAATCTTACCTAGAAATTCTGGTGTTGAACACTTCTTGCAAGCCTCTCCTCTATCTTTTTCCTATTCTATTTATATGACACTCCCCCTTCAACTCTAAATTAGGGAGCTCTTGAGGTCAGAAAGAGAGCTTCGATTCTTCGATTTTTGTTGGTGTAATCTCCACCATTTGCCCTTACATTTGCTGTGTTCTTGAGCTTCCTGTGCCTCTTTCCGAGAGAAAATGATAGTTGTCCCTTTTCTCCGTGTGGTGCCTATGAGGATGATCTTAGTGCAGGAGAAAGAGAAAACTTCTCCCTGGTGCGCCAAAGAGAATCCCCCCGGGAGAGAAGCTCTTGTTTTAGTTTTTTCCTTTTCTTACTTTTTGTTGATTAACCCCTTTAATCAAACACTAACTTTTGACTAACAAACTAATTGCTCAAACTAAATTTTAAATTTTTTCTGTTTTTTTTTTCATTTTACTTACTTTTTTTATTTTTCTTTTTACTTGATCTTATTTTTATTTTTATCCCTTTTTATTTTTCTATTATTCTACTTTTTTCTTCTCTCTTTTTCTTTTTATGTTTTTATTTATTTCTTATCTCTCTCTTTTCCTTTTTTTGTCTATTTTTTCTTTTTATTTCTACTTTTTCTATTATTATTATTCTCTTTTATTTTTGTTATTTATTATTATTTTTTCTATACTTTAAATGATTTTGGAGCAAAAACTTGTTTTATTCATTATAAATTTAGCCTCAGACATAATTAGGTGTTCGCAAGTATAGTGTGGTATTGACTTTTGGAGCCATTCTTGACCCTTGTTTGAAACTTGATTTTATCCTCTTTTGTTATACCAAGCTTGATGAATCTACTTATGAAGATGAGATTAAAAATGTGAGAAAAATTTGAGAAGCTTTATGAAGATATGTATGTTATTGGAAAGCACCATCATACTAAATCTATATCATTTAGTGATTAATATTTTGGATAACTCAAATAGAAAAAGGAAGTAAGAACAAGAGATCAAAAGTTTTCAAAGGTATTTTTAATGCTTATTCATTAGTTTAATATTGTAATTATTATTTTTTATTTAGCTAACTTCTATATTATATATTGTAGGAGTTTAAAAGGTTCCAAAATCAAACTAAATCTAATGTTGGGAAGAGTGAAATAGATATTTATTTGGAAGATAAACCCCTTGATTATGATGATAGTGAAGATTTAGATGTGTTTGGTTATTGGAAGACCAATGAAAAGAGGTTTCTCATGCTTGCTGTCATGGCACGTGATGTGTTAATCATTTCAATCACTACAGTGGCATCGAAATCTTCATTTAGCATTGGTGGACGTGTGCTTACTAAATATCAAAGTTCCTCCCTTCCTGATAATGTTCAAATGCTCATCTGTACTAGATATTAGTTGCATGATCTTATTTGGAATTCTACATGTAAAATTTACATGATTTTTATATTTTTATTTAATTATAATTAATTATGTTGGGATAATTATCTAATTATTTTTTATTGATTGTGATTTGTGAATTTTAGATGAAGATGAGTATACATCTATTTTTCCTGGAATGGATGAGTTGAATGTGTATTTAGAGGATGAAATTGAAGATTAATACAGAATTGAAGAATAAAGACTAATTTAACTTGTTGATATTTATTTTTGGAAGGTGAGTTTATCTTTCATGATCATATTAAAAATAGATAAAGGATGTTATTTCTTGGAACCTCGATTTCTATTTATTTTTTAACTAATTTAACTAATTTATGATTATTGTTTTTTGTTTATTATTTCTAGATTTATTTTTTTCAAATTTTAATCGGTTTCTAAAATTATTTTAGTTTTCTAGAATTTTAATTTTTGTTTTCAGAATTATTATATTGTATTTTCCAGAGTTAAAAAATTTGTTTTCAACATTCTTTTATTTTTCCAGAACTTAAATTTCAATGTTTAGATTTTTTAAGTTTTTTCTCTTAATTAAATAATTAAATTTTTTATTATTATTATTATTATATTTTTTTTATCTTTTTTTGTGTTTTAAATTTAAAAAGTTTTTATTTATTATTGATTTATAAATTTTTTAATTTTGTTTTTTTATTTCTTGGAATCTAACTCTTCTATTAATTTTGAATTCTGATTTTATTATTTTTTATTTTTTTTGATTTTTTGATCTTTCAAATTCATTTTAATTGAAGATGAATTTTTATTCTTATTTTTTTTTATTTTTTATTGGTGTTATTTTTCGAAATTCAGATTTTTATATCTTATTTATTTTTCTTTTTCTTGATTTTTGTTTTGGTTTTCGTTTTAGATTTTTGAAATCTTTTAAGTTTTCATTATTTCCCTTTTCTTTTTCGATATCTAGCTTTTCTGTTTATTATTTAATTATGATTCACTTTGAATTTCTTGGGGTCTGCAGCTCAGGTTTATCCACTAGTCGACTTGAAATAGGCCTCATACATAATTGGGTGTTTACAGCTTTTGCCCTCTTACTCATTTCTTATCGATAATATGAGAAATATTCTCTCGTTATCGTGGTGAGAAAATGGGTAAAGACGTAAACAGCTTATGTTCGAGGCAAGTGTCGTGATAACCTCGGAATTACCATGTCCCCAAGATTACAGAGCTTTCAACCTCATGTGTGGAAAGGAGACGAGCCATATGAGGTCTGACTTCGTGTGTTGTGATGCTAAAATCATAAGAGACTAAAGTATGGAGGGCCTGATAACATAGACCAAGAATCAGAAATGTAAAGATGCCATGGCCCGACGACATAGGCTAAGGTACAAAAAAGTAAGCTAGAGGAGATGGCATACTCGACAACATAGGCTTGAAAAGCAAGAATCTAAACTAGAGGGTGGGACGACATGGGCCGAAAGCAAGCAAATCTAAACTAGAGAGTGGCACGACAACATGGACCTAGGAGAAAATAGTAAATCTAAACTTGAGGTGGCCCGACAACATGAGGCGGAAACGGTAGAATCTAAACTAGAGGGTGGCTTGACAACATAGGGCCGGGAACGATAGAATCTAAACTAGGGGTGGCCCGACAACATAGGCCGGAAAAAACGGTAAATCTAATTAGGGGTGGCTTAACAACATAGGCTCAGAAAGGGTAAATAAACTGGTGGTGGACCTTGACAACCTAGGGCTGAAAGCAAGAATCTAAACTAGAGGATGGCACGACAACATAGGCTGAGAAAGAAGTAACTAGATCAGAGGGCGGCTCGACAACATAGGCCGAAAGCGATAAACTAAACTAGATGGTGGCCTGACAACATAGGCCTGAAAATAGGAATGTAAAGATGCAATGCTATGGCCTGACAACATAGGCCAATATAAAGATGCAATGCTATGGCCTGACAACATAGGCCAGTGAGCAGGAATGTAAAGATGCAATACTATGGCCTGACAACATAGACCAGTGAGCAGAAATGTAAAGATGCAATGTTATGGCCTGACAACATAGGCCAGTGAGTAGGAAAAACCTTGTGATTTTGCTTGCGGATTCTGACTTCCCGGCTTTCTTCTAGCACTGACCGTATGCCTCAGAGTGAGCTAGAATCTGAGTTGTTTAGTGCCTTTCTTGCTTTTACAAGCATATCTGTCGCGCGCGCCATTTTTGATAAGATTTTGTTCAGAAAGAATTTGCAATTAGGAACTTCGACATAACTCTAATTCTAGAACAGCGTTAGTAATCAGCAGTTATCATTCAAAATTTGAGTAATTACATTCTGCATATATATATTTTGACAGAAGAAAATACAGTTGCATATGATGGGGAATTAACAAGATAGTCAAAAGGTCGTAAGGTGTTTTTATGACTAGATGTCTGGTGAAATGATTTTGGACGGTGATGATGCCCTTGAGACGATTAGTGCTAGTATTGTACTTTGGCGACGTCTTCATGCATTGCCAACCCAGCTTCTGAAAAGCAAAATTTTACCCCAGTTTATTTGACTTGCCCCAGACCAATCTTGAACCTGTTGCTAGAATCGTAGATATTTGCCCATTTTTGCCCCAGTATAGGACATAGATCGTGATTTAGCCATGGATTTGCCCCAGTATAGATGGAGACTGCTTGTTACCCTTTCTCAACCTCCTTAATCAGAAGGAACAAATCTGTTTTGTCGATGCCGTTTTTTGTCTAAACCGCCCTTTCGGGTTTTCGGTTTAGGATGCTTCTTGCTTAAATTGCCCTATTTTTGCCTAGGCCGCCCTTGTGGGTTTTTGACCTAGCGGGCTTTCTTCCTTGAATTGCCCTAACTTTTGCCTAAGCCGCCCTTGCGGGTTTTCGACCTAGCGGGCTTTTGTCTGTATGCCTTAACTTTTTCCTAGGTCATTTTGAGGATGGTTGACCTAGCGGGCTTTCTTCCTTGAATTGCCCTAACTTTTGCCTAAGCCGCCCTTGCGGGTTTTCGACCTAGCGGGCTTTTGTCTGTATGCCTTAACTTTTTCCTAGGTCATTTTGAGGATGGTTGACCTAGCGGGCTTTCTTCCTTGAATTGCCCTAACTTTTGCCTAGGCCGCCCTCGTGGGTTTTCGACCTAGCGGGCTTTCGTCTGTATGCCCTAACTTTTTCCTAGGTCATTTTGAGGATGGTTGACCTAGCAGGATTTTTTGCTTGCATTGCCCTAACTTTTGCCTAGGTCCTTTGAGGATAGTTGACCTAGCAGGCTTTTCTTTCTTGTATTGCCCTAACTTTTGCCTAGATCATTTTAAGGATGGTTGACCTAGCGGGCTTTTTCTTTTAAGCATAATACTTTTTAACGGCATCTGAATTGATGGGGTTAGGCAAGTCTTTCCCATCCATGTCGGCAAGAATTAGGGCGCCTCTAGAGAAAGCCTTTTTAACTACATAAGGTCCATGGTAGTTTGGGGACCATTTTCCTTGCAGTGTTTTTTGCATAGGCAACAGCCTTTTGATCACCAAATCTCCTTCTTGAAACTCCCGAGGATGGACCTTTTTATCGAATGCTTTCTTCATTCTTCTTTGGTATAGTTGGCCATGGCATATTGCTGCCAACCTTTTCTCTTCGATTAAGTTCAACTGGTCCATCCGAGCCTAGACCCATTCAGCTTCTTCCAGTTGGGCATCCCTCAAGACCCTCAACAACGGGATCTCCACTTCAATTGGGAGTACGGCTTCCATCCCATACACTAGTGAAAATGGCGTTGCCCTGGTAGATGTGCGGATAGAGTTCCGATATGCGTGTAATGCATAAGGGAGCATTTCATGCCATTCTCTGTATGAGAGAACCATTTTCTGAATTATCTTCTTGATATTCTTATTGGCCGCCTCGACCGCTCCATTCATCTTCGGTCGGTAGAGGGATGAGTTGTGATGTTGGATCTTGAACTGGCCGCATAACTCCGACATCATCTTATTGTTGAGGTTTGAGCCATTGTCTATGATGAGTTTGCTAGGTAATCCATATCGGAAAATCAGCTCTCTTTTCACGAATCTACCTACCACATTGCGAGTCACACTAGCATATGAGGAAACCTCGATCCATTTGGTGAAGTAGTCAATGGCCACTAGTATGAAACAGTGTCCATTGGATGTTTTAGGCTCGATTGGACCGATGACATCCATCCCCCACATAGCGAATGGCCAAGGAGATGACAGCATATTCAATGATGTTGATGGTACATGGACGCTGTCCGCATATACCTGACACTTGTGGCAGGTCTTGACGTGCTTGTAGCAGTCGGCTTCCATAGTCAGCCAATAATACCCGGCCCTGAGGATTTTTCTTGCCATGGCGTGTCCATTAGCGTGAGCACTAAAGGACCCTTCATGAACTTCTTTTAGGATCTTGTCTGCTTCTGCTACATCTACACATCTGAGCAGAACCATGTCATGATTCCTTTTATACCGAATTTCTCCATTGAGGAAGAAACCTGCGGCCAGTCTCCGTAGGGTTCTTTTGTCATTTTCTAAAGCGTCGGCAGGGTATTCTTTGTTCTTCAGGAATTGTCGGATGTCATGATACCAGGGTTTTCCATCCGGTTCCACCTCCACCGCATGACAAAATGCCGGTCTAGAGCAATGCTGGATGCGGATAAGAGACATATCTTCTTCTCGCCCAATTTTGAACATAGATGACAATGTGGCTAGGGCATTGACCAATTGATTGTCTTCTCGAGGTATATGTGAGAAGGTGACCTCTTCGAAGTGCTTCAGTAATTCTTGGAGGCGCGCTTGATAGGGCACCAGCTTTGTGTCTTTGGTCTCCCACTCTCCTCTGACTTGGTTGATGACCAAAGCCGAATCACAGAAGACCTCTAGGTGCTTCACTTTAGCTTCGATTGCTTCTTGAATCCCCAAGATACAAGCTTCATACTCCGCCATATTATTCGTGTAGTCAAAGGCTAGTCGGGCAGTGATAGGTATATACTGTCTTCCCAGAGAAATCAGTATAACTCCTATACTATGGCCCATCATGTTGGATGCACCGTCAAACAACATCGTCCATTTCTCTTCCCCTGTCTTTTCCTCTTCGTTGAATATTGCCATTAAGTCCTCATCAGGAAACTCTGGCTGCATGACCTAATAGTCGTCTATGGGCTGTTGGGCCAAATATTCTGCAAGTGCACTGCCTTTGACAGATTTCTGCGTCACGTACAGGATATCATATTTCGAAAGCACCATTTTCCACTTCGCAATTCGTCCTGACAATGCAGGCTTCTCGAATATATACTTGATCGAATCCAACCTGGATATTAGCCACGTGGTGTGACTCAGCATACATTGCCTTACACGATGTGCCACCCATGCCAAAGCATAACAAGTTCGCTCTAAGAGAGAATATCTAGCTTCGCCACTCGTGAACTTCTTGCTTAGGTAATATATAGCCTGCTCCTTTCTCCGAGATTCATCATGTTGACTGAGCACGCAACCCATTGACTAGTCCGTCACCGTCAGATATAGAATCAAGGGCCTCCCAGCGACTGGCGGTACAAGGATCGGCGGGTTTTGTAAATATAACTTGATCTTTTCAAAAGCCTCTTGGCAATCCTCATCCCAACTCATGGATTGATTCTTGAGCAATAACTTAAAGATTGGCTCGCATGTAGCTGTCAATTGAAAGATAAATCAGGAGATGTAATTGAGTCTTCCTAAGAAGCCTCGGATCTCTTTTTCAATTCTTAGAGCTGGCATATCTATGGTTGCTCGGGCTTTGTCAGGGTCGACCTCGATTCCCCTCTCGCTGACAATAAAACCCAACAGCTTTCCTGATTTAACTCCGAAAGTGCATTTAGCCGGGTTCAACCGCAGCTTGAATTTTCTAAGCCTCTCAAATAGCTTCTGCAAGTCCATGAGATGGTCATCTTCTGTCCGAGATTTGGCGATCATATCATCCACGTAGACTTCTATCTCCTTGTGAATCATATCATGGAATAATGTGACCATGGCCCTCTGATAGGTTGCCCCAACATTTTTCAATCCAAAGGGCATGACTTTGTAACAGAAGGTTCCCCAGGCCGTAATGAAGGTGGTCTTTTCTCTATCCTCCTCGGCCATCTTGATCTGGTTATAGCTCGAGAAACCGTCCATGAATGAAAAGTAGGAGAATTGCACAGTGTTATCGACCAGCACATCGATATGAGGAAGTGGGAAATCATCCTTAGGGCTGGCTCGATTAAGATCTCTGTAGTCTACGCACATCCGGACCTTTCCATCTTTTTTTGGGGACCGGTACTATATTTACGACCCACTCAGGGTAGTTTTCAACAGCCAAGAAGCCGGCGTCAAATTGTTTTCTTACTTCTTCCCAGATTTTCAGAGACATTTCCGGTTTCATCCTCCTCAGCTTCTGTTTGACTGGTGCACATCCGGCTTTCATAGGCAGCTTGTGCTCCACAATAGAAGTATTTAGGCCTGGCATGTCTTGATAAGACCAGGCGAAGATATCACTATAGTTCTGTAAGAGTGAGATCAACTGCTCGCGATTGTCTCCAGCGATAAACGTGCCTATCTTGACTTCTCTTATATTTTCCTCGGTCCCCAAATTTATCAAATCCACGGGTTCCTGATGAGGTTCAATTATTTTAGATTCTCGTTCCACCAATCTCAACATCTCGTCGGTGGGTTCGCACTCAAATTCTGACTCTTCGTCGGCCAGGTCATCAATACAGTCGAAATCGCCTAATACAATACTAGCACTGTCGTCGCAAGGCGGTTTCGGGTCAGATCTGCGTATTGGGATAAGACGAAGAAATAAGATAGGTATATTAAATAGAGGGGAGTAAATTAGGGAAAGAAAAGAAGGAGGTATTTTGGACAATGCAACTGTATTTACTATTTGTCAAAAATGTGTACAAAATGTTTATATATAAAATTTTTCATGACAATTGCAAAATTACATTTGAACTGAACCAAAAGTCAAAGGTAGATCAAAAATTTCCCAATTGGTCAGTTCTTGTCCGGGGGGACAAGGCGTCACCAGATCTTCAATACTTGTCGTCCCCTCTCCATCTAAGGCCGCGATCATGCCTGGGTCTTCGAAGCCAGCACTTCGGAAACTTTGTAATATGTGGCATAGAGGGACCTTATTGTAGCGGGGTCTTATCGTTTTATCCTCTTCAGTGGGTTGATATCCCAATCCATATCGTCGCCTATTTTTATTCATCGACAGCGATCGAGACAAACCGCCATTGTTTTTCCCCAGTCTACAGCCTGGCTCGAACCCATTCCTCAACATCACTCGAGCCATCATCATCAGAGCTTTAAGGGGCAGCCCACGATCAACCACTTCACCTTCCTTAATTGTAGTGACGTTGGCAACCTCTAAGGCTTGGAAATGAGTTTCCAATGCCTCTTCGGCAGCCTCAATATAGGGAGGATTAGTGGGCTTACTGACCAAATAATCTTCTTCTGCTGAGACAATGATTAATCTGTTGTCCATGATGAACTTCAACTTCTGATGTAAAGTTGAAGGGACCGCTTTGGCGGAATGAATCCAAAGTCTTCCCAGCAGACAGCTGTCGGCTGGCTGAATATCCATTATTTGGAAAGTTATGTCGAAGGTGACCGGGCCGATCTGGACTGGCAGTCTATTTCCGCCGATAACTTCCCGCCTTGACCCATCGAACGCTCTTACTACCGTAGAGCTAGGCCTCATATTGATCCCCTCGTGCGGCAGTTTGGACAGAGTCAATTGAGGCATCACATTCAGAGAGGAACCATTGTCTATCAAGACTCTGGCTAGGATGTGATCCATACATTTGACTGATATATGCAAGGCCCTGTTATGTCTCGCCCCTTCCTCCGGGATTTCATGGTCAGCAAAGGTTATGAAGTTGTTGGCAGTTATGTTACTGGCGATCCCCTCGAATTTATCCATTGAGATATTGTGGACTACATAGGCTTCGTTTAGGATCTTCAGCAACACCTTTGATGGAGCTCGGAGTTCATCATCAGAGCTAACAATGATATTTTAGCCGGTATACGATTTAATTGCTCGATGACCGTATACTCGCTTTGTTTTATCAGTTTCAAGAACTCGCACGCCTCTTCGTCTGAAACGACCTTCTTCATCTCTTTCTCTTTTTCTTTACTGCCATTCCCGGGCTCGGGCCTAGCCCGATCTTCTTTGTCTAAGGTGGCCGGTTGTATCCTTATGTCTTCGGCAGGGGTGTAGATGCGACCACTTCTGGTCATTCCCTCTATACCGGCTATGTTGGTCACACTAAGCGAGGGGCTTTCTGTCTTATCCTCTTTGGTTTTCCCTCCCAGTACCTCAACATTGTATTTCCACGGTACCTCTTTATTGCTATTGTACTGGAAGGGTCCCGGCACCTTTATTGTGACTGGTTTTACTCCATCAGGCGTAAGCAGAGGTGACAGTTCAGTATAGCGGATGACCAGTGGTTTGGGAGGTCCGGGAAAGGATTCGCCAATCATGTCTACCTCCTCTTCTACCTCGATATAGTTCACGGAGGGCCCTACTCCTCCATGGTTTGGTAGTGGGTTGTTCCCCACACTGGGTGCATCCTTCTCGAAATTTAGCCACTTGGCATTGATCAACTTCTGGACTCTATGTTTCAAGGCCGGACAGTTTTCAGTGGAATGCCCCACTGTCCTAGCATGGTAGTCGCACTTCGCCTCAGGATTGTACCACTTCGGAAATGGGGGTTCCAAAGGCTTCATGGGGACTAGTGCAATTAAGGATTTTTGAATTAAACGGGGTAAAAGCTCCAAGTAACTCAACGGGATCGCGTCAGATTGCACTATTTTTCTTTGGTTATTGTTGGTTTTCTGCTAAGGCGGGTTGGGGTTGGTGTTTTGGTTCCATGGATTTGGCGGTTGTTTCTGGGGGAATGTTTGGGTAGGTGGAGTTATGAAGGTAGGATTTGGCTGAAATGGAGTGGGTGGTGGATTGTATTTTGGTTGATAAGTAGGTTGGGCCGCGACTACCATGTGTGGGTGTGTAGGAAATTGTGGTTGATATGGTATTTGGTAGTTAGGTGGTGTAGTGGGTGGTTGGTACACGAGTTGTGTGGTGGTTGGGCGATTAGGGTCGGCTGAGACATAATGGGTCTCGGCTTCCTTTTCCTTCCATGAGTTGCTCGTCGGCTTTTCATACTTACATTGTCGACGCCGTTGTGTACAATCCTTCCTCGGCGCAAGCCGCTCTCTATTCGTTCTCCGATTAGTACCATGTCAGGGAAGTTGGCGGACACACTGCCCACTATCTTGTCGTAGAATGGAGCAGGGAGAGTCTCCATAAAAGTGCTGATCATCTCCCTATCTAGCAGAGGTGGTTGAACTTGGGCGGCCAGCTCCCTCCACCACTGCGCGTACTCTTTAAAGGACTCATTCTCCTTTTAGGTCATGTTCTATAATTGAGTCCTGTTGGGTGCCATCTCTATGTTGTACTTGTATTTCTTAAGGAAGGCGTCTGCCAAGTCCTTCCATGTACGGATATACGACCTCTCGAGCTGGGTATACCAGCTGGCAGCTGTTCCAGTTAAACTGTCCTGGAAACAGTGAATAAGCAGCTTACCATTGTATGAATGGGAGGCCATTTTTCGGCAATACATTGTCAGATGGCTTTCCAGACATCCGACTCCCCTATACTTCTCGAATTCCGGTGTTTTGAACTTAGGAGGTATTATGATACCCGGTACGAGGCATAGCTCAGAAGCCTCTACTACTCCATATTCATGCCCTTCGATGACTCTAACCCTCTCCTCTAGGTGTTGCCATCTTCCGCCAAACTGGGCTTCTTGGTCCACGGGTTGGCCAATGTGGTGAGGTAAGGTGTGTTGGCCCTCGGGTCTTGTAGTATGACCGTAAGGGTGTGATTGGTGAGGGTTGGCTAGATGAATAGTGACCGGGACAGAATATGTGGGGTCCTCGGTGACGGTCGTATTCATGTGTGTATAGTCAGGGTTGATGTTATATGGGTATGTAGTTGGGTTGATGTGAGGAGAAAAGGATGGGTTTATTTGTGGAGGGAAAGCAATGGAAGTGTTTGTGTTGTAGGGGTAAGGTGGAGGGTTCGTGTGTGTTGGATATGAGTGAGGTGGATAACTGGTGGTGTTTGTAGGAGGAGGGTAGGTCGGCGGGTTTATATGGTAAGGATGAGTAATAGGATTCATGTGTGGAAGCCCAGCGGGGAGATTTGGATGATGATGGTGAGCGGCGGGGTTTATGTGGAGTGACATTGCATTGGGATTTTCACAAGCTGTGATCCCTTGAGAGCCTGGCCCATACGGAAACTCGTAGCCAGGCGGTAGCCCGTATGACCATTCTTCCTCGGTGACAACTTGAAGGGGCATTGAAGCAGCAGCAGCCCCTGTTATCTCAGTTGTCCTCGGTCCCTCTGTGCCTTTCTCAAGTAGCTTCATGAGCTAAGCTACCTGATCATTTAGCTCAGCCACCTCGTTTCTGAGCTCCTCATTTTGCGTATCTAGCTCACTCATGATTTTGGTTTTTGATCTAGTGCTGTACGAATGCCGAGGGAGTCGTGAGTCTGCAATTTTATTATCTGTTATAAAAACATCATATTAATTAATTGTTAATTGAAAATAATTTTTGACGTAAAATAAAGTATTGAGGGACCAGTTTTTCGTTGATCATCTATCGATTGTGTGTGCTTTGATCGTCTCGAGCATGAAATGGAAATTAATGCAAAATCACAGATGGAGAGAAATCAACTTTTATTCAAGCAGACTGAATTTATTTTACATTTTTCCCTTCCTGCCTGGCTAACACAATGTATTTATTCATCCTTAGTATCAGATTTTTACAAAATAGAATAAAATCTTCAACTTCGGGAGGAGTGTGTAGCAGATGTAATGAGGCTTCGGCCTTCTTGAGGAGCGGCGGTACTTCTTCAATTGTCGTATTTACTAGACAGGCCAATCTCCCAAAACATCTGGCCCAGTGCTCAGCTGTGCCTTTGTACCACTTACTCTTCTTTTGGATGTCCTTAATGCCCCTTTGTTGCATTCGAATTACCTCGATGACATTCCATTTTTCTTCGTTTACTTCGTTTTTCCAAGCCGCTAATAGACCTTCGATATGATTTTTCATATCTTCTATTCGTTGCAACAAGTCGTTTCTTTCCTCTACTACGTGGTCTGCCTCCATTCGGACTCTCTTATTTGCGGCTAAGATCTGATTTTTCTCTTCACGGATGGTACGGGTCTTGGCCTTCACTTGCTCCAAAGCAGCCCTCAATTAACGGTTCTCTTGGAGGACGGCGTCTCTTTCTTGCACTCTCAGTCCAAGCTCTTTATTGGCCGCTTGTAAGTTCATGTGTACCCGGGAAGAACGCTCTCATTCACCCTTTTGCTGATCCCCGATGGACGCTATGAGAGCTTTGTTTACTTCATCTTCTCTTCTCCATGCGGCGCTCTCTTGCCGTGCTTTCAATAACTCCTCTTCCAATCGAGCATTTTTCTTGGTCGTGACTTCTAGCTTTTCCTTCAAATTTTTAACGACCTCGTCTTCAAACACCATTGGCGACGGTCGATTTTCAGATGGGATGTTCGGGGGATTGAAGGGCAGTTTAATCTGCTACACCCTGTCTCTGACCCATTGTCGGTATTCTTCTTTGGCCCCACAGCTTCGAATCCCCAATTCTTTCCCCTTACGAGTAACACTCTCCCATGCTTCTTGTACTTTGCGAAGGGGCTCGGCGAAATCCCCCTCATATTTCAAAAGGAAAGGTGTCACTGATTCGTCTGATGGAGGTGCCTTAATGGGATAAGCCAGCTGCCTCTGCCCCAATATTGGGTTATAGTTGATGCAACCCCGAGTTCCCATGAGGGATAAATTCGGGAACCCCTTGCAGTGGTAGATGACCTCCATTCTCTGTTGCCAAGTGGGTTGCCATCGGACCTGTTCTTCTTTTAAGCCGGCGAAATGAGCTGCCCATTCTTCATTATTCATCGGCTTTATTTGATAGCACAATAGGTCGGATATAAGGCATTGTACTTTCATGCTCCTTTTGAAGGCGTGAGCAGTTATCCATATATACAGCATTGGCAGACAGCAAAGCAGCTTCTTTCCTCTCCCCTCGTGATAGAGATTCAGCGTGTAGTAGACGTCTGCCAACAAGGCGGTAACAGGGTTTTTAGCTTTATTCTTTCGAGCCAAGAATATATCCACTGCGTTTAGATCAACAAAATCCTCTATGCCAGGAAAGAGGACTAGCCCATAGATGGTAAGAGCTAGTACATCCATGTAGATGTCCCACTGACTGCTATCGGCTAGATGCTGCATGTAAGTTTCCAAAAACCCTCGGGTGAACCCCTTAGCTTGATTCTTCCCTTGGTAATCTGTCAACCGGTCGCCTGCCTGTAAACCTAGAGCCTGAGCGGCAGTTCGGAATGAAGTGTGGTGTTCCAAATGGTTGTAAGGGTGGGCTCCCTCCAAAGGCAGATCCAAAATCTGCTCAAATTCTTCCAAAGTAGGTGCCAGTTGGAAGTCAGGAAAAGTAAAGCATCGGAGAGGGGGATCATAGTATTGTACCATCGTCGTGAGGCCCCCTCTTGCACTTTGACTTTCAGCAGTTTCAGTATGTTTCCATACTTTTTGGTGAACGCCATTAGCTGAATACTTGTCAATTTGCTTCTGAAATCCTCTAGACTGGCAAAGTCTGTCAGCTTAACCCCAACCCTCTTTCTCTTTCTTAACTGCCCGGATTCCGCATTAATTTCCATTTCACCTCTTCTTTAGATGTCACTGAGAACCTGATCCCTCAATAATAAAAGAAAACAAAACAAAACAATAAAGATAAACATGTTAGGTTTTTGACGAGGTGGAACTGATGCATGATAGATTATAATAGAATGCCAAACATAACTTTATTTGTGCAAAAACCTATCAATGTCCCTCCCTTTCTCCTTTTTTCCACTTTTCGTCTTTCTCTTTTTTTGACTCTTTTCTTTTAGTTCTTATTCACTTGATTTCCTTTTCATTTTTTTTCTCTCTTTCTCTTTCTCTTTATTTTCTTTCTCACTCTCTTTAATTTTTCTTCCCTTTTTATTTTTCTCTTTTCATTTTTGTTCATCTCTTATCTGAACTTTTTCCTCTTTTTCTCCTTTTTTTTTCTCTCTTTAATTTTTCTACTCCTCTATTCTTTAGTCATCCCATCATAAGTGAAATATAAAAGATGAACCTAAATTTGCGGAGCGTGCCCTCCTTTTATCCTATTTGGGTAACATGTCCTAAGGGTCTATGGCCATTAATGCATGAACCTCTCAAAAGGTGGTTAGTAGTCCTAAGGTATAAAAGGTCACTAGAGCCAAGTTCCAGTACGTAATGCTTGCCATAACAGCAGAAAAATCTACCAGTTGTAGGGCATTACGAATAGGACGCACTCTAGCTGGGATTTTCGTGATAGTCAAACAGGACATAAGCCCCAAAGTGACACCACTAGATCCCTCTAGTCCTAGCCAGCAATCAGACCCGGGTGTAGGGCCCCACTCGTAATAAAATACGTATGCAATGCATGGAGGGCACTTTATTTTAGGATACCTGCAATTAGGAAACTTGCACAGATAATAGAAATTTATTGTTTGTCTATCCTAGGGTGTAGAGAGAAAAAAACAAATCAATAAATCATAGATAACCAAATAAACAAGTAAATCATGCAAATAAAAAAGGGAGGGATCGATATAATGCACACTCAAATTAGTTGGGCTTGACTCTCTAAGGTCCCCAGTGGAGTCGCCATCTGTCGGAACCGTAATTCCGACAAGACGACAAACTCGCTAAAATTTGAAAATTTATTTTTATTTAATAAATGTAGAGTCGCCACCAAACTTTTTTATTTAAGGGAAAATATCTGGAAAAAACCCTAACTTGAAGATGAGATTTAGGTTCGGGAGTCAGTTACGAGTAGGGAAGGTGTTAGACACCCCACTCGTCCGTTCCAAAGAACGGTACCCTAAAACTGAGCGTGTGATTATTGAGAAATAGTTTGATCCCTTAATTAGTGAAAATAAGTTACTTGATGGAGGTTAGCCTGACAGGACTTGACCCTGCTCCTACGTATTCCCCGGTGCAATGGAAAATTCAAGGCTAATGTAGTTCTAGTTACGTTTTGAAGGCTTGACCTTCAAAAGTGTTTAAAGGAATGTTTGAAAGGTGCTCAAAGGCTTGACCTTCGGAGCCACTCGGAAGGTAAAAAGGCCATTTTAGAAGGGCAATCCTAATCCACATATGCACAGGGCCCAAGACAACTACGGTTGCACTTGGTCCCACACGAATCTCTAAACAACGAACAACTGAAAAAGCTACCAGTTCGTGCTTAGAGCTCATCGCCTGAGATTAAGAATCACAAAACAGGATTTTTATTTTGAAAATCAATGAATAAAATGAGCAAGGTTTTTATTTTGCAAAAAGGAAAGCCAACCCTAATCCATATGTGCACAGGGCCCAAGACAACTACGGCTGCATTTGGACCTATACGAATCTCTAAACAACGAAAAACAGAAAAATCTACCAGTTCGTGTTTAAAGCTTGTCGCATGAGATTAAGAATTGCAAAACAAGATATTTATTTTGAAAATCGATGAATAAAAAAGGCAAGTCACAAGTAAATATTTGAAATTTTGGAGGAATCTATCAACTAAGGAATGTTATGCTTCATGAATTATTTAGGGATTTTGGATTTTTTATGAATTATTTAGGAATTATAGAATTTTTTATGAATTATTTAGGGATTATAGAATTTTTTATTAATTTCTAGAATTTTTGAATTTTTTAATGATTTCTGGAATTTTCAAATTTTTTAATTAATTTCTGGAATTTTGAATTTTTTATTAATTTCTGGAATTTTGAATTTTTTATTAGTTTTTTGGAATTTTTTTAATTAATTTTTTAAGGTTCTGGGACAGACTGGGCATTGAGGGAATTGGCCAGGGGCAGCATGGTCATTTGTAGGCAAGGGACAGAATAGGGATTAATCACATTCCCTAGGGGCATTTTAGTAATCTTCTAGACCTGGGTTTGGCTGGCATTTTGGAGCTTTACCAGGGGTAGTTTAGTCATTTATAAGCAGAGGCTTCGTTGGCATTATAAAAGGAGGGGAAATGTTCCTGGGCGGAATCGAACCCTCGCCCCCAGGAGTGCAGGATGACATGTTTAGGCACTGGACCACGTCCAAATATGTTTATAAATTCATACCCATTATGGCTATAAGAGGATCCTAGGTTAAATCAGACATATTTTCTAAAAATGGTCTGTGGTGGGACTTCAAAGCCCGTATGCGAGATTACCAAACCTACTATGTCACCACTGGGCTAGTGCATGTTCATATCTTCTTGATTATTTCCTTTAACCAATATACAAGAACATTGGGATGGCGTAGGCTCCGATTTTTGGTGCCTGCTGGCGGGTCCCACATCACTTTATTCATTCTGCATGCAACATCTTCTAGGAAATCAGTATGTGTTTCTTCGGACGAGCTTCGTTTGTACTTCACCATTCCCTTTTCAATCGATTATATGGACCTAATTTGCATGGCATCCACTACCCCTTTTCAATGACCATGCAAACGACGCAATAGCCAACCGAGGCCTACGTGAGCCATGAGTGTGCCCCTCAAATTAGCTCCCTTCTGCACTAAGGTGAGTACCCTCCAGTTTTGAGCCCCCTGTTGCCCCTCTCGAGATACACCCAACGCTTGATGGGTTTGGCATCCGCGGGAACAAATGACCCCAACTTCTATAAGCGACAATGGCTATGTGACGCTTATGAGGTTTCCATTAACTGGAGTTTTTCCTCCTTGAGAAATCAAAGGACAATGGTACCTAGTTTGGTTGAGTCGAGTCTTGACAAATGGTGCTTGGGAGAAGGCCACTACCCCTTGACTTGGCATATGTATGGGAAGTCTTTCAGTTCCTCATTGATATTGGGTTTAAGTAGGAGTGGACATGTGAGGGTAGGCAAAAGGTAAGCTTTATCTTGGCTGGGCATGGATCATGATAATGGGATAGGAAAGGTTTACATTTCTAAAAATGCTTTTTTCTCATGCACGTGGGATTTTATTGTATAGTATCTTGAGTGTATATTGAAGTGGTTTTCTAGACTCGTTTCCCCCCTCTTCAAGAAATGTCATCAGGGCGCTGGTTGGTTCCTTATTATCAAATCTTGGTACCAGGGATTAATGGAGCTAAAGGTTAAGAGGAAACCAGCAAGAATCAATCTACACAAGCATAGAACCAAGGACTAAAATCGATTATGGTTTTCTGAGAATTTCCTTATCCCCCTAAACCCTGTGGTCACAACCTCATCCCCTGTTTAATGGGTTTTGGAAAGGTTTCAATCGTGTTCACGTGATCGTTCCTCACAGAGCAAGACTTTGTTTCACAGAAGGAAATTCATGAAACAAGGACTATTTCCCCGTATCATTATGCCAAGATCTATCGATTCTTCGAGCAGATCATAGTGACAACATCACAACATGCCTTCTACCTAAGCTACCTTAGATTTATTCCATGAACTTACGGCTTCTTTTAGAACGATCCTTGATTAAACATGCACAGAGAATTGAAAACAGGCCTATGCAGAGTAACGCTGAGTATTCATATCCTTCAATTCATGCAAAATTATACTGGTTGACATGTTCTTTGATCAAGATTTGAGGTCGATTTAGGAAAACTAACCTGCTAGAAGACCTCTCTTCCTTTCGCCGATGGTGAACGCAATGGAGTTTTCGAGGTCGTTCACCTACCAACTCAACCTTAGGAACCCGGAAACTCCTCACCGTTAGCTGCTGTATTCCGAGAACGTCGTCGCCTTCTTTCTGTTGATCTTGGATCTTCTTCTTTGTCAACTTTCGATCGTAGCTACCCCAAAGAGAAGAAGAAACCCCAAAAACCTCTTTGCTCCCTTTTTATAGCTTTAAGAAAAACCCTCTCCTCTCTTTTTTTTTAATTGCTTTTTATTATTTCCTTTTTTATTTTTTCTTTTCATTCTGAAATTTCAATTTTGTCTTTTTTTGCAATTTCATTTTTTCTCTTTCTTTGTTTTGTACACTTTATTTATTTCAGATTTTTTTTTTATTTTATTTACTTTAATTTTTTGATTTTTAACTTTTTATTAATTTCTTCAAATTTTAAATTTGTTTTTCTTTTGATTTGTTTTTCAGAATTCTTTTTAAATTTTAATTTCCAGTTTTTTTCTTTTCTTATTAATTTTCATATTTTAGAATTTTCTTAAGTTTTCTTCTCTTTTTTTTGTTAATTATCCAAATTTTGTATTTAATTTTCTATTTTGTTTTATTAATATTTTTAATATCTGCTTCTTCTTCTTTTTTCAGATTATAAAATTTTCCATTAATTTTCCAGGTTTTAGAATTTTCATTAATTTTCTCTTTTAGTTTTCTGTTTATGTTTTATTATTATTTTTTGTTTGTTTTTTTCTTCTTTTTTTTTCGTTGTTTTAATAAAATTTTGTTTTTATTTCAATTTATGATTATTGTTTTTTTTTTATTATTTCTAGATTTATTTTTTTCAAATTTCCAGAATCGGTTTTCTAAAATTATTTTAGTTTTCTAGAATTTTAATTTTTGTTTTTTGAATTATTATATGTATTTTCTAGAGTTAAAAATTCTGTTTTCAACATTCTTTTATTTTTTCCAGAACTTAAATTTCAATGTTTAGATTTTTTAAGTTTTTTTCTTAATTAAATTAATTAAAAAAAATTTAAATTTTTTATTATTTTTATTATTATTATTATATTTTTTTTATCTTTTTTTGTGTTTTAACCTTTTTTTTTATTATTGATTTATTTATTTTTCAGGATTTTCTTTTTTTATTTCTTGGAATCTAAATCTTCTATTAATTTTGAATTCTGATTTTATTATTTTTTAGTTTTGATCTTTCAAATTCATTTTAATTAAAGATGAATTTTTATTCTTAATTTTATTTTTTTTATAGGTGTTTTTTTTCCAAATTCAGATTTTTATATCTTATTTCTTTTTATTTTTCTTGATTTTTGTTTTGGTTTTCGTTTTAGATTTTTGAAATCTTTTAAATTTTCATTATTTCCCTTTTCTTTTTCTATATAGCTTTTCCGTTTATTATTTAATTATGATTCACTTTGAATTTCTTGGGGTCTGCAGCTCAAGTTTATCCACTAGTCAACTTGAAATAGGCCTCAGACATAATTAGATGTTTACACATGGTCACTTTGATCTCTCCTCATAAATATTTTTGTCCCTTGTGCCATTATGACTTGATGACTCATGATGGTTAGTCATCCTTTTCTTTAAACCATGTGGAATTTTATGCACCAGGATAAGCTCCAAGTTACAAGTCTCTACTTAGTAGTTTGTAGCCTTTCTAAGTTTCCAAGGATATTTTGGTCATTTTCAGAAAATTTTTCAAAAAAGTTTTCTAAATTTCTCTCTTGATGTTACTAACTCTTATTGGTTTGTTCCGGAGTTGTTTCCAAGTCATTTACTGTTATTTTGGGAATAGTTTATCCCTTACATGAGTCCAGACATTTTGAACGTTTTCAATGGCATTTTCTTTCTTTCTTCGTCTCTAACTTTTCTTGATGATATTCTAATAATTATTAATGAGATATAGGTCTCTAGAATGTTTTCTAGCTTGTTATTTTGATCTTCCTGTGCATTATTTGTTGTTATCTCGGCATAGGGATATTTTCATCATTTTATCCTAAGATATCTAATTTGTCTAAATTTTGATTTGTATCTCTATTTTCCTCTTTGCTAATATGAATTCATGATGTTGGGAGTCTATCATAGAAATTTTGGATGTTACATGTAACACCCTTAAATTTTCATAATGAACTCTTGAAGCTAAAAATAATCTCTAGAAGGAAACCAAGTAGGATTAAGAGTTAAAAGTGGAGATATTAGAAAATTTGGTGCAAATGATAAAAATACCCTGTACTTGGAAACCCAAATAATATGAAATAAAGATATAAAACAAGAGTTAAAAGACATATAAGGGAGTATAGAATATTAAGAATGATCAAAAGTAATGAGAAAATCTTATAAACAAAGAAGGGATGAAAAAACCCTTAGAAAACTTCAAAAATGCCCCTAGAAAGCTCTACTTTATGCACAGTACTTTGTTCCCAGAAAAATATCAAATTACCTTATATTAACTTGGAAATAAAACAAAAAGTGTTAGAATACTTGGAGGAATAATTTGGAAACTTCATGGGTAATGTTGAGAAAAATTACAAAAACGCTCCTAGAAGGCTGGAAAGGCAAGAAAGTGAGAGGAAGAAGCCAAAAGTGGACCCCATATGGTTTGCACCAAAATTCCATGTGAAAAACATGGTGATAAGTCACCATATGATTCAACACCAAGTAAATGCACAAAAGACAAAAGTAATAAATGCAAAGATTCTTTTAACCATGGTTAAGGTTAAATAGCCTTAATTAATTAAAATTAACCACGCTTAGCGTAAGATAAATTTGATTAATGAAAAACTAAGCCTCATTAATACTACTATAATATAAAAGGATAATTCTTCATATTTAGAATTATTTTAGAAATTGAAGTTCCATGCATAATTACCAAAATATCCTTAAGTAAAATTTATTCCTAAGATGCCCTTGCTTAACCAAATTCACTAAGCACCTTGGAATGCCTCATTTGTTTCATATTTCACTCTATAAACACTTATAAAATATCTCCAAACTCTCTCTAAGTTAAACTTAATCCAAAAATCCTAACTTTTCACTTTAAGCTTAAGTTTCCATCTTTGAGATTTAAGTTGAAATCAACCTCTAAACACTAAGCCCCATCACTTTCACTAAGAATATCTTTGTGGACCGTCAAAGGGGGATCAATTTCAGCCGCCAAAACCCCACACCAAGTCCCCATCAAGAAGATATTGCTACTTTGTATTTTTAAGCTTTAAATCTTACTTTTTATGGTTGATTTTCTTCTTTTTGTGGATCCTTTCTCTAAGATCCATAGATCTCATTTTGTTTGGACTTATGAGAGCTCAAGGCTACCTTTGAATGGTTCAAAATGAGAATCACTATTTTTTAGTATTTTTGAAAAATAAAATGAGGTTTGGATGGATTAAAGTGCTTCTAGATACCTTAGAAGCAATTTAATTGGTGGAAATTCTTTAAAAATCCATTTTTATGCTTTGGAAAGTTTTTAAAGGACATGAGAAAATTTTTGGAAGTGATAATGATAGGATATGGATAGATCTTGGAGTAAATCTTGTGGATCTACACTTAGTTGTTTTGAAAAAAAAGGCTATCTTAAATATTTTTATGTTTAAAGCTTGAAATTTGTTGATCTTCTTACTATGGTGGACTTGTGTGATAGTATATCTAGATAAACCCATGGACTAAAATACTAAAAATTATAATAAAAATTAAATCATAAATCCCATAAGCTTGCTTTGGGCATAGATATAAAAAAGACTAAGTGAAAGTTAAAATTTTGGGGCAAAAAATGGAATAAGCTTCATAAGACACCTATGACTCACTTTGACCATGACCTAAGCTATGGAGTTTGGACAAGCCTTGTATGGATCAAGTTATTAAGATGCTACAAGTATACAAAATCATGGAACCAAGGTTGTATGAAAAGGAATTTTGAAAATATGACCTTGGAAAACTTAAAGGGAGCATTTAGCCATATGGGTTAAGTTAAGGATAAAATTCCTTAAAATTTCTAAAAGTGATACAAACCATTATTTTTGCCTTTTTATTTTATTTCGTATTTTGTCGATTTCTTTCCCCTTTTTCTCTTTTCTTTTTTCTTTCCTTCTTTTTTTATTATTATATTTTTTATTATTATTTCTTTATTATTTATTATTATTATTATTATTTTTATTATTTATTTATTATTTTTCTTATTTATTCTTGACCTTCTTTTTGGTTTTTGATTGATTTTTCCTTGTGGATGTATTTATTGTATAATTTAATGCAGGCCTTTTGGTTAATTTTACCCCTTAACTTAAAACTAGGGTCTCAAACATAATTGAATGTTTACAAGGTACATCAAGAAGCTTTATTATGCAAAAGTACAGGGTTAAGAGTTTAAATGAAGCTTGGCAATAACATGTGTATTATTCGGCCATACATAACTAAATTGACACAAGTAAGTTAAAAACTTGCTAACACTGTCACCTTTAAACATAGTATGAATAGGTTATGCATAAGATATGTAAATTAAAGTGCACAAAGAATAAAAACTCAAGAGGTTTCATTCGGTCATCTAGAGGAAAACTTCTAAGTTTATAAAAATCATGTGAAAAAAATTTAACTTTGAGAAAAGGAAAGGTTGAGTGGATTAAGCCCCCATGAGTGATTCATCATAAAATGTTATGAGTTGAATAAGTTGGACATGTATGGATGTATGTAGTTATGTTATCCAAGACTGATTAATAAAACAACTTGTAATGTTTTATGAATGCATAATGTCTAATGTGAGTTGAATGATGAATGTTCATAAATTTTTAAAGAATGATGCTATGTATGATGATATGTGTGATTGATGATATGATAGAATTTGAGATCTAAATATGCACAGCATATTGGCTGGATATTGATTGAGTGTGCACGATTATTTGGAAGCTTTTAAAATGAACCTAAATGGCTTAAGGGATCGCTAAAAAAAGAGTTATGTGAAAATTTAATATACTTATGTGTGCCTTGGGTACAACCAGAAGGAAGCAAAGTCCTACTGAAGAGGAGACAAAAGGGTTCTCTTGGGAGATCGAAGGTATTCTCCATAAATTCTTCTATTAAGAAGACAAAAGGGTTCTTCACTTATTATGAGATGATGAAGACCATCTACGAATGAGATCATATTCTTAAGAATAGAAGATATAGTAGCAAAGCCAGTGGGAATAGAAATTGAATGAGACATTGTGTAAGACATAGAATAAAATATGAGTCAAATAATATCTGTAATGAGATCCCAAAGATTTATGATGTTTAAGGAAGATATATGTTTATCTAATAATGTTGTTTTCTGCATAAAATAACCCACTTTAGTAGGAATTTTTGAAAGATTAAAAGCAACTTTGTATGCATGTCATAGTTTTCTAATAACTTGAAGTGACTGGGTTGAAAATAATGACATAGAAGTATAGTAGAATCCTACTGAGAAACTTAGTTTCTTACTCTTTCTCTCCCCACTTTTTTCCCAAACAAACATCTTGTCCTTTGCGACAGCGATGGTCTTCATAGACATCAGTAACATGGATTGGTCAGCAAACCCCCATGACCTGTTAATCACAACCCATCATTGGGACATCTTTTCATCTTAGAAGTCTTGAGTCCAAACTTTACCACGACGGATTTTGCAATTCCCTTCGAGGTCTTTCACCCCAATGGAGTTTTTTTTCCCCTCCTGGTTATAGAAGGCAACAAATTTCCATGGCTAAGGAATCCTCTTCCTCAGAGGGAGAGACAGACCCACAAACTCCATCACATTACCATAGTTCTTCATATGTTTAGTCCTTACAAGGAAGTTCTCCATACCCAATGCCTTATCCATCTCAAGATTATCAAAAGATGCTCGATGGGACTTCCATGTCTTTGGACCAGAGTATGTGGCTAGAGCATTTTCATCACTAGGCTTAAGGAGGTTTGCTGGTCCTTCTGTTTCGTTTCAAAAGAAGTTTAAGTGTCATACCCATAATATAATTTTTTGTAAATAGTTGGATGCAAGCATCCTAGTTATTATTATGTTGTGGTAAGCTAGTTCATGTACTAGAATATGAAGTAAATATGGTATGTACATTATGGTGTGTAATGAAATGTATGTAAAGGTCTTAATACCTAAGACTGTTATGTATATGCAAAAAGGATTGTATAACTATATAAAACTATTATGTGTATGAATGATTTATGTTTAATTTGTTTTACTATTGATGAGAAATAAATGAGACGAAGAGGATAATTCATAATGATTATAATATGTATGTGCACAAGGATTCCTAATAACTAATTTACTGACACGAACCCTATATCGATGAGACTCGCATTATATATCAAAATGGTTGTTTTAAAAAAATTATCGTATTTTCTCTAATAAGTATTTTCCAAAGATTCTGCATCATCAGATAACAAACTAATAATGGAACCAAATGAATGACTTAAGCATAAAAGTGGTATTCATGTTTAGGGTGTTATATTACAACAACAACACAGGAGTTATTTCGAGGATCCACTTATTCCTTCTCTAGGCTGCTGTTTCAGGAAGGAAGGTTAGCCCTAAACGTTTCTTCATCATGTCTTGCCAAAAGACAGGCCAACGCCATCAGACGAGATAGTCTAGCTACATCAGCATCAGATCCTTTGTGACTACCCTCTACTGCCATCATCATGTTCTTCCCTTTGTAGCTATTCTAGTTCAACTAATCATCCTGCTCAGCATGGATACTTGGAACCATATTGAGATGGCTCAACAAGTATCCCACGACACCTTCGTCCTCGTACCTCAGCAGTAGTAATAACCGCAGCCACTGTCACCGTTGCAGCAACACCAACCAAAATAGTAAGCGGAAGAAAAGGAAGTGGGCGATATGCTAGGAGATGAGCCCACACTGGTCCAATCCCTCTCTGACCGCCTCGATCACCTACAACTGCAAGTGTACAGGCTCTATAATCATCTGGATGCGCAAGCCACTACACATCAGACATTAATTACATTGCAACAGGCATCTTTTGTATATATGACAGCCTACTAAGAAGCAGCCTCTTGCAAGGATGGACATCCAGTTCTCCACGCTCCTATAGTTGTTGTAGGGCTAGATGGATCCCCTAACACCTCAATAGCTAATTCTTGTGCACTCGATCTTTTATTTTTTACTTTTTGTATAAAACCATCAACTCTAATTATATATATATATATATATATATATATATATATATATATATATATATATATATATATATATTCGTTAATTCTCTAATATGTTAATATGAGAAGGCTGGACCATAAAAGCATAAGGGCTCATTGCCCAAATGTTGGCAACCAATGGGAAATGTATCATGAGGCATATCTACCTCTAAGTTTGAGGAGGGAGATTCATCAAGGAAGTCCTATTTTTGTTTCTCCTTCTCTATCCTTATTTTAAAAGCTTGCGTTGCAAATGCTTAAGTTTGAGGAGGGCAACCCTCTCTTTCCTAAAATATCTTTTAAAATTTTTTTATCACATATCTCTCCTCTTTTTTGTTTACAAAACCTATCTTGGTAAATAACTTTTTCCAAACATAAAAATATGATACAAGTTTGAGGAGGGACACCCCTCCCATGATTTTTCTATAAAGGTTTGTACCCTGTAATAACCCTATTTTCATATTGCTAGTTCTAGATTCATAAATCTTGTTATTTGTTCATGATAGATACTAATTGAATTTAATAGGAACATGGAAACTTTTGATGTAAATAATTGATAATTGTTCATGATCATTATCATCTTGTTTCACACATTAGTAGCATTAGTGAAAGGATTAAGCATAATGAAGGTTGCACCCAACCTTTCTCTATTTTTTGAGTGGTCCCCTTTTGACTTGTACACTGTAGAACTTTCCTTGCAACCTCGTCAAAGATTTTGTAAGTCAATTGCACAAACAGGAAAATGATAAATTCAAAATAGGGTTTATTGAATGTACACATATTTAGATTATCACTTAGTTCCTCCTTTGAGCCTAAAAGTTTGAAAAATATTTTCATTTGTACTGCTAACTGTATTGATATAATTTCAGGTATCTGTAGATGGAAGAAATATAAGGTAAATACTTGGGGACCAAATATGTGATTAAAAAGGAAAAAGAGAAAAAGAAAAAGAAAAAGAAAGGAGAAAATGGAAAAGTGAAAAACTTGCGAAAAAGAAGGATAAAAGTGTAGAATCCAAAGAACTCAAGTAAATGAGCTTCAAATTTTAACGGTTTAAGTGTTAAAGAATAAAATTCAAAGTGAAAGAAATCCCTTTATATTTCCTTCCTTTATTATCTAGTCTATTAAATGACTTTTTCCTTGACTACATTTCAATCATATCAAGACCTTTTTTATTCTTATGTATGCATTAACTCCTAGTGGAGACTTAAGGATTACAGATCAATATATGATAGTATACAATCATAAAGGGTAAAGAAAAAAGGAATTATCCCTACATACAAGAGAGATAGTAAGTAGAGTAATCATCCCTAGATGTGGAACCTGATTTAAGGATATAAAAGATTCAATTGGATTATTATCATTTCCTCCTATGATGGTTAACTACAATTCTATTTGTTTCATGACTAAACATAAGATTTTCCAGATTCTATATTTAGTGCACTCTCATTTCATAGGTTATTACTTGGGAACAAGTAATGTTTAATTTTGAGGATTGTGATAATCTATCACTCTGTCATTTTGTGTGTAGGATTCGAAGAATAATTAATACATGATTTAGCATAATTCATTTATAATTCAGCCTAATATCCCTTATTTTTTAAGAAATGGTCATCTAAGTAGAGAATCCAAAAAAAGACGAGTTTAGATAAAAAAAAAAAAAGGAGGAGGCAAAAGGGACATAAAAAGTTAAGGAAGTAAGAAAAAGGACAAAAAATCTCCCTTTAGTGGATCGCGGACCTAAGCACGGCCCTGTCAGGGCAAAGATGAAGTGCCAATTGATGAGCACATTTGTGCATACATGTAGACCCATAGGCAACCATGCAACGTCAGTCCTACGGTGCTGCAAGATGACTTAGAGTGTCTGCAATGGCTTAGAGGCAGGTAGATCAAGCTCAATCTGTGACATTGGAAATCCTAATCTATGCCTATAAAAAGAGAGATTTTTCCACACTATTCAACATACAAAATAATCTCCAACACCGCTCACACCCCGAGATACACATATCTCTCTCCAGGACATAATCCAACCTTTCCTCCATCTATCATTTCTAGTCTCTCCATTCTTGGTTCCTCCTCCAGCATCTTCCCATAGGATATTGGTGGGAGAAATCTCTGTACAATACAATTTCAGAGCAGTTACCAATTTTGTTAACAATCTCAGCTTTGTAATTTTTATCTATTTTTGTTATGGATCTTTATGGCCTATTTATATTCATGTATAACTAATTCCTTTTTATGAAAATTTGGAAAACTTTGTGATGTGCATTTCCTGAACCTTAGTTTTTCCCCTTCCAATAATTTGAATGCTATTATGTTGAGAACGGTGGTGGTTTTATTATTACAATTATGTTGTGCTTAATCTATTAATAAAAACTAGCCAATTCTATTGAGTTTTTGGTTGGTTAGGGCTTAGGTGATTGTACTACTAATCGACGGGACCATAAAATAACTAAACTTAAGGGTTTTGGAGGATTAATTGGAAGTCTAAGTTTCTAACCAATTAATTGTCTGGCATGTAATTAACACCTCTTAAACTTTACGGCTCTTTTATTTCTCCATCTTGAAGGATCAATGAGGATAGTATCTAGAGAAGAAATTATTGTTATTTTAAAATCAAGAGGTAGTAATAGAATTAATGGAGGTAGGTAGCAATTAAACAAAGGGGAAAGACTAGGGGTAAAAGCAAGTAAAGTCACGAGGGGATCTAAATCCCTATAATTTTTTTTATAATTAGCAATGCATTATTTTATTTACCATCTAATATAAAACTTATATCTATTTCTTTTATTTCTATAAAATAACACCTCTTTTGATGAGTTTAAAAGCTAGAGTTCGAACTCCATTCTTAGATTTTTTGCATAATCTCTGTCGCATCGATACTAAAGGTTTCAAATACCCTCTTTCTATATCTACGGGTATACTTGCCTATAGGTAAAAATTGGCAAAGAATTCTACATTTATGTTTTACACACAACAAAGTTATCTCCAAGATTTTTCCATGGTAGTTGTATCATCTATCCTCCTCACTTGAAAAGGTACTCAACCCAAGACACAACTCCAATACCAAATGTAAGAACACACACCCAACATAGTATGTTGATAACTTCTCAAAAGTAGATGATCAAGACAAATCATCTATGTTGAAATATAACTCTAAAAGATAGGGAAAATCACAAGGATAATATATATTGTTTCACACTTATCTACCACGGGCTACATTCATTTCTTGTTCAAATGCAATAAGAATTTCCCTATGTGTAATTTTTCTTAAATAAAAAAATTTTTTCCAAATATTCTTGTACCAGCCTTTTCAATCTTATCAATCTTAAACCTAAGTATTCTTTTATAGACAAGTCTCTTCAAGCCTCAATACAAATATCAAAACAAAAAGAATGTATTAAATGAGTCTTGAAAAACTTCAAGATCTGTTTGTATTTATATAAAATCTTATTTTTATATATATATATATATATATATATATATATATATATATATATCTATATATATATATATATAAAAGAGTGATAAGGTGATATTCTTAATATCTTGCTCATATATTACTTCATTTATTTAAAATAACACAAAATGTTCGTTATGAGATAGCTAAGAAATGCAATATTTTTTATTATTGTATTTAGTGAATGATCTGGTTCATGTGTACCAGAGATTGCTTTATTAGAAAAGTGATGTACTTTGATAGTTGATCTCTGAACATCATACTTTACAATAAGTATCTTTTTATCTCTTTTCATGTTAGAGTCTCATCTTCATTTATGTTGATAGCTCATTTTGAATTGTATAAAATATGTAATGCAAATATTTAATTTTCATGAAAGAAAGATGCTATAGTCAAGACTGTGTGGTCAGTTGATGGTAAGAAAAATTCTTAATTCTTGGATTATCTTAGACGACACATTGTCTAAGTTGTTCATGTAATGATTTTCTCATGACCTAAGTAGGTTATTTATATAGAATGTCTTGTCTTAGTTTCCTGAGAGATATTATGTCTTGAAAAACTCAAGTACAAAAATATTTCGATATGTAATTTTACAAAAAAGTGCTTTTATCATCATTATAATTTTAAAGTTAAAGAATCTTATTAGAAATTAGGCTTTAACATTAACATTATCTAATTTTTTTTATTTTTTTTCCTAAGGTATTTGCTTCTCAAGATAATTTATTAAATTGGACTTCAACACACAATGGATTTGTTGTTATCATTTATAGATCATATGTTATAAGTTTAGGGTGAACGACAATTTTAATATTAGACCACGAAAGGAGTGAAAAATCTAGACAATAAAAGGCTGAATTAACATGTAAGATTATTAGTACTAAGACATATGATTGTCCCTTTTAACTTATAAAAGGCCCTTGGGAAATGGTAAAAATTATAAGCTTAATATTGTATGATAATTTCACAATCATGACGTAGTTGAAACATTAGAGGGACATGCATATCCAAGTCCATTAAATGGTGAGGAGATGTCTTTACTTGATTATATGACAAAGAATATGGTTAAGATAAAAAATATTTTGTTGACATTAAAAGATCATGATAAGTATAATGTGACTATAATCAAACAAGTCTATAACGTTTGGCAAGCTTATCAGAGAGAACAAAGAGGTCTTAGAATGCAACTCCAAGATTTGATGAAGTTAATGGAATATGATAAATATGTGCATTGACACAGAAGAGTTGAAATGTTTAATGTTGTATGATAAATATTTTGGACACACCCAAATGTCATTAAGTTGTTGAATCTATTTCACATTGTGCTAATAACTAATACCATATTTAAAACAAGCAGGTATCGTTTTCCATTATTAAATATTGTTGGAGTAACTTTTACAAAAATAACATTTTATGCGTTTTATTTATTTAAAGTTTCAGCAAGCAGATAACTTCAACTAGATATTAAAAAATTTAAAAGGATTATTTTAAAAGATGAAGCAATATCCCAAGTTTGTTGTGGCAGACAAAGATATTATCTTCATGAATGTGTTCAGGTAGTGTTTCTATCGTCTATCCATTTATTAAGTCAATTTCATATCTCTAAGAATTTCAAGGCTACTCATATCTCTAGTAAAGATATGGGATCATGTAATGGATGGGCTAGTGTTGTAGATCTCTGTACTAAGGTTGACTATAAAGACCATTTAAGTATATTATAGAAAATTTGTTCATAATTTCATATTTTTATTTTTCACATGAAAAAAATATAATTGGCTCCTTGTAAGAAAAATTATTAGTTATTGGATAAATAGAGTAATGCATCTGAAAAATACTAGTATTTATGTATAACTAATAATTTCTTGATTTTTATATTAATGATATATGTAATGGCTTATAAACTTTTTATCAAACTTGAAAAAATTGCTTCAACATAGTAAGGAAGATATATGTTCATGTTGAAATATCATGAATAATATGATCATATTGTAATATAATGATTAACTATATTATATAAATGTTTATTTAAACTACATATTTATTAACAATGTGATGACTTTGTCTTATTTATAAGTGCTTCTAAGCAATGGTCGTCCAATACCTCCTACTACTTTGCAAAGACATTGATATTATGATGGTAATGCTCGTTTATAGAAATTTTCTTATATTAATTGAATGCAACTATTCAGCTCATTATTTGTGCATAACAAAGAAAATTTGAGATTATAGTAGATTAATTATAATAAACTTTGTAGTACATGTTGAAAATGTTTTTGTCACTCTTTTCATCAAAGGTAATTTTCGTAATTTAACCAATTTTCATCTACACTAAACATTTAAAAATAAATAATTCATAAAGTAACTAAAACATTACAGCAATATAATAGTCATGGTTAACTATTAAATTGATAAAGTGTAAATAAATACTTTCATCCATAATAAATGCATCAACTAAAAGGAGAGATTTTTTCCTTCTTTGATAAGGAATGACCTCTTTATTACCTATGCGTGTTATGCTTAAAAGCCTTATCTGTCATCTTTACTCCTAAAATATCTTCAAGCATGTTCTTTAAATCAAGTACTCATCAAATTCATTTTGTTATCCTCTCAAACATTTCCTACAAATGAATTTAATACATTATAAAATATATTACATTGAAATTTAAGTCCACATATAAAAATATGTTAATTTTTATAAGTTAAATTTATCTGACAAGGGTGACAATCTTAATCATAAATAAAATAATCTCTAGCAAGCTACTTCCTTGTCTCACACAGATCTCAATGGAGACTGAAGTAATATGTCCCTTACATTCTATAAGGTAGGAGTTTGAAATCTTGTGGAATCAATTCATGTAACCATTAATGCACTCCGCAGAAAATGTAGCTATATTACCTTTGGCCTCTTAGAACCAATGATAGTTTGTAATGTTCATAAGTGTTATTAAAGTTTGTTAGACTCCTCACCATATCCAACTTATCATATGATGATCCAAGGATTTCCTACATGTGGTGATACTAATGTAACACCCTTTTAGTATGTGCGAACCAAACTACCACATCGATAATATTTTCTATACCAATAAAAATTATGCATAGATCATTGTGATTTATATGAAGAATATGACGTACAAATAATGCTATCAATATGTAAACAATTTATCCCTTTCCTATATGACCTTATACCTGGGAATGAAAGTAGGTCGAGTTGAACCAAGCTAGACTTTGAGTGTTCAAGTCTGACTTGTTTAAAAATTTTGAGGTCTGAATCTAAGTCTATTATCTGTTAAAGACTTTTTTTCTATCAAAATCTCGCTCAATTTAAAGTATACAAGGACTACAAGCCTATTTAAAAGTCTACATTCCAGAAAAAATTAATAAATAGGCTCAAAACTTATATAAACGATTGATCCAAGTTTGCACTCTTAAAACTTACAAGATAAAAAAGATCATTAAATAGATCTAATATATATATATATATATATATATATATATATAAATATAAATATTATATAAATAAAATATATTAAAATAAATATTATATAAATATGATATATTAAAATAAATATAAATATATCTTATATAAAGATAAATAGACCCCTAGACTAAAGAAACTTTTTTATAAACCTAAACCTCACTTGTTTATCTAAAAGACTTTTTACAAGATAATTCTCTTAAAAAAACATAATAGTTTAAAATAAATATTATTCAATATCTTTAATTGTTATATATCAATCCTTTAAATAATGTCATCCCTAATTCTAAAACATAATAAATAAAACTAACTCATAAAACAAGCTATCAGCTTAGAAAAAATAACTAACTAAAAAATAAAAGATAAAACTAATAAATAAAAGAAACTATCAGCTTTGAGAAAGTAACTAACTATCAAAAAAAGATAAAACTAACAAATAGAGATAAAATATTCAAACTATCAACCTTATCTCTTTGAATATCTGTTTGTGCACGTTATGCATCACATGTATTGTGAATTTGACTATGCTACTTTCATGCTACATCGTAGGATCCTATCATTTCTTCCACCTTGAAAAAATACCTCACCCTCAATATGTAAGTTGATATTGGGAACTTTAGCATTATGACTTACGATCTTATCATTCATTCCCCTTTCAAAGCCCCTTAAGGTGTAAGTTGACATTCTAGTGTTATACCTTACAATCATATCATGTCTTCCCCCTTGAAGGTACACCTTGTGTTCAAGACATAAGTTGACATCGAAAACTTTTATGTTATTCCTTAAGGTCCTATCATTCCTTTCCCCTTAAAATTGTATCTTGTCCTCAAGGTATATATCAAGATAATGATGTTTGATAGGATCCTACGGCATAGCACAAAAGTTAACATAATCAAATCCATAATACATATGATGCATAACATGAATTGATAGGCATACAAAGGGATTAGGTTAATAGTTTGAATAGTTTAAATAGTTTATCTCTATTTATTAGTTTTATCTTTATTTGTTAGTTAGCTACTTTCTCAAAATTGATATTTTCTTTTATCAATTAGTTTTATATATTATCTTTTAGAATTATAAATGATATTATTTAAGAAATAAATGTATAATATTTAAAAATATGAAATAATATTTTTTTAACCTCTTACATTTATTTCGTGAGAATTATCTCAATACCATGAGATAGTATCAATTGGACTCTAGAGCTAAGTTACAATTACATCAACATTTCCATTGAACTAGATTGCGATCACATCAACATTTCACTCGTCAACATATCAATCGATAGAGAACATCTTGATACTTTAGAAACCTTTATAGGAGAAACACAAGAGTATATCAACAAGATCCTCAAGAGGATGCCCACTAAATCAAACATAAACATCACTCATCACCATCAACATCGTTAAGATCTATAAATTCTAGTAATAGGAGTAAAATCTCAAATACAAATTCATCAATCTAAAGTAAATGGACGAAATTGAACAAAGAAGGAAAAAAGAATCAATCCTAGAATTCTAATTGGTTGAAATTCTCCAAATTTTTTAGAGAAGACCCTCTGATTTAGTTAGATCATACACAACAGTATTTTATTTTTCATGATATCCATGGCTCAAAAAGGTGTTTTTAACCTCATTCTATCTTAATGGTAAAGCTAACCAGTGATGACATTGGTTCTCACATGCAAACAGAAAAAAAAAGATCACATGAAAGTTGTTTGTGGAGAAGTTATTACTTCGATTTGAAACAACCAAGTACGAGGAGGAAAACAAGACAATTAATAAACCACATCAAATAGATGAAAAGATCACAAGGAATCATCCACCGTCGATACGTTATCACAACATCTACTATAAATTTGGATGAGACTGTAGACAAGTTGGTCGTCATCTCACATCCTGCACTAACTTTATATGAGTACAAGGTGCAGCTTAAAGGGTAAGGAATGATATGATTGTTCTTCAACATCATTGTCCTGGTATATGCTTTGTGGACAAGTTGCAACTTCAAAGAGGAAGAAATATAAAATCATTATGAAACATCATTATTTCTAATTACACATTAAGAACAAGATGAAGCTTCAAGAAAAAAAGGATGGAATCATTCTACAACATTATTATCCAAACATACACCTTAAGGGTAAGGTACAGCTTCATAGAGAAAGAAATGATAAGATTGTTCTACAATATCATTATCCCGATGTACAACTTGAGAAAAAAGTACAACTTCAAGTAAAAAGGAAGGATGAGATCATCTGCAACACCATTTTATAAATGTACACCTTGAGGACAAAGTGCAACTTTAAGAAAAATTAAAGGATGAGATCATTCTGCACCATCATTATGCCTACATACATCTGAAATTTTAAGGAAGAAGAAATTATAGGATTGTAGGGCACAACATTAGAGTTTCTAATGTCAACTAATATCTTAAGAACAAGGTGTACCTTCAAAATAAATCGAAAGGTTTTAAACCTTATCACAATATAGAGAAATATTTTAGTTAAGCATTCCAGATACCAAGAATGAAAAAACTTGGAAAATGATCAGAACTATCATTCTTCTCTAGAAATATATCTCACATTCGGCTATCTACACATGGTGGAATTCTCATTTTCGGAAAGATACAAAAAGGGGCTAATTTCTCAAAATATACATCTCAAACAAAAACAAAAGCACTAAATGTTATACACTTCAGGCAAAGGTCATTTAAGTCCTATAGATCCATCATTTGTACTGGAGTATCCCAGCTGTGGGAACACGGAGGCAAGCATGTAGCAAATCTCCCCACCCTAACTAGGAAGATAAGAAACATCTAGGTGGAAACTTCTAATGAACTAGAATCGGCTTTCTAAATCATTTAGAAAACTAGGCCTCTTGATTACAAGAAAGACTTTTGGCTTTCTCAACAGCTTCGACATAGTAATACAATCTCCAGAGTGTAGCATTATCCTGCAGAAAGTCATGGTAAGTATCTTATAATGCTAGCAAAATTTCTAACTATATACCCAATATATATATAACCAGTTAGACTACCTCTTTTTCCAAATCAACAAATATTTCTTTACAACTTTGTTCTTCTACTGGCCTATTACGACAAAGTATCTCTGCTACACGGTCAAGATTCCCTGCTGGTAGCTTCTGAATTAAACTCTGTAGCTGCTTTTTTTCAGCAAGGGTCATGGACCTGTAAATAGGTGTCAGGATTTTTTACTAAATTAAGAATTCACCCGATACATACTAAACTTAAATGAGGAAAAGATTAATAAAGTAGGCTAGAAGCTCTTTTCAGGTCCTCAACAAGATGCTTTCAAACTTTCAATAAGACAAAGGCTAGGTGCACAAGCGAGTATGGATTAGACTGGAGTAGAAGCACACTTCAAGTCCATTGTCATAAAATGTGTATAAATAAGGAAAAAGATTGGGATAACAAAGAATTAGTTTTGTTTTATGTCAAAAAGGTCTACACAGGCATATGATTCTGTGACCGTGTGTGACATTAGAAGTCTTGCAGAAGGCAATGGAAAAGAAAAGTGTTAGTGGGCTTATACACGAGCTATTTACAAGTGTGACAACTCCCGGGAATGCAATAAAAGATTTTTCTATAATAGATTTACATTGACCCTTTGTTTGATTCAGGAAATATAATGGAGGAAAAAAATTGTTTCTTGGAATTGGATAGATTTTATTTTTCTATTTTTATATGCTTACATTTATCTTATATGAAAGGATAAAATTAAATTTTATGGTACCTATAAAAAATGTTTCTATTCTCTTTGGCAATGAAAATAGGGGGAGGGGACATTTTTTCTATTTTTTATTTATTTTAAATTGTTAAAATTAATAAATATTTTTTAAAAATAATTATTATATTGATAAAAGTAATAAAATATCAAATTTTTTTAACGTTAAATTTTATTTTTTAAAATTTATATAAATCAAAATTTATATTACTAATATTTTTTCCATTCTCTTTTCCACCCATTCAAATAACAAGATTTTATTCCTTTTCTTTCTCTTCTTCCATCAACAACTTATTTTTTCAGCTTATTTTTACTTTATTTCTTAAATTTCTACTTTTTTTTTTATTATTTTTCAGATCATTCAAACAAAGCATAAGGCTCAACCTTGAGTCCTTTTTCGGTCAATATGGTCTTGAATGTGTTCACCAAGAGCATACAAAAGATTATCCCTAAATGTATGTACTTTGCGAATAATATAGTTCAAATTTAAAGGAAATGGATTAATTCTAAACTTGAGATTTAGAGACAGACTTAAATAACTAAAGATTTTCCCTTGAGTAGAAGTAAGACAATATATATATATATATATATATATATATATATATATATATATATATATATATATATATATATATATTGCAATTTTAGTAAGAAACACAATGAAAATAGTTTAGAAGTGAAAATTCGAAATGATATCATGCCCTAGGTTTCACAATTTAGATATCTAGGATATATTTTACAAAAAGATGAAGAGATCAATGATGCTAAACACAAAATACAAGGTAGGTGATTGAAGTGGAGAAAGACATTGAAAATTATGTGATCGTAAAGTACGAACCGATCTCAAAGGAAAGTTTTGCCAAACTGTTATATAACCACCTATCCTTTATGGTAATGAACATTGGACTTCAAAGGAACATCATTAAAAAAGAAAGTAGGAGTAGTAGATATAGGAATGTTAAGATGGATGCGTAGATACTAGAAAGGATAGGATAGGCAATGATCGTATACGAGGTGATATTGGCATAATAGCAATGGAGAAGATAACAAAAAATCAATAGAGATGGTTTGAACATGTGCAAAGAAGACCATGTGAGAAAGATTAATAACATGGTTCTTAGTCCCATGAAGAGGGTAAAGGTAGGCTAAAAAGGATTTGGAAAAAATTACTGAAAGAGACCTCAGTAAATATTTCAAAAAAATTGATTCATGAAGAGGGTAAAGGTAGGCTAAAAAGGATTTGGAGAAAATTACTAAAAGAGACCTCAGTAAATATTTTAAAAAAATTGATTTTTGACTAATTCAAATGTCATGTGATCCATGTAACCAACTTTATCTAATGGGACAAGGCTTATGTTGTTCCATTAATAACTTGTCACGGTCCAAGACTATTGAAAAATTGTGCATGGAGGTCAAAATCTAAAGGATCATTTGAACACAGCTGGAAGATGTAAAAGATAAGAAAAATTCACAAAAAGCAAATGCATTATTGTGTACACTTATGGAATTTCATAGATCCTTCTCCTTATAATTTTTCATACTTGTTATGATTTGAGATTGCTGAAAATTGAACTTGAACTTAATTCCAAAAATTAAGCTATGAGGTGAGGATTGTTCTCACCTAATGTTTACATAATTACATAATTGATCACATCTCTAGTTCATGCAGGATTCTAACACCCTCCCCCCTACCCCCAATGCACATGATTAGACATATAAAGCATAAATAGTGGGTGGACCAAAATGCAAAAATGAGCATCCACAGACATCCTAATATCAAATTTAGAATAAACTATAATACCATATTAAAAATTAAATTTAGATTTAACTCAACCCTAAAAGCTAGCTCATGAGATGAGGACTGTCCTCATCTTATATTTATATGTTGGCCATATCTCACGTTAATGCAGTATTTTAACTTGAGACATTAATGCATGACCCACATGAGAGATGATAATAGTCCACCAAAATCGTAGAAGCAAGAGTGATGACAATAGCCCAACAAAATGTAGTTCATCAATTAATGCATGATCCACGTGAGAGACATTAGCAAGCAATGGATAAAATTCTCCAATATCCAGAAGGAAGCCTAGGAAGAGGGTTTAGTTCTCCAATATCTAAAAGGAAGCTAAGAAGACAGGTTATCTTTTACAGGGAAAGAGACTAGAGAAGTATACATCAATGCAAACTATGCAAGATCCATTATCGACAAAAGATCCACTTCAAGATATTTTATGTTCTTGGATGGAAACTTGGTGACATGAAAGAACAAGAAGCAAAACATAGTCGTAAGGTCAAGGTGCTAAGGTAGAATTTTGGACTATGGTCTAAGGGACTTGTAATAAAAATAATTTGGGATGACCACAAAATAAGGCAGTCTCTATAACTAAAACTTCTCCATGATAACAAATTTGTCATCAACATTGTTCATAGTCCATTCAAACATGATAGGTTAGAACTGGTATATATATAAGCAATTCTTCTTGTACAATTATAATAAAAAATAATTATTTTTTCATATATTTTCAAGTGTTTCCATAAACATTTGCATAAAAGTATCACAAAATACCTGCATTTTGACATTATCCCATCAAGAAGCAATTCCAATTGTTGTTCCATATACCCTAGCTAAAAGAAATTAAACACCAATTAAAATAAACACAAATATCATATGAAACGATGATTTTTAGTCTCACTTCTTTCTAAAGATCAAGCATCACATATCAGCTATTATGATTTTGATACACATATTTGACATAGAAGATGATAAAAAAAGTTTTTAACACAGAAGTTTGAGAAAATTACTATTATAGATAGTTCATTGGAATGATTTTTAGTCTCACTTCTTTCTAAAGATCAAGCATTACACATCAATCATTATGATTTTGATACACATATTTGACATAGAAGATGATGAAAAAAGTTTTTAAGACAAAGAAGTTTGAGAAAATTACTGTTCTAGATAGTTCATTGGAATATTTCTTCACCATCTCCTCAACCTCCACACTATCATTCTCTAGTAGGAATTGAATATCATTGACCTAAAAATTATGTAAAATGGATTAAAGCAAGCAAATCAATTGCCATTTTTAAGCATATTTCTACACATGAAAAATTACATGCATTAGTTTAAGTGGCCTTTTAAGTTAATGGGATATGATTTTGAGATCCAATATAAATTGGAAAAAATAATAGTCAAAGCGCTATCCAGTCAACAAAATAAGTCCAACACTCTTTCCCCAGTTAGTTTAATTCAACCTTTACCAATTTTGATTCAAGTTTGTACCAATATTTCTATGGATTTAATTTGGGAACTACCCAAATACAAAGTAAAAGATATTATATTGGTGATAGGTTGCAAGCTTACTAAGTATGCTCATTTTAATGCCATAAATTTTTTCTTAGCAAGACAATTGCATGGATTTCCTTCAAACATAGTTTCAATAGAGATTCAAGTTTTGGAAAGAACTCTTCAGGACCACTGGGACCAAATTGAAATTTAGCTCCCCATAGAATTAGCAAAACATGGTACCAATCTCGCATTGGGCTAGCTTAATGCAAGTTGGTGGCTTCAACCAGTTGAACCCGAAAACCTAAATTCTATTCAAACTTATAAAATAATGCCCAAGCCTAGTAAAAACCCATTTTTTAGAATTTTTTACAACATTTTGTAGGTTAAAGTTGGATTCAGCTTGACTAGATCAAACCAAATAAGTCTAAATTTAATTTGGACTAAATTTTAAGCTCAAATCCTACATTTTATCAACCAATTCCCATTTTTTAGAATTTTTTGCAACATTTTGTAGGTTATAGTTGGATTCGACTTGACAAGATCAAACCAAATAAGTCTAAATTTAATTTGGACTCAATTTTAAGCTCAAATCCTACATTTTATCAACCAAGTTCTGTTCAACTTATTTTGGAAGTTTTAGCTCTGCAAACCCTAAACAAATGATCAAACCAAGATGGTAAATTGCTATTTAGAAGCTTATTTCATATGTTTGATAAAAGGGTTAATCACTTAGCTATTAGTTCAACACCAACTACAATGTCATTGCCAAAACATCCCCATTTCAAGCTTAATATGAATACGACCCTTCTTTTATTTTTGAAGGGTACTACTATTCCATCTAAGGTTGAAGACATTAAGCAACTAACATATAGATGAGCTATTAGCAAAATTAAGAGCTAATTTGCTTAAGACTCAATATCATATGTAGAAAAATGCTAATAAGCACAAAAGAGAAGTTATGTATGAATTTTTGATGACATAGGTTTTTCATAAATCTTCAACCACACAGGTTGCAATCCCCCTAATGACAAAAAGGATTGGGTCAATGGTTTACAATTTTATAGAAAGGATCATATCAATAGTTTACAAGCTGGACTTGCCTCCTTATAGCAAGATCTATACAATTTTCCATATGTCATTTTTTAAAAAGGCAATAGTGGTACCCCATCAATATCCCTAATCACTACCACAAATATTGAGCATAAATAGGAGATACACCTTAAGGATGTGTTGGTGGCCTAAGAATTCACCATGAGATTTAGAGGTGTCATTTACCCTCATCTGAGAATGGATAGGAACGTCTACCTATAACTAAGAAGACCATCCATGATTTTCACCTTGATGACAAGGTGGCTCTTTTAGCATGGGAGGGGGGAGGTGATGGTATTGATTGGTGTGTACACTCCAAACTAGGAAGAGGTGAAATGCAGGGGAAATTGACCACCACTAACACAACTAACCTGATAAAGTTATAATAGTTAGTTTGAAAGAGTTGGCAATAAATAGTAGGATGTAAGATAGAGAGGGGTATACATCCTTTGTAATATAAATGGTAAGAATGGTCCTAAACTCTCAAATTCCATGGGAGCGCACTAAACATAATTCTTTCCTTAACCAATTCGCTACCATAGTGGTGTAGCTTAGGAATTATGGTCTCTTCAATTAAAATCTTCCTTAACATTATGATTCCAATTTTCAATAAAATTCTTTCTTTATTTATTTTTTATTCTGTGAGGTTCTTATTATCTATCTCATACTCCTTTTCTATTATTTTTTTTCTGTCAAATTTCTTCGAAGTTAAAAAATTAATGACCAAAGAAATTAACATCCAATCAATCTCACCTTTTCGTTCTGCTCCTCAAGGCCTGCATTTGAACCCAAGTGAGAACCATTGCCCTGCTCATGAGTGGATTTACAAACAAGATAAGAACAAAAGAAATTAGATAAAAACAATATAAAAGTTGTATAAATATAAAAGGAGACATGAATATGTATTAAAAAAAAGGATTGCATTATTAAAAAACATGAGAATTGGTTAACAAATGTGCTAGAGCAATGGTCACCTTAAAAGACAAGTTTGCCCAAGCATAAGCAAAATCCAAAATAACAAGTTCACACGCCTTGCATCCCCTTTTGAACCACCAAGTACACCCATACATTCTCTAATCTCTATAACTAACAAGCCAGTAATGAGAAGAGGAAAGCTATTCTTATTCTAAGGAATCTCACGGTAAGAGCATGCCATAAACCTCCATGAAATTTCCCATTTTTCCTATTGATAAAATAGTATAAAAAATTATTATCTAGAAGGACATTGCATGATCTATTAGATGTGATCCATATAGACTTACATTCTTTTACATTCTTACTAGTGTACCCAACAACAAAAACATCAACTATCAAGACTTGATAACAAAAAATAATTCAAGCAATACAAATTAGGAAGAAAAGTAGGATTGATTGAAGTGGAATGGTGTGAAATGATAAGAAAAGGGGCCCAAAGTTTGAGCTATTAGACAAGAAAGAATCAAGAAAAGAGAGACAGTGTTGCAAATTAGAATAAGTCTCAATCTATTTCTTTTCAGTCTTGAAGAGTACATTATATACAATTTGATAAAAACAGATTCTAACTAATATTTCTAAAAGATTTCTAACTCACATTTTTAACGGATACTAACAATAAGATTTAGTTAGTTACAATCTAGCAAAATAGATACTCAATCTAACAGTGTCCCCTCAAACTCAAGTAGGTTAAACAGGAGATAAACAATCAAAGATGTTGAGTTTACCAGGAAGGTAGCAGAACCTATCATTTCCTAAAGCTTTAGTCAAAATGTTTACAATTTGATAGTTTTATTAAGTACTCTTTCTTTAACAAAGAAAGATTTAGTTTCATATGTTTGGTCCAAGAGTGAAGCACCAAAATTATAGGCTAAGAGACTCTAATAAGATTATCACAGTAGAGGGCAAAAGCTTGTGTTAGAATGTGCAACTTATGAAGAAGTGACCGAATCCAAACAAGTTTAGTTTCATATGTTTGTGTTAGAATGTACAAACAAGCAACGATAAGCAACCATAGTTTGTTTTCCAGACCACTACAAGACAAGATTTAGATTGAGATATATGCAAGCTCCAAAAGGTGACCTACGATCAAGATCAAATGCCCAATTTGCATCATAGAAGGCTCAAAGGGTGAGATGATTTGAACTAGGAGCAGCTCCAAGAAGTAGACCCCTTGTGATGGTTCCTTGCATATACCACTTATTGAGCTTAACAAGTTTCTAGTGATTATTAAGTGGTTGGGATAGAAATTGACAAGCTTTGTTGACACTAAAGCAAATCTTAAGATAGCATATTGAAGTACACCCACAATTGATTTGTAGAGAGTAAGCTCAAACATTTAATTAACACCATATTTTGAGACCTTAGATCCACTTGCCATAATGGTAAAGATGTCTTTAGTTGTAAGCATATTGGCACAAGCCAAAAGATCTCAAATATATTTAGTTTGAGTGTGCAGTAGTAAACCACTGAAACAATTCTCTGCTTCAACGCTTAAAAAATAGTCTAGAGTTCCAAGTTGTTCGAAAGCGAAAATAAAATTAAGCTTGGTGATGTTGGATCAAGATAGGTGAGTTTCCAATGCTTAAGATATCATCTACGCAAACAAAGACATAGATGCAAACTGTGGAATTTGATAGGATAATGAGAAATGGGTCACAACTGCAAGATTTGAAGTCGAATTAATGTAAGGTAGCAATAAGAATGTGAAACCAAGATTGTGGGGCCTATTTTAAACCATATATCATTCTGTGGAGTTTACATATAAATGTTTTATCTTCTAACACAACTAGGAGGCTGAGTCATACATCTTCAATGAGTAGCCATTAAAAAATGCATTGTTGATGTCAAGTGGTTTGTTAGAGAAATGATAAAAATTATACAAACTATGACAAGCTTCATAATTGGAGAAAATGTTTCGGTATAATAAAACCCATACCATTGGTGAAATCCTTTTACAACGAAGATTCTTTGTATTTGTGAATTGAGCAATCTAGGTTTTCCTTAATTCTAAAAACACATTTGCATTCCATGGCTTGCTAGTGAGGTGAGAGGTACAAGGTTCCAAGCATTGTTTGTAATAATCCTAATTTAACTTTAATATTTAACTTTTTTTTTATAAAATTTCATCATTGTTTTAATTTTTCCCTCATTTATTTTTTTTTCTTCCTTTAACTTTTTAATTTTTTTCTTGTCCTAAAATATTTTTTTAATTTATTTATCTATCTTTTTAGATTTTCAATTTTTTTCTAAATGTTTTTTAATTTGTTTCTAAAAAAAATTTCTTTAATTTTTGTCTTTCTATTTATCTGTTTTATTTATTTATTTTAATATATTTATTTTTTTATCTCTAAAATTATCTTTTCTTCATATTTTATCCTCTTTCTAAATTTTTTTATTTATTTTAATTTTTTATTACTATTTTATTTAAAGAAAGAAAAATTTTAAAGAAAAAAATAAAATAATTAAAAAAAATACGAGAAAAATTAAGTCCATTGACTATCCCTAACCCATACGATTTAATAGGCTTTATAGCGTAAACTTTTCTAGGCTTGTGAACCATTTTGACCAAAGCCCACATAGGTTTAGAATTGAATTGGGTTGGATGGGCCAAATTGGCACCTACAATTTTCATCAAAGTAGCAAAGAAAGAACAACTTCAAGCCAAAACAATCTTTAATCAAAAATTTCAAGGACCAAAATTTTTAAATTGATAGGAAGATAGGGTAAGTAATATAATCATATAAGTTTATACACAAACTTTGTTTAAACTTACTGAACTTGCTATTAGGGAAAACCCAAGTGAGCATCCTCCTTATTTCAGATATAGGATCTTGTTTAGAGCAAATTCTTAAGGATATATTTATCCTATAGCATTGGTCATTGTTTCCCTGTAACAAACTTGTTTTAAACACCTTATACATTATTTATCATTTATAGTTCTTTAGGATTTACTTTTCCTAATCTTCACAAGTAATAAACATGATATCAACTATATTTTTGCTACTTAATATGTATTCTTTTAATTTGCTTGAAGCGTTTTCATTGTTAGAATCATCTTCAAATGCACAAACGTTCATAATTTCATTTGATAATCTTTTTTTTTTTTATCAAACTTTGAAGTTGGTAATTTGGGATAACAAAGATTTTTTTTTTATGTAAAGACTAACCTATAGACTGACCCTAGCCCACATTATCCTATGAACTTTTTTGACTCTAACCCATAGGACTAAGGCTAAATAGGTAAGGGTTGACCCATTTAACAGTTCTAATTTTGATGGTACATGTGTGTGGGCAAATAACTTTATGGTTAATACCACAATTTGCAAACAGTTGAGTGAATGGTATGATTCTCCACCCAAATTAGTTTGAATTGATTACAATCTGATTTATAGAAGTAAAAAAATGAACATCTACCATGTTTCTAAATTTGTTTAAACACAAATAATGCTTATGATTTTTGTTTAAGTAAATAGTTCCAAGTAAAACATGTGTGAAAATCTACAAAAGTGATATAGTTTGAGAACCCTTCAATGGATAAAAAGTGATGGATCCTATAAGTCAACTAAAACTAATTCAAATGTTCATTGTATACTACAATAAAAGAGTGATGATAAGCAATGTGATTTTCCCAGAAAACAAACAAAATAGAAATCCATATATGTTTTATTACTCAAGGATATATTACAGTGCTATAAAATTTATTTAAGCCTACCAAAATGAGGATGCCCAAATCTATTGTGCCAAGTAGTGTAGGAATGGGATTAGAGGCAATAGATACAATTGGAATCATTTTAGTAGTAAATGTCGAAGGAAATGACGATGGAAACAACTTACATGGTAACAAAAGATGTGGAAATTTATGTAAGCCATCAATTCTAAGTGAACCTTCCAAAAGGACATTAGAGCGAAACTCTAAATAAACCTTATTATCTCATGGAAATTGACTCAGACTAATTAAGGCCCCATTCAAGATAATTTTTAGTTTTTGGTTTTAAAATTCTTAAAAACTAAATTCAATTTTAATTTTAAATTTTAGATTTTAGTTTTTAAAAAAGTTAGAGAAATGAATTAGCTCACTTTATCCTACCTCTTGCATATGAATCCACTAAAAATAATTAATTAAAAATAAATACAAAATAAAACTACTCCAAAATAATAAAAATTAAAAAATCATAACCATCAATGGTGCTTATGATGGTTGTAATGGTGGTAGTGGTGGAATAAGGATGGTGGTGATGGTTGTAATAATGGAGGGATCATGGTGATGACGATGATAAAGATGGTCATAGTGGTTATGGTAGTGATGGTGATATTGGTTGTGATAATTATGGTGGTGATCAGATGATGGTAATGATAATTATGATGATGATGGTTATAGAAGCTATGATTAGGGAGAGAAGATGGAGGTGAGGTGAAAGAGTTTATGATGGTCGTGATGGTAATAGTGGTAGTGATAATTATGGTGGTGATGGAGGATGATTATGGTGATAATGATGGTGATGGTGATGGTTTAGTAATTTTGTTTATTAGTAATGGTGGTAATAATGATGCAGTAAGATGGTAGTATGGTGGTTATGATGATGGTGGTGGTGATTATAGTAGAATCATAACATTTGTATTTTAAGAGATGAATTTAAAATAAATAAAAAGATTTAAGAATTAAAAATTATCAAAAAGATAATTTTAATAATTGAGTTAAAACTATTTTAAAAATGTATTAAAAATCAATCCAAAATCATTTTAATTAAACAAGTTGTTTTCAATTTTGATTTGTAAACAAAAATAAAAACTCAACCACCTCAAACAAAACCTACGTGTTGTGTGATTGAAGGAACCAAAAGAAGATTACATAGATAAAATGTTACGAGGATAGAGTGGAGAGTTAAATTGAGTATTGCCAATGGACAAACCTTACCATTTCCAATCAATATCTAATTTAACCATGGAATGAAATGCTTTAATTAAGATGTTCTAAATGCGATATCACATGGTGCATAGCACCAGAATTTGAAAACCAATCATGATGTTTTACCTTTGGTGATAAATTATTAGACAAAGCAAGTTGGTGATAAATTATTAGACAAAGCAAGTTGTGTGGACATGAGGAAGGCATGAAAGTTTATTGCAGCAAGAGGCTATGCAAGGTAGAACATGATATGTTTGACTATGAGTAATGATGAGGGACAAAATACGACATGTTTAGTTATGAGCAACGTTGCGGACCAAAGCTAAGTGTAGGAAAGTAAAGATATCTAAGATTCGAAGCATAAAGTTGGTCAAATCTGTGGTAATACATAAAAGCATCATACCAAGTTTTCGGCAAACTTAACATGTAACATAACCTCTTGAGAAGAAATTTCCTTGGCCATGGCCACAAAAACATCCCTTGCCCCTAGTGTTCCTTCCATATCCACAACATTGTGTCTAGGGAGGACAAAAAGAAATGCTATTAGCATCAATCATGAGAGAATGTTTGAGACTATGGCTTGACAATTTTTCTCTAATCGTGCTTCATGAGCAAGAAGCAAAGCTTCCAATTCATGCGTGATATAAGGATCTAAATGATTGGAAACTAAAGTAATAAACACATCATACTCATCACAAAGTCCTTCAAACATAGCATCTTGGTGATCAAGCAAGGAAAATGGGTTCTCTAATAGAAGCAAGAGAATCAATTATTACCTTAATTCTAAAAGGAAATTCAAAGAAGATTTTGTGCTTTTCTTATGTATCGCAGCTCAAATCTCTAAGTGTCTTGCCTAAGCTCAAATATGCAAAGTCGTGAATCCCTTAATTGCCCCAGATATGTGCAACCAACAACTCGTGGTAGAACAAATTCAGAAAGTGATGGTAAAAACCAAAAAAATAGCAACTCTTCTTGTTTCCACGATGAGTTCCCTTGACCCAGCCAAGATTGCTATCCAATTTGTTAATAAACCTTGATGGAATATCCAAATTTACAACAAAGTGATGTAGACGATGGACCTTGTAGATTGCTTCAACTTGTTGCTCCTAGAGAAGAAAAATTTTCTCTTCATGTTGCACGAAAGTAGCATGCATGAAGGTGATGGACCTTGTAGATTGCTTCAACTTGTTGCTCCTAGAGAAGAAAAATTTTCTCTTCATGTTGCACGAAAGCAGTATGCATGAAGGTAATGGGACAACAGAGGTTACCGTTGAAGGTGACAGAGCCAAAAAAGACATAGGGTTTAGTTGTGTAGTCATGGATCACCAAAATGCTCTGGTTGCCATGTTAGAAAAGAAAGAATCAAGAAGAAAGAAACGGTGTTGCAAATCAAAACAAGTCTCAATCTATTTCCTTCTTATCTTAAAGAGTACATTATATACAGTTTTATCATATCAAACATGTAATTAATATTTCTAAATAGATACTTGTAGACTTCTAACATTTCTATCAAATACTAAAGCAAACTTTGCCCAATCAAACAGATACCTACAGATAGATTTAGTTAGTTACAATCTAACAAAATTAATACTCATTCTAACATAAGCAATCTCTTAGAGATGACATTATAACATTATCACTAAAATATGCTACATACCAATGTTTGGAAGCATTTATATGAGGGTTGTTAGCATGTTACTAAACTAAACCTAGCCCAATCTTTCAAGACAAAAATAATCTTGTCTTAATCTCATTAAAAAGTCATATGCTAGTTAATGATTACTTGTTACCAAAAAAAAACTCTAATATTAGAACTCAAAATAAAGAGCTTAACAAAAAGAAAATTAAACTGCTCGTCATCCCCCTCTGGAAAAAGATAAGTTTTTGCATGACATGTTTAGATTGAGCCAATCAATAGTAGAGACAATATCTCTTTGAACATAAAATAATTGTATAGCACCAAGGTTTATGTAATTATGTGATATATAGTGATAATTTGCTAGTCATTGATTGGTATAGTGTATGTACCCGTAAAGGGATCAATTTATGATGCAAAGACCTTAAGATTCAACTTTGGAATCAACCCAATGCAATTCATCTTCAACCACCCAAGTACTATTAGTAGCAGGCTTATTCCAATCATTTAACTAAAATTTGCTGATACTTCAGTCCATGCCTTCACTTCACCAGCTAGACATTTGTAGTACCGTGGGTAAATTGCCAACATGCTGAGAAACAAGTATGGACAAATCCCTATATGACTGCAAGCTTGCTACACCAAAAATCAGGTTGAATAGTATTCCAGGAAATAACTCAATCAGCACTTTATAAATGGGGCCCAAATTTCCTTGGTTCCAACTTCGGGCACCTCAATCATTTCTCACAAGAATGTGCTTTGCAACTATGCAAGCAGCATCCTATAGGCTGGTATTAGTGTTTCAAATTGCAATCTGCATCATGTAATGCAACCACCACCACATCAAGCTGTGATTGTGGCCTGCATCAAGTTGCAACACAACCATAACCGCAATTTAAAACCATGGCTAGCATATTTGTTAGACTGTGGTAATTCATCAACAACTACTGAATTTCAGGGTGGTGATCATCTAAATGATTGACCCAACAAACCTATGCAACCTTAATAAACAAAGCATACATCTCTCCATCGTCTATATTATTGGCTGAACAAACCTATGCAATCTTAATAAACAAAGTATACATGACTCCCATTTACCAACTTAGATGCTACTCCAACATTCTCCCAAATACATTCATTCTTTGATCTGATCTTTCTTGTATGTTCATCAATCCATTTTTCTCTGATCTTAGTGGTCAATTTGCAATTATTGCCATCTTTTCTTAATTGAAAAACATTAGGCTGTTAGGCAAAGAACAAAGGAGATTGAGAGGAGGAATCCCCATCTACAGAAGCATAAATATTTCATCCATTTAAGATTTTATGATTTTGAGGGGTGCGGGTGAAAAGAATCAAAGATCTCAAATCAAATCCATGATAAAAAATTATACCTTCCTACTGCCTCGGGGATTGACATCACTGGTTTGTGCAAGAAAGCTGGTTGAAGATGATGAGGGCAGCTTTAGCTTTTTACATGGAATTTGTACTACACCATCAGATGCAGTTGCTGTATGATTCAAGGAATGAGTTTTACCTCTTAGATTGGATTGCAAATGATAAGCAGCAAAAACAGGGTCTACCACCTGATTTTATGTTTGGACAGTTAGAACATGTCTAAATTTTATACATAAATCTTCAAGACAGTAAAGCAAATCGTGTACCATTTGAAATAGGTAAAAAAAACATGCATACATTTTGAATCGAAAGCAACAATAATAGATTTAATAGAAATAAACGTTTCCACAACAAATCTCCTAAACTCAATCCCCCACCAATATCATGTAAAAATTTGGCATTTGGAGGTGATGAGACCTGCATAAGGGAGAGGGATAAGTGACCTAGAGGAGGATTGAACCTTCAACATCATCACATCCCAATCTGGAAGACTTGGGTTGGTGCCAATTGAGCCATAGCTTATTGATCAATATCATTTGATTTGCATACAAACAATTTGTAAATTATAAAGCTGAGCCTAAGAACAATGGAATGGGAAATATACTGCAGAAACAACATCAATAGGAATATCATATCAACCAGACTGTTGAAATGTACAAAAATCAAACCCATGAGTTCTATTTCACTACTGAAAAAAGTAGTTACAGCATTGGGCCATTGACTGCTCCAACTCTCTGTAATAACCAGAACAGGTTCAAGATGCATAATATACCTCATCAACTTCTGATGAAAGAGCAATGACACTCTGCCTGAGCAATGATCTTAATCTGTCCTTTTTAAAGTCTGAAAGCCCGGCTCCAACACCATTACTATACAATGGACCAGAACAATTACCACCGTGATTAGCCAAATTCTTGTTTCCCCCCTCTCCATTCTTATTTTGAAATAGCTCAGATGTTTGCGTAGGAACAGGCAAAGCATCCTCATCTTGTGACAACAGATTTACTACTTCAGAAGAATAATACCCAAAATAATCAGGTCCTACTTTTCCATATTTATCAGATGCAACAGAACTTCTGAAGGCATTTGACATGGCATAAAATGGTGAAGCTCAGCATGTAATAACTACATTAACACAAAAAATACAAAAATTAACAGAAATAAAAATAACTTTTAGCCAATAAAAATGAAAGTGTTTGAAAAGTTCATCCAATAAGAAACCAAAATAAATTTAGATAAAGAGAAAGGAGGTTTACATAATCAATTGTTATAAGGAATGATCAGAAATTATCCTACTTTGGCAAAAACTACTACTCTATGGTCAGGCAATCACCTCAGATCTGGGACTAACTAAAACATTCATAATGAGAATCTTTTTTATGTGTGTGAATATAATAACAATTATTTTACAAAGCATGGAAGATTATGAGAGTATAAATAAGAAAGGGATCCATATGATGAAATTCACATAATAAGAAATCTAAAAGATACTCACAAATGTGCAGGATATATAGGCATACAATGGAATCAAGAGAGGTATAGCAAAAATGCCAGTAATTTTTCTTTTATTCAACTCAGAAGTAAAGCAGAGAAATGCATTTGACAGAGCACATTATTTAAGTCTTGGGTTAATTTTAAAAATATACACTTGTCAGAAGCCAAGAACCATTCTATTCCACTATGTCTTCAACACTTTGCCATCTATTCAGTTTCCCTGTTCCCACCCCATGTAAGCTGTAACTAAGTTTCTGGCTTTTATTCTTTTCAAGAGCAAGGGCCATTAATTGTTATCCTTTTTTTTAAGTTGCCTCTTCCATTGCTTTTGAAAAACCATAGATGCTTGTAATAAACATCTAGGAACATTGATTTTAAAGCTGCTGCTATTGGTGGTGTTAAATATAAAAAAAGCCTTCAGTTTCTCAAATTCAAGCCTATTAGGATTTTGATAAGTGAGAAAATGAAAGAACATTGTGAGAGAATTTTCTAATAAACTTGATGCTATTGATGAGAAAATATTGAATACAGCTTGTGAATTACAGAGACTCTACTTACAAGTCCTCTGAAAGAGAGCTATCTGCCATTCTAAAAAAAACTAACCGCTGGCAGTGCTATTGTACTGCAGATCTATGATAAGAATGAGTATAAAACTGAGTTAAAATTGTGCGCTAACATACTGATATGGGACACATTCAAACACCCTAATTTTTCTCCAAATGCTCAGAAGCCTGTGACGAAAGAGCCTTTCTCAAAAAGTCAGCATATGGATCTTCTGCTGATATGGGACAGACTATAAGGCTTTTGTTTATAACTCTTTCTCAAACAAAAAATATCTAGCTCCATATGCTTTTTTTTGGAGTGTAACATTGGATTGTGCATCATGGCAACAATACTAAGATTGTTACACAATATGAGGATTGGTAATAGACACACACACAGCTCCTTGGTAATAGACATCCTACAAAGCTCTGCTGCTCAAGCATCCATGCGAGCTAGCTATGCACTAATGCTTTGACTGATACCAAACAAGCACCGCAATAATAACGTCACCACAGTCACCACATGTGACTATTGTTTGCAAGTAAAAGATATGTTGAAAAGCTCTAATATCATTTGATAAGGATCTTAAGAATACCACATCTCAAAAGTTAGTTGTTATAGTAGGAAAGTCCAAGACCTTATAAACCCATATTAGAATCTCATACATCAAATGTAGGATTTAAGTCTCATACCTTACAATTGAATCCTAATAGATTAACAACAAAAAAGTGTTCTTTCCTTCAAAGATTAGCATCTACATTTCACAACCCACAGCAGTTCTAGATTTAGGAGCTCTAATACCAATTGTTAGAAACACATTCATAATATATGTAACATTACAAAAAGAAAGAGAATTTTATTGAATATCCTTCTCCCACCATGTATAAATGGAACTCAAGTAAAAAAGAGGATGAATGGCCTAAAATAAATTCTAATATATTGGGAGCATAGTCTCTCCCACCTTAAACTACTTCACAAACTAATTTCCTTTGTTATGTTTTGTATCTATTTATAAGAGTTAACTACTCAGAAAAAGTTGAAAGTTAACACTTGTTAAAACATTTGTGAAACATGTTAGGAACACTCGTGGTCAAATGCCTACTTAAATTATTATTGATTGGGTCAGTAAAATTCAATCATTTAAAAAAAATTATTAAACAGAATAACTCTAATATAAAATACTCTTAAAATAAATTTATCCTTCTTTAGATGCACGAATATGTAAATATGGTGTACATAGCATGTACATATGATGCACAAATACCTCTTAAAATAAGTTAATTGCTCTTCAGATATATGAATGTCTAAATTTGTATACGTAGCATGTACATACAATGTACAATATACAACATATCAAATGAAAATATTTATTTCATTAAGATATATATATATATATATATATATATATATGTAACATATGTCCGTGTGTGTGTATATATATAAAAGTGTGTATATATATATATATATAAATTTATTTTTCTTTAGATGCAAGAATATGTAAATATGGTGTACATAGTATGTACATATGATATACAAATTACTCTTAAAATAAGTTAATTCTTCAAATATATGAATGTGTAAATTTGTATGTACATATGATGTACAAATTACTCTTAAAATAAGTTAATTCTTCTTCAGATATATGAATGTGTAAATTTGTATACATAGCATGTACATGTATATATACAATATATATACAATATATCAAATGAAAAGATTTATTTCATTAATATATATATATATATATATTATAACATATGTATGTGTGTATATATATAAAACTATAAATATATATACACATGTATATAGATTTTAGGGTATATATATATATAAAAGTATAAATACATATATCATATACCAAATGAGAAGATTTATTTTTATAAACATAAAATTATTAGGCATTGATTATGAAATTATATTATAAATTGTTTAAGAGTAAAACACACAAATTATGTGTTTTCTGAAAAAAATAATATAATTATAAATGATAGTGACTTCAAAAAAAATTCAATAAATTCACCATTCATAGGTGATTGCACAACCCAGATCTATTGCTTTAAACTTTGTATAAAAATAATTTTCTTATTAATTATATCTTATGATGCATCCAATAAATATCTATACATGTCTTTACAGAATAAATAAAAAATATGTAAAATAAAAATATTACAATATCTTGATGATCTAAATATGATAAAAATCAAGATTTGAGTCAGATCCAAACTATGAAAACCAAAACACTTTAAAACCTAAAAACATAAAAACTAAAAGGTTTTCAAGCCAGTTCCAAAAGATGAAACCTAACCTCTGCGGTAGCAAATGACTCTTCTCTGACGCTGCCTTGCGGTTGCCAACTCACTAGGAACCAGTTTTAGTGTGGATGGCTGGATGGGCCGCGTGGATTAGGAGAGAGCATGAGAAATGTAAGCAGAAAGAATTGAAGATGAAGATGAAATCAAGTGACCGCATTGAAGTAACAACAAACTGTATATAAAGAGGGGAGAGTATGAGGGAAGATTCTAGAAGATAAAACCCTCATAACTAATTTAGTTTTTATATTTTAAATTAAAAATTTTAATCTTTAATAATTATAATTTAAAATATTTAATATTAAATAAAATAGTTAATCTATATTTTACTAATAATAAATCATAATTAATTTTCTATTTTTATATTTAAATATATTAAATATAACTTTACAAAATTAATTAAAATTTAATTTATAATATTTATATTTTATCATTTTTTATTTTTATAGTATTAATTTAATTTTAACGTTTAAAAATATATATATTATCCAATATTTTCAAATGTTTTTTATTTTAATAAACTAAATTTTAAGGTTATTATAAGTAATAATTTATATTTATATTTATTTTTTATTTTAAATATATTATTTCAATAAAAGTATATTATGGATTTAATAATTTACTTTAAAATTTCACTTTTTACTTTAATATAATTTAGACAAATGATAAAAAATTTATACGGTTTAATTTAATTTAACTAAAAATATTACCAAAATAAACTAAATCAATATTTACTTTAATTTAATTATTTTAATTTTGAATTTTACTTAAAATAATTAAACAACAAAATTGTTTAAATAAATTTCAAATATTATAGTTTCAATTATAAAAATAAAATTATTAAAAATAAAAAATAACAATAAATAATATAATTTTTATTAAAAATATTTTTAATCATAATTAATTATAAATTAATACATTTTCTTTACTTTAAAAAATATTTATATAATACATAAATAATACATCAATAAAAAATATGGTAAAATAATTAGATGTAACTTTTTATTTTAAATTTAATGATTTAAGAATATTTTAATTTTTATTAAATTATATATTTATATATTAAATATTTATATTTTATAATTTAAAATATTCACACAATATATATGTATAATTTTTTAATTTATATAAAATATTATTTACTAAAATATCAATTGAAAAAAAAATTATAAGTTGAAAAAGCCCGTGACCACCAACATCCCATTAAGAATGTTCCTAGTAGATTTTTTATTTGATTTCAAAGAAAATAATTTGAACGGATTATAAAAAAAAATATCTAGGATTTTCTTTAGTTTGATTGAAAAATATAATAAGAATTAAACTAAATTAATCTTTAATAATTTACTTCAATTTATTTATTTTAATTTTTAACTTTGTTTAAAATAATGAAAAAATTATTATCAAATCAACAGAATATTATATTTAAAAATAAAATAGAAATAAATATATAATAAAAAATATTAAAAATTTATAGTTAACAAAAAAAAGATAATAATAAAATATATAATATTTATTATTAATAAAAAATATTTTTAATCAAAATTAATTTTTACGTATTCATTTTATTTAATTTAAAAATATTGGTATAATAATTATATGAGATTTGTTTTATTTCTTACAAATATTACTTAGTAATCGTTAAATATTACACTATATATAATTTTTATATTTTTCATAAATTAAATTTTAACATTATTATAAGTATTACTTTAATTTATATATAATTTTGATTTTAATTATATTATTTTAATAAAAATCATATATTTTGATCTTAATAATTCTTTAAAATATAATTTTTATTTTAAAATATTATTTAATTTATTACTTAAAAATTAAATATAATATTTATTATTAGCAATAATATTGATAATTTTTTATTATTTACATTCATCAAATTTATTTTAATTTAAAATGATTCACAGAATATACAAAGTTTTACCTTACCGAAAATATTAATTTATTAAAATTTAATTAAAAAATTTATTATATGAATTGAAGTAACGTTTGATCACCAATATTCTACTATAAATTTTTGCAGTAAAGTTTTTATTTGAATTTGAAAAAAATATAATTTAAACTTATTATAAAAAATATTTACAATTTAATTTAGTTTAATTAAAATGTATTATAAAAATAAATCAATCTTTATTGATTTAGTTCAGTTGAATTATTTTAATTTTAAATTTACTTAAAACAAATAAAATTTTATCAAATAAATGAAAAATATTATATTTAAAATTAGTAGTAAAATAAAATAAATAATAGATAAGGTTAATAATTTATATAAAAATAAGAATGATCGTAAAAAATAATGTAATATTTATTCTTAGTAATAAAAATATATTTTTAATTATAATTAACCTTTTATTTGTAAATTTTTTTAATTAAAATATTTCTATAATACATAAATAATAAGTTATTAAAAATTTAGTAAATAATTAGATAAGATTTGTTTTCATACAAATATTACCTATTAATCTTTATATATTACATTATATTTTTTATTTTAATTTGAATGGTTTAAGAGTATTTTTATCCTCTTTAAATTATATATTTACATCTTAAATTTTTATTTGGATAACTTTTATATTTTATCCTTTGATAATATTAATTGAATTTAAATTTTAAAATCAATTTATTATAACATTTAATTTTTTAAAAATTTTAACTGAATAATTTTAACGTAGTTATAAATATAATTTTAGTTTATATATAATTTTATTTTAAATACATTATTTTAATAAAAATTATATATTAAAATTTTAAAGATTTGTTTTTTAAATATATTTGTTTATTTTAAAATATTTTTAAATTTATTATTAACATAATCAAAAATACATAAATAATGTGTTACTTTATATAAAATGTATTTTATTAACATTTAATTAAAAATAAATTTTTTTATGAGACAAAATTTTTAATTATGAATAAAAATAGGTTGAATCGAACTATTTTTAAGTGTTTAAGTTTATCTATTTAAAAATTTTAATACCTAAATTTGAGTGAGTTTATGTGTTATAATTTTGTTTTTGTTAAAATTTAATATGTTTTAAAGTTTATGAAGTCTACAAACATGATAAAAGTTTACGATAAAAAAAATTAATAAACAAACTTAAAGTTTATATAAATTATTAATTAAAAATGTAAAAATCGTAAAATTTACAAAATAAAGAATTTTCAAGTTTAATTATAATAGCATATACAATATATATATATATAAATAATGCACCCACATACATAGTTAGGCATGGCAAAAATTTTCATACCCCTTCCATCCCGATTTTGACAGAAGAAACCCAAGTTGACTAGGATTGGGTAAAATTTAATTTTTGAAAACAGGGACGAAGGCATATACAGGAATTAGAGATGGAAGTAGGATGAGTCGAATTAAGGTTTGAGTGTTCAAGTTTGCCATGTTTAAAAAACTTCGAGGTCTGAGCATGGACCTGTTATCTGTTAAAGGTCTTCTTTCTATCAAAGTTGTCTGATTTAAAGCCTACATTTAAAGCCTACAAGGCCTACAAGCCTGGTTTAAAAGCGTACGTTACAAAAAGATCAATAAATAAACTTAATGGCTATATAAATAATTGATTAAGAAGGTTTGCAAACTTGAAGTCTACAAGATAAAAAGATCATTAAATAGGCCTAAAACATATATATATATATATATTAATATTATGTAAATAAAATATAAAATAAATATTATACAAATATAATATATTAAAATAAATATAAATGTATAATATATAATATATAATATATAAATAGGTCCCTAAATAGGTTAAATAGGTTTTTTTACAAGTTTAGGTCTGACTTGTTTATCTAAAAAGGCTTTTTAACACATTTGAGCCTGTCTGTTTATTAAACAAGCCGAGTTAGGTTAGGCTTTAAACGAGTTGAGTTGTAGGCTCCTGTCGGACAATCTTGTTCACTTCCATCCCTTTAGGAATATTGATATCTGTCTCATCCCCGTCTTCGAACATGACATGCTTCTAAACTTACTAAAATATCATTATTATTTTAAAATATTATATAAAATTAGTAAGATTATAAAATATAAACTATATAAATTTAAAAATACATATAATAATTTTAAAATTATAAAAATATTAAAATTAAAATATAAAAATAGTAGCAAGGATAAGTGCAGGGCAGATTTTCTTGACCCTAATCAGGGATGATGATGGGATTTATATGATAAACCAGCGGGGGACAAGGGCAAAGGGTGTCAGAGAACATAAAATCCGCTCTGTCATCATGCATATACATAACATGTATGTACATAGCACACAAACATATATACAAATTTAGAAACACATAAAAATTAAAATAAAATATACAGTAATTATTTTATAAAATAATGTAAATAACCCTTCTAATAAATATTAGAGAATTTTATAAATATATGTTCATTTTGTTTAAAATTAAAAATTTAATTTATAACAAATTATATAATTATATTAATATTATATAAATATAATAAATTAAAAAAAATATAAATATATAATATATAAAAATAAATAGATTAAATATTTTTTTTTTATAAACTTAAGTCTCACTTACTTATCTAAAAGATTTTTTAACAATTGTATCTATTTATTAAATAAGCCAAACTAAGTTAGAATTTAAATAAATCAAGTTGTAAATCTGAATTATTTTCATTCTTAATTACAATATTAACACTTTATTATAATTATTTGTAGTAAATTTTTAAGTTAATTTTTAAAAAAATAATTTGAACAGATTATAAAAAATATTTATAATTTAATTTAATTTGATTGAAATATATTATAAAACGTATACTAAATCAATCTTTGACAATTTTGTTGAGTTTGATTATTTTGATTTGTAAATTTACTTAAAACAATCAAAATATAAAAATTTTATTAGATAAAATTAAATATTATATTTAAAAGTATAAGTAAAATGAAATATATAATAAAAAAGGTCAACAATTTATAATAAAGAATAAGAATAATTGTAAATTTAATTTAAGAAGAAAAATATATTTTTAATAATTATTAAATTTTTATTTATTCATTTTATTTTATTTAAAAATATTTATATAAGACATAAATATATGCTATTAAAAAGTTTAGTAAAATAAATAGATGACATTTGTTTTATTTCTTACAGATATTATTTATTAATATTTATATATTAAATTTTATTTTTATTTTAAGTTTAGTGATTTAAGAGTATTTTTATATTCTTTAAATTATATATTACAATATTAAATATTTATTTTTATAATTTTTATATTTTATTTTTATAATATTAATTGAATTTAAATTTTATAAATCAATACCTATTTAGTTTTTTTCAATTTTTTAATAACCTAAATTTAACGTTATTATGGGTATAATTTTAATTTATATATACTTTTGATTTTGAATACAATATTTTAGTAAAAACTATATATTGTAATTTTGATAATTTATTTTTTAAAATATACTTTCTTGTTTTAAAATATTTTTAAATTTATTATTAATATAATAACATATAATATTTATTATTAATAATTATAATCATAATTTATGTTGTACACACTACAAAAAAATATTATTATTGATAGTTAAAAATATATTTTCTAACCATTAAAAAACGTCACAAATATTAATATCAACATTTTAAAAAAATATTAAAACAAAGTATGTCAAAAATTATAAATATTACCAACGATTTAAAATCATCATAAATGTGGATAAAATTATAATGTTTTATTAATATTAAAATATTCACCTTTATTATTAATTAAAAACTGCCACAAATATAGAAAAAATTGCTACACTATTTTTACTAACATTAAAAGAATTACTTTTATTTTAAATATTTTAAATAAAAATTATAATACTTATCAAAATTTATTTTACTTAAAATTATAAAAATTAAATTTAAATTACATGGAGATAATTTAATTTTTTTTATAATATTATTATCAACTAAATTGATAATGATGACATAGTAGAATTATAAAAGTTAAATTTAAATTACATGAAGAGAATTCAATTTTTTTATAATATTATTATTAACTAAATTGATAATAATGACATAATGAAATAACTTAGGAGTTCAATTCATTCATATTTTAGAGGTACCTTTTGAATATCACTTTAATTCTTCATCATGTCAATAGATCTTGAAAATTTAAAATTTGTAATAAATGTTAATATTAAAGCTTTTCACGTTAAAAAGAGTAAAGTAGGATACCTAATTGTTGGATAAAAATAAAATTTTATTATTTGATAAGAAAAATATATTTACAAAATGATGTATAAGAGATTAATAAAAAAAAAAAATATTTTAACCTATATAAAAACTACGATAAGAATCTTAAACTAAAACTAATTACAATAAAAAATTATATGTTATTTCTTAACAACAATACATAAAACAAAAAAAAAAAATTAAACCACAAATTCTAACTAAATTTAAAGTGAGATTATCATTATTTACAAAATACAGAAATCATCACACCAAATCATTAATGTAAAATTAAATTTTAAAATTAGTAATTTATATCCTTTGAAGCTAGTGAAGGTTCCGTGATTGAGTTCTACATGATGAGTTTGGTTGACAAATTTCTTTTATTGTAACGTGCATAACAAACTCAATAACAACAGATCCAACTATAGTATCCAACCACCTAACGGACTCCAATAGTGTAATAGACTCAACTACAACACTTAAACACCTAACCATCTAATGGACTTTATCATTAAAACAACCAATTAACCGATAGTCATAAACATAACACATATAACCTTGTATATAAACACTCATTCTATACATGTTTTGATATGAAATAAATAATGAAGTATGCATTCTTTTTTTTTACTTAGATGGTCTCAAAGCTTTTCTAAGAGTTCTACCGCACACTTTAGTTCATCTTGGCGAGAAGATCTAACTCAACTAACAACAATCAAAATTTAAATTTCATTGTGGAATCACTTTTACATCCATCCAAATAAAAATTCTGCAAGAATTATAGTCTCACCTCCTCTTAATGGGAAGAATTATTTTTCTTGGTCAAGAATGATGTGTCGAATACTAATTTCTAAGAACAAATTCTAATTTGTGGACAGCTTAATTAAACTCCTAGTCGGAACAATCTTAATTATGATTTTGGGAGAGATGCAACAATCTAGTAGTATCATGGATAGTTAACTTTATGTCCTCGTCTATAGCTCAAAATGTGGTATATGTTGAAAATGCAGTGAATCTTTCACATGAATTGAAAGAAAGGTTTTTGCAAGGTGACCTTATTCATGTTTCGAAGCTACAACAAGAATTGTATGCCTTAAAGTAAGGCAAAACTTTGGTTATAGAATTCTTTACAGAATTGAAAATATTGTGCGAGGGATTGGAAATGTATCACCAATGTCTCAACGTGCATGTATCGTCACTTGCAGGTGCTTGGCAATTAAGAACGCACAACTATTTCGTAAATAAGATCACATCATATGATTTCTTGCCAGATTGAATGAACAATTTGATAGCACTTGCTCATAAATTCTACTCATGGATCCACTTCCCGCTTTGAATTGTGTTTTCTTAATGATTCTTCAACAAGAACGACACTTAGATGGTCCATCACTCGCAAGTGATGATAACAAAGTCCTGATTAATGTAATTGAAGGTAATTGATTGGGAGGATTTGGCAGAGGTCGAGGTAGAGGCTCGAACAAAGTATATAGTTATTGTAATAGAGTTGGACACACAATTGATAATTGTTATGAGAATCCTCGTTCACTAGAAGCATTCAAGGTGAAAACATAGATTCAAGAAATTACGAGCCTTCCACTTTGCAAGACCCAAATAATGCAATCAATATGCAGATAATTTCAGCATAATTTACTCCATAGTAGTATCAGTCGATCTTAAATTTGATTCAGGGATCTGAAATCTCTAAAGGACATATTATCAATCATACTACCACCAAACCGCTCAATGCAATAGAAAGTAGCTCGCTCAAGGTAATTCATTAAACCATTATGTAAATCATGCGCACACCACAACCGACACATGGATTTTGGACACTGGAGCAACTGACCATGTATGCAACTCACTACAATGGTTTAGTTCATATGTCAAAATTGATCTTGTAATGGTTAATTTGCCTAATGGAAGTCATTTATTGCTAAGTACTTAGGCAGTATACATTTTATACATGATTCTTTCTCACTCCTGTGTTGTACCTTCCATGATTTTCCATCAACCTCACTTCAGTTTCCAAACTGACCGCTACTTTGAACTATATTGTCAGTTTTTGAATTAATTCATGTTCCATACAGAATTCAAAGACCAAGAAGATGATTGGTTTGACTAAGTAGATTCGAGGCCTATATCAACTCTGCCTTCCTTTGGGACACTTAAAGAATGCAGTAGTACATTCTATTTCTCAATCGCCCTTAGACAGATTAATATGACATTTACGACTAAGTCACCTCTCCCATCAACGTATAGAGGCACTTAGTAAGAAATACTTGTATATTCCTTCACATAAACATATAACTTATGATGTTTTTCTGTTCTCTAGACAAAAATGGTTGTCATTTAATCATAGTAAAAATAATGCAGAGCATGCTTTTGATCTTTTTCACCTTGATATCTGTGATCCATATTCTATTACTTCTATTCATGATCATTGTTATTTTCCAACTATTGTTAATGACTATACATGCTTTATTTGGATTATTTTGGTCAAATGTAAAAGTGAAGTTCAAATGCATGTATAGAATTTTGTTAAATTGATTTATGTCTAATTCAGTTGCCACATAAAGGCTATTTGCAGCGATAATGACCCTAAATTTAATCTTCCTAATTTTTATGCCACAAATGGCATTCAACATCAACTGAGTTGTGTGGAGACCCCACAACAAAATGGACGCGTGGAACGCATCATCAAGATATCCTCAACATTAGTAGAGCCCTCATGTTCCAGCCTAAGTTACCCAAGTGTTATTGGACCTATGTTATCTGCCATTTCGTTTATATCATCAACAACATTCCATCCTGCATCATTGGCAACATTTCTCCTTATGAACGTCTTCATGGTTTAGCACCTGACCTCTCTTCACTTCATGCTTTTGGGTGTCTTTGCTACTCTTCCTCTCTAAGTGTCGGACACCAAAAGTTTGATCCTTGTACACATAAACAAGTTTTTCTCGTTTCAAAGCCAGGTTCCAAAGGGTTTGTCCTCCTAGACACTCACACAAGGTCTTTCTGTCTCTTGACATGTTGTTTTTCATGATCATATATTTTCCTTTCATAATATTCCTCCTAACACCAACATCTCACATACACAGACACCTATTCCCCAAATTTATTTTGATGATGGAGTCTATTTGTTTCGTCACATAACCTTTCTAACTTTACCTCTATCATGTCGATCCACCAGATCCACTTGCTCACCTTCCCATCTCGGTGACTATGTCTACAGCAACATCAAGACATCTTCACCTTATCTCATCACCACCGTCCTCACCTACCAATACCTATCTCTATCACATTGTCATTTTACCTTCACCCTCCATAATGTTTTTGAACCCTCCTTATATGCTGAGGCTCCTTGTTGTGCGTTTACTATGTGTACAAAGTTTTACCCATGGGCAAGTGCACCCCGTCGATGTAGAAAGGAGTATTTAAAACCCTTAATATCATTCCCACAGAGGTTATTTCATCAATCTTAAAAAATATTAAATCCTAATTTTTGAGGTCACCAAAAAAGGGGTTTGTTTAGAAATATTTAAAGTGGATGTAAAAAAGAAACAAAATGAGAGTAAGCGATTCAAAGACAAAAGAATACAAATACGAGTTCAATTATGGAAAGACACGAGACTTTAGTTTTCCTTATAACTTTACCCAATTTCATCCTAATTCCTTTATGAATGATTTGAGTCAATTGCTAACCGTCCATTCTCATTCTATTACTACCCAATGATCATGCAATAGCAATATTCTTTCCCTTATGTTACTACCCCCAATGATCATGCAAGGTATATAATTAAGAGAAGCATAAAGAACATGTGGACTTGTTAAATTAATAACTGATTAGAAATCAAGGATTCTGATTGATCCTCCAAAACCCTTAGATTCAGTTTACCTTATAGTTTTGTTAATTAGGCAATGCAATGGTACAATTGCCTATCCCTTAATTAACTTAGAAATTAATTCTCATTAATTAATTATGCATGATAAGGAAAACACAATTGAATAGAAATACACAATCATTCATAAAAAGGAAAAAGGGTTCAATTGGTTACATTGTAAGTTTCACCAAGGCCCCATGATTAGGGGATTAGTTACACATCGAGAGATAAGACAAACAAAAACATACTAATCCAACAAAATAATCCATAATCCTAATTTTTGAAAAGAATGAAAAAACTGTAGTGCTAGCAAGGCTGGCAATAGGACGTTGCAATTCGCACTGTGAAGAGATTCTACCTCTGAAATCCTATGGGAGGATACTAAAAGAGAGATGAGAATGGAATGGTGTGTCTCCAAGGTAGTGATAGGCTTACGCCCCGGAGAGTGGTGTGACCTTTGGAGCCTAGGGTGGTATCATATGATGTGGTAGAGCCTCCCTTTTATAAGCGTGAATTAGGGTTTCAAATATGGTGGACTGGGTTTGACCTAGCCGCTTCCTAAGCCGTTGCAATCAATCTACGTAATCTTGCAGCACCGTAGGGCTGACGTGTCATTGTCGCATTAGATGTATTATCTTTTTATGCTTCTTTTACCCTCTTTTGGCCCAAAACTTGCCTATTTTTGGATTCTTAGCTTACGTGACCATTCCTACAAAAATAAGAAAAATTAGGTAGAATTACAATTAAATAATCATAAATTATATTGTAATTATAACTAATTTTCCGCAAATAAATCAATAGAATGGTGGTTTATCACTCCTCAATGGTAGGATGCTATAAAGAGTGAATTAAATGCACTCATTGTTGCTAAAACATGGGTAATCATTGACCTTCCTCCCAATGTTGTTCCCATTGGAAATAAATGAATGTACAAGATTAAAAGATGATCTGATGGATCCGTTAAACGATACAAAGACAGACTTGTAGCCAAAGGCTACACACAAGTCGAAGGTCTTGACTATCTGGACACATTCTCTCCTGTGGCTAAACTCAGTACGATACGCTTCCTCTTAGCTCTCTCCTCCGTTCGACGGTGGCACCTCCATCAACTTGATGTGTCCAATGTATTTTTACATGGAGACCTTCATGAAGATGTTTATATGGTTCCACCTCCTGGCTTAAAGATCTCACAACCTAATCGTGTGTGCAAGCATCTCAAGTCTCTTTGTAGGCTTAAACAAGTCAGTCGGCAATGGTTCGCAAAGCTTACCACAATGCTTCATCTTGATTTCATACAAGCCCACGCTGATCATTCCTTTTTTACCCAACACACTGCTTCTTCCATTACCATCTTGCTCATATACATCGACGACATCATCATAGCTAGGGACTCACTCTCTTCCATAACCCACATCACAAATGCACTCTGCACCTCTTTCTACATTCGTGACCTTGGTCAACTCAAATATTTCCTTGGCCTTGAAGTTGATCACTCCTTATTGGACATCTCACCTTATCAACGCAAGATATCCTTGTCGATCCTGGATCACCCCTCGAAGATATCTTTGCCTATCATAGATTAATTGGTCATCTCTTTTACCTCACCACCACTTGTCCTGACATTAGTTTTGCCACTCAACAGCCAATTAATGGCTCATCCACTCTCTCCCATCATCGAGTCGTCCTTTGGGTCTTACGTTATCTCAAGAATGCTCTAGATCATGACCTTTTCTTCTCGCACCACACTCATTAGGGTTCTTTGATGTCGACTAAGGTGGTTGTATTAACTCTAGACGCTCCATAATTTTTTAAGATTTTTATTCATCAAATTTATTTTAATTTAAAAATATTTACATAATATATAAATAATGTTACTTAATAAATATTATTTTATAAAAATGTAATTAAAGAAAAAAAATTTATGAATTGAAGAACAGTCTTACAACCAACATCATGTTAGGATTATTTGTCGTATATTTTTTTATTTGATTTTAAAAAAATAATTTAAATTAATTAAAAAATTTATATAATTGAATAAAGGATAAAAGTGAATACGATCATTCGATAGTATAAACACTCAATTATGTCCAAAGCTCCATTTTTAAAATTAATTAGTGATTAAACCATAATTTAAATAATAAGTAAGTATTAAGATTAATAAACAAAAAGTAGAAAAACGAATAGATAGAAAGCAGAAAAACAAATAAACAAAAAACAACAACAAAAGTATAAATAAAGAAAAATAGAGAAAAGAAAAATTAAAATAACAAAAAATAATAACAAAATACAAAAAGAGAAAAGATTGAATTAAAAAAGTAAAAATAAAAAAATAAAGATAAACAAATAATAAGAATAAACAAATAAATAAAAATAGAAAAAAAAGAGATAAAAGAAAAGAATAAAAAAAATAGAAGAATAGAGAAAGAAAAAAGGAAAGAACCCACAAAAATTTAAAAAAAAAAGAGAGGTCTATATAAGGGGAGGGGCACTTGGAGTCTTGGAGGAATGGAGAATTTTCAAATGGAGGACCTAAGAGACTCTCTACTTCTGCATCCAATTCAGCCATTGGCCTCCATGAAACCAGTTCTTCATCACCTTCCAAAGGAGGTTAGATCCAACTTTTATTCTTCTTAAGTTTCTTGCTTCTTCTCCAATTTTCGAGTTCATTTTCGTCTCTATTTTTCATTTTCATTCTTGATCGGTCAAATGATCTCTGATTTTGATGACTTTTATTGCGTTCTCTTTATCTTTCACTCTAGTTTCTGGAATGATATTATTTGTCTAATTTGGGTCTAAAATGAAATTTCTATCGCATGATTACCGAAACATGTTCGTCCTGGTGCGCAAATGAATCTAACTTGTTTGATTTGGGCATAACTTGCTCATTTCTGGTTGGATTTCTGTCAAACTTGTTTTGTTTGATTTCTATGATCCATATCATTCAATTGATCAGTTTTAATTTTTCAGATCTGCCAAAAAATATTTTCGAAAAATTCTGAGATTTGAATCCAAATTTTGGCGCCAAAATCTCTTGTGTTCTTGAGGTTCATCTTCGTTTCTATTTTAGTTTTCATTTTTAATCGATCAAATGATCTCCAATTTTAGTGATTTTTGTTGTGTTCTCTTTGTCTTTCTCTGTAATTTCTGGAATGATATTATTTGTCTAATTTGGATCTGAAATGAAATTTGTATCACCTGATTACCGAAGTATGTTCGTCTTGGTGCGCAAATGAACCTAGCTTGGTTGATTTGTGCATAACTTGCTCATTTCTGGTTGGATTTCTGTCAAACTTGTTTTGTTTGATTCCTATGATCCATATCTTTTAATTGATTGGTTTTGATTTTTCAGATCTACCAAAAAATATTTTCAAAAAATTCTGAGATTTGAATCCAAATTTTGGCGCCAAAATCTCTTGTGTTCTTGAGGATCATCTTCATCTTCATCTCTGTTTTTGTTTTTGTTTTTAATCAGTTAAATGATCTTCGATTTGGCTGATTTTTATTGTGTTCTCTTTGTATTTCTCTCTAGTTTATGGAATGATATTATTTGTCTAATTTGGATCTGAAATGAAATTTCTATCGCTTGATTACTAAAACATGCTCACAATTCTTTTCCTCAATTTCAAATCAAGTCAAGTTCATGTTAAATCAAGTCCAATTCAGGCCCAAAATTCAAGTTTATGTTAAATCAAGTCCAAAATTCAAATCAAGTTTATTTAATTTTAAATTAAGTCCAATTCTCTTCATCAAATTCAAATGAAGTTTATTTTATGTTAGATCAAGTGCAATTCAAGCCCAAAATTCAAAATCAAGTTTATTTCATTTTAAATCAAGTCCAATTCTTTTCATCAAATTTAAATTAAGTTTATTCTATTTTAAATCATGTCCAATTCTTTTCCTCAAGTTCAAATCAAGTTTATTTTATTTTAAATCAAGTCCATTTATAATTCTAAGTCTCACGCGATGAGATCTAAATGGGAAACTGACGGTTTCACTGTTGTTCGATGTTTAAAGATTCATATAGATCCCAGTGTAACCTTAGTTTCCTTGGACCTTGTGCATATGTGGACTAGAAATTCCTCTTAAATAATAAAATCTTTCAAAATATCTTTTGGAAAGTCAAAGTCTCACGCGATGAGCTCTAAATGGGAAATTGGCGGTTTCACTGTTGTTCGATATTTAGGGATTCATATAGGCCCCAGTGCAGCCTTAGTTGTCTTGGACCTTGTGCAACATGGACTAGAAATCCCTCTCAAATAATAAAATCTTTCAAAATATCTTTTGGGAAGTCAAAGTCTCACATGATGAGCTCTAAATGGGAAACTGGAGGTTTCATTGCTGTTTCATATTTAGAGATTCATGTAGGCCCCAGTGCAGCCTTAGTTGTCTTGGAACTTGTGCAATATGGACTAGAGATCCTCTTAAATAATAAAATGTTTCAAAATGTCTTTTGGGAATTCAAAGTTTCACGCGATGAGCTCTGAATGGAAAACTAACGGTTTCACTGCTGTTTGATATTTAGAGATTCATATGGGCCCTAGTGCAACCTTAGTTGTCTCGGACCCTGTGCATATGTGGACTAAGGGTCCCCTCGAGACATTGAAAATACTTTCAAAAAATCGTCCCTCAAATTCTTTACCTCCGAAAGTCAAGCCTTCAAACCAGAACTATGTAAGCCTTAAGTTTTCCATTGCACCAATGAATACGTAGGGAGCAGATCAAGTCCTGTCAGGTTATCTCCCATCAATCTATTTATTTTCACTTTAATTAAAAGGATCGATCAGTTTTCAAATAAATCACACACTCAGTTTAAGGGTACCGTTCTTCAGAATAGGCAAGTAGGGTGCCTAACACCTTCTCCACTCGTAACCGACTCCCGAACTTAGAATCTTATCCTCAAGTTAGGGTTTTTCAAAACTTTTCCCCTTAAATAAAAATTTGGTGGCGACTCCACTTATCAAATTAAAATTCTTTTTCAAAATTTTAGTGAGTTTGTCATCTCATCGTAATTACGGTTGCGCCGATAGAAGGCTTACGATGCTTATAAAAACCTTTATATAACCTATTCAGGAGCCTATATTTTTTTATATATTATATATTTATATTTATTATATTTATTTTAATATATTATATTTGTATAGTTTTTATTTTAATGTATTATATTTATATAATATTAATATATTTACATAATTTGTTAAAAATTAAAGTTTTTAATTTTTAATTTCAAATAAAAGCAACCTGGATGACTTTCTCCTTATTCTCAAAATAGAATTCTCCTTTGTCGTTTTACTTTACCTATACGAGACTACGACTCAACCTAAGTTCCTCATTGTGCACGAATATATCATTTACCTAGTATGATATCCCAAAATAAATACTTGTAAAATTCTAATAAAGATTGGATTGATAGCTTTTATAACTTAGAAAATACTAAAATATATTTTCATAAAAAATTTTAAGTTTGTGAACCTTTAAATAATATATATATATATATATATAATACTAAAATAATGGATTTTTTTATTTTGTAGACTTTTAACTTACAAACCTTTTTAATCAATCATTTATACAATCTTTAAGTCTATTTAACAGCTTTTTTTTTAATATAGACTTTTAAACAAGGTCATAGATCTTACAAGCTTTAAATCAAGTCAAACTTTGACAAAAAAAAAAAAATTTGACAAGTAACAACCTTAAACACTTAAAACCTATTTTGCTTCGATATATTTCTATCCTTAATTGAATGTAAATAAAAGTTTAAATTAAATCAATCTTTAATAATTTAGTTCAGTTTGATTATTTTAAATTTTAATCATAATTGATATTCCATTTATTCATTTTATTTAATTTAAAAAAATTGTATAAATATTTAAATAATATGTTATGTAAAAATTTAATAAAATAATTAGATGATATTTGTTTTATTTCTTTCAAATATTTCGTATGATAAGTATTTATTTATACATTATTGTTTTATTTTAAATTGAATGATTTAAGAGTATTTTTATTCTCATTAAATTATATATTTATATATTAAATATTTATTTTTAATAATTTTATTTTTAATTATTTTTACTTTTTATAGTAATTTAATTTTAAAAAATAATATCTTATATTATATTTAGAAATTTTTATATTATAAGTTACCTGTCTGATCATCTGTTATGAAGAAGAATTCTTAAGAAGCTTGTCTAGCTAGCCTCTATAAAAGATAAAGTATATTTTCGTCCCTCTACCTAACAAAAAGAACAATCACGCTTTTAATAAAGAGTTAATCCTAATCTAAAAGAGGAAAGAAACTCATCTAACATCTAAGCTATTTTAAAAACATGTTGTTTTTATCACAACATCACATACAATCTCTTTCTATGTGTTGTCTATGTTTCGACATTTGGTATAAGAGTTTAGCCTCTTTTGAGCACCCTAATAAGGGAAAGAGGAACTAATGATCTATGACAAAATCTAAAAAACAACTTATTCTTATAGGAGTAGCAATTACTCATCCTTTAACTTTCCTTGGAAAAGATTATCCCTACTAGAGATAGAATAAAAATGCTTATCAAGTCCATATAGTATAATATTTAGAATGTCATCATGAAAGGTGACTACATACCTTTGGTTGAATAGGGAGTAGAATGAGCTCATTGGTTCTCTCTGGATCTATGAAGTCGAGTTAAATGAAGAAGAGCCATACAAGACAGGAAAATATCTTACTTTAAAATCCAAGTATCATGAACTAGGAATTCCTTATAAGGCTATGAAAGTTGAAGATCTATCCAACTCTAAAGAGATGGGTGATTGAGATGGAAAAGATGAAAAACTATCGATTATTTTTAGAACACTGAATAGTATCATGAACAAAAAGAAGAAATGAGTAAAATTTTATAGACTAAGTAAAGGTAAAAAAACTTCCTTCGATAACCCTCAAGATTATATATTATGAAAGCTAGAAATTAGGATACATGATAGCTAGATGTACAAACATTAAGAAAGAAAGCTTACCAAATCAAATATAAAGAAAAAACTTATCTCAACATAGAATGACCTGGATAGTAGTGTTTTAGAAGATGAAGTTGCTTCATGGAAGATACTGAACCTGGGGTATCATCTAAACTACAAGATCTTGAAAATGCTTATGAAAATATTTTAAGTGATCTAAACATTTTTTTTTAACAAAATACACTATCTTAAAAAATAAATATTATGTAAAAGAAAAGAAAGTTCCAAAAGTTTTGAATTAAAAATAAAAATGCTTTCAAAATAAACAACAGCTTGTCTAAAAGGATTCAAAAACTTCATAAAAAGATAAACGAGCTTAGGAATGATTTGTCTAAGTTTACAGAAAACTCAAGCAAACTAGACTTGATGATAAAAAGTGATAGACTTTTAAAAGATAAAACTGGTATTGGTTTTTAAGACTATCATAAAAAAGATAATAAACTTTACCATTCGTCTACATTCTTTATGTATTTTCTAAAATAAGCATGGGCATAACTTAAGAGTATGTCGCTATAGGCATAGAGAAACTAACATAAAAGGACCTAAAAATATGGGTACTTAAAAATATGATTATTCCTTTTATAGATATCATTGGTGGAAAGAAGAACACTAAGATGGTACCTAGATAATGACTACTCATGACACATGACAGGAAACACACTATGTTCCTTAACCTTAAACCATATGATGGAGGAAGTGTAATCTTTATAGGAAACCAACAAGAAAAAATGAAAGGAAGAGGTAGAATTGTTAAAGATTATTGACCCTTTGTAAAACATGTGTTATATATAATAATCTGAAACATAATCTACTGAGTATTAGTCAATTTTGTGATAGTGGATATGCTATTTCATTTAATAAAAATCAATGTATAGTAAAAAATAAAGATAGATTTATATTGTTTATTGCCAAAAGACATTACAACCTTTACAAGATAGATCTAGAAAAACTATGTGAACCAAAAGTAACCGGTCTCTTTTTAAATGAGGATGAAAAATAGATTTGGCACAAGAAGTTAGGAATATAAGTATGAAGCATATTTCAAAGTTTCATAAATATGGTCTAGTCAAAGGATTTCCAAATGTATCATTAAAAAGGATATCCTCTGTAAAGTGTGTTAAAAAGGGAAACAAGTCAAAACTTCTTTCAAAAACAAAAATCTTGTTTCCACTTATGAACTACAAGCGTTACTTAATATGGATCTTTTTAGACCTACCAATATACTAGTCTAAGCAGTAAAAAATATGATTTCATCATTATAGACGACTATTCTAGACTGATATCAGTATACTTTTTAACCCCACAAGAATGAGTCTTACAAAGTTTTTAAATTTTTTTGCAAAATAACTCAAAATGAAAAAAATGATTTTTGTATTGCATCCATTCAAAGTGATCATGGAAGAGAATTTGAAAATTAAAATTTTGATAAATTTTGTAATAAATATGACGTCTCTCATAATTTATCTACACCTAGAATGCCTTAATAAAATAGGATCGTTGAAAGAAAAAAAATATAATATTATTATATTTGGCCATAACTATGTAATGTGAAAATTCCCTTTCCAAAGCATTTTTGGGCAAAAGCAGTAACAATTGCATGTTATAGACAAAATTGTAATTTGATAAGGCTTGGTTTAGACAAGACCTTTATGAAATAAGGGAAAGAAAAAAGACCAAACATAACATATTTCCATCCTTCCATATGTGAATGTTTTATTCTAAATATGAAACATCATCTTGAAAGTTTGATTATAAAGTGGACAAGGAACTATTCCTTAGCTACTCTAACACCTCTAAAGCCTCACGTATCTATAATACAGGACTTTAATAGTTGAAGAATTGATAAACTGTCATTTTTTTATTTTATCTACATAATTTTAGGCATAATTATTGCATTATTTTACTTAATTCATTTGTAATTTAGTCTAATATCCCTTATTTTTGTAAAAATGATCAAGTAAGAAAAGAATCCAAAAATAGAAAAATTTTAGGCCAAATAGAAGGAAAAAAAGTAATAAAAAATAAGGATATGGAAGAAGGCATAAATACCCCTTAAGTGGACCAGCATAATCGTGTAGACCTGAGCACGATTTGCTAACACGAGGTTGCATGATCGTACCAACTTATCATGGTCGTGCCAACATTAAACGTGCCAGCAAATAGTGCCATGTTAGCCCTAATGATGTAGGAGACGTCCCAACCAGTTTTACAATGTTATAGAAAACCTAGAATGACCTTGACAGCTACAAAGAAGCTAGGTTAATCTCGATCTGTGATGGTAGAAACCCTAATCTACATTTATAAAAGAAAGACTCCGCCACACACAACATACCTACCAATCAAGGCTTCAAAGGACTCTCACATTCCTCTCTCTAGGTATAACCTTACCTTTCCTCCATCTATCATTTCTAGCCTCTCCCTTCTCGGTTCTTCCTCCAGCATCTTTTCGTAAGATCTTGGTAGAAGCAATCCTTGTCCAGTGTAATTTCAGAGTAGTTGCTAATTTTTTTGGCAACACTATTTTTGTATTTATTATTTGTTTTGTTATGAATGCTTGTTAGCTATTTTTATTTATGAATAACTAATTTTTCCCTTTATGAGGCTTTGACAAACCTTGTGAGGTGTATTACTTGAACCTCTATTTTCCTTTTTAAATAATATTTTCATTGATAGAATTGTGTTATTCTATTATGCTTAATTCTTTAATAAGAATTGGCCACATATATTAATATGTTAGTTGGTTAGGGGTTAGGCAATCGTACCACTCCTAATCAACAGAACTATAAGATAACTTAACTTAAGGATTTTGGAGGATTAATCAAGAACTTAAGTTTCTAATTGGTTAATTTCATGACATGTAGTTAACATCCTCTTAAACTTTATGCCTCTTTATTTATTTATTTATCTTGCAGGATCAATGGATATAGTGTTTAGAAAGGATATTTTTGCTACTATCGGATCAAGGAGTAGTAGAATTAGTGTAAGTGGTTAGCAATTAAACAACGAGACTGAGGGGTAAAATGAACTCAAAAGTTAGAGTTTAAACTTCATACATAGATTGTTGACATAGTCTCTAAAGGATTGATATTATGGGCATAAAATGCCCTTTTTCTACACTAATGGGTATACTTGTGCATGGATAAATCTTGGTAAAGAGTTTTATACTCATATTTTGCATACAACAAGAATCTTTTCATGTCAGATTCAATGATGGAAAATCAACTAATAATAACATGTTAGATCTAAAAGCTAAACTTGCAGTTAGACATTAGTAGTGTAACACCTTAATAATGAATATCATTTTTACGCTTAAGTTATACACATGGTTCCATTATTAAATTGTTACCTCAGGATGCAGAGTCTTTAGAAAATAAATGTTAGTAAAAATACGATAGTTTTTTTTAAACACTTTGTTATAAAATGCAAGCCTTGTCTGAATTGCGATTGTAGCATAATGTAAATAAACAAGCATTCTTGTCCAAGTTTAATTCTTTAATGCTCTAAATTACTTGTACTGTTCTATTCTTCTCTAAATAGAAGTAATTTAGTTCATAACAAACTCAAGCATACTAGCATTCATACAACTTACAATTGTACAATCCTTACTTATACATAGTTAGTTAAGTTAAGACATTAGTTTGTTTACACACTTAGTTACATATATAATTATTCCTACTGTATCCATATTAACTATAATAAATTATAAACTACATACTACTTAGTTAGTATATAATTACCCATCTATTTACAATTTGTATATTATTGGTATGACAAAATTTCCTTCTTCCTTAAAGTGGTCTCACAAACGCTTCAAGTATGGGGATCTCGGTATTGTAGCCAAAAGCTTTCATCTCTCACCACAAAGGTTTCATCCAACATCTCCTAAAAAGCTTGAAAGGGGAATGGACTACGGTAGGGCGAGCAGCCCTGAGGAGACCAAATGTGAGACAAGATATAGTTGAGAAGGTGTTTAAAGGTTGCTCTCCTCTTAAGAAGAGGAGGAGATTACAACCCGTGCAGATGGAGCTTGGTAGCTTGAAGATGGTGGAAATACCCAATTAGGATGAAAAGCTTATAAAGGTATGACAAGTTCTATAGTCGAGAAGTATGGGATCATAACAACAGACATAACAATATGACCCAAGGAGAAATAAATTCGTACATTGGCTTGGTCCATGATGACCAACCCGTGACTACTTGCTGACCAATTCACATTGTTAATCTCTAGGAAGACTACTACAATCATGAACGACATCTGGGGCATTTAGGAAGAAAATGATGGATAAGGCTTGACACTTTCTGAATATGCACAATAAGAGTAGTATTAACTTTCCACATAAGTTTTTTCTTTAATGATCTCTTAGTTACTTAGGTTCCTTTTTAGAGGCTTTTAGATAATATGCATGCTCAAATAATCCAACCAATATGCCATGCACATTTAGTTTCTACTTTCATACTACTATCATATCACTAAGTATACATGATCATCATGTAATATATCATTATGTAATCAACCATGAGTAATATTTGTACACTTCACATTCCTCTTTATGTACTCATAAAGTAATACAACTAGTTGGCATAATATCCTTAGGTAAAGATTCATCTTTAATTCATGACTCTCTTATTTTAGCTTGATGTTATTTCTTGGACAACATATAACCTTACTTCATAATTTTTCCAACTTGCTTAATTCTTAAAATTTATGATGAATCACTCATGAGATCTTATTCAACTCATCCTTCTAAGTTACCTCTCAACCTTTTATTTTCTCAAAGGTTAAGTTCTTCTTAATACATTTAATGAAAGAGTATAATATATAAAATTTTCTTCCCTAGTTAGCAGAATGACCTATTTAATTGTTTACTCTTTTCCTAAAATTGAATGTCTTATGCACCATTTACTTAATTCAAGTTTAAGTGTTATACATTTTATGCTTCTTGACTATCGACTTAGCTAGTTAGGTTTGTTTCATTAGTAAACCTACTTGCTTGCCTCCTTGTTCACGAACTTTAACTTTTTTACTCATGTCTTATTTAATTATCCTTAAAAATCCAAAATAGTTGTTATGCGTTTACTATGCATACAAAGTTTTACCCATGGGCAAGTGTATCCGTCGGTGTAGAAAAGGTTATTTAAAACTCTCAATATCGTTCCCACAGAGACTATTTCAACAATCTTAAAGAATGTTTAAATCCTAACTTTTGAGCTTACCAAAAAAAGTTTTCTTTAGAAATATTTAAAGTAAATATAAAAAGGAAAAAATAAGAACAGGAAATTTAGAGGCAAAAGAACATAGATACAAATTCAATTATGGAAAGACATAGGACTTTGGTTTCCCTTTTAACTTTACCCAATTTCACCCAACTCCCTTATGAATGATTTAAAGTCAATTGTTAACCATCCGTTTTTATTCTATTACTGTCCAATGATCATGCAATAGTAATATTCTTTTCCTTTAGTTACTATCCCCAATGATCATGCAAGGTATATAATTAAGAGAAACATAAAGAACATTCGCACTTGTTAAACTAAGAATTGATTAGAAATCAAGGATTTCGATTGATCCTCTAAAACCCTTAGATTTAGTTTACCTTATAGTTCCGTTAATTAGGAAATGGTACGATCGTCTATCCGTTAATTAACTTAGAAATTAATTCTCATTAATTAATTATGCATAATAAGGAAAACACAATTGAAGGGACATATTAAATCATTCATAAAAAGAAAAAAAGATTCAATTGGTTACATCATAAGTTTCACCAAAGCTCCATGATTTAGGGGTTAGTTACACATAAATAAATAATAAAAACATAATAATCCCATAGAACAATCCATAATCCTAGTTCTAGAAGAGAATGATAAAACCGTAGTGCCAACAAGGTTGGTAATAGAACGTTGCAACTTACACTGTGAATGAGCTTCTGCCTTGGAGATCCTACGGGAGGATACTAAAAAAAGATGAGAATGGAATGATGTGTCTTCAGATAGTGATAGGCTTACACCCTAGAGAGTGGTGTGGCCTTTGGAGCCTAGGGTGGTGTGATATGGTGTAGCGGCGCCTTCGTTTTATATGCGTGGATTAAGGTTTCAATGTGGTGGACCGGGCTTGACCTAGCCGCTTCCTTAGCCGTCGCGACCACTCTTGCAGCATCGTTGGATTGACATGTCATTGTCGCATTAGCTGTATTATCTTTTTATGCTTCTTTTACCTTCTTTTTGGTCCAAAACTTACCTATTCAAATTCTTTTCTTGTGTGACCATTCCTGTAAATATAAGGAAAATTAGGTAGAATTACAATTAAATAATCATAAAGTATATTGTAATTATATTTAATTTTCTGCAGATAAATCAACAAAATGGTGGGTTATCACATCCTTAAACTTAAACATTGCTTGTTCTCTAGAACATCCCAAGGAATGGGAATGTAGCAAGTATAAAATCTAGAAACCTCACATATTAAGCACGCAGCAGCAAAGTATAATTACCATCATGAGAGTAATTAACAATAATCTATTTAAGACCTTAGTTTCTTGAAATCAAGTATCACACATAAATGTGGTCACTCTTCTCATCATTTCTCAAATGTATATGGGTATAGATCATTAACACTCTACTCCTTGCAACTATACACTACCATAGGCTTGCTTATAAACCTCAAATCTCTACTAAGAGTCAAATTGCACACAAGAATCAAAAGGGCTTCATCAAGGTTGTAATGTGGCCAAGGGAATTATATAATTAGGTATGATATAAGAAAGGAAACACAAAGGTTTTCTTTTCATTATATTTTCAATAACTGTTACCCTTAAAATTTAAGCAGATTTCCTTAGGTTTCATGATTTAAAATTTTTTATTTTTATTATTTTTTTAAACTCTTTTTTCATCTTCACCTTTTTTTTTCTATTTTTTTAATTTTTTTTGTTATACTTTCCTAAGCATTTATTTTTCTTTAGTTATAATTTAAGGATACCTGAAATTTCCACGATTAATTAAGGTACTAAAGAATATAATTTTTAACGTGTTAAGCTCAAAGGAGCACTGAATGATATCTAAGTCTAGGTCCAATTAAAGAAACCTAATTTGCCTTTATCATTTTCTTGTTATGCAATCAACTTACATAAGCCTTGACAAGGTTTCAAGGCAAGTTTTAGACTGTATAAGTCGGAGGAAAATCACTCAACAAAAAGAGATATTGTGTTCAACCTCAATTAGGTTCAATCCTCACTATAACTACTCTTATGTGAGACAAGATAATAAGAAACATTACTAATTATCAATTATTTTTATTAAAAGTTCTCATGTCCTTATTAGATCCAATTAATGTTTTCCAAAAAATATTAGAGATCCCTAAATCCTAAATTCACTAACATTACAAATAGTTAAGCAGATAAGGATATCATGGGGAAAAAATCATTTTTAGAAAATATGAGGAGAGAGGTATCACTCCTCAAACTTAATCTTCTACCATTCTCTTAATTTATTGGAAAAATTAATTATCATAGTAGAAAGAAAATTAAAATAAGAGGAAGGATAAAAAATTTTGACAAATGAATAGGAGGGAGAAGGTCTCCCTCCTCAAACTTAAGTGCACTTATATGCTATAGCAGAGAGTAAAAGATAACTTCCTTGAAAAATAACATCGAGGAGGGTGAAGGTCTCCCTCCTTAAACTTAGAGACCATCAATACCCTCAATACTGTTCCTTTGGAATGTTAATGGTTGGAGAAGGAGTTCTTTCACAGTAGATTAACCTACTCACACTAAACACGTATGTTAGAGGTAAAAGATAATAATGCATCCTAAAACATAGGTTCTATACATCCACATAAAAATAAAATAAAATAAAATAAAAATATATGAATACATAAAGAAATAAGAATTATCTAATGTCATAAAATAATTAATCACAATAATTTATTGAAAAACAAGGTTGCCTCCGAAAGCGCTTGTTTTCCATCACGGCCTGACGTACCTTTATCAATGCCTAAGCACAACCTTAGGATCTAATAACACATTGGTACGTTTCTTAATCTTCATCTCTTTCAAGGTTTCCTTGTTCTCTTTGACAAAGTTCATCACTCCATATGGGAATGGTTTATTCATCCTGTAAGGGCCGCTCCCCCTAAACTTAAGTTTTTCTGGAAACACATGAAATTGTGAGTTATAAATCAATAATCTCTTACCTATTTGGGACTCATGTTTCCGTAAGTGTTTAGGATATCCTACTTTTGTCCTCTATTTGTTGAACTTTGAATTCTTATGCATTTTAATCCAAAGTTCATCTCTAAGGCTTGGGTCAAGCCTTCTTTGTGGTATTTGGTTCAAATTCTTCCCCTATAAAAACGTCGTGAGTGTAGAGTGTAAGACTTCTGCCTTTGATGTCATGAGTGGACCATTTAAAGGCTTCTTTATTTTCCCACAAGACCTTTCACAATTTCTCTTTCATTATTTCTATAAGATTAGAAGAAATAATAATAGAAAGAGAAATAGGAGCTACAATGCATACTTTAGATTTAAGGAAAAAGGTTTGAGTTCAAGCACTAAAGGTTCTTCAACTGATGGTTTAGGCTTACAGGTTACATGATCCTCTATACTGTCAAATTTATTACCTCCATCTTTAACTTCTTTTGAGCTCTCACCTATAAGGGTTAAAAGGTCATTAGTAACCTGCTGGTGTTGTTAGTAACCACATGTTTCTTTTCATTCTCTTTTTCCATATGCATCTCCAATTATTTATTGCTCCTAAGAGTAACTACATTAGCTTTCTCTTTCGGTTTACATCATACTAGTTGGTCAATGTCCTGAGTTTTTGTTGTGTCAGGAGATCATAGATTTGTCCCATTTGATCTTTCATGCCTTGAAATCGGGTTTTAATATTTTGGAATCAGGATTCCATATTCTGCAATCGTGATTCTAAAGATGATGACTCCTTCCTTTCTTGCTTATAGCCTCCTTGGTTTTGTGTATGAGGGGACTTGTAAACATTTTGAACATTGTTAATATAATTATTACCTTGATACCCTCCCTAAGAGAGGTTGGGGTGATTCTTCCAAGTGGGGTTATAAGTATTTCCCACATAGTTAGCCTCCTCATTTCGTTGGGCTATATCAACTTCATCCATGCATCCTTCATCATCATGGCTTATGGATCCATAAAGATTACATGAGTTGGCTCAAATGCAATTGGAGTTTGGATAGGCAAGATACATTATGTTTTATTCTTGCATAAGTCTCTCCATCTCTTTATTTAAGGCCTCTAGTTGGCTAGCTATCATACCAGTATGGTCGACTTAATACATTCTTACCAGTAGGGAATCCTTATTCTTTAACCTATCAACAGATCTCCATTGATTGATAAGGGTGGGCCTCAATTCAAAGTTAGAAACATCTTCCAGTGATGGGATTGATATGCTGCTTTGTAGGCCCTCACCACTTAGGGCCATATAATCCAATAATATCCTTCGTCTTTATGTTGCTATCTTTCTTGTTTTGGTTTCTCGCCTCAATCTTCTAGTTGTTTTTTCTATCTTAGGATTAAATTGTAATTATGAAACTCGAGAGTGAGTTAGCATAAACAAATAAAAGATCACACAAAGATATAACAAATAAAATTTTTATTTATTTATTTTTTAATTTTAATTTTTAATTTTGTTTTATAAATATATACACGTCTCAAGCAATTAAGATTCAAACTTCTAAGATTGTTAGGAAATAGTCTCCGACCAGATGCTAAAAACTTGTTGTGCATTTACCATGCGAACAAAGTTTTACCCACAAGCAAGTGTACTTATCAGTGTAGAAAGGGGTATTTAAAACCCTCAATATTGTTCCTACAGAGACTATTTCAACAATCTTAAAGAATGTTTAAATCCAAACTTTTGAGCTCAACAGAAAAGAGTTTTGTTTAGAAATATTTAAAGTAAATATAAAAAGGAAAAAATAAGAATAGAAAATTTAAAGGCAAAAGAACAAAAATATGAATTCAATTATGGAAAGACATAGGACTTTGGTTTCCCTTTTAACTTTACCTAATTTCACCCCAACTCCCTTATAAATGATTTAAAGCCAATTGCTAACCATTCGTTCTTATTCTATTACTATCCAATGATAATGCAATAGCAATATTCTTTTCATAGTTACTACCCCCAATGATCATGCAAGGAATATAATTAAGAGAAACATAAAGAACATTCAGACTTGTTAAACTAATAACTGATTAGAAATCAAAAATTCTGATTAATCCTCTAAAACCCTTAGATTCAGTTTACCTTATAGTTTCTTTAATTAGGCAATGGTACGATCACCTATCTTCCAATGAACTTAGAAATTAATTCTCATTAATTAATTATGCATAATAAGGAAAATACAATTGAATAGAAATACCAAATTATTCCTAAAAAGGAAAAGAGATTCTATTAGTTACATCATAAGTTTCACCAAAGACCCATGATTTGGGGTTAGCTACACATAAAGAAATAAGACAAATAAAAACATACTAATCCTATAGAACAATCCATAATCCTAATTCTAGAAGAGAATAACAAAACCGTAATGCCAGCAAGGTTGATAATAGGACAGTGCAACTCGCACTGTGAAAGAGCTTCTGCCTCTGAGATCCTATGGAAGGATATTAAAAGAGAGATGAGAATGGAATGGTGTGTCTTCAGGTAGTGATAAGCTTATGCCCCGGAGAATGGTGTGACCTTTGAGGCTTAGGGTGGTGTGGTGTGGTGTAGCAGAGCCTCCTTTTTATATATGTGGATTAAGGTTTCAATATGGTGGACCAAACTTGACCTAGCCACTTTCTTAGTCATCACAACCATTCTACGTAATCTTGTAGTATCGTAGGGTTGACGTGTCATTGTCACATCAGATGTATTATTTTTTATGCTTCTTTTACCTTCTTTTTGGTCCAAAACTTGTCCATTTTTGGATTCTTGGCTTGCGTGACCATTCTTGTAAAAATAAGAAAAATTAGTTGAATTACAATTAAATAATCATAAATTATATTGTAATTATAATTAATTTTCCGTAGATAAATCAACAGAATGATGGTTTATCAATAGCCTATTTGCCTATTTCATACCTAGGTAACTGAATGCACACTCTGTAGTCCTAAGATATTATAGTTCAATTTTTAGAAAGATAATTTACACTAATTAAGCATTAGGCTATTAATTGCACCAACCTTTGAAATTTTGAGGGATTTTCTTCCTTGACTAGTGAGTATAACTGAATTCCCTTATTGTCACTTCTACTCCATAATTAATTTCTAATCACCTCCTTAAGCTCACCTAGATCCACTCCTAAATTCTAGTAAGGTTTGTAACTAGTTCTTACAAATTTTGTGCAACATGGCCAAATGGTACCCACCCACTACCAAATCTTCTTTAACTTTAAAATTCATTCCTCAAACTTGTTTAGGCTCATTTTACACCTTAATTGAAATTTTAACTCAAGTTTTCCTAATGAATGGGAGAGTGGTTGAATGCTCTAGGTGGTTAAAGCAAGGCTTTGTTTTCCTTAGTTTGTGCCTTCTTGGTCTTAATGTTGGGGATTTTAGTATGTTTTTACCCAAATCAACCAAAGTGGTTGAATGAGCACTTTCCAAATTTCAAGTTCATTCCAAATATATAATTCCATAGTTATGCTTGATTAGGTTCCTCTTTCTACCTTAATCAAAATTTTAAAAGATTCCTTAATTACCTAGAAACTGGTTGAATTCTCAAGTGACTTAAACAAAGGTCCTTTTTAAATTTTCTTGCCACATGAACTTGGTGTCATGAAGTGTAGCACTTGGTTCATCATATGTCCTTAGATCCATCCATAAATTGTCCTTGCTCAATGGCTTTGGTCATGGTCATGGAAGATCTTAAGTGATTTGTGCAACTTTGGATCCAAAATTCCACCTTTACACTTAGTAGTTTTTAAGTCCAAGTCCAAGTTAAGTTTATGGCTTTGATGGTATAATTTTTATTAGTCTTTTAAGGCTTTTAATACATGACTCCAGATCTAGAATCTTAACAAAAACAACCTTATAAACAAATATTTTAACAAAATACATAACCAAATTTCAAACTTTAAACATGGAAATCATAAAGAAAGCATCTTTCATGGTAAACAAGTGTAGATTTACTATATCTACTCCAAGATCTATCCATCTTTTACTTTTAACACTTTTAAACTTTTCTCATAAACTCTCAAATTTTTCCCAAGGAATCAAAAATTTGTTTTAAGAAATTTTAACCGATTAAATTTCTCCTTAGGTTTCTAAAAGTACTTTAATCCATTAAAACTTCTCTTTAGCTTTCTAAACTCACTAAAATTTTGTGATGCTCATATTTAACCATCAAGGACAATTTTGAGCTCTAATAAGTTAAAATAAAAAGGGATCCAAATATCTTGGAGAGAGTTTAGAGGATTTCTCTATGTGTTTAGAAGATGGATAATTGTCGTAACCGTAATTATAACGAGATGACGAACTCGCTAAAAATTTTAAAAAATAATTTTTAATTTGATTTTGTGGAGCCGCCACCAAATTTTTATTTAAGGGAAAAGATTTGGAAAACCCCTAACTTGAGGAAGAGATTTAGGTTCGGGAGTCGGTTACGAATAGGGAAGGTGTTAGGCACCCTATTCGCCCGTTCCGAAGAACGGTACCCTTAAACTGAGTGTGTGATGTTGATATTTTTGAAAAATCTTCGATCCCTTAAATTTAGAATGAAAATAAATAGGTTGGTGGAAGATAGCCTGATAGGACTTGATCCTTCTCCTACGTATTCCCTGGTGCAATGGGAAATTCAAGGCTACGTAGTTCTGGTTCGAAGGCTTGACCTTCAAAGGGGATTGAAAAAGTAGAGTATTTTGAATATTTTAAGAAAAATCCTTAGTCCACATATGCACAACATCCGAGGAAAACGAAGGCTGCACAAGGACCCGTATGATTCTTGAATCCCGAACAGTAGGGTATGCTACTAGTTCGTATCCAGAACTCATCGCGTGAGACTTAGAATTATTTAAAACATATTTAGTTTTTACACATGTTTCTGGACTCACATATGCACAGAGCCGAAGGCAAGCGAAGACTGCACTGCAACTTAGATGACTCTCTGAACATTGAAAGACAGGGTATGCAGCACTTTCAACTTTGAAGTTCATTGCGCGAGATTTAGGATCGCTTAAATCCTTGAAAAGTATTTTGAAAAAAGTAATTTGGAAGAGAGATCTTCTACCCACATGCATAGAGTTGAAGGCAAGCGAGGGTTGCATTGCGACTCATATGATTCTCCGAACATAGAAAGACCGGGTATGCTGCACTTTCAACTTCAGAGTTCATTGCGTGAGATCTCAGATCTTTTAAAGCTTTGAAAATTATTTTGAAAAAAAGGTAATTTTGAAGAGAGATTAAAAAGGAGATCTTCGATTCACATGCACAAAGTCAAAAGCAAGCGAGGGTTGCACTGCGACTCATATGATTCTCCGAAAATTGAAAGACAGGGTATGTTGCACTTTCAACTTCGGGATTCATTGCGTGAGATCTCAGATCTTTTAAAGCTCTGAAAATTATTTTGAAAAAAGGTAATTTTGAAGAGAGATTAAAAAAAGGAGATCTTCGATCCACATGCAAAAATTCGAAGGCAAGCGAGCGTTTCACTGCGATTCATATGATTCTCCGAACATCGAAAGACAGGGTATGCTGCACTTTCAACTTCGGAGTTCATTGCATGGGATCTCAAATCTTTTAAAGCTTTGAAAGTTGTTTTTTAAGAAAAAATGGAGTTTTTGAAGATTTGATTTAGAAAGGAGGACACATAAACACAAAAAAATTAGAAAGAAATACATATAGAAGGATCAATACATGAAGACTAATACCTAAACAAGGTTAAAAGAACAAGATCTACCCAAGAACTTCAAGAACACAAGAGATTTTTGCACCAAAATTTGAATTCAAATCTTAGTATTTTTTCGAACACATTTTTTGTTAGATCTAAAAAATTAAAACTGAACAATTAAAAGATATGCATCATAGGAATTAAAAAAAACCAAGTTTGACAAAAATCAGATCAGAAATGAGCAAGTAATGCACAAATCAAACAAGCTAGGTTCATTTGCGCACCAGGTCGAATATGGTTCGGTAATCTGGCGATAGAAATTTCATTTCAGATCCAAATTAGACAAATAATATCATTCCAGAAACTAGAGAGAAAGACAAAGAGAACACAAGAAAAATTAATGAAATGAGAGATAAGTTGACTGATCAAAAACAGAAACAAAAAATAGAGACAAAGATGAACCTCAAGAACACAAGAGTTTTTGGCGCCAAAATTTGAATTCATATCTCAGAATATTTAGAAAATATTTTTTGGCAGATATGAAAAATTAAACTAATCACTTGAAAGATATGGATCATACGAATGAAACAAAAAAAGTTTGACATAAATCGAACCAGAAATGAGCAAGTTATCCACAAATCAAACAAGCTAGGTTCATTTGCGCACTAGTTCGAACATGCTTCGGTAATCAAGCAATATAAATTTGATTTTAGATCCAAATTAGACAAATAATATCATTCCAAAAACTAGAGAAGAAGATGAAGAGAATGCAACAAAAATCATAGAAATCTGAGATCATTTGACCGATTAAAAACTAAAAATAAAAACAGAGATGAAGATCAACCTCAAGAACACACGAGATTTTGGCGCCAAAATTTGGATTCAAATCTCATAATTTTTCGAAAATATTTTTTGGTAGATCTGAAAAATTAAAACCAATCAATTGAAATATATGGATCATAGGAATCAAACAAAACAAGGTTGACAGAAATCCAACCATAAATGAGCAAGTTATGCACAAATCAAACAAGCTAGGTTCATTTGCGCACCAAGACGAACATGCTTTGGTAATCAGGTGATATAAATTTCATTTTAGATCCAAATTAGACAAGTAATATCATTCCAGAAACTAGATAGGAATATGAAGAGAACTCAACAAAAATCATGGAAATCTAAGATCATTTCACCGATTAAAAACAAAAACGAAAAATAGAGATCATTTCTTTTTCTTTCTTTTTTCATTCATTTTTTATATTTGTTTTTTTTTTGGTTATTTTTTGATTTTAGGCTAAAAAATAAAATGATTTATTTTGGGCTTTAAATTTACCCTCGGACATAATTCAGTGTTCACAGTTTGCCCCTCTTTACTCATTTTCTTACCAGATAATATAAGAAATTAGTTTCTAGACTATCACGGTTAGAAATGAGTAAAGACGTGAACAAATTATGTCTGAGGTAAGAGATAAAAACTGGCATGGGTGCGAGCCTTATTGGCAAGTCTTGAAGATGTCAGGGAATTGAATGATGCTTCCGGGGTACCGGAAAGTTCCGGGCTTGATTGAAAACTTAGGAATGCTCGCCCTGATACATTGGAGGATGGTAGTTCAAATGTGAAAATTTTGGACGAGCTTTGCAAGCCTTGTGTAATAAGTTCACGAGGTTTAAATGTGTCGGGCCTAATATGGTAGGCCAAAATGCCGGGATTTAAGATGCGGCGCCTAAATAGACTGGACAGGAAAACAAACGTGTCGGGGCTTGTATAGGCCAAGATGTAGAAAAATAAACGTGCTGGAACTTGCATAGGCTAGGATGAAGAGAAATAAATGTGTTGCGGTTTGTATAGGCTAGGATGCAGAAAAATAAACATGCTGGGGCCTTGTGTGATAGGCAAAGAATGTAGAAATTTAAACATATAAGGGCCTTGTGTGATAAGCCTAGATGCCAAAAAATAAATGTGCTGGGACCTTTGGTGATAGGCCAAGATGCAGCAATTTAAACATGCTGAGTCTCACGTGATAGGCTGAAACGTAGGAATTTAAGCATGTAGAGCCTCATGTGATAGCCTGAAATGCAGGAACATAAACATGCAGAGCCTCGTGTGATAAGATGAAATGCAAGAATTTAAACATAGAGAGCCTTGTGTGATAGGCTGGAATGCAGGAATTTAAACATGGAGAGCCTCGTGTAATAGGCTGAAATGAAGAAATTTAAACATGGAGAGCCTCGTGTGATAGGGTAAAATGCGAATTTAAACATTGCAGAGCCTCGTGTGATAGGCTAAAATGCAGGAAATTAAACATGGAGAGCCTCGTGTGATAGGCTGAAATGCAGGAAATCTAAACATGAAGAGCATCGTGTGATACGCTGAAATGCAGATTTAAACATGTAGAGCCTCGTGTGATAGATTGAAATGAAGGAATTTAAACGTGTAGAGCCACATGTGCTAGGATGAAATGCAGGAAATTTAAACATGCAGAGCCTCGTGTGATAGGCTGAAATGCAGGAATTTAAACATGGAGAGCCGCATGTGATAGGCTAAAATGCAGGAAATTTAAACATGCAGAGCCTCGTGTGATAGGCTGAAATGCAGGAAATTTAAACATGCAGAGCCTCGTGTGATAAGTTGAAATGCAGATTTAAACATGCAGAGCCTCGTGTGATAGACTGAAATGCAAGAATTTAAACATGGAGAGCCTCATGTGATAGGCTGAAATGTAGGAAATTTAAACATGCAGAGCCTCGTGTGATAGGCTGAAATGCAGATTTAAACATGCATAGCCTCATGTGATAGGCTAAAATGCAGGAATTTAAACATGGAGAGCCTAATGTGATAGGCTGAAATGCAGGAAATTTAAACATGCAGAGCCTCGTGTGATAGGCTGAAATGCAGGAATTTAAACATACAGAGCCTCGTGTGATCGGCTGAAATGCAGGAATTTAAACTTGGAGAGCCTCATGTCATAGGCTAAAATGCAGGAATTTAAACATGCAAAGCCTCGTGTGATAGGAAGAAATGTAAAAATTTAAGCATGCAGAGCCTCATGTGATAAACTGAAATGCAGAAATTTAAACATGCAGAGCCTCATGTGATAGGCTGAAATGCAGATTTAAACATGGAGAGCCTCGTGTGATAGGCTGAAATGCAGGAATTTAAACATACAAAGCCTTGTATGTTAGGATGAAATGCAGAAATTTAAACATGTAGAGCCTCGTGTGATAGGCTGAAATGCAGAAAGTTAAGCATGCTGAGCTCGTGTGATAGGCTAAAACGCAGAAATTTAAACATGCAGACCCTCGTGTGATAGGCTGAAATGCAGATTTAAACATGGAGAGCCTCGTGTGATAGGATGAAATGCAGGAATTTAAACATGCAAAGCCTCGTATGATAGGCTGAAATGCAGGAATTTAAATATGCAGAGCCTCGTGTGATAGGCTGAAATGCAGAAATTTAAACATGCAGAGCCTCGTGTGATAAGCTGAAATATAGAAATATAAACATGCAGAGCCTCCTGTGATAGGCTGAAATGCAGGAAATTAAACATGGAGAGCCTCCTGTGATAGGATGAAATGCAGGAATTTAAACTTGAAGAGCCTCGTGTGATAAGCTGAAATGCAGAAATTTAAACATGCAAAGCCTCGTTTAATAGGCCAAGATGCAGAAAAATAAACGTGCTAAGGGCCTAAATAGGCTAGGATACAGAAAAATAAATGTGATGGGGCTGAATAGGACACGATGTAGAAAAATAAACATGCTGGGGCCTTGTATGATAGGCCAAGATGCAGAAAAATAAATGTGTTGGGGCCTTGTGTGATAGGCCAAGATGCAAAAAATAAACGTGTTGGGGCCTTGTGTGATAAACCAAGAGGCAAAAAAATAAACATGCTGGGGTCTTCTGTGATAGGCCAAGATGTTGAAATTTAAACGTGCTGGGGCCTTGTGTGATAGGCCAAGATGCAAAAAAATAAACATGCTGTGGCCTTGTGTGATTGGCCAAGATGTAGATATGAAACATACCTGTTAAGACAGGCAATGAAAAGAGTCCTGTTAAGACAGGTAATGCAGAAGTGGCCTGTTAAGGTAGGCAAGGCAAAATGAAAATAACCTATCAAGACAGGTAAAGCAGGAATGGCCTGTTAAGACATGCAAAGTAAAATGAAAAAGACCTGTTGAGACAGGCAAAGTAGAAAAGGTCTGTTAAGATAGGAAAATAGAAAGTGAAATAAAAATGACCTGTTAAGACAGGCGACGTTGAAATGGCCTGTTAAGACAGGAAAAAGTGAAATGACCTACACTAACAGGGAAGGAATGACTGTTAAGACAAGCAATGAAAAGAGTCTTGTTAAGACAGGTAATGCAGAAGGGGTCTGTTATGGTAGGCAAGGCAAAATGAAAAGGACCTATCAAGACAGGTAAAGCAGGAATGGCTTGTTAAGACATGCAAAGTAAAATGAAAAAGACCTGTTGAGACAGGCAACATCAAAATGGCTTGTTCAGACAGGAAAAATAGAAACGACCTGTTAAGACAATTAAAAGAAAAATGTTATGTTAAGACAGGTAAAGTGAAATGAAAACGACCTGTAAAGACAGGTAAAACAGAAATGGCCTATTAAGCAGGTGAAAAATGAAGGATACTTGTTAAGACAAGCAATGCAAAAGTGAAATGAGAAGAGACCTGTTAAGACAAGTAATGTAGAAGTGGCCTATTAAGACAGGCAAAGAAAGATGAAGAATACCTGTTAAGACAGACAAAGTAAAATGAAAAAGACCTGTTAAGACAGGTATGGAAAGGAATGGCCTATTAAGACAGGTATAGAAAGGAATGGCCTGTTAAGATAGGTAAAAAGTATAAAAGAGATGACTTGTTAAGAGAGGAAAGAATAGGATGACCTGTTAAGATAGGTATGGAAACATAAAAGTGTTGACCTGTTAAGGCAGGCAAGAAAAAGAATGACCTATTAGGATAGGTGTGGAAAATGATATGAGAGTATCAACAAAGTCTCTCTTGGGACCATGTTGTGTCTCGAAAATGCGGGCAGATTGCCTGATGCTTAAACAGGTGGGGAAGGAATATAGATTCCTTTGTCAGATGTTTTGAACCATCTATTTTATTAATTTAAAAGATTTTCTAATTTTCCCTCGAACTTGAAGGTTTTTTAATTACTTTCTCTTGAAGAGATTTGGACAAAATTCTGCCTCAATTTTGAAGATTTCTCTTTTGAATTTTCTTAAGCTAACGTCTACTTTGATTTGAATTTTTGTTTTCTAAATATCAGGGATTGCCTTAATTTGAATTTTTCGGGGAAAATGTTTGCCCCAGTTTGAATTTCATTTCTCTGAAATTGGGAATTGCCCCAATTTGACTTTTTCTGGGAAAATGTTTACCCTAGGTTGAATCTTGATTTTTCAGAAATCGGAGATTGTCCCAATTTAAATTTTTCTAGGAAAATGTTTTCCCCAGTTTCAATCTTGATTTTTCAGAAATCGGGGATTGCCGGAAATTAAATTTTTCTAGGAAACTGTTTTCCCCAGTTTGAATCTTGATATTTCAAAAATTGGGAATTGCCCCAATTTGAATTTTTCTGGGAAAATGTTTTGCCCTAGTTTGAATCTTGATTTTTCAAAAATCAGGGATTCCCGCAATTTAAATTTTTCTGGGCAAATGTTTGCCCCAGTTTTAATGTTGATTTTTTAAAAATCGGGAATTGCCCCAATTTGACTTTTCTGGGCAAGCGTTTTCCCCAATTTTAATGTTGATTTTTCAGAAATCGGGGATTGCCCCAATTTGAATTTTATGGGCAAACATTTGCCCCAATTTGATTTTGATTTCTCGGAAATCGAGGATTGTCCCAATTTGAATTTTCTGGGCAAGCGTTTGCCCCAGTTTTAATCTTGATTTTTCAGGAATCGAGGATTTCCCCAATTTGAATTTTATGGGCAAACATTTTCCTTAGTTTGATTTTGATTTCTCAGAAATCGGGGATTGTCCCAATTTCAATTTTCTAGGCAAGCATTTGCCCTAGTTTTAATCTTGATTTTTCAGGAATCGAGGATTGCCCCAATTTGGATTTTATGGGCAAATGTTCGCCCCAGTTTGGCAAATTTTTAACTATGATTGGTTTGGGTAATTGACAATATGCCCCAATTTCAATATTTCTTAGTACAAATTTGGAAAATGATTTATGCAATGCTTTAATGAATGTGAGATGACAGGATGCTTTAACTTATTTAAATCTTTATTCTATAAAAATTTAACGATGCTTGAAATGATTATTTGATTGAATGTCATAAAATGAATGTTAAGGGACGAAGTGATCCATGAATGCATGTCATGAGATGATTTAGAAAAAGATTTGTGGTTCCATTTTATTTTTGATGTTTTCCTCTTTCTTTCTTTTATTTTTTCCTTGACATTTTCCTTTTCTCAACAACCTTACAACATGTGTCAGTGGAACCAAGATTCAGGATGACCTGGTCGGATTTTCCTTCTTAGCTTCTTGGTCAGCATTAAAGTTTTCCTGTTCCAAAGTTCTTAAATAAGATACACTCCTTTTGTTTTGGTGGCTTTGTGGCTACCAGGAGGATGATTCTCTAGAAACAATCATGCCATGTTGTGATGGTTGAGGATTCATCCAATTTATCATGACTTTTTTCAAAATTAATCTTTATTTTTACATTTTTCACCTTTCTTCTGGCATGTGTAGCATTAAGGTATATAAAGTGATCTTGGATAGTCAATGGGAGGAGATGGAGATTTTTACATGTGATGTTTTAGGTTAGTATATTCGAGGGAAAAGATGAAGAATGTTGGTTTGATCGCCCAAATGGCACCTTTTGGTAAAAAATGCCAATGTTGTTTTTCATAACTTTAATTATCAAATTAATCAAATTTGAGAAATAACAAAATTTACCCTAGTTTTGGAATGTGAGGTGCAGAAATATCGGATTGTACTTGAATTTCGATTGATCTTAACTTTTGCCCGGATTATTCCTTTGAGTTTTCAACCTAGCTGGCCTTTTGTTTGCCCTAACTTTTGTCTAGGCCGCCTTTGCGGTTTTTCGACCTAACAGGCTTTTTGCTTGTGTGCCCTAACTTTTGCCTAGGCTGCCCTTTGAGGGTTTTCGACCTAGCGGGCTTTTGCTTGCGTGCCCTAACTTTTTCCTAGGCCGCTCTTTGAGGGTTTTCAACCTAGCGAGCTTTTGCTTGTGTACCCTAACTTTTGCCTAGGCTGCCCTTTGAGGGTTTTCGACCTAGCGGGATTTTTGTCTTGATCCTATTTTTGCTTGAATTATTTTTGAAATATTAATCCAGCAAGACCTTTTCTGATCAAGACTTTGTCGATTATTATTTGTTTTTTACGCTGCTTTTGCCTAGATTATTTTTGGTTTTAATCTAGCGGGGTTTTTCTTCTTCTTCTTCTTCTTCTTCTTCTTCTTCTTATTTTTTTCTTGAATTGACCCTGATTTTGCCTGGATTACTTCTTGATTTTAATCCAACGGGTTTTCTTTCTTTTTCCTTTTTATTTTTCCTGGTCAGATATTAGTCTTTCCTGGATCAGTTTTGATTCTCAATTCAGCGGATCTATTTTGCATCCATAAATTTTTCCTGGATTTTGACTTTTAATCCAGCGGGACGTTTATTATTTCTTCTGTTAGACAAAATATTCCTTGAGAGGAATTATGATGGATGGTGACTTGGATTCCCTAGTTAGATTTAGACCTTGCTTATTCTGCTTCCTCATTTAATTTTTCTTTGAATTTGATTAATAAGACATTCAAAATTATTTATTACAGCACTGGCATTATCACCAACAAGTATTTATTATTTGGATATAGGATGAGTGGTGGGAATAATGAAAAGAATGATAATTTTAAGAGGGAAAGTCAATGATGTAAAACACATGCCCAAGCAACGTGAAAAATGTAATTTTTGCATTTTTCATTGAAATTTGTTACAAAAGATTGATTTTGAAAAGTATGAAAATCTTTGGATGATTTATCATGTGGATCTGGCTCTCCTAATGCACCATCATCAGGTAATTCTTGCCACAATTTCTTTCAGCTAGTTGATGGGTTCTCATGATTTGCCAGTAGATTATTTCCTATATTAGGAGCAAACCTCCCAAAATCCAACCATTTTGCATCGATTAGGCTTTGCACCTTATGCTTTAGAACTTGGAAATTTTCTGTTGAATGACCAATGTATCCTGCATGGTACTCGCTCCTGGCATCCGAATCATACCATTTAGGCAATGGCAGTTCTTGAGGCTTTAAAGGGTAAAGAGTGACTAGAGAGTTTTGGATTAGGCAAGGTAGCAATTCAGTGTAGGTCATTGGGATAGGATCAAATTTGACAGGTTTTTTTTCTCTTCTCTTTAACTTTGGTTAGGATTTTGGTTTATGACTTGTGTTTGGGTTGTGAATGATGTTGGTGGTTGGATTTGTATAGGATAGTTGGAAGATGGAGGATAAGGTGTTTGGTAGGTTGTGGCAGTGTAGGGATATAGTGTATAGTAAGTATAAGGCGGTGGTTGAAAATTAACTCGTTCATAAGGTGCCATCTGAGGTATGTATTAGCCTTGAGCACAAGTCTCATTATAAGTCTCTTCTGCCTTCTTCTTCCCAAACCCAATGGAAGCATTGGCTGTCTCTGTAGACTTATGCGCGATCTTTCCACTGCGGATGCCACCCTCGATTCTTTCTCTTATGATGATGACGTCAGAGAAGCTAGCAGTCATATTGTCGATCATCTTATCATAGAAAGGGTCTTGGAGTGTATCAATGAGCACGCTGACCAATTCTTTTTCAGATAATAGGGGTTGAACCTGAGCTGCTAACTCTCGTCAGCATTGTGCATACTATTTAAAGGTCTCGTCCCCTTTTTTGGCCATATTTTGCAACTGTGTTCTTCCTGGAGCCATTTCCATGTTATACTTGTATTGCTTTAGAAATGCATAAGCCAAGTCCCTCCAGGAACTAATATGTCTCCGTTCCAGTTGGGTATACCAATTAGCATCTGCCCCAGTTAAGTTGTCCTAGAAGAAGTGGATGAGCAGCTTATCATCTAGGGCACATGTAGCCATCCTCCTACAATACATGATCAGGTGGTTCCTTGGACAACCAGTCCCCTGATATTTTTCGAATTCAGGAACCTTAAACTTGGAAGGAATGACCACGTCTGGGACCAGACACAAATCAGATGCGTCTCTGACATTATATACACTTCCCTCAATTGCCCGGATTCTTTCTTCCAAGGTTTTCTATTTTTCAACATTTTCATCAAAATGATGGCTTGGATATCCTCTTGGCATATTGTGAGGATGAGAGGGTGGTATGTATATAGGGTGAGGTCCTTGGGTGAATATAGGATTGATCCCCCCAGTGTTTGTGTTTGTTAGGGTTGGACAAGTTGTTGTGTGGTAGTGTTTGGGATGATTTGGGGAGTTTCTATAGGGTTTAAAGATTGGTTTTGTGTTTGTGTTTGTGTTTGGTTGAATAAGGGTGTATGTCCATGAGGAAATCCATGGTGAACCCACTTATTTAGTGAAGGCATGGTTGATGGTAGAGAGTTTGGCGGACCATACCCAGGAGGATGTAATGGGCCAGCGAATTCTTCTAGAAGGGATCTCGTCCTATCCTTTTGTTTTGACAGCTGGATGGCCTCCATTAATTTGGCCATTTGATCTTTCAAAGTTTTGACCTTATTTCTTAGCTCCTCATTTTGTCTCTCAAACTCATCCATGATTCTTGATTGGGAACGAGTTCTATAAGGGTGCTGAGAAAGTTGTCTTTCTTCAATTTTTTTGTTAAATTTAAAAATTAATTTTTGAGAAACAATGCGAACAAATGACAAAAATGTCATTGCTTCTATGAGTATGAAAATGTCTGGGATGATTTTCAAAATCTCCTTTTCAATGATAAATTAAATTTATTTGATGAATGAATGAATGAATGTTTGAAATGCACAAATAATTAGAGATTTGAAGGTTGATTATTTTTTGAAATTTTACATGATTGAGTAATTTTTGGTATTTTGATCTACAACAATTTATATTTTAGTATTTTGCTAGGAAAATCTTTTAGTTTGCTAAAATTTCCTAGATTTTCTTTCAAAAATATTTTTTCAAATTTTCTTTCTTTCTTTCTTTTTTCTTTTTATATTTTTCTATATTTTCAAAAAGTATTTTTTCTAATTCTCCTAGGAAATTCTTTTTCCATCTATTTTGATTTTTCTCTCTTTGGTTTTTCTTTCTAATTTTTATCTATATATTTCTTTCTTTCTTTATTCTTTTTTAGATTTTCTATATTTTCAAAATCATTTTTTCATTTTCTAATTTTCTCCCTAAAAGAAGTTTTATCTTTCTTCTCCAATTCTTCTCCAATTCTTCTTTCTGTTTTTCTTGATCTTTTATTTGATTTTTCTCTTTAATTTTTATTTACATATTTTATATTTTTCTTTCTTTTGCCCTCTCGATTTCCTTTATCTCCCCAACTTTCGAGTTTCATCCCTTCTGCCATTTTAGATGATTTTGTTCAAATAAGTGTCTGTGAGCAGCATATAAACCCTGTAGCATGAAAGGAATGTGTGCCCTCCTCGAGTCCTATGTGGGTAACCTGTCCTATGGATCTATGGCCTTTAAGGGATGAACCTCCCTGAAGGTGGTCAGTAGTCCTGAGATATAAGAGGTCACTAAAGCCAAGTTCCACTTCATAATGTTTGCTACAACAGTCGGGAATGCTACCAGTTGCAGGGTACATGAATAGGATGCACTCTAGCTAGGGTTTTCGTGATAATCAAACAGGACGTGCGTCCAAAGTGACACCAGTAGACCCCTCTATCCTAGGCTTCACTCAAACCCGGGTATAGGGCCCTACTCATGAGATGAATGCACTAATAGTATGTGGAGGGCACACAAATTATTGGGTTACCTACAATTGGAAAAATTGCAGCAGGTATATATATAGAGAAATTTTAAATTTGTCTATCCTAGGGTTGTGCAATGAATAAACACAAATAAACAGAAAAGGAATCAATACAATACACACTCAATTATAAACGGGCTTGACTCTCTAAGGGTCCCCAGTAGAGTCACCATTGTCGTAACCATAATTACAACGAAATGATGAACTCGCTAAAAACTTTAAAAAAGAATTATTAATTTGATTATATGGAGCCGCCACCAAATTTTTATTTAAGGGAAAAGATTTGGAAAACCCCTAACTTGAGGAAGAGATTTAGGCTCGGGAGTCAGTTACGAATAGGGAAGGTGTTAGGCACCCTATTCGCCCGTTCCGAAGAACGGTACCCTAAAACTGAGTGTGTGATATTGATATTTTTCAAAATTGTTCGATCCCTTAAATTTAGAATGAAAATAAATAGGTTGGTGGAAGATAGCCTGACAGGACTTGATCCTGCTCCTACGTATTCCCTGGTGCAATGAAAAATTCAAGGCTACGTAGTTCTGGTTCGAAGGCTTGACCTTCAAAGGGGATTGAAAAAGTAGAGTATTTTGAATAATTTAAAAAAATCCTTACTCCACATATGCACAGGATCCGAGGCAAACGAAGGCTGCACAAGGACTCGTATGATTCTTGAATCCCAAACAGTAGAGTATGCTACCAGTTCGTATCCAGAACTCATCGCGTGAGACTTAGAATTATTTAAAACATATTTAGGTTTTACACATGCACAAAGTCGAAGGCAAGCGAGGATTGCACTGCGACTCATATGATTCTCCGAACATCGAAAGACAGGGTATGCTGCACTTTCAACTTCGGAGTTCATTGCGTGAGATCTCGAATCTTTTAAAGCTTTGAAAGTTGTTTTTTTAGGAAAAATGGAGTTTTTTAAGATTTCATTTAGAAAGGATGACATATAAACACAAACAAATTATAAAGAAATACATATAGAAGGATAAACACATGAAAACTAATACCTAAACAAGGTTAAAAGAACAAGATCTACACAAGAACTTTAAGAACACAAGAGATTTTGACACCAAAATTTTGAATTCAAATCTCAGTATTTTTTCTAACACATTTTATGTTAGATATAAAAAACAAAAACTGACCAATTAAAAGATATGCATCATAGGAATCAAACAAAACAAGTTTGACAAAAATAAGATCAGAAATGAGCAAGTAATGCACAAATCAAACAAACTAGGTTCATTTGCTCACCAAGACGAATATGCTTCGGTAATCTGGCGATAGAAATTTCATTTCAGATCCAAATTAGACAAATAATATCATTCCAGAAACTATAGAGAAATACAAAGAGAACGCAAGAAAAATTACTAAAATCGGAGATAATTTGACTGATCAAAAATAGAAACAAAAAATAGAGACGAAGATGAACCACAAGAACACAAGAGTTTTTAGCGCCAAAATTTGAATTTAAATCTCAGAATTTAAATCTCATAATTTTTAGAAAATATTTTTTGGTAGATATGACAAATTAAAACCAATCAATTGAAATATATGGATCATAGGAATTTAAAAAAATAAGTTTGACACAAATCTAACAAGAAATGAGCAAGTTATGCACAAATCAAATGAGCTAGGTTTATTTGCACACTAGGACGAACATGCTTCAGTAATCAGGCAATAGAAATTTCATTTTAGATTCAAATTAGACAAATAATATTATTCCAGAAACTCGAGGGAAATACAAAGAGAACGCAACAAAAATCACGGAAATCGGAGATCATTTGACTAACTAAAAACAAAAACAAAAAATAGAGACGAAGATCAACCTCAAGAACACACGAGATTTTGTTGCCAAAATTTGGATTCAAATCTCAGAATTTTCGAAAATATTTTTTGGTAGATCTGAAAAATTAAAACTAATAAATTGAAATATATGGATCATAGAAATCAAACAAAACAAGTTTGACATAAATCCAACCAGAAATGAGCTAGTTGTGCATAAATCAAACAAGCCAGGTTCATTTGCGCACCAAGACAAACATGCTTTGGTAATCAGGCGATATAAATTTCATTTCAGATCCAAATTAGACAAATAATATCATTCCTGAAACTATAGAGAAATAATAAGAGAACGCAACAAAAATTACCGAAATCGGAAATCATTTGACCGATCAAAAATGAAAACGAAAAACAGAGACGAAAATGAAATCGGAAATCCGAGAATAAGCAAGAAACTTAAGAGGAATAAAAGTAGGACCTAACCTCCATTGGAAGGTGATGAAGAACTGGTTCCATGGAGGCCAAGGGCTGAATTGAAGGCAGAGGTAGAGAGTCTCCTAGGTCCTCCCTTTGAAATTTCTGTAAATCCTTCCTCAATGACTCCAAGTGCTCCTCTCTCTCTCCTTAGAAATTCTGAAATTTTTCAAAAATGAAGAAACCCCCTTGAACTAAGTGAATGTTCCTATTTACAGATAAAATTTCAAAAAAAAAAGGAAAAATTTGGCAAGACCTCTGCTTTTTGTTTTCTTATTTTTCTCTTTTTTTGTGTTTTCTTTTTATTATTTTCCTTGTTTTTATTTTTTTCTTTGTTTTTGTTTTTATTCCTTTTATTTTTTCTATTTCCTTTTTATTGTTTTTCTTTATTTTTATTTTTATTTTTTATTTTTTCCTTTTTTTCCTAACTAATTCTTAACCAACATTAACTAATCTAGCTAACTTCCTAATTAAATTCTTAACTAAAAAGTTCTTTTTCTTTCTTTTTTCATTCATTTTTTTTATTTTTTTGTTATTTTCTGATTTTAGACTAAAAAATAAAATGATTTATTTTGGGCTTTAAATTTACCCTCGGACATAATTCAGTGTTCACAATAATGAAGCAAATGAGCCTTCCCAAGGCCAAAATATAATTCGATCACTTAAGGGTAATTTAGGAATTAATTTCTTACTTAAGGACATTTTGTTACATTTTCATGTAATTTCTATTTTCTATAATAAATGTAAATGTGAGGAATTATGCTTTTAGGGCTAGATTAGTATTAATTTTTCTAAATTTTTCACTAATCATGATTAACCATCCTGAACATGGTTCATTTTAATTAAACAAGATTAATTTACTTTAATCATGGTTAATTTTATCTATTCTACTTATTATATTATATGTCATAATTGAAGTGATGAGTCTTGGGGTGAGTCACCATCTCATTTTCCACATGCAATTCATGCTCCATAAGTGAGACCCACTTTTTGGCTTCTGCTTCGCATTTTCTTACCCTTTCGACCTTATAGGGATATTTTGGTATTTTTTCCTAGCATTTTCTAGAAAGTTCCTAAATTGTTTTTTGATGTTTCTAACACTTATCAGTTTGTTCCTGAATCGTTCTAATGTCATTTTCCATTTCAGTTTAACCCACTTGGAAGACAAAATTCTCTACGCGCATTTTGGGCATTTTTAAAGTTTTCTTATGGCCTTTTTTCCCTCTCATTGTTCTTATTCTTTTCTTATGACTTTTTAATCATCCTTAATGTATTTTAGTTCCTTACAATATCTTTTAACCTTTGTTTTAGGTTTTTCCTGTGTATTATTTGGGTTATCCTAGTGGAAGGGAATTTTTGTTATTTGCATAAATTTTTCTAATTTTCCTATCTTTTACTCTTATCTTTACTTTATTTCTTACTAAAGGGTATAACCTAGACATTTGATTGTGAGAAATCATGGGTGTTACATTAATCCCACTCTTTTAAAAAGAATTTTTTTTCCTCAAAATTTATTACCTGCAGATAATTGTCGATAAACTTTTTTCATGTATGCTTCCAACTCCCAGGCCTACTCTTCTATGTTCCCTCTCCCCTAAGACACTTGTCCCAAGGGTGTTGTATTGCTCCTCAGCTACTTTTCTTTTATATTTAAAATATTTATCGTCTTCAAACTTACTATTAAGTCTTCCTTTAATTGTATTATATCTGGTTTAATAAAGTGACTGGGATCAGGATTATATTTTCATAGTTGAGACACATGGAAAACATCATGGATTTTTTCCAAATTTAGCGGAAAGGGAAATTGGTAAGAAATTGGCTCGACACTTTTAAGGATTTCATAAGGACCTATAAATTTAGGACTCGACTTCTTAACTTTCATAGCTTTTCCTATACCAATGGTAGGCGAGATCTGCAGGAACACATGTTCTCCCTTAGAGAATTCTAGAGGTTTCCTTCTCTTGTCATCATAACTCTTTTGTCTGCTTTGAGAAGTCAGAATCCTATCCCTAATCTTCCTAATCTATCTAATGGTTTGTCTAACTAGATCAGGGTCTACCAAACTTTGCTCTCCTAAATTGTACCAGCATAATGGTGATTGATAATTCCTACCATACATGGCTTCATAGGGCGCCATCCTTATGCTTGCATGGTAACTATTATTGTAAAAAAAATTTGTTAGGGGTAATTGACTATCCCAGCTCTAGGGTTAATCTACCATACAAGCCCTAAGCATATCCTCTAAGGTTTGAATAATTCTCTTGGAATATCCATCCGTTTGAGGATGATAGGTTGTACTTAAGCTTAACTTTGTCCCAAATGCATTTTTCAAGGCTCGTTAAAACCTAGAGGTGAAACTGGGATCTTTATCAAATACTATGGATGATGACGTTTCATGCAACCTCATAATCTCCTTGAGGTATACTTATGTTAATCATTCTAATGAATAGGTAACCTTAATGGGTGGAAAATAGGCAGACTTGATCAATTGATCCATTATTACCTAGATCACATCAAATCCTCCTTGAGTTTTAGGTAATCCTACCACAAAATCTATAGAAATTCCTTCCCAGTTCTACTCAAGTTGTCTAAAGGTTGCAACAAGCCTGTAGGTTTTTGATGTTCTATTTTTACCTTTTGACACACTAGGCATTTATTAACAAACTCTGTCATACCTTTTTTCATTCCTATCCTCCAAAATTGCTTCTTTAAGTCTTGGTACATTTTAGTGGTTCCTAGGTGCACAGTAAAATAACTCTTATGGCATTCTTATAAAATTGTCCTACACAATAGGCATATAAATATGCTTCTGATACCTCCACAAACCATCCCGATCTAAGGTTATTTTTCCTAACTCACTTTCGCTTATTACAACAATCCATCTTTTGAACTCTGTATTTTCTTCCTAAGCTGCTTTTACTTCCCTTTTAAAATCACTAGTCATTTGCAAATGACTTAAATTGTTGGTTCCTTCCATCGCATCTACTCCAAGGTTCATGTCTCTTAAACTTCTCATAAGATTTATCTCTTTCACCATCAGTCAGGATATATGCAACGTTTTTTTTTGCTCAACGCATCAATTACCACATTGGCCTTTCCAGGGTGGTAGTTCAACCCAAAATCATAGTCCTTTAAGAAATCCATCCACTTATGTTGCCCCAAGTTCAATTCTTTCTAATCAAACAAATAATTTATACTTTTATGATAATAAAATACCTCAAATCTTACCCCATACAAATAATGCCTCCACATCTTCAGGGCAAACATAACTATTGCCACTTCTAGGTCATGGGTAGGGTAGTTGGTTTTGTGAGTTTTCAACTGTTTAGAGGCATAGGCCACTACCTTTCTTTCTTGCATGAGAATAAAACCTAAACCACTACCGAGATGTCCACAGTAGACCTCAAAGGCACCATTTAAGATCTGGAAACACTTTCATTAAGGTTGTAGTCAACCTTTCTTTCAATTTTCGGAAACTTCTCTCATACTTAGGGGTCTAAAAAAAAGGAGTATTCTTCCTAATGAGCTTGCTAAAAGGTAGAGCTATTTGAGAAAACCCTTTGATAAACCTATGGTAGTATCCAACTAATCCTATAGAACTCTTGATTTCCATCACTAAGGTTGGTCTTTACCATTTGGTAATAACTTTTATTTTATTAGGGTTAATAGACACTCCTCCTTGTGACACTACATAGCCTAAAAACTTCACTCCTTCCATCTGAAATTCACACTTAGACAACTTAGCATATAGTTCCTTACTTTTAAGGATCTCTAAGCCAATTCTAAGGTGTTCTTCATGCTCCTCTCTTGTTCAGGAATAGATAAGGATATCATTTATGGATACGAATACAAACTTATCCAGGTAAGGTATAAAAATTTGATTCATGTAGTTTATGAAAACGGCAGGAGATTTAGTTAGTCCAAATGACATGACTATAAACTTATAATGGTCATAACAAGTTCTAAAGGTAGGAATATCTTCATCTCTTATTCTAATCTGGTGGTAACTTGATCTCAAATCAATTTTTAAGAATACTACAAACCCTCTCAATTAATCCAATAAATCATCTATCCTAGGTAGTGGGTACTTGTTGTTAATGGTTATTTTTTTAAACTACTAGTAGTCCATACACAACCTTATACTCCTGTCCTTCTTCTTCACAAACAATAACAGAGCTCCTTAGGGGGATACACTTGGTTGCACAAACTTCTTAGCTAGCAACTCCTCTAATTGGTTTTTCAACTTAGCTAACTCAACCAGTGATATTCTATATGGAGCTATGGATATGGGTCTAGTTCCAGGTACTAATTCTTTGGAAAATCAGTTTCTCTTATAGGAGTAAATTAAGGTATATCATTAGGGAATACCTCATTATACTCTCTTACTACAGGAATTTTCTCAATTATTTTCTCCATTTTAACCTTACTAGTAAAAAGGAAAATGTATCCTTACATTTCACTCTTACTACTACCTAAATTAAGCAAGTTCAAAAGAAGTTATACATTTTTAATAAAATCTAGAAGGAAATATAATAGATTTATTCAAACAGTCAATATATACATGATTCCTAGAGAGCTAGTCTATTCCTATAATTATATCAAATTTAGCCAAAGGCAAACAAATAAAATTAGATTCAAACACTCTATCAAGTAAAAAGAATGTAAAATTTAAACAACTTAGGAAAGTCTTTACCAGTAGGAGTAGAATTGAACAATTCATAGTTCAGACATAGATAATCCTAATCTTTTCATGCAATCATGAGAAATAAATGAATGTGTAGCACTAAATTCATACAATACATTCAATGTTTGGCCATTTAAGAAACACCTACCTTTCTCAAGATTGGTGGAGCGGTTCACTTCCTCAGCATTCAAAGTAAAGATTCTTCCTTGGTGCTGGGGTTTGTTGAGAGGGGCTGCTGTCCTCTCTATGCAGTTCTTGGTGCAGTGGCCTGTCTTGCCACAATTATAACAAACATTTTGACCACATAGATAAGGTTTATCTCCATGATTTTCCCACACTTCTTGCATTGTACGCTGATAGGTGGTCTTTAGGCATTAGAAGATTTTCCCTTTGATCTTTTTCCCTTTTATCCTTTCTAGGGAAAGGGTCATTAATAAACTTTGGCTTAAAAAGGGTCTTTTGAGGGACCATTCTCCTTCCAAACGCCTCAGCCTTGGCAGTTTCCAACTTCTTGTTATACTCTTCACTCAATTGGCTTTTTTTGACCAATCGGGTGAAGTCTTGAATTTCAATAGAACCCATGACTACTAGGAGGTCTTCCCTCAACCCTTCTTGGTACCTCCTGCACTTCCAAGTTTTATCCAAATATCTTTGGTATAGAGCAGAATACATACATAGCTATTCAAACTTTGCTTGTGTACTCGTTACAAACATGCTCCCTAGTTGAAGGCAAAGAAATTTTGTTTCCTCTGCATCCCGCACTAATTGTGGAAAGTACCTCTCATAAAAATCCTCCTTGAAGACTTCCTTGGTGATGGGGTTCTCATTAGCCTCTAACAATATTTTGGCTCCTATTCATTAGAACTCAGCATCAACTTTTAACAGATAGACAACATAGGTTGCCTTCTGCTCCTCATTGTAGTTTATGACTGCAAAAATATTTTCCAGGGCCTTTATTCATTCATTGACCTTATCAGGGTTTAAAGCCCCCCAAAATCTTGGTGGGTTCACCTTTTAGAACTCCGTGAACCTATGACGATCAGTGTTTGCTATAGAGGTGTTTGTAGTACCCCCGTTGTTCCTTAATTGTCTATCCATCCTATCCATCATACCTTGCATGAAGATTTCCATGTCCCTTTGAGTGGCATTCAAGTCCATTGGGGCTTCTGGTGTCTCTACATTTTTGGTACGACCTCTACCTCACCTTGCCTCTAACATTAGTTCTTAAGCACATATGAACAGAAATTAAGGTGATCAGGCTCAATACTAAAATCAAGCATGTTCTCAACCAACATTAGAAAAGTATAAGGTAGTCATGCACTAACATAAATAACTAGATTCAAAGCATGACATATAATTCCTAATGTAGAATGCTCAAGTGACTTAAACAAAGGTCATTTTTAAATTTTCTTGCCACATGACCTTCTTGTCATGAAGTGTAGCATTTGGTTTATCATATGTCCTTAGATCCATCTATTAATTGTCCTTACTTCATAGCGTTGGTCATGATCATGGAAGATCTTAAGTGATTTGTGCACTCTTTGGGTCCAGAATTCTACCTTTACATTTAGTTTTTAAGTCAAATCCAAGTTAAGTTTATGGATCTTATGGTATAATTTTTATTAGTATTTTAAGGCTTTTTATACATGAGTCCAGATCTGGACTCTTATTAAAATGTCCTCATAAACAAATATTTTAAGAAAAGACATAACCAAGTTTCTAAATTTGAACATAAAAATCTTAAAGAAAGCACCTTTCATGGCAAACAAGTGTAAATCTGCTAGATCTACTCCAGGATCTATCCATGTCATACTTTTAGCACTTCAAAACTTTTCTTATCAAAACTCAAATCTTTCCCAAGGTATCAAAATTGATTTTTAAGAATTTTTAATCGATTAAATTGCTCCTAAGGTTGTTAGAAGTACTTTAATCCATAAAAACTTCTCTTTAGCTAAAATCACTAAAAATTTGTGATGCTTATATTTAACCATCAAGGGAAGTCTTTAATTACAATAAGTTAATAAAAAAGGATCCATAGATCTTAGAGAGGGATCCACCAAGAAGAAGAAAATCAAACTATAAATACAAGATTTAAAGCTTAGAAAAATATAAGATAAAATCTTACTTGTTGAAGACTTTGTGATGAGTTTGGTTGGAATTCTATGCTTGCTCTTACTCTTCCTTGGTGGTTCACACAAGAACTCCTAGTGGTGGTGGTGGGACTTTATGGTTTTGTCTTGATTTAACTTAAACCTTAGTTAGAAGTTTAAGCTTAGTGTATGATTTTAAATTTTTGGAGTAATTTGAGTTTAGAGAATTTCTCTATGTTTAAAAGATGGATAATGAAGCAAATGAGTCCTTCCAAGGTCAAAATAGAATTCGACCACTTAAGGATATTTTGGTACATTTACATGTAATTTTCATTTCCTAAAATAAATGTAAATGTAAGGAATTATACTTTTAGGATTAAATTAGTGTTAATTTTTCTGAAATTTTCACTAATCATGATCAACCTATCCTAAGTATGGTTAATTTTAATTAAACAAGATTAACTTACTCTAAATATGATTAATTTTATCTCTCCTATTTATTATTTCTGTCTTATATGCCATAATTAAAGTGATGACTCATGGGGTGAGTCACCACCTCATTTTCCACATGTAATTTCATGCTCCATAAGTGAGACCTACTTTCTGGCTTCTGATTTGTATTTTCTTCTTCTTTGGACCTTCTAGAGGCATTTTGCTAATTTTTTCTCAACATTTCCCAGGAGGTTTCCAAATTTTTCCTCTGATGTTTCTAACACTTATTGGTTCATTCCCAAATCGTTCTAATGTCATTTGTCATTTTTTTGGAAATAGTTTAGTCCTTGTGGAAGACAGAGCTCTCTAAGAGAATTTGGAGCATTTTCAGAGTTTTTTAATAGTTTTTTCATCCTCCCTTTGTTCCTATTCTTTGCTTATAACTTTTTAATCATCCTTGATGTATTCTAATTCCTTAGATTATCTTTTAACCTTTGTTTTATATTTTTCTTTCATAATATTTAGGTTATCCTAGTGCAAGAACATTTTCATCATTTATACAATTTTTTAATTTATGTGTTTTACTCTTATTTCTACTTTATTTTTTTTACTAAAAAGGTATTTGTAACCTAAAAATTCCATTATGAGAAATTATGGGTATTACAGTTTGAAGGATTAAGTTAATCATACAATGAAGGGTTAAATAAAGAAACAAAAGGCTTCTTCTCATAAGGATTATGGAAGGATAAAAAAGTAAAATGGGAAACAAGTCTTGTTTATGAATGAACTTGATATCAAGCCCATCATTGCACCTCAAACATTTCCATATGTAAGTGAACGTCACTTCTTAACTAATCTACCACCTCTAAAGGTCCTTGTCTAATGATCATTTCAGATGATGAGGATGAATCCATTGAAGACCTGTTTAATCCACCCTTAGATAACCGTCCCCTAACCAACTCTTAAATAGAATTTCAAACACACACCTCTCCCACTCAAACTAACTTAACACCAACATGCATCTTATCTCTACCTCGACACTCAGTATCTCTGCACACCCATCTTCTTTCTTTCCATCATATTTTTCCATTGCCATGCTTCCTTCATCATCTACATCATTACTATCACCTTTTGAGGAAGATGTCAAGTTCCTTTTCTTTACACAGGATAATGGGTCAAATTTGTTTACAACAAGCCTTCAAAGTCATCTACCTCCTCAACATATGTGTGTTGATGAAAGGCTGCATGTAGACTTACTCTATTATTTATGATGACATTTCTTCTATCTACTAAAAGTTTAAGATGACCTTTATCATGGTTGTTTGACATATATCATGACAAGATTATCTTCTAATGTTAATAATAACAACATGGAAAGAAGAAGATGAGTGCTGCCTTCAAAGTACTTTGGCATCCTAATCCTAATGTCTTCATGAATACATATATGATCATCAAGCTTTTGTTTGATCATATTCTATCATGAGTTTATTTTACATATGAGTTATAGATAAAATAGAAGAAAACTTACACTCTATAATAGGTATATTAATTAAACGATGGAACAATCACCTACTCCCTAATTAACTATGAATTAATAAGAACAATAAATTTTTATTAATTAATTAAACATAATAAGATAAACATAATTGAAGGATCACATATACATTCATAAGAGAAAGGAAGGTTCAATTGGTTACTTCAATAAGTTTTACCAAAGTCTCATGAGTATATGATTAATTACACATAGTAATAAGAAGTAAATAAACAAACCTAATCATACGAGAGAATCCTAATCTTATTCTAAAAAAGAAAGATTACAATAAGAAACTCATGACGGCAAGGTTTAATAGTAGGATGTTGGAGCTCGTACTAAGAAGCACCGTCTACCGTGATCCTACAAGAGGAGTTTAAATGGAAAAAAGCAAGAAAATGAGTAATCGTATAAAAAGATTGGTAAACACATCCTCCTTTGTGAATCTTTGCTTTCCGTTTATAGTTTTTTTGAACCTTCTTACAAACTAGGTTTTTCTTTTTCCCATTTTTTTGTTTTAGTAAGGGTAACACAATTGTTCTTGAAGCCTGCACAACCATGTCAGAAAACTTGAAGATATTATATATCCATATTGAGATTTGACATAACTATGTTGAGGTTTACATGACTGCGTTAAAAAAAAATATAGAAAATTGCATAGGTATTCTTTAGACTTTCTTATGTGTGCTAACTTGCATGGTTTGCTTAATCATATGCATTATCATACTTGACTTCTAATAGAATTAGTTTTATCCTTTTATTGCATTTTTTTTTATCTTTTTATTACTTTTTAATTTATTTTTTTTTGGCCTAATTTGTTTCCAACACTCATTTCTTCGCTTAATGTTATTATTCCTGAAAAATTTAAAAAATAAAATAAAATAATAAAAAATTAATTCTTAATTACATTATAAACAAATCTAATTTTTCACATATAAATCATCATTATCATTTAATCAAATTAAATAAATTAAATTCAAGAATTCACAATTAAATTAAACATCCGACATTTAGACTAATTTAGGATAGACAACAAGCCTCATTTAACTTATTAACTTATTAAATTAATCTAAAAATCAAAACCAATTCAGCCCATAATTAAGCACCACAAATCCTTTCAATTTTCTACAAGACAAGCAAAATTAAGCATCCAACGCATAATTTTTCAAATTAATCATAGATTGAAAATTTAAAAATAATTAATCCAAAATCAAACTCATAAAATCATAAACAAATTAACGATTGAATACAAAATTAAAATTGAACTTTAAGAGTTTGCATTAGAAATACATAAGTAGTAAATCAATCCCAGAAGATATCCTGAATCAATTCTCTACAAGTTGGGCTTAATTGAAGGAAATTGGTCTAATTGAGAGCTTAATTGAAGGCAATTGGTCTAATTGGTCTAAAAATCAAAATCCATTCAACCCATAATTAAGCACCATAGATCCTTTCAATTTTCTACAAGACAAGAAAAATTAAGCATCCAACGCATAATTTTTCAAATTAATCATAGATTGAAAATTTAAAAATAATCAATTCAAAATCACACTCATAAAATCATAAACAAATTAACGATTGAATACAAAATTAAAATTGAACTTTAAGAGTTTGCATTAGAAATACATAAGTAGTAAATCAATCCCAGAGATTATCCTGAATCACTTGTCTACAAGTTGGGCTTAATTGAAGGCAATTGGTCTAATTGAGAGTAAATAGAATTGAAATTTGAATCATGTTAATTGTGCCTTTATTCTAGAATTTTATGATGATCAAGGTTGATACAACTTTTAAGATGTAATAAAAGAATCAGAGAATCAAGTTCTTCAAATATAGGATTTGGTCCTATCTCAAAATCAATATATATATATATATATATATATATATATATATATATATATATATATATATATATATATATATATATATATATATATATATATATATATATATAGGGATGGAAGTAGAAGGTAGTGCGAGAGGGTCTACGGCTCGGCTCGTTTAAAGCCTAGTTAGGTTCAGCTCGTTGAATAAATAGATAGGTTTAACCTTGTTAAAAAGCCTTTTTAGATAAACAAGACAGGGCCTAAACTTTAAAAAAAATCTATTTAACCTATTCGGGGACTATTTATATTTATATATTATATATTTATATTTATATAATATTTATTTTATATTTTATTTACATAATATTAACATATATATGTTTTAGGCCTACTTAATGGCCTTTTTATCTTGTAGTCCTTAAGTTTGCAAGCTTTTTAATTAATTATTTACATAGGCTTTAAGTTTATTTATTGATTTTTTTGTAATGTAGGCTTTTAAACAGACTTGCAGGTTTTGTAGGATTTAAATCAGGCTAGATCTTGACAGAAAAAAAAAGAGAGTCTTTAATAGATAATAGACCCAGACTTAGGCTTCAAAATTTTTAAACAGGACAGACTTGAACACCAAAAGCCTAACTCGGTTCGGCCTACTTCCATCGCTGTATATATATGATTGTAGAATAGTTTATTTTATTTAAGAGAGATAAATAAAAATTAACCGTAGAATTTTACTATGGTTAAGATTAAAAAATCCAAATCATATGAATTAATTTCTAAAAGATCTTTTGAATATTTTGTGATCTTGAATCATTTTATAATCCTAACTATTCATACAATTATGTATGATCTATAATTTTTTTATTCTTATATAAAAATCACTTTCTCACATTCATATATATATATATATATATATATATATATATATATATATATATATATATATAAATCTAACCTTTCACATATAAATCATCATTATCATTTAATCAAATTAAATAAATTAAATTCAAAATTCACCGTTAAATTAAACATCCGACATTTAGACTAATTTAGGATAGACAACAAGCCTCATTTAACTTATTAACTTATTAAATTAATCTAAAAATTAAAATCCATTCAGCCCATAATTAAGCACCATAGATCCTTTCAATTTTCTACAAGACAAGCAAAATTAAGCATCCAACGCATAATTTTTCAAATTAATCATAGATTGAAAATTTAAAAATAATCAATTCAAAACCAAACTCATAAAATCAAACAAATTAACGATTGAATACAAAATTAAAATTAAACTTTAAGAGTTTGCATTAGAAATACATAAGTAGTAAATCAATCCCAGAGATTATCCTAAATCACTTGTCTACAAGTTGGGCTTAATTAGAAGGCAATTGGTCAAATTGAGAGTAAATAGTATTGAAATTTGAATCATGTTAATTGTGCCTTTGTTCTAGAATTTTATGATGATCAAGGTTGATCCAACTTTTAAGATGTAATAAAAGATACAAAGAATCAAGTTTAAAATATAGGATTTGATCCATCTCATATATATATATATATATATATATATATATATATATATATATATATATATATATATATATATATATATATATATAGGGATGGAAGTAGAAGGCCATCTAAGAGGTCTGCGGCTCGACTAGTTTAAAGCCTAGTTAGGTTCGGCTCGTATAATAAATAGATAGGTTTAAGCTTGTTAAAAAACCTTTTAGATAAACAAGACAGGCCTAAACTTATAAAGAAAATCTATTTAACCTATTCGGGGACCTATTTATATTTATATATTATATATTTATATTTATATAATATTATTTTATATTTTATTTACATAATATTAACATATATATGTTTTAGGCCTACTTAATGGCCTTTTATCTTGTAGTCTTTAAGTTTGCAAGCTTTTTAATTAATTATTTATATAGGCTTTAAGTTTATTTATTGATTTTTTTGTAATGTAGGCTTTTAAACAGGCTTGCAGGTTTTGTAGGATTTAAATCACGCTAGATCTTGACAGAAAAAAAAAGTCTTTAATAGGTAACAGGCCTAGACTTAGGCTTGAAAATTTTTAAACAGGACAGACTTGAACACCAAAAGCCTAACTTGGTTCAGCCTACTTCCATCGCTGTATATATATGATTGTAGAATAGTTTATTTTATCTAAGAGATATAAACAAAAATTAACCGTAGAATTTTACTATGGTTAAGATTAAAAAATCCAAATCATATGAATTAATTTCTAAAAGATCTCTTGAATATTTTGTGATCTTGAATCATTTTATAATCCTAACTATTCATACAATTATGTATGATCTATATTTTTTTTATTCTTATATAAAAATAACTTTCTCACATTCATATATATATATATATATATATATATATATATATATATATATAAATAAATCTAATTTTTCACATATAAATCATCATTATCATTTAATCAAATTAAATAAATTAAATTTAAGAATTTATCGGTAAATTAAACATCCGACATTTAGACTAATTTAGGATAGACAACAAGCCTCATTTAACTTATTAACTTATTAAATTAATCTAAAAATTAAAATCCATTCAACCCATAATTAAGCATCATAGATCCTTTCAATTTTCTACAAGACAAGCAAAATTAAGCATCCAACGCATAATTTTTCAAATTAATCATAGATTGAAAATTTAAAAATAATCAATTCAAAACCAAACTCATAAAATCATAAACAAATTAACGATTGAATACCAAATTCAAATTGAACTTTAAGAGTTTGCATTAGAAATACATAAGTAGTAAATCAATCCCAGAGATTTTTCTAAATCATTTGTCTACAAGTTGGGCTTAATTGAAGGAAATTAGTCTAATTGAGAGTAAATAGTATGGAAATTTGAATCATGTTAATTGTGCCTTTATTCTAGAATTTTATGATGATCAAGGTTGATCCAACTTTTAAGATGTAATAAAAGATACAGAGAATCAAGTTCTTAAAATATAGGATTTGATCCCATCTCAAAATCAATAAATAAATAAATAAATATATATATATATATATATATATATATATATATATATATATATATATATATATATATATATATATATATATATATATATATATATATAGGGATGGAAGTAGAAGGTCGTGCGAGAGAGGTCTGCGGTTCGACTCGTTTAAAGCCTAGTTAGGTTCGGCTCGTTTAATAAATAGATAGGATTAAGCTTGTTAAAAAGCCTTTTTAGATAAACAAGACAGGACCTAAACTTATAAGAAAATTTATTTAACTTATTCAGGGACCTATTTATATTTATATATTATATATTTATATTTATATAATATTTATTTTATATTTTATTTACATAATATTAACATATATATGTTTTAGGCCTACTTAATGACCTTTTTATCTTGTAGTCCTTAAATTTGCAAGCTTTTTAATAAATTATTTATATAGGCTTTAAGTTTATTTATTGATTTTTTTGTAATGTAGGCTTTTAAACAGGCTTGCAGGTTTTGTAGGATTTAAATCAGGCTAGATCTTGACAGGAAAAAAAAAGTCTTTAATAGGTAACAGGCCGAGACATAGGCTTCAAAATTTTTAAACAGGACAGACTTGAACACCAAAAGCCTAACTCGGTTCGGCCTACTTCCATCACTGTATATGTATGATTGTAGAATAGTTTATTTTATTTAAGAGAAATAAATAAAAATTAACCGTAGAGTTTTACTATGATTAAGATTAAAAAATCCAAATCATATGAATTAATTTCTAAAAGATCTCTTGAATATTTTGTGATCTTGAATCATTTTATAATCCTAACTATTCATAAATGTTTTTTATTCTTATATAGAAATAACTTTCTCACATTCATATATATATATATATATATATATATATATAAATAAATCTAATTTTTCATTTATAAATCATCATTATCATTTAATCAAATTAAATAAATTAAATTCAAGAATTCACCGTTAAATTAAACATCTGACATTTAGACTAATTTAGGATAGACAACAAGCCTCATTTAACTTATTAACTTATTAAATTAATCTAAAAATCAAAATCCATTCAACCCATAATTAAGCACCATATATCCTTTCAATTTTCTACAAGACAAGCAAAATTAAGCATCGAACGCATAATTTTTCAAATTAATCATAGATTGAAAATTTAAAAATAATCAATTCAAAACCAAACTCATAAAATCATAAACAAATTAACGATTGAATACAAAATTAAAATTGAACTTTAAGAGTTTGCATTAGAAATACATAAGTAGTAAATCAATTCCAGAGATTATGCTGAATCATTTGTCTACAAGTTGGGCTTAATCGAAGGCAATTGGTCTAATGGAGAGTAAATAGTATTAAAATTTGAATCATGTTAATTGTGCCTTTATTTTATAATTTTATGATGATCAAGGTTGATCCAACTTTTAAGATGTAATATAAGATACAGAGAATCAAGTTCTTAAAATATAGGATTTGGTCTATCTCAAAATCTATATATATATATATATATATATATATATATATATATATATATATATAGGGATGGAAGTAGAAGGTCGTCTGAGAGGGGTCTACGGCTCGACTCGTTGAAAGCCTAGTTAGGTTCGGCTCGTTTAATAAATAGATAGGTTTAAGCTTGTTAAAAAGTCTTTTTAGATAAACAAGGCAGGCCTAAACTTATAAAAAAAATCTATTTAACCTATTCAGGGACCTATTTATATTTATATATTATATATTTATATTTATATAATATTTATTTTATATTTTATTTACATAATATTAACATATATATGTTTTAGGCCTACTTAATGGCCTTATTATCTTGTAGTCTTTAAGTTTGTAAGCTTTTTAATTAATTATTTATATAGGCTTTAAGTTTATTTATTGATTTTTTTTGTAATGTAGGCTTTTAAACATGCTTGCAGGTTTTGTAAGATTTAAATCAAGTTAGATCTTGACAAAAAAAAAAAGTCTTTAATAGGTAACAGACCCATACTTTAGCTTCAAAATTTTTAAACAGGACAAATTTGAACACTAAAAGTCTAACTCGGTTCGGCCTACTTCCATCGCTGTATATATATGATTGTAGAGATAAATAAAAATTAACCGTAGAATTTTACTATGGTTAAGATTAAAAAATCCAAATCATATGAATTAATTTCTAAAAGATCTGTTGAATATTTTGTGATCTTGAATCATTTTATAATCCTAACTATTCATACAATTATGTATGATCTATATTTTTTTATTCTTATATAGAAATAACTTTCTCACATTCATATATATATATATATATATATATATATATATATATTTGGAAATTTTTATATTATTTATTTATTAATGAAAAAAGTTGTTAAAATTTTGATAGAAAATTTAAATTTTATTACATTTAAATCATTTTAAATAAAAAGATATAATTTTTAATTATAAAAATATCAACATTATTTAATATATAATATATATCATATTGATTTACTTTTTTTAAATATAACTTTTATGATATGTTAGCTTTTCAAATTTTTAAGAATTATTCTAAAACTTTAACTATAATCTAAAATATGACTTGCACAATAAAAAAATTAAAAAGCATTAAGATTTAAAATCTACTTACATTTGACAATTACGCTAAATGAAGTTTTGTAAAGAAAAACTGAGCTAACACATCATAATTAAGCACAATTAAATTTTGGTTAGGATTAGTATGAAGCTGAGAAGCTCTAATAAATGGATAAAATTTGATTGATTTGGGTTTTACTAAAACTACCGTAAGGGATAGGAAAGTGAATTTGTTTTATTAAAAACAATATTAGAATACATTAAAATTTACAGTAATTGTGTATAATATTATTTTTTCCCTTCTTAACCAGTATCCTTAAAATACTTTTTATCATTTTTAAAATTTTATTATACAATAATTAAATTTAAAAACAAACCTTATATTAAGGTTACATATTTGTTTGAATCGATCTTTTGTACTAAATTTTGATAAAAATAATCTTTTATAAAGATTTAGTCATTAACAATTTTCAAAAGCATTAGTTAAAATATATAAATAATAATATTAATTTAATTATATTTAATATTAAACATAAATAATCCCGTCTAAACTAACTAGTTTTCCTATTATATTAGAAAGAGCAAGGCATCAAATCTTTCGGCTGTCGTTTGTATCGTTGGATTATGGCTAAAATATTCTGAACTGATGTTGCAAGTAAAAAATGGAATCAAAGCAAAGAAGCATATCATACCAACTGCCTTTAACACGTTTCCTATTTACTACCATGATTGGAATTTGGTTGTAGCCCTTTTAGTGAACATTGACGCTTTATCATCGGCAAAATTGGTTAACTCATAGCTGTTTTTGTTACCTAGTAGCTTCCCATTTATAAAAGCTTGCAGAAAAATGCAGGAAAGCATAGAGTTCGTTAATCTATTTCATTCAGAAAACTTGCAGCATAGTTTGGGGGAGTAAATTAGGATTTTGGTTCCTCACGTGATCGAGGTTGGTCATATTAATGCCTGAAACATGAAAATAAACGACTGAAATGACTAAAATGATAAATTTTTACGCTTGTTTGTTTTACATTAAAAAATTAGTTATCATACTTTTTAATAGAAAATATATATTTTAATAAAATTATGTGATTTAAATTAATTCATGCAAATAAACACTTTATTTTTCAAAGATAAAAATAGAGATTTTTATCTTTTAAAAATTAATATAACTACATTCCAAACCTTTCATGAACGAAATAGTAGTTTACGATCTATTTATCATCATACACTACACGCTGGGCTATTTTCCCAACACATAGTAAATAGAACACTTTTTACTAAACCTTGATCAATCTGTTTATGCAACATTTCAGTGTCATGGTGACAAAGTTACATTGGTCTTAAGCAATTAAAAAAGTTTACATGCTATGGCTTTATGTTGTTTTGTCACTATAGAAGTCATTGACTTGGTACATACTAAAGTGAAGAGGTGGGGACAAAGGACAGAATGAAGCATACAGCTTTCTTTCTTCCTCTTAACATTCCAAGCACTTAATTATGGGGAAAGAAAAGAAGTTGATTCAGCCGGGGTTTATTCCTTTCTATCTATTATATGTAGGCTTGTTACACTGCATCTGAGACACACCTACACACTCCTCATCCCTTCTTTGCCTCAAGGCTAGTGTTCTTTGTCTTCATTTTGTTTTTGTTTTCTGTAGCTCGCCATGAATAGTATTGGCAAGCTAGGTGCCATGCAACAACTAATCAAAGGTGGAAAAATGATGCCTGCAACTGGAATGTCTGATGATGGCATTTTGGTGAAGAAAATAGTGGCAGAGCATAACCCTGAGGGAATAGAGTATGATGTCAAGCCACTTCTCCATGTTGTTGAAGATATTCTTAAACGTTCCACCTTGAGTTCTCAAGATGCTACCACGGTATGATCAATGATGCTAACAGCTTACGAACTTAGTTGATTATGTCATCACCAAGCTTATAAATCATTGAAGTTTGGTTCTAATTAAGAAGTGCATTTGGCTGAGTTTCCTATCTTTTGATTAACTTGTACTTTCTTTCAGGGTGCCGATGCACATGTTGCTCATGCTGAAGACAGAAGACACCATCCTAGCCACACAAACATGTTGGAGGCTCTATCTTCTAAGATTGATCGGGTTTCCTGTGAGGTAATAGAAAAAATAACCTAGATATTCCAGACCAAGATTTTAATATCATTCTGTAAAATCACTTAGTACATTGTTACACTGCTGATAACATACCTTGATAATTACAAGAGTTTGAGCTACTTAAAGATATTGTGTTCTTAATTTTTAAAACAAATATATTTAATTTTAGCTTCTTATTAGGTATGAACCCATTTAACTAGGAGAATAAGGTTTGGAGGATTGTCTCTTTAATGATTAGCATGACCTCATGCGTCGCATAGCTAGAATATAAGCTGCATGCATACTTTTCCATCAATATAATAAAATAACAATATCAAAACCAACATGAAAATTTCAGATTTCCTACAAGACTCTCAGTGGTGTAGATGCACACTCAACAACAGTTGCAATATTTGACATGCTTACAATCTACAACTGGGATGTGAAGATAGTGTTGGCCTTAGCTGCTTTTGCTTTGACCTATGGTGAATTTTGGCTGCTTGCCAATATTCATGATTCAAACCATCTTGCCAAATCAATGGCAATACTGAAGCAATTACCTAATATCATGGAGCATGCAAGCTCGCTTAAACCACGGTTTGATACCCTTAATGATCTAGCTAACATCATTTTGGAGGTGACCAAGTGTGTCATAGAGTTCAACAGTGTGCCAACTCAATACATTACACAAGACGTAACAGCCTATACCACTGCCAGTAACTATATCCCAGTTGCTTCCTATTGGACCATCAGAAGTATTGTGGCTTGTGCAGCTCAGATTACAAGCCTCACTACACTTGGCTATGAGTATGTTTTCCAATCATTTTTCATGTCATCCATGGAATAGATTTGGTTCCTCTAAATTGAATGATTCACTTCTGAGAGAAAAGTAAGGAATCTCAGAAATTTAAGAGAATAAAATTTTAATAAATTTATGATTTATCATACATGTCAATATAATAACTACGGTTGATTGTTTTTATCAATGGTTGAGATTCTTTACTTTCACTTTTGAGAGAAAAAAAAATCTCAGAAAATTAAGATAGTAGAATTTTAATAAATCCATGATTTATCATACATGTGCATATGATAACAACCGTTGATTTTTTTATCAATAGTTGAGACTCTTTACTTTGCTCTCTAAAATGAATCACTCATGTTAGAGGAGCCAAATTCGGATGCAACAGAAAATAGGATTTTAATTTCCCTTTATACAAGTTACGTTGTATCATTGTACCAAACTGCTAAATGGAAGGGTTCAATATCTCACACACACAAATAATATATCAAAACACTGTTTCAGGATCTTCACATCCACTGATGCTTGGGAGCTATCCACATTGAATTTCAAGCTCAAAAACATAGTTGATCATCTCAGGCAGCTACTGGATGACATCCGCCAACATATTGGTAGGCCACTTTTATATCTATCTATCTACAAAGAAACTAAAATAATATGAATAGGGAGTGCATCTAAGCTATACTTGGGCTAATTTAAGATCATCATTCAATGTAGCGAAAAAGATGGATGCTGAAGCTTACCAAATGCTACGTGATTTATTTTCAACCCCCCATACTGACAACATGAAGGTTCTCAAGGCCCTGATTTATGCAGAGGATGATATTCTACCTCTGTATGATGGTGTTTCCAAGAAAAGGGTTTGATTTTCTAACACAGTAACTACCTATATGATGCATTAGTGCTACGAGAATTCAAGTAGGGGATGCTAATGTTGGTATAATTAATGCAAACAAACAGGTAAGCATTGAGCACCTGAGAAGGAAGAATGTGTTGCTTCTATTTTCAGGCCTGGAGATCTCCGCCGATGAGCTTCTGATTCTTGAGCAGATCTATAACGAATCCAAGACACATGCACCAAGAATGGAGAGTAGATATGAGTTGATTTGGATCCCAATTGTGGACCCAAACACTGAATGGACAGAACAAAAGCAAAAGCAGTTTGAGATGCTGCGAGAAAACATGTCATGGTACTCAGTGTACCATCCTTCGTTGATAGGCAAGCCAGTGATCTGGTTCATCCAGAGCGAATGGAAATACAAGAATAAGCCAATTCTTGTGGTTTTGGATCCACAAGGGAAGGTTTCTTGCCCTAATGCTATTCACATGATGTGGATTTGGGGAAGCGCTGCGTATCCTTTCACTACCTATAAAGAAGAAGCTCTATGGAAGGAAGAGACCTGGAGACTTGAATTGCTAGTAGATGGCATTGACCCTGAAATATTGAACTGGGTAAACATATACTCTACCGAACAAAATAATTTATCTCTTTTCACTGTTTCTATGATCAAACTACTAATTTTTTACCCTATATCCAACTCATTCAACTTCACAACCCTGATACTTAAAATTCATCTCACAATAAAGAATGTCTGGAAAAGAGCATGCCAATAGCCTTATTCATCTTACAAATTAATCAATTTCAATTTCTTCTGACAGATTAAGGAAGAAAAATACATTTTCCTGTATGGAGGAGATGACACTGACTGGTTAAGAAGATTCGTGAAGGAAGCGCGTAGGGTGGCAACTGCAACACAAATACCTTTAGAGATGGTGTATGTTGGAAAGAGTAACAAAAGGGAGCAAGTGCAGAAAATCATGGACACCATAAATCGTGAGAAACTCAATACTCAGTACTGGTCAGAGCAGAGCATGATATGGTTCTTCTGGACCCGTCTTCAGAGCATGCTCTTCTCCAAGCTCCAACTTAGGCAAACAGATGAAGACGACCACGTGATGCAGGAAATCAAGAAGCTTCTAAGCTACGACAAACAGGGCGGGTGGATGGTTCTGGCGAGAGGGACCCACATCGTGGTTAACGGACACGCCACGACGGGGTTGCAAACCTTGGTGGAATACGACGGCGTTTGGAAGGAAACTGCTGATAGAGAAGGGTTTGAACCTGCTTTTAAGAATCACTACGACAAGGTTCATTCCGTTGTTAGCCCTTGCTGCAGGTTCGAGTTCTCTCATTCTATGGGAAGAATCCCCGAGAGGCTCACGTGCCCCGAGTGTCGTCGCAACATGCACGTGCTCACCACCTTCCAGTGCTGCCACGATGAAAAAATTGATGAGGATTTTTTTGTTAGCACTGTTACTCCTCGCACCCTTTGATTTGACCGGGTTCCTTCTGAACTCTGTTGCTGCCTGTGTTCCTCTGCAACTTCTTACACGGCTCCACGTGTTTACATGTGTATTTTCTTTCTTTTTATTTTTTTAATCACAGATCGATGTAATAAAATGTGGCTGGTGGATGGGTCAATTATCATTGTGCTATTGATAGTAAGAGGAAGCCATGTGTAATAGTAAGAGGAAGCCATGTGTAAACTCAGTACTTTGAATTATTAATAAAATTACAGTTCTGTCAATAGGAAAATTTTCTCAACAAACAACCATCTCTACCATTAACGTTCTTCCTTGAATGATAACCCTCTGATTATTTGGCCTTTCTTCTACGTCACTATTTTTTATTCCTGTAGGAATTACTGGATTCATAATATAATTTAGTTTGGAAAAGAAAACCATCCTTTTCTTTTTTGCAAAACTGATTTTATCTTCGGCAAAAGCGATTTAGGAAATCAAAATCTGCTCTGATCAGGTTTAGAAACTCCTTTATATCTTGGAGCCGCTTGAATGGCGCTTCATGAAGGCAGTTTTCACAAAATGGTATTTTAGAAAAAAAAAATTAATTTTAAAAATGATGTTGAAAAAAGAGAATTTTTTATAATGGGGCTGAAATAGTAAAAAAAGGCACAATGCGTTTGAACTAAATCGCATAAATTAAATTTTTTTTTTTTAAAAAATTAAAGGTAAATCGTATAAATTTAAATTTTGTTAAAATAAAAGAAAGGAATTAATACGTTTTGTAGAAGCATAAATATAGGTTTTTATAGTTTGCAAATTTTTGAAAAATAGGATAAAAGCATAAATATATGTTTTTATAATTTACAAATTTTTGAAAAATAGGATAAAATACAGGAATCATTATGTTTTTGCATAATAAATACAAATATATGTATTTATAGTTTGCAAATGTTTGAAAAATGGGGTAAAACGTAATTTTTTTTAGATTTTTACTTAAGAAGCATAAATATATGCGTTTGTAGTTTGCAAATGTCTGAAAAATGAGATAAAACTCAAAGATATTTACGTTTTTACTTAAGAAGCATCAATATATGTGTTTTATTTTTGCAAATTTCGTTTAAAAAGTATAAATATATGGGTTTTGGGTGAGTTTGGTTTCTGGGAAAGGATAGAACGATTTTATTCATGTGTTTGAAGTTTAAATTGCAACTCTTTCAGACTTATTTCTCTATATATATATATATATATATATGTAGGGATCAGCAACATTTGCCCTTTATGTAATTTCTACTTCGGAGTGTCATAGACATTTTGTATTATTACATCTCTAGAACCATTGATTTTGCATTTCTGGAATCACAGAGCAAAAATGATTAAAGAAAAGAGGTTGGTGATGTTTGTAGAAAATTTGTTGATAAGATATGTTAGATAATGTTAGAGTAATTAGATAGTTCATTTTAAGTTAGGATTTGAGATTTTGATATTTGGAATTGGGCATTAGAGTTTACTGGTGTTGAAAAAGATAAAAAAGAAGAAAGAGGAGAAAAAAAAAGTTAAAAAATAAAAAATTTAAATAATAAATAAATAATACAAATTAAAACCAGTTTATGAAAACTTTTGTTAAAAACGTAAATATTTTTTGGAAGTTAGTAAATAAAAAATATTTTGTAAAATTAAAATTTAAAAGTATTAAATTTTTTAAAAAAATCAGAAAAATATCATATTTAAAGTATAATAAAAGTTTAAAAATGAAATAAAATAATTTTAAAAAATTTGCAAAAGTGAGTTTCTGGAAAATAAACTGTAAAAAAATAAAATAAAATCAAGTTTTTAAAATTCTTTTGATTAAAAAATGGATTTAAAAATTAATAAAAATAGAAAATTTAAATTTAAAAATATTATTAACATTTATGTAAAAACACAGTTTGTGGACAAATTAAAAAATGTAAGGATATAATTAAATTTGACTTTATCAAAAAATCTGATTAAAATGAATATTGAATTATAAGAAATTAAATTTTTAATTAAATAATTAAATAAAACATTATTTTGTGGAATGATTAAATTTAAATTAAAAAAAATAGAAAATTTAAATTTAAAAATATTATTAAAATTTATTGAAAAAAGCAGTTTGTGAAAAAATTCAAAAATGTAAGAAATTAATAAACCTAGAGTTTTTTTTTTAAAATAAATTTGATAAAATTTGATAATTGATATTTAATAAAAATTTAAAAATAAAAATTTACAAATTAAATAAAAGTTAAATTGAAAAATAAATTTATGAAAAATTTTTAAAAAATGTAAAAATTAAATAAAATTATATTCTAAAAAATAAATTAACTTACATCTATTTATACACACTTATCCGCGTTTAAATAAATGCATCACATAATTAAAATATAATAAATTTATACGTTATAGGTTTGAAAAAAAGCATAAATTTATACTTTTTAGGATAAAAAGTATAAATTTATATTTTTAGGTAAAAAGCATAAATTTATGTTTTTTTACCTTAAAACGTATAATTTTAAGCATTTTACTTTATTAAAACACATAAATTTATGCATTTTACTAAATTTAAAATGCATAATTTTATACTTTTTACCCTCAAATACATAAATTTATACTTTTTAATCTAAAACATATAAATTTATGCAATTTTTAATTATTTTTTATTCTATTTTAAAAAATACTTTTTTTAACATCATTTTTAAAATTAAATTTTTCTAAAATATCATTTTAAAAAAAAATTCTTCATAAAGTTGATAATAGCAATGACAGGAAAAGATGGAGTCCTTGATCACGGAAATCTAGTTTTTCACAATTTCAAAGATTAAAATAAAACAAATAATTAAAAACGTATAAAATGATATATACTTTCCAAATATGATTTTTAATACAAAATAACACGGATAATCGAATCAATCCAATCTCAATTCTAAAATCGAATTGAAAATCAATCCAATTAAAATTAAAAAATTTAAACATTAAAAAATAATATAAAATTAAATATAATCAAATTGAATTATATATAATTTTATATTTTATATTTTTTATTTAATTTTTAAAATTTTTTATCACATATTTTATTTTATATATTTTATTTTATTAATTTATATCTAAGTATGATTAATTTTATTTATAATATCTAAAATTTATATATCTTGTTTGTCACACTTTTTATCATTAAAAAATATTATAATTATTATTAAACATGAGTATATAAAAATTTATTAGTCTTTAAAATAGTGAAATTGAGTAAGAAATATTTTTTTTTATAGAATTTATGTTTATAAAAATTTGCCTATATCATTTATAGGATTTATAATCATAAACACAACGCATCATACTAATATCTTAAGTAATACATTCACACACATTGAATGTTTCTTATTCAAGCAAGAGGTATCACATCTAAGTAAAAGAGACTTTTGAAGAAAATATTAACACATTCATATCTAGTTCGGTCATAATATAATTATTATCCTCTTGACTATATTTTAAAAATAACTACAATCAATCAAGTTATTTAAAGAAATCAAGGGACCATCAAGCCTAGTATATACACTATCTAAATATGAGGTTATTACACAAAGCAATTATACAAAAATATCACTCATACCAGAAAATATATCCTTGAGAATGAGAGTAAAAGGATCATCGATACGATAATAGAAATGACAAACACTTGCAACTTGAGTTCATTCCACAAAAGTTCAAAAGTAACTACTTTAGTGAACTTGGCCTCCTGGCTCTTGGTTCTACTTTCTAGTATCCTTTGACGTCAAATTATATATCCATAGAGATGGAAGGGAGGTCAAGTCATCTTGTTGATTCACTACTAAGAGAAACATACAATCAAGGGAGTAAAAAAAGAGAGTGAGAACATAACAATTCATGATGTACAATGGAATACAAGTAGGTTAGGAAATATGGACATACTTATAATTCTAAAATAAATTCTCATAATACAAAATATATAACCATACACACTCCAATCACACACTAGGAATAACAACAATGCAATACTCTATGCTATGCCTGAATGCATGATAATGGATCCTTTGGTTTTAAACAAATCAATGCTTTATGCACCACACTGAGTCATACTAGACCTTTGGTCTATCCTCGACTTGATGCCATGCATGCGAGCCCAAATCTAACATTATAGAAAGTTGTTGGGATCCTAAATTTCTCCCAGCCTCTTGCCATAAACTGCCAAATCGATTTAACCGTTTTCATAGGCTAATAATTCGAATATTATTGATAAATAAAAAAAAATGTGACTCATCAACCAGGATAATCCTTGGGATAAGAAAGGGTGATTGAGTTTTAGATGTCATAGTCTTGGCACAAGAGCTACCCTAGGCCCCTTGTAGGCTATCACATTCAACCACTAACCTCCAAAGTTTTCGAAGTCGGCCCTTATGAATTCTTGACATTTTCTCCTTAGTTCCCAACTCACTTTACTCATAATGCATATGCAATGCATGTTCATATTGAATGAATCCACAATCATGTTATGTCACTTCATATATTCATTCATATACAATATTTCATAACCATAATCCTTCATTAATTTCCACTTTTTACAATGATTCCTGTAAAAGTTCTAACAAACCTCAATCTTCCTAAACAAGATATAATTGTCTCCATGAGGCCCTCATATACACAAGACTCTTCTTGCACATCTTCAAATAGAGTGATTTCTATATCCCGACTCTCACACATTTAAAAATTCTATTTCATCTTTACAAAGAATAAATTAGAAGTATCTTTAAGGGATTAGAAAGTATTCTTCATTATGTTATTTTTTACGTCAAGTTCATCCTTTTACTTTTACATTTCTCTGAGGGTCGAGTCTAGAAATTTAGGAAAGGAAGGTTCATTTGTGATGATTATGGTCATACATCATGAAAAGGAAAAATTATCAGGTAAAGGGTTAAGGGTTCATGATGCATGCAAAACATGAGTATAAAAATGTATGTCAAGTTTTATCTAAGGGAAAGTATACCTATTAGTGTAGAAAGGAGATATTTTAGATCCTCTAATATCGATTCCACAAAGATTACACCAACAATTTATAAGAGAAGTTTAAATTCTAAATTTAAGTCCACTAAAAAGAGGGTTTTATTACAAGTGTTAAGAATAAGAATAAAAAAGAAATAAAAAATTAAAAACTAGATAACAAAAATGTGAAGTTATGGATATATATGAGACTTTGGATCTCCTTATAACTTTACCTATATTTACCCTGAAATTTCCTTAGGATTGATTTAAACAATGATTGCTAACCATCCATTCTAATGTTTTTACTATTCAATGATCACGTAATATTAATAATCTTTCCCCTAAGTACTACCTCCAATGACAATGCAAGGTAAATAAGTAAGAGAAACATAAAGCACTTCAAATTTCTTAAGTTAATAATTTATTAGAAGTCTAAGATTTTGATTGATCCTCCAAAATCCTTAGACTCAATTACCTTATAGTTCCGTTAATTGGGAGATGGTATGATCGACTACCCCCCAGCCAACTTAGAGATCAACAAGAATAGCTAATTCTCATTAATGAATTAAGCATGCTAAAACAACACATTAGATAAATAACCATGTAATCATTTATAATAAAAACATAAAATCATTCATAAAGACAAATAGGGTTCAAACAATTACACCATAAGGTTCACCAAATTCTCATGATTTAGGGGTTAGTTACATATATCAAAAGATGACAAATGATAATAACTATCCCAAAATTATCCATAATCCTAATCTTGAGGTAAGAAGTACAAACTGTAGTACGAGTGAGACTAGTAAGATACCTTGTAACTTACACTATGTAGGGATTCCTTCCATCAAGATCCTAAGAAGGATGTTGGGAGAAGAAATGGAAATGAGGAGTGAGAAATAGATGGGTCAGAGGACTCCTCGAGATGTCGAGGGTGTCAAGACATAGAAGATGTATCTTTCTCCCAAGGCATAGCCTCCTTTGTAACTTACACTATGGATCAAGGCTGCCTTTGTTGCAAATTGGCTTAACCTAAGTTTCCTCCTCAATCATCGTGGCTGCTTTAGGTGACTTACAACGCTTTCAGGGCTGACTATGATCCTTTCCTACATCATTAAGGCTGACTTGGATTATTTTTGGCGTCTCTAAGGGTTAATATAATAGTGCTCAGGTTTGCATGGCTGTGTCAAAAATCCTAGTTCATTGTGAGGGAATGCTCTAACTAGCATGATTGTGTTGATTGTCTCCAAGTAGTATTTTTTTACTTTTTCTACTTCTTCATCTTTTAAGCCTTTTTTTTTTACTCTCTTTTTAGCTCAACATCTGTCTAGTTTCTGATTCTCTACTTGCGTGACCATTTCTATAAAAACTTATGATATAATTTTCTTATAGTTTTTAAAGAATTTTAATCCATGAGTTTAGATTTGGACTTATAAGGTACATAATTTCATATTATTAAGAAAATCACCAAGTTTCAAGCTTTAAGCATAAAAATTTTCAAGATAGTATTTTTCATGGTAAATAAGTATAGATCCATTAGATCTACTCCAAGATCCATACATTCCATAACATGAAAACTTCAAAATTTTCCATATGAACTTTTAAATATACACTAAAGCATCAAAATTAATTTTTAAGAAATTTTAACTGATTAAATTGCTTCTAAGGTGGCTAGAAGCACTTAAGTCCATAAAAAAATTCACTTCAACCCACAAAAATCAATAAAAATGGATGATGCTCATATTTAACCATCCAGAGGAAGTTTTGAGCTCATAATTTCAAGCAAAATAAGATCTATGGGTCTTAGAGTAAAAATCCACAAAAAGAAGAAAACAAACCATAAAAAATCAGGACTTAAAGCTTAAAAACATAAGTAGTAAAACCCTACTTGTTGAAGACTTTTGTGATGGATTTTTGGAGGGGTTTAATGACTGCTCTTGCTTTCCTTAGATGATCCACAAAACTAGTCCCAAGTGTGGTGGTGGGGCTTTGTGATTCAGTCTTAATTTAACTTAAACTTCAAAGATGGAAGTTTAAGCTTAGTATGGATTCTAGTGTTTTGAAAGAAGTTAGAGTTTTGAGTGAGTTTAAAAATCTTAAAAAAGTGTTTAGAAGAGTGTTAATGGAGCAAATTAGCCCCTTCCTTGGTGATCCTAAGCAATTTTGTCCACCTAGGGTGTGTGGCAACTGTGAATTCACTTAAGGGCCTTTTGGTAATTTTGCATGTAATTTCTATTTGCTAAAATAATTATAAATATAAGAAATTATCCTTTTAGGATTAGATTAATGCTAATTATGTTGAATTTTTCACTAATCAAGATTAACTTACCTGAAGTATGGTCAATTTTAATTCAACAAGGTTAATTAGCCTTAAGCATTGTTAAGGAAATCTTTACTTTTATTATTTTTATCTTTTATGCATTTAATTTTATGATGACTCATACAATGAGTCATCACCATGTTTCCACATGAAATTTTCATGCAAGAGATGTGGAGCACACTTCTTGGCTTTTGTTCCGCATTTTCTTGCCCTACCAGCCTTCTCGGTGTAAACACTCAATTATGTCCGAGGCCCCCAGTTGTTAAAATTAATCAAAAAACCACTACTAATTTAAATAATAAATAAATATTAAAGTAAAAAAAAACAAAAACAAAAGAAAACAAAAAGACAGACAAATAAAGAAACAGATGATATAATAAATAAATAAAACAAAAAAAATAATTTTTTTTTAAAATCTGAAATAAAACATATAAAACAAAATCTGAAAAGTAATAAAAATAAAATCTGGAAAATAAAAATAATAATAAAACAAAAACCCAAAAGTATGATTAATAAACGCTAATTAAAAGCAGAAAAATAATAATGGACAAAAATAATAATAGACTATAATAATAAAAAGAAAAATAAAAACTAGAAAATAAAAAAAAAACTAACTAACTAACTAACAAAAAAAACAGAAAAGAATTAACAAATAAAAAAAGAGGAACTAATTTAAAAAGAAAAACTAACAGAATTAACAGAAAAAGGCGGAATGAATGGAAAAAAGAAGATTTTCCTTCGAAGAGGCATTCTAGAGTTCTCGGGACCTCTCTCGATTTTTCCCAAGGGGTCTGCATTTCTTTAAAAGGGATTCAGAAACTCCTTTTTGGGGCCGGTGGGCAAAAATTCTCTGGGGAGCAAAATCAGGGTAAAAGACGCTCTTTGAAAAGCTTGCTCCGATCTCAATTCAAGGTGAAAAAAAAAGAGCTCATATTCCAAGAAACCGATCTCTCTCAGGTTAGTACTTTCATCCCTTCCGTTTTCAATAAGTAATTGAATCAATGAGTCTGTTGGAGGATTCGTTCTAGCTATTTCTACAGATTGAATGAATATTATGTTATAAATTTTTTTTGAGCGAATATAGTAGCGACACAAGGCATGGAAGATTGCAATTTCTGTTTCAAATTTCGGATCGGAGTCCTTAAATAATAAATAAATAGCATGCATTTGGTTTAGTTACTGTTGGTAATTAATCATTATCTAAGTCTGATTTGTCCCTTGCACCAGCATGGCACATAGCTTGAATTCTCAATTTCTTAATTCTTGAACACTACACCTCTTTGTTTGAATCTGTTCCATACGCTGGAAATTTGGAAATATCACAATAATAGCATAAATGAAGATGCCTGGATTAGTGAGTTGGCTGGTAAGTGCGATTTGGCTTAATTAGTGCATGAATTAAACATTGAATTGCCCATGTACAAGCACCTATGCGCTCGAAATGATTGATGAATGAACAAAGCACATGGTTCAAATAGTACGAGGGAAAATTCTGCAAGTATCAAATCAGAGTTCCCATAGGGGTACCATTACGCTCCATTCTGGTTCAAGGAGAACCTTTGTGGGGACCACCCTGTAAAGGATCCTATTCCTAGAGGTCAAGAACCTGAAGCCAAAAATGTTAATTCGAAGCCTTGGATCAAAGAGGTAGCAGATCCTTCTATCCGTATGAGAAGAAGCTGTTATGTAATGATTGTACTTTCTCCCATGCAAGAAGCTGTTGCTGATCAACCTTCAAACTTAAGAGGCGCAGTGATAAGGAAAACTTTGTTAATGCCGACTCTGTGAGGGTCCCTAAGATCCCGTGTTACTCCAGCATCATTGAATATTAACTGGAGTAAGTAGTTTCAGAGCATAATAGTGGATTTCAGTGCACAAGGCATCAGTATTGATCACCTCCCACTTATCCATGCACATGTATATTTCCACTGCAGCCATATGATTGGTCATTAGTGTCTCAGTCTTGTCACTACATATGATTGTGGCCAATCCTATGGTCCCGCAAGTTGCTAAGCACCTTATTGAGGCTTCGACACTTTCTCCACCTTCACTCAAAATTCCTTACAACTTTTATTCCTACACAATGACGCACATGAATTCACGTATATGCCTTTGTAGTTGCAGCCTAAGCATGTGCTAACACTGATTCATCAGCATTGTCATTCCATAATGAGCGTGAGTTGTTATCATTTGAGCCGCGAAGGCGAAACTTCTAGGGAGGGCTCATTTTGCAAGCTCAGGTTCATTGACTGATCTTAGCCAAGAGTGCTCCCGTCGGCCTACTGTGTTGACTGCAGTTGTATTCAGGTGCACAGGGAATAAAAAGGATTCGTCAGATTTGCGTGAGTACCCTGTTAAGATATGGAAATACTGAGCTATTCGATTTAGGCCTAACATGGAGAGCTACACATTAGTAGGCTTTACAAAAGATGACATGAAGCCAAGCATGAGCACTGGTAGCTCCTCCTGGAGTACCTTTGGAGATACCCGAACGTGGTTGGTTCCCAACAATTGCATGGACACAGGGTTCAAGAACCTTGCATGGCTGCTTAAGCTCAAAGTAGGTTGTACATAACACCCCCTAAGTTCAAGGCCAAAGGGATAGCAAAACTCAACGGTCCCTTGGCTCAAGAGATTATTGCTGGAGCTGATTTTGTTGTGATCCCAAGTAGATTTGAACCTTGTGGTCTAGTTCAGTTGCATTCCATGCCGTATGGATAGGTACCAATAATTTCCTCAACCGGAAGACTTGTTGACATTGTAAAAGAAGGCTTTACTGGGTTCCACATGGAAGCATTCAGTGCTGAATGTGAAACTATCGATCCAACTGATGTAGAAAAGTTAGCAACTACCGTCAAGAGAGCCATTCAAGCCTATGGTACCCTAGCCTTGAAAGAGATCATCCAAAACTGCATGGCGCAAGACTTTTCATGGAAGGGGCCAGCCAAACAGTGGGAAAAGGTGCTATTTAACCTAGAGGTTGCTGCAACGGAACCTGGAATTGATGGTGAAAGGATTGCTCCTCTTACAAAGGAAAACGTGCCCAGGTCTTGAGCATCACCATTGATATCTTCATTCCAAATATGGCCATGATCAAGAACGTTCTCTAATACTCGCCTGGAGTCTGATTACAGACGTAGCCACCCATACATATTCTGGAAGGAAGGGGACCCATGCAGTTTATGTACGTGCAGGCTCACATCCTTGATAACGTGTTTTTTAAATATTCAAAGTGTTGAAATACATAACCAGTAACACAACTTAGTGGTTAATGTATCGCACGCTACCTTCAGTGTTTGGGATTTGATTCCCGCCCCATGCACTTCATTTTTAACGTACATTTGCTGGTGGAGCATGCCTTAATATAAACCCAACGCGATAACATCTCAACCTTTAGTGTAGTCCAATGGTTGAGCGGATGGGCAGCATCTCCAGTGTCTTGGGATCGATCCTCTGGGGCTACACTTAATTTTTAATACTCTCCCAGGCATCCCTTGGCAATTGGGCCAGGCTGCATCTTTCATTTAAAACACCCTCTAGGCGTCCAAGGGCAATTGGCCCAGCGGCAACTAGATTGTAATTCTACATAGGCTAAAGCTGAGAATGGGCCACGAGATTTTCCAAATTAAACCCAAAGATCCACAGCAAAAGTCCATTTGACTTCTTAATTTTCTTTAAATAGGATTTCAATCCTTCTTTTTTATATATGGTCAATCTAACATTTCATCGACTTCTTTTCTTTCAAGATTCAAATTAAATTTCATTTTCTTCAAATTTTTAAAACAAGGTCTTCCTAAAACTTAGTTCATTTTAATTCTTGTAAATCAAAGTCATCTTAATTCTTTTCCTTGGTTTTTGAATCCAATTCCTCTTAGTTCCTATTTATTCAAATTTTTTTTCCTCTTCAAAATTTTCGATTGGGTTCATTTTAATTCCTTTTATTCCAAATTCATTGGGTTTGAATCCAACCCAATTCTTCTCCTTAAAAGTTTTAAATTCGAAGTCATTTTAGCCAAATCAAGTTTAATTCATTCCCTCAAGTTCAAATTCAAGTCAAATTTTATTTCTCAAACTCAAACCCAATTCAAGTTTATTTATTTTTCTCTCAAGGCCTTCTTTCAAATTCCATTCAAGTTTATTTCTTTTTCTCTCAAAATTCCCAAAATAAAAGTCAATTTCTTTCCTAAATCAAATTTAAGTTCAAACCCTCAAGTTTAAATCAAGATCACTTCAAGTCAAGTTCCATCTCTCGAATTCAAGATTCAACTCTTTTCCCTTAAATCAAATTTTCTATCAAATTCATTTCAAAATCAGGTTCCATTTAAATCAAGTTTCGTTCTTTTCCTCAAATTTTGAATCAAATTCATTTCTTATTTCAAATCAAGACCCATTATTTTTTACTTCTTTCAAATTAAATTCTTTTTGGGAATCACAAGTCTCACGCAATGAGTTCTAAATGGGAAACTGGCGGTCTACACTGCTGTTCAATATTTAGAGATTCATATGGATCCCAGTGCGGCTTACTTTTGCCACGGATCCTTTGCATATGTGGACTAAGGATTCCTCCCTAAGATATTTTCAAAATACTCTTTCCTTTTCAAGCAACTCGAAGGTCAAGCCTTCACACACCAGAACTACGTAAGCCTTGAGTTTCCCATTGCACTGGAGAATACGTAGGAGCAGGATCAAGTCCTGTCAGGCTAACCTCCATCAACCTATTTATTTTCACATTAATTAAGTGATCAAACAATTTTCAAAAATTCACACACTCAGTTTAAGGGTACCGTTCTTCGAAACGGGCGAGTGGGGTGCCTAACACCTTCCTCACTTGTAACCGACTCCTGAACCTAAATCTTTTCCTCAAGTTAGGGTTTTTTCCAAATATTTTTCCCTTAAATAAAATTTGGTGCCGACTCCGCACATATAAAAAAATTTCTTTTCAAAATTTTAGCGAGTTCGTCGTCTCGTCGGAATCACGGTTGCAACACTCGGGATATTTTCATAATTTTTCTTTCCATTTTCTGGGAGGTTAAAAATTTGTTCCTCTATGGTTTTTAACACTTATTGGTTTGTTCTTGAACCATTCTTATATCCTTTACTATTTTTCTAGGAATAGTTTAGCCTTTGTGAAAGATAGAACTTTCTAAGGACGTTTTGGGTATTTTCGGAGTTTTCTGCCTATTTTTTTGCCCTTTTTTTTGTTCATATTCTTTTCTCATAACTTTTATAACCATCATTGGTGTAATTTAACTCCCTTAGGATGTATTTTAAATTTTATCTTGAGTTTCCTGCATATTTCTTAGGGTTATTCTAGTGCAAGAGCATTTTCATCATTTACTAAAAGTTGTCTAATTTCCATAGAAATTCAGGGGAAAGTTTTATAAGAATTTATTTCCTAGTCATGAAACTCAAGCAAAGAAATTTAGGATGTTACATTACTCCCACCCTTTTAAAAGAATTTTTTCTTCGTGACCATTTTGATATCTTTCTTCTTAAACCAACTTTGTTCACCTTTATCAAATCCAAATGGCCATAATTTAAGTGGTCCAACTTTCTAACTCTTACAATTTGATATCCTTTCTTACTTGACTAAGGTGGTTAAATTGGGAGGTATTCTTATCCCACTAATCTTCCTTGATTCATTTTTCTCAAGTCCAGTAGTTACTCCTCTCAATATCATTTTAGTTCATTTTTCTTAATTCCAAAAGCTATTTCTTTCTAGACTATGACTTAATGAGCTAATTACTTAGAGTTTCCTATACATTTCATAGGGTATTCTAGTTTAAGGGCACTTTCATCATTTACTATAAATTCTCTAATTTCCTTAGAAATTTTAGGGGAAAGTTTTATAAGCATTTATTTCATAATCATGCAACTCAAGCAAAGAAATTTGGGATGTTACAAGAAAACGACCAAAATAAGTAAAAGTTATAATCAAAGAGTGGTATCTAGTTCTCTTTTGTCATTGCCATCCTGATTGGGTTGGTTCACCGATTGCATTGCTTGACTACTAAGCTCAGACGTAGGATTTTGTAATTTCTCAAGTAACTAACTAGTAATTGAAGTAGATACTATGATGTTGTGCATAGATTGGAGCATGAACTCCTATTCCACTGTCTGATCTAAAAAAGATAACAAACCATTATAAAAATCATTAATATTCAATAAGCCCAATGGTTTTTGATGAAAATTCATATAAGCCCAAGATATGATGGTGAAAATTTCTTTTATTGTTCCAAGACCACCAGATAATGTAATAAATGCATTAGAATTATTCAATATGTGTCTCATATGCTCATACATGGTTGCAACCTTCAATTCAGTATCCAGGGTGAAGTAAGAGGTTTTCCTATGATCCCTATTTTTTAAGACAATACCTAAGACTTTTCTTTCCCTTATGAGTGTAGATCCTATAATACATCCTTTTAAACCCTAAATCACTTTCCCATAAATAAGATTGATTATTTTTTTTTGCAGCAAATGTTTTACCAAGGTTATAAACTGCATGTTGAAGCTCTACATCCTTTCTAAGGTTAGAACCACCAAAAACACAAATAATATTGATCATCTCTATAAATGGTGTTTTTCTCTTTTTTGGAAAATACATCATAGAGGTTGATAATTTATATGGACTCAATTAAACAAGGAGATTGCTTGAATAGTGGGGAATTGAGTTTTGGTAGCATAAGTTTGAATTTTTGTGTTGAGGAAAAAGTGAATGTCAGAAGGAAAAACATGAAGCAAGGGTGAAAATTTCAAAACATGGTAGCCGAATAAATAAAAAAGACAGTGGAAATGAGAAGCATGCACACATGAGAATGAATAAAAGTTGCAATTGTGGCTCACAACTTCCTCTAGTTTTACGTCTAGTAATGGCTGAAACGCCTTCTAAGAGTCAAGGATATGCTTCCCATTCAGTTTTCTTGTAAACTGACAATAAAGTCTTTTAAAGTCAAATTCTCATGACTATGGAATAGTTCTTTTTTCTTATGGAATAGTTCAAACAAATCAAGAAAGACTCCTTAAACATACGCATTAGGATGTGTCTCAAGAGTCTGAATGATATCATCTAGTGATTCTTTACTCAATCCATTCTTTATGAATTGAGTCTTGTTCCATCTTGTACACTTGTAACAAACTCCAATTCTTTTTGTCTTTCTCTTCTTTGCATAGGAACTTCTTCCCACACTTGGCATGTTTTTAACAAATGATTCTTGAAATTTACCTGCGAAACATATCTTAACTTCATGATCCAACAAACATCTTCTAGAAGGCCTAAAAGTGTTACTACCCTCAATCATTCAAGTCTATTATTGTAAATGTCCTTAAGAACATTGTAGGGAACTAAATTTCAATGTTTGTGAGAGCTTTTTTTGTAACACCCAAAAATAAAGTCTGTTTTTACGCTTAAGTTGCACACATGGTTCCATTGTTTGACTGTTACTTCATGATGCAGAATCTTTAGAAAATAACTATTAATGAAAATATAGTAAGTTTTTTAAACCTTAATTAAAAATGCAAGCCTTATCGTAGTAATAACTGTAATAAAATAAATTACGAAATATTCTTACTCGAGTTTAAATAATAAATTATCTATGTTGCTTTTACCGGTTTTATGCTTCTCTCTATTAAGAAGAATTACAATTTATCATAGGTACAAACATATTAGAAGATTATACAAACTTTATAGTTATATAGTCCATATTTATACATACTTCACATTTACTATGATAAAAATCACATACTAAATAATTAGAATACAATCATCCATCTATAGTAGAAATCTACATTAGTCGGTGAGACATAGTTCCTAGTTACGATCCACATATGATGGCTTTGAGACTTCAACCATCCAAATTGTGTTGTCACTCTCTACGAACACCATTGCCTCCATGAATGATATTATTGGAGTCCAGGAAGAAAATCATAGGAAAAGGGTGAGAAACTAAGTTTCTTGGTAGGAATCTATCATAGGATTAGTGACATCACTTTCATCCTAGTCACTTCATTTATTAGAAAATATATCATGCACACAAGTTAATTTTTAGTTTTTAGAAAACTTTTGCTGAAGTGGATTACTTTTATATAAAAAAAGAACTAGTTTTTATTTAAGCATACAAATTACATAAGTCTTATGAACCTTTCGGATCACATCATAGATATCATTTGATTATCATTTCATCTATGTCTTTGTAAACACTCAATTATGTCCAAGATGCCCCTTTTTTAAATTAGTTTTCAAGCTTTAAATTAAAATATAGATAGAAAAAAATAATAAATAAATAAATAAAAATCAAAGTGACTTAAATTAAAATAATAAAAATATAATAAAAAAAATAAAAAATAAGGAAAAGAAATAAAAATAATGATAAAAATGGTATAAAAAGAAGAAAAAGAAGGGAAAATTTTTCGAGTAGAGTTAGTTAACAATTAGTTAATAACAAAAATAAAAAGGAAAAGAAAATAAAAGGAGACAAATTTTTTAGTTAAAAAGTTGTTAGATAGTTAGAAGTTAGTTAAAAAAATAAAAATAGAAAAAACAGAAAACAAAGAGAAAAAAAAGAAAAATTGAAAAAAAAGAGAGAAAAAAGAATAATAAACAAAAAAAAAAACAAAAAAAACAGAATAATAAATCAATAACACAAAAATAAATAAATAAAATTGAAAAGTTAAGAAATGGAAAAAAATTGAAAAAACAGAAAAAGTGAAAAGCCAAAATTCAAAAAATAATAAGATAAATAATGGAAAGTTTGTTGAAAGTTGGTTAACAGTTAGTCAAGGGGCTACAAAGAAAAACAAAAATAAAAGGGGGATTCTCTTAGGAGTTGGGGGTTGGTAGAAAAATTGAGAAAAAGGGGGCTCCGCGTTTTGCAAAAAAAGTTCTCCCTCCGAAAAGGATAATGGAAGTGAGAGTGTTATCTACTTCCCGAAGTTTCATGAAGCTTGACTCTGCGATTCTTGCTCTTTGATTTGTCTTGAAGGCGATTCACCATTGAAGAAGAGGTTCATACCTCCAGAGAATCAATTTCATGCAAAGCTTGTTCCTGCTGCGACCGAAAGGAATCCACCTTCCTTAAATATTTACTGTACTCAGGTTAGTATTTGGATTCATTTTCTTTTTGATCTATGTAGTCAAATCATCATCTCCTCACATGGAAGGCCATACCATACCTATTAGTTGATGCATGAGTACATTGGTAATGACACCAAGAAAATGAAATCCATAGGTGACAACGATTGCAATTGTATCTTTCATCTTGAATTTTGACCTGAAATTTCCATATAAAACCTGCATACACTTGGGTAGATCTTTGTGTTAAAATGTGCCCCGAAGAGGTGATCTTCTATTCGTGATTAGCAAAAAGAGCATCCATGCTGGCACCTTTGCGTTTCTTTATCATACTCTATTGATCCGTAATGGATGATGAGTCACGTAAGTGAATTTAGGATCAATTTTGTTATGATATGAGCTTATTTAACAATGGCCACGAGATAGTATCAGAGTATTTGCTTAGGTTGTAGCTAAAGATTAACTTCGCTCAGCCATGTCTCTTGATCATCCTTCGCTCATCTTGCGTCCTTGGTGGCTATGTCTTTTCCTTACACCTTTAAAGTCATCATAAGAAACCTCATCAAGTAGTTATCTCACCCTCACCACATTACCACTAGTTGGTTGTAAATGCTTCAGTTGATTAGGTTGACTCAAAGAAAGGTTTAGCATATGTGCAAAACTGAACTACTCGTCCTTGCCTTGCTTGTATCCCATTCCCACTACACTCTGCATATCACACGTTATTCATTCTGAAAGTTAGGAACGCAGCAGAACTTGTTTGTTGAGTGTAGTTATTAATTGAACCCCAAATAGTGAAGAAACGGGAGATCCACTGGAGAGGTTGGAATTGGAGGATGTAGTTGCTTCCGTAGATCTTGACTCCAGTATTGAGGGAGATTGGTGCATGGAAATCGATCCTTCCTTTCAAGAAAACATTGCCACTTCCGAAGATTGGAGGAAATCCCTCAATGAGGTCGTTCCCACCGTTGTTGTCATAAGCCTTTGCTTGCCATGCCTTTGGCCTTGAAGTCCTGGTGCCTGAAGGTATACCCACCATTCTTAATTATTAGAAACAAGCATCACGGGATTATTCTCACCGATCGCCATGTTGTCAAGCTTGGACCAGTAGTTGCTAAAGCCATGTTTTTGAATCGAGAAGAGGTTATAGTGCATCCAATATACACAGATCCAGTCTAGGATTCTGGATTCTTTCGTTACGATCCTAGTGCTATTTCTAAACCATGAAGAGATACCTCCTGTTCTTGAGGTTGCTTGTGTTGGACTAAAAAAGGGATGTGGTAAAGCTACTATCGAGGTTTCCATGTTAAGACCTTGGCCTATAGCATCCTAACAGAGATCGAAAGTTAGTCACAGGTAAACTCTAAACCCTAAACCCTACAGATTTTGGCTAAGTTGATTATTGGGATAATGGAACAACAAGCTGTGGAGCACAATTCTATCTGCCCCAAAATCCTAGGCCCTAGATTCGATCCTTATAGGCGGCATCTTTCTTCTAAATAATCTCACAGGCCAAATTATACATAATAGGCCCATTGCAAGTTCAACTTGGGCCACATGGTAAACACGTTGATTATTCAATTGGATAGGGAACCTTGCTACAAATTCATAAACGGGCCGGCTACTCTTCAATCTCCAAATGGGCCACATGAAGCCTTGCTACATTCATAAACGGGTCGGCTGCTCCTCAATCTCTAAATGGGCCATGTTAATAGGCCACACTTGCTGCCCCCATGATTTAAATTGCTCCCATGATTCGAAATGGACCACTCTTATTGGGTCATCCTGAAACCCAAGTTTAGTTGGGCTTAGTAAGCTGGGTACCAAAACCGAAATGTATCTTATCTCCCTTGCAGATTTGATTGAGCCTCATTTGAAAAATTGTTTAATTGGATCACAAGTGAAATCATATTGGTTGCCTTGTGCCTCAGCCGTAAGATTATTCCATTGGGCTTAATTGCTCCTCAAACTGGGCAGCCTTATTGATGGTGAATTAGGTTGACATATTATTTTTTTTAATATTTTTATTTTGGTTGAGCCTAGTTCTTTTCGCTAAAATTTAGAATCAAGTTTATTTTTGCATTGGGTCAAGCCCAATTTCCTTCTAATTTGAAATCAAGGTCGTCTTTGTTATTTTGGGTCAAGCCCATTGTCTTTGATTTTGAGTTTTTTTTTTCTTTTAAATTTTGTCAAATCCAATTTTTACCCATCCCTTCCAAACCAACCTAATTTTCTTCAAAATTAGTTTTTATTTAAAAACACGCTTCATAAATCTTAAGTCTCATGCAATGAGCTCTGAATATGAATTGGTAGCTTTCTCTACTGTTCGATATTTAGAGATTCATATGGGTCTCAGTGCAGCCGTAAATATCTTGGATCCTGTGCATATGTGGACTAAAAATTATTGAAAAATATCTAAACTGCTTTTAAATTGTCTTTCAAATTCTTTTAACCTCAGAAGATCAAGTCTTCAAAACAAAAACCAGAACTACGTAGCCTTGAGTTTCCTACTGCACCAGGGGATACGTAGGAGCAGGATCAAGTTCTGTCAAGCTATTTTTATACAAACCTATTTATTTCTATTCTATTTAAAGGGATCAAACAGTTTTCAAAGTATCAAAAATTACACACTTAGTTTAAGGGTACCGTTCTTTGGAACAGGTGAGTGGGGTGCCTAACACCTTCTCTATTCATAACCGACTCCCGAACTTGGAATTTCTTCCTCAAGTTAGGGTTTTTCTAAATGTTTTCCCTTAAATAAAAATTTGGTGGTGGCTACACTAATCAATTAAATTTATTTTAAAATTTAGCGAGTTTGTCGTCTCGTTGTAATTACGGTTATGACAATCTTAACATACCTATCTTCTTTTCTCTACCACTCTCTTAGTGATAATTCAAGACATAGGCACACAATACTACTTAGTCAAACAATATCTTTTCACTTACTTTACTACTCTGTCTTCTATTCTTAAGATATGAGCTCATTCCTTGTTGGTCATCATCATCATAAATATTGATAACCTAGCACTTCATAATAGAAGAATTTTTGGAGAACCCTTTTGTCTCTACTCTAGAAGGACCTAGCGCCTTTTAAATGTGCACAAGACACATTAAAAGTAGTGTTAAGTTTTCACATACATCCTTTCTTTAATGATCCATTTATCAATTAGGTTCCTTTTCAAAAGCTTCCAGATAATATGCATGCTCAAACAATCCTACCAATATGCCTTGCACATTTAGACTCTACTTTCAAACTACTTTCACATCATCATCTATACATGATATCACGTAACATATTACTCTTTAAACAATCAAGAGTATTATCCATACACTTTACATACCTCTTTGTGTACTCACATCACATAATACATTACTCTTTAGACAATCCAAAGTAATATCCATACACTTTACATACATCTTTATGTACTCACAAATCCATACAAGAAGTTGGCATGATATTTCTAAATAGAAACTAATCTTTTGATCAAAACTTTCTTAAATAAGATTGATATTACTATCTTCGGCATCATGTATACTTACTCCCATAACTTATCAAACTTGCTTAATTCATAATATTTATGATGAATCACTCATAGGATCTTAGTTCACTCATCCTTCTAAGTTATCTCTTAACCTTTCTTTTTCTCAAAGATTAAATTCTTTTTAATATTTTTAATATAAGATCATGGAATGTAAAAATTTTTCTCTAGTTGGTCGAATGGACCTTCATAGTTGATTACTCTTTGTGTTACTTAAATTGAATGTCTTATGCATAATTTAATTAATTCAAGTTTAAGTGTTATATGTTTTATGCTTCTTAACTAATAACATAACTAGTTAGATTTCTCCATAAGTAAACCTATTTTCTTGTCTCTTGCTCATGAATTTAAAGTTTTCTACTCTTGACTTATTTAGTTATCTTTAAATAACCAAAATGGTTTCCTTTTCTTATTTGTTACCTAGGTGGCCGAGTCCCCACTTCATTGTTCGAAGGTGTTATGGTTAATTTCTTTTCTTCTCCTTAAAGTTGAATTACACTAATTAGGACTTAGGCTACAAGTTCATACCATCCTTAGAAATTTTTAGGGTTTTTCTTTCTTACTTTATGTGAGTGGCCAAATGCTTACCTTTTTTTCTATCCTATAATTAATTTCTAATCATCTCCTTAAGCATGTTTAGGTCCATCCTTAAGTTCTAGCAAGATTTTAGTATGTTTTTATCCAAATAAACCAAAATGGCCGAATGAGCACTTTACTAATTTCAGGTCCCCTTAACTATCAGCTGAGCAAGATCAAGGTAAAAACTAAATTTGAACTTTATGGTGTTGATCTTACTCTATTTGGAGAGGTTCAATGTTGGAAATATATCATAGAGATTATTACCTCCGCTAATTTAGGAATCAATTGGCCTACAAACCATTAATTGCCGATCTGAATGTATATCTGTTGTAGGAAGCAAGCTGAGGTGATCTCGATTCATGATTTTTAGATTAACTTCTCGGTTGGGTCACGTGACAGAGATTACAATAGCAGTCTTTTGGTCTTAAGGCCTAGTACTTAATGAACCTTTATTCCAGTATTATCATTTTCAGAACATGGTCTGATAGCACCATTATATAGCCTGCCTATGGGTTTGATTGTTGCATAAATTTTCAGATCAGCTAGCGGCTTGGTGCAGTTAGGACAAGATCCTTGCTTCAATTTATCATTAAAAGTAAGCTCATAGACACAAGGATAGGAACTTTCCAAGGGTCAGTTGTAATAGGTAGATTACATGATTCTTTCTAAGGCCTGTTACAATTTGCTAATACGAGGTGATTGATTTCTCCTAATTAAGATCCGTGTTCATAGATAAAGTCGACCAAGTTAGTGCTCCAAAGTACCCTGTCAAAATAATCTGTACTTGCTACAACAGCAGTAATAGGAGTCATTTGATTGGGTTTTCAGTAGGCGAATCAAATTGGTTTTGGCCTCAATGAGTAACTCCTGGTTAGGTACCTTGGTTTAGGGTAAAATGAGAGATTCTATTCCAAAGGAAGATTTTTGGCACTACTCTCAGTACCCAGATGTGCACCTAGGGTCTTTGATCACCTCAACCAGACTTGACATAAGTCATGGGTAAAGTAAATCCCCAAAAGGTCTTTTTGTTTGAACCAGTGAGTTAATGAGCAAAGTTTGAATAGGAGTAAAAACTAGGTGAGTCTAGGAGATGATGGATTCAACATAAATGACTACAGTCTGTATTGAAGGTAGATAAATGTTTAACTTAGGTCTGGATTCAGAACTAGAGACCAGGTTTGCTGTTCCAGTCACTAAGGTGAACAGATTTGAGTGGTTGAAAACCAGTTGCAACAAAACTGACCTTATCCAGGTTTGGGCTCTATTCTCTTTTGAGTTCCAGGTTGTTTGTACAGGTTTTGGTTTGGTATTGGGAAATACAGAGAGCAAAATCCAGGGGGATCCTAATTCAGTAAAGGGTCCTTAGGTCTAATTTTTGGTTGGATGACTCCACAAAACCTGATATCATGCTAGCCTTTTGAGTTTGTACTAGTCTGACAGATTCTGGGTCAAATTAGGTTCACTAACAGAAGCTCTTATTCTTGACCCTTTCAGTTTTGCTTCCAGTACCCACAGAGATTAGGTCATTATCCTCGTGCCCAACCAGCTTAAGTATCAGGTCAAACCAGTTCTTGAATTGGTATTGTGAGCCAACCAGGCATCTCCTTTGTATAACATTGGTAAAGTCTTGACTAGAATTAGATTTAGCAAGTAAATCTCATGGAACTGATCTCTGTGTTTAAAGGGAGTCAGTCGATCAGGCAGTATATGCTGCGGGATACGGGTCTTCTTGATCAGATTAGTGTAGTTACGTGAAAAAGTTGGGTTAAGTCATGAGTACCTAAACATCAACCTCCTAAAGCGCTCGGTCTTTGGCATTGCATCCGATTTAGGTATTATGGTAAATCCTACTTTGATAGGTATGACACCAAATACAACTTAGCTTGAATTAGATCTGTTCATTAGGATAGAGAAGGATCTTGAGCCTTCGCGTGGTGCACCAGGCCAAGATGAAGGAGAAGCGAGGGAGAATCTGTTGAGCTCATTTGTTAACAACGATTGTCTACGATCGGGATTCTGATCTGTTTGTTTTGAGCCAAAAGGGCCAATTTAACTTGCAAAACCTGGAGCTTGATAAACTGCAACTTTTCATAGGGTTCACAACAGATGGGGTCCGGTATCTTGGAGCCAGGCCTTGATTAGGGATAAGAAGGGAAGTGTTGATGATGTCTGGGTCTCCAGCAGGAGCAAGGGGTTCTGTTCCTAAATTAGACCACTGATACCCTTTTCATCATAGTATTCCCTGTTTTTTAAGTGACATTCAAACTTCGCTTCAAGCTATTCCATAGAATTTTTCGAACTGTTGGTTCTGTCACATAATATTACCTGTTAAAATCATGGCCTATAGGTGCCTTATATTTCAGTCAGTGACTTGATTAAAAGAGTATGAACTCGGTTCTGCTAATCTTGGTTTGCTTGGGATTCCTTAGTGGATGCTAGGTGTGTTGTTAGTCCTTGTTTAAGCTCCGCTGGAAAAATCACAGCAAATGCAAGATGTGCTAGTATATAACATTAGTCACTACTAACAGAATGCACCCAAAATAGAAGGGGATTATAAGTTAAGAAGAAGTGCTCTAGGTCTAAGGGGTTGTCTCAATCCACAGGACATTGCCATAAGCTGTAAGTAGCCAAACCTCTGCAGTTTCCGAATTTAACACATTAGGAAAGTCTAAGAGCCTGAGTTGAGCTAGGCCAAGGGGAGCCAAAGCTTGGTTAATAGATACCTGTCATGTTAAATCAATAGTGAGGAAATCAGATCTATAGGAATAAGGCCTGTTATTCCTACTGCAGGAGTTTTAGTCATGTCACCCTCAGGTCTTGTGTTGGGATCACCTAGATATGATAGGAGAAGTAATTATAACTGGGCTTGAAAACCTGGTGGCTATCTTGATGAGGAGCCTACTAGGCATATATTCAGAAGTTCAGGTCCCCATAAACCAAATTGAAATCTGACATCATTTTGGCTAGCCAACCAGACTTTGGTTTGAACAATAAGTAAACTTGTCCTTATTTAGTAGGCATTGACTTGGATCTGGGGTTCTCAACAGACCAAATTTGAGCGTTATCAGGTGTTGAAACTGATTCAGCACAAGGTGGGAATTAACTGAGTATTAGGACCTGTCATAAACCTGGTCCTTAGCCAGGGACTTAGGATTTAGAATGGTTCCTGCATAATATATAGTTGAAATAACATTGAGCAAATAGGAGACTAATATCCAACGCCTTACAGAAGTCAAAAATCCAGTGAGTTAGGGGCCAAAGAGGGGATCGTCACAGGTTTAGGATGCAAGACTGTCACTGGGCTGTGTATGTTTCTATCACTAAGATGAACAGACCAGAGATTGGAAATCTAGTTTAGTCTCAGGTCCCCAAAACTGGTTTCAGTCCTGATCAGGAAGGATAACTTATATTTTTGAGCTTAGCCTATAGAATGGGCTTAGAAACCAAGTTCTCCCCATAAATCTTGGGAAAATCAGGATGCTCTCCCTAAGTAAGTGTCCTATGGAGCGGCAAATTAGGTTTTAATCGCATTGGCAGCAGATTGTCACGTATTATTATTCGTCTTGATCTTGGGAATCATGAGAAAAAGCTAGGCGAGACTCGGTCATTAGAGTTTTGGGCTATGTTTGATATAGAACCTAGGTAAAACGGGAACTGATCTAAGGGGAAATTATGGCCAAGATAAAGCATAGATGCGGAGTGGCATTTGGCAGGAGGTGAGCACGGAGTGTTATCTTCATAAGGTTGTTATGCCGTCCCCAGTCTTGTCCTTTGGTAAGAACCAAGTTGGCTTGCCGGGGTAGTGCAGTGACAAACAGTGAGGAGGCAACGCAGGTGGCACATCCCTCGGCTAATGAAAAGTAAGTCATAGATTGGCAATGGCCTAGGATCCTCTTACAGTTTATCTCGATTAAGCTTAATAAAAATAAAGCTCGTTGTCTTGTTATGTTAAAATTAGTCTTCTCTAGTGAATATAGTAAATAGTCCTAGGCTGTACCTAGTGCAAATCTTTGGCAAAGCAGGGACTGAAAGAAAGTCTTTTAGTTCATCATATACAACTGTACTAAGGTAATATAGGCTAAGTACATTAGTTTGGTTGAGTGAGCAAGAGAGAATGAATCCAAGAGTTGTCAGTGCAGCCTATAGGTGGCTTTAGTTTGTAATAGGAATAGGCAGGTTCCCAATTTGTATCTGGCTTTCAAATCCCAAGCTGAAGCCTGGTCTGCCCGAGATGCTTAAAAAAAAATTCTACTCCTAATTTTTGATAACAGATTTAAAAATTGGAAGTTAAGCTTAAGTCTATAATCTACAATCCCAAGCTTAATATCTGGCTTTAGTTCTGGTTTGAGAAATGTGTTTAGAGGTTGCTAAATCCTTTACATAATAAACTGTTATGGGATGCTGAGTCTAAAACTTAGGTCTGTTAAGTCTGGAATCAGTTATAACAGCAAGGGTAGACTCATGATTCTGCATACTGCATTAAAATTTGAAGAATAAATAAAGACCTGGATATGAAACTTGTGACAGTTATAACTTGCCACTTCACCATGGCTATTGTTGAAACAAATCTAAACATGGCTATTGTCGATAAGCCAATGCAAACTGTGTAGATTCGAACCAATCATATATTTTCCCTTTAATTAGAGCTTTTATCAAATGGCAGATGATAGTAAAAATGGTTCCCAATCATTAACTTTACTTTCTCTTTGGAATAAGATCCTAATCACTAGTAGTAGTTAGCCGTTTTCTTTAGCTCACCCCCATAAGCACACTATAGATCTGAACTTGTATATGATAGCACAACTTAATGCCTGTCTTAAATCTGTCACATCAGTAGCCATGGGGTCAGTCTTGGGAGGCCACTGCTCTGGGGTCAAATCAGAGAATAAGTGGGTCTGGAACTAATGTAAATATCAGTGGAATTGAACTGGCTTGGGGTTATGTGAATCATAAAACAATGGAGTTTTAATTGATCTTATATTTTGCTTGCATCTTGATTCAAATTAATTAGAAACCTACCAACTATAAATTAGCAACTGGGATTAATCATACTCTGTGTCAATATAAGGTAGGCTGGATTGTTCAGTAATACCCAAGATAGGCCTAACAGTTCAAAAGGGGTCCAGGTTCTGAGTACTGTTCATGTGATGTTGTCTTTTTCAAGAAACATGGCTTAAATGTACTAAATAGCTTGGGCTCAGATTTTGCTAGAGCCATGAGTCCATACTATGGCATTATAGGAGAAATGCTGAAAGATTTCCATGGTATGACTAGGTTTTGGTTTGATCAATCTTATTAGTGACATATATGTTAATGGAAACCCTCAGGCAGTAGAAAACAAATGAAAAAAGAACTTTCAATAGGCAGTCCTCACAGGTTAGTTGTAACAGCCAATTTTTTTGTGAATCACCGAGTCATTGGATAATTAGAGACCCTAGAGGCCTATAAGTCCTAGGCTGTGTTCAGATTTGCCTTGACAGCAGGGTGTTGGAACCATATCCTTAGTAGTGCCACAGTAGCTATAGATTCATTTTAGCCCAGATTTACTTCACTGGGCCTTGCACCTGTTAGCATCAGTTGGGTTAGAGGATTAATTCAATGCAAGTACGAACCAATAGGCCTGAAGTTAATTTATAAAAACTCTTGATATCCCATTAACACTGGTCAAGCCGCTTAGCATTCATTCAATAAACCAGCAAGTTAACACAAGGGTTATGTGCTCCAGTATCTAAAATTGTACAGGGTCAGTCCTAAACTTAGATTGTGTCCAAATTGTGCCCTTGGAAAGTGACACCAACCAAACCAGCAGAGACACTTATCCATGTCAAATGGTAGTCACTCAAACTGGGAGAGCTGTGGGGCATTCCCAGGTCTTGTTTTCAGGAGAGTCACGAACACTACCTACATATGCAAAATGAAATGTTGGCAAGTATACCACTGCTATCCCATGCGGTTCGCTTTCTGGAGACTGTTTATATGTTATTGATTCTGGTTTTAATAAACATATGCCTCAAAATCCCTTTTAACAAACTATTCCAACATTGGTTCTTCAAATTCATTCGTTTTCTTAAAAAACTACTGTGCAACAGATTCTAATGCGAGCAAGTAGCATTCTCTACTGCTTCGTGTTCTAATTCGTACAAATTCAAACACAGCTTACGATGGTTTGAATTTTGCTCGCACATCTGTTTTTTCAAAATTCATTCGTTTTCTTAAAAACTTCTGTTTTAAATATTCCTCAACTGTGCAACGGATTCTAATGCGAGCAAATAGCATTCTCTCTTGCCAGATGTTCTAATTAATTGCAAATTCAAATACGCTTTTTACGGTTTGAATTTCATTTCGCACATATGTTTTTCAAAATTCATTCGTTTTCTTAAACACTTCTGTTTAAATATTCCTCAACTGTGCAACAGATTCTAATGCGAGCAAGTAGCATTCTCTACTGCTTCGTGTTCTAATTCGTGCAAATTCAAACACGGCTTACAACGGTTTGAATTTCGCTTGCACATCTGTTTTTTCAAAATTCATTCGTTTTCCTAAAAACTTTTTTTTTAAATTTCCTCAACTGTGCAACGGATTCTAATGCGAGCAAGTAACATTCTCTACTGCTTCGTGTTCTAATTCGTGCAAATTCAAACACGGCCTACGATGGTTTGAATGTCGCTCGCACATCTGTTTTTCAAACTTCATTCATTTTCTTAAAAAACTTCTGTTTTAAATATCCCTCAACTATGCAACGGATTCTAATGTGAGCAAGTAGCATTCTCTTTTGCTTTGTGTTCTAATTCGCGCAAATTCAAACACGGCTTACGACAGTTTGAATTTTGCAAGCACGTCCATTTCCAAAAATCATTGTTTTCTGAAAGCGTCTGTTATAACTTTTCCTCAATTGCGCAACGAATTCTAATACAAGCAAGTAGCATTCTCTACTGCTTTGTGTTCTAATTCATGCAAATTCAAACACAGCTTACAATTGTTTGAATTTTGCAAGCACGTTCATTTCAAAATTCATCGTTTTCCTAAGAAACATGGGTTTTAAAATTTTTTACCTAAGATTACTCTTTTCTTCTCCAAGAGATCAAGTCTCTTAACCAGAACTAAGTAGCCTTGAGTTTCCCATTGCACCAGGGAATACGTAGGAGCAGGATCAAGTCTTGTCAGGCTATTTTCCATAAACCTATTTATTTTCTATTCTATTTTAAGGGATCAAATAGTTTTTCAAAATATCACACACTTAGTTTAAGGGTAGCGTTCTTTGGAACGGGCGAGTAGGGTGCCTAATACCTTCCTTACTCGTAACCGACTCTCGAGCCTAGATTTCTTCCTCAAGTTAGGGTTTTTCCAAATGTTTGCCCTTAAAGTAAAATTTGGTGGCGGCTCCACAATCAAATAAAAAATATTTTAAAATTTTTAGCGAGTCCGTTGTCTCGTTGTAAGTGCGGTTACGACATTATCTATTAGGATTAACTCTTGCACTTACCTGAAATGGGCCATCCCCTAAGGATAAAGCTTTGACTTCCTAAGACCAAGGAAGTGTTCTTTTCTTAAGTGTAACCAAATCCAATCATTAGGTTCAAGTATATGTTCTTTCCTATCTTTATTAGCCATTCTATCATAATGTTCAGTTTTCTTTTCAATTAGTGTGAAGTTGCTTAACATATTCAGTCTTTTGGATTCCATCTTTATTATGATATTCAACCATATTAGGTAAAGAAATTAGATCAAGGGGCATAAGGGGATTAAAACCATAGACTACTTCAAAAGGACTATGTAATGTAGTGGTATGGGTAGCCCTATTGTAATCAAACTCTGTGTGAGGAAAACGTTCCTCCCAAGACCTTATATTTTTCTAAACAAACACTCTCAACAAGGTGGAAAAAGTCTTATTTACCACTTTGGTTTGGACATCATTTTTTGGATGGAAAGTGGTGGAAAACAAAAGTTTAGTTCCTAACCTAGACCATAGTGTCCTCCAAAAATGGCTGAGGAACTTATTGTCTCTATAAGAAATTATACTCTTTGGGATTCCATGTAATCTCACCACTTCCCTAAAGAAAAACTTTGTTGTGCGACTAGGATCATCAACCTTGTGGCAAGAAATAAAATGAGTCATCTTAGAAAATCTATCCACTACCACAAAGATTGAGTCCATGCCCCTTTGGGTTCTAGGAAATCCTAACACAAAATCCATGCTAATGTCAACCCATGGGACATTGGAGATTGGAAGGGGAATAGAAAGGCTATGGGGCATTGACTTAGATTTGGCCTTTTTGCATACAATGCATTGGGCACAAAGTCTTTGAACATCTCTTTGTTGTATAGCCAAAAGAAATATTCTTTAAGGCTATCTAAACTCTTTTGGGTTCCAAAGTGACCCATTAACCCCCTTTGGTGGGATTCCCTTAAGATGAGATCCTTAACGGTTCCTTTAGGCACACGAACTCTATTGTTCTTGAACAAGACTTCCTCATGCTTAAAGTATCCACCACAGGCTTTTTTGGTACATGACTTGTAGAGGTATCCAAACTCCAAGTCATTTGAGTATAGCTCTCCAAAGTTTTCAAAACCAATCAAGGTGGTTCCTAAAGAATTTACCAAAGCTTGCCTCCAAGATAAGGCATCGGCCGCCTTATTGATCTTTCCTTGCTTACATTTAATTACATAGGGGAATTGCTCTAAAAACTCAACTCATTTAGCATGTCTCCTATTCATCTTCTTTTGACCCTTACCTTGTGTTTGGACAAGGTATTTTAAGGAGGAAAAGTAATTTTTAAGAGAATTTAAAATTCTAACAATTGAAATATCTTGTTTAGATATTATTTTTTAAGGAATTTCAAATTTTGTAAATTTTAAGAGAGTATTTTAACCAACTAAAACAAGAGAATTTTAAATTCCTCCAAAATTGGTGGAATTTAAAATTCCTTCAAATCTCTTAACTCATTCTCATGAACAATAGTTGTCTCTCTGTGTTACTTTCTCTCCCATCGTTCTTTATTCATGTTAGTTTCTCTCTCACTGTTCTTTATTCACACCGCTTTCTCTTTTATTGTTCTCTATTAGTACTACTTTCTCTCTCATTATTCTCTTGTTACTCTCTCACATCTTTTTCTCTCATCTCTCTTTCCTTTAGACATAATATTTTCAATCTCAAATGATATAGTTGTATTTTGCTATCCTTTTAATTATGTACATTTGTTGGATTATTATCCTAGTTAATTTTTTCGGTGAACAAAAAAAGTAGGAACCAAATTAAGGAGAACCTATGAATATTTAAATGTAAAATTTTGTACACTCCAAAAATTAAATTATTTAATTGAAATAAAAAATCTAAAATTCAATGAACTTAAAATACATCATCCAAATAAATAATTTTAAATATAATAATTGTAAAATCCTTTATCCAAACAATATATTTTTTAAATGAAAGTATTTAAATTGAAAGCATTTAAATTTCTAAATATTTCAAATTCTTGAAAATGTTAAAAGACTCTATCCAAACATAAGGTTAAGGTATTTTAGTAAGTCATGGTCACTATGGATTATGAACTCCTTGGTCAACAAGTAATGTTGCCAATTTTGAAGGACTCTATTAAGAGCATAGAGCTCTTTGTCATAGGTAGGGTAATTAAGGGATGCTCTATTTAGTTTTTCACTAAAGTAAGTTGGGGATGTCCCTTTTGCAATAAAACTGCTCCTATCCCAACATTCGAAGCATCAAATTCTAACAAAATTTTTGCTAAAGTTTGGAAGAGTTAGGATGGGTGCTTGGGTAAGTCTCTCTTTCAAGGCTTGAAAGGCCTTTTCTTGTTTCTTCTCCCATTCAAATTTGATATTTTTCTTAATTAAGTTATTGAGAGGTGATGTTAGGGTCTAAAATCTTTCACAAACCTCCTATAAAAGCTTGTAAGTCAATGAAAACTCCTAACATCTCCTACGTTTTTAGGTATAGGCCAATCCTTGATGGCCTTGACTTTATTTTCATACTTGGACACCTTTTTTTCTTACCACAAATACTAAGAATACAACTTTATCCAACTAGAAAGAGCACTTTTCTAGGTTGGAAAAAAGTTGGGCCTCTTTGAATACAATTAACATTTCTCTAAGGTGTTCTAAATGCTCCTCAAGAGACTTGGAGTATACAAGGATGTCATCAAAGTATACTATCATACACTTTCTTATCAAATCCCTCAAAACATGGGACATCAATCTCATAAATGTGCTAGGAGCATTTGATAACTCAAATGGAATTACCAACCACTCAAAGAGACAAAACTTGGTCTTAAAGCTAGTCTTCCACTCATCCTCCCTTCTTCATCCTAATTTGGTGATATCCACTCTTGAGGTCTATCTTAGAGAAAATTGTGGAGCCATGCAAATCTTCCAATAAGTCATCTAACCCAGGTATAGGATACCAATACCTAATGGTTATTTGGTTTATGACCTTACAATCAACACACATTCTCTAAGATCCATCTTTCTTAGGGACTAGTAGAACTGGGACTACACATGGACTCAAACTCTCTCTTACCCATCCTTTTTTTAGAAGCTTTCCTACTTGATTTTGGATTTCTTTAGTCACTTCAAGATTACTTCCATAGGCTAGCGTATTTGGTAAGAAAGCACTAAGCACCAACTCTATTTGATGTTCAATACCCCTAATAAGTGGCAACCTTATAGGTAACTCTTTTGGGAACATATCTTGGAACTCTTCTAAAAGTTCTTCAAATTGACTAGACTCAAGGTTTGTTTGAGTATTCAAGTAATACTCTTTGCACATGAGCATGTATATGGTTGTCTAGCTAGAAGAGTTTGCCTAATTTCTCCTTGATTGATGAAGAGGTTTTTTTTTTTCCTCATGTTTCAACCTCTTATCTTTCTTTATATTCTTTCCTTTAATTCCCTTCTTTTCTTTCTCTATTTTCTTTTTCATTTATACTTGATCTTTATGAACCTCACTTGGAGCTAAGGGAACTAAGGTGACCTTTTGGGAATTAAAAACAAAGGAATACCTATTGCCATACACATCATGGTGAATTTTCCTATCAAATTTCCATGGCCTTCCTAAAAGCACATGACTTGCTTTCATGGACCCAACATCACAAGTTACATGATTAAGATACATACCTATGAAAAAGACAACTAAGACTTGCTTATCCACTAAGAGGTCCCCATTTTCACTCAACCATTATAACTTGTAAGGCCTTAGGATATGGGTTGTAGTTAATCCTAGCTTGTACTAGCCAAGCACTAGCTATGTTGGTGCAACTTTCTCCATCTATAATCCAAAGAACATGTCTTTCCCCCAATCACACACCTTATGTGAAAAATGTTTTCTCTTTGGCTCTCATCTTCCCCCTTGACCATGATTCCTAGTAACCTCCTAACATTGAGAAAATCATCTTTAGGACCATACTCTAATTCTTCTTCAATAGAAGAGCTAGTGACACTAGAGCTAGATTTTTCACTTGAAGATTCCAAAGATGAGACATGCCCATTATCTATAAGGATCATGCTCTTCTTGTTAGGGCATTGAAAGGCAATGTGACCTCGTCCTAAACACTTGAAGTACTTAATAGAGGATTCATTTTTTGTTGGAATGGATGTGGTGTTGGTCTTTTCTTTCTTGGGATGTTTCACTTCCTTAGGATCTTTAAGCTTAATAATAACATCGTTGTGGTCTTTCTTCCTCTTACTTTCCTTCCAAGAAGACTTTGATTTTGAGTATCTACTCTTGCCTTTCCTATGAAGTTGTTGTTTTATCTTTTGGACTTGGTGGTAGAGTTCATTCAAACTCATATAGTTATGGAGTTTCACAATATCCCTAATCTCATCCTTAAGCCCCTCAAGTAGGGAGGGAAGTAGGTCAAGCCGAGCTAGACTTTGAGTGTTCAAGTTTGGTCTGTTTAAAAATTTTGAAGTCTGAGTCTGAGCTTGTTACCTGTTGTAAACAGTTAATTATGTCTGAGGCCCCACTTTTAAAGTTAATTAGAGAATAAACCATAATTTAAATAATAAGTAAATATTAAGCTTAATAAACAACAAACAGAAAATAGAAAAATAGAAAAGAAGTTAATAAATAGAAAGCATAAAAAAATAATAAACAAAAAAAAGAGAAAACAAATAAGCAGAAATGACAAAAAAATATAGTAAAAAATAAATAAATAAGTAAATAAATACTAAAAATATATATTAAATAAATAGGAAAACTGAAAAATAAATTAAAAAAGCAGAAAATTAAGTAAAAAATAAGAAAAAAAAGAGAAATTAAAAAAATAAATAACTAAAAAAATAAACATAGAAACAAAACAAAAATAAAATAAAGTAAAAAAATAATTAAAAAACAAAAAACAAACAAAACCAAAAACAGAAACAGAAATAAAAAAAGAAAAATTGAAAAAAGAGAGAAAAGAATAAAAATGAAAGATAAAAAAATAAATAACAAAAAATTTTAAAAAAGAATCAAAGACTAAAAAAAAGTAATAAATGAAATAAATAAAAAGGGTAATAAATAAAAAATACTAAGAACTGGAAAAACAAAATTAAAATAGAAAATAAACGAAAAGCAGAAAAAATATAAAACTAAAAAATAGGAACGGAATAAAAAAAAGAGGATAATCGAAAAACTAAAAGATAACTGAAAGATTAAAGGAGAAAAAAGGGGAAAAAAAGGGAAAAGAAAAAAGAAGGAGGATACATGCTGGGCCTGGCCAAAGCAAGAGAAAAAGGGTACTGCAAAAAGGGAGTTGCTGGACTGGAATTCTTGGTCGAGGGGATCACAAAAAAGGGGGAGAAGTTCTTTTGGCTGTCTTTGGTTCTTTGACGTCTACGAGAAGACATCTGGAAATTTCTGAGGTTTCTTGATCGCTCAAGATCCAACCATTTTTGGAGGCATTTTGGGAGGTCAATGCCTAAGGAGGAGCTGATGATACATGGATTCTCTACTACAAAGCCTCTTGGGCAACTACTGATTTAAGGCGAGTTCTTGTGACTTTGAAGAACACCACACCAAAGGAGAGATCAATGCACATCGTGTTAGTGTAGGAGGAGAATTCCCTTGGGCTCTGCACAAGAATCTTGACGCACACTTGGCAAAGACCTTATACAGGTACGTAGAAATCCTTTTACGAACTTAAGATATTAGCATCCATCCTTCACAAAACTCGTGGCTTAATCTTTTCGATGCTTATAAATTTGAATGGATGAAAGCTTTTTCTTTTTACTAAACATTCAAAGAAGGATCGATAGAACACTGCCATAGTTGATGTCGAGCATGCCTTGAAAATGAGCTTAGGACCTTTAGCTTCATGTGGTTTTTGCACTTTGATTGTTGTGATTTACATCTAGTAAGCTAACAGAATCAGTTTTCCAATTTGCAAGAAACTTAGATAATCAAGTTTATGAGCAACATCCGTGTCTTTGTCACGTGGCATGAATGACAAAACTACTATTAATTCTAGTAGAAATTTAGATTTGAGCCAGAAGACAGGGTAGAGGTGCATAAGGAACTAATATTTTAGTTGGTGTATGTTATGCTATAAAGCTTTTCGTTTAAATTGATTAAGCTCCTAGGATTTTCCGCCAAGGTAGGTTTGATACAGACTTGTCCGCCTAAATTCATGGTGATAATGATGCCACTGAGTGTCATGACCATTGCCAAAGCCACGGTAGTCTCTAATCTTTGCATGGTTCAATGAGTTTTAGTCTCAGTTAGGTAACAAGGGAAGGTGCAAGTGACCGCCTATCTTAGGTAATTACAGAGCTTGGATGACTACCCGTTATGGTGTCTTAATGTTTATAGATGGGTAAGTGACATCATTACCCATGAAGATCGTGCATGTTGTTCTACACGGAGTGGGTATTCAAAGGGTGTGCTTAATGTCGCTAAACTCCGTTGGTAGATAAACAAGGGCATGCACAATTCGGGTGTCCAGGAATTTGACGCCAAACATTCCAAAAATCAGAAGCTGGAGCTCCTTCCATGGTGAATGATAGAACCGCTTGATCAAGCAATTTGGAAGGTTATGGTTAGTTGTGCAACAAGGCCTGGGCGTTTATTAGCCACATGCTCTCAAGATTTCAGCTCATGGGTACAGTGATAAGCCATGCATGACTCACGTAAAAACCATGCAGATCGAAGCCCATAATTGGCAGCACGTGGAGGGCCCATATATGATGCTGAGACCGACCAAGCGATCTTCTGTTCAATCTCTGGTCATGCTAACATCATGGTTTTAATCCTCGCTTGGCAAGGTTCCTATAGCACTGGATATAGCCTCTCATTTTCGAGGGAAGGACCCTGATCTTTGGAAGCAACCTGGAAACATGAATTGAATCCTTGGAGGTGATTTGTTTTATTAAAAAAAATCCATGGCAGCTTCTTGAACATGAACGCCAATGCATGCTTGGCTGGCCACTAATCCTGTTAGAAGGTTGTACATTGCTACAAGTTTGGTTGGAAGGCATATTCCAGTACCCCAAAGTACTTGGTACCTGAGACGGTATGCATGAAGGGTCTTTGATAATTATGCATAGGGCAACATGCAACTGGGCTTACGTAATCTTGACTAATACGAATTCTCCCGAGTTGCTTCAAAACAAACGTTGTGATGTTTATGACCAAAACAGAAGCGTAGCTTGGTGGTTAGTCTCCCACACACCAACCTCTTGGTCCACAATTTGATTCCCCGCACGCAGCTTTTTGCTAGTTTAAATTAGATCCCAGACCGACGTGGTTACTGGGTCGTGCCTGCCATCTCCTCAATTTGGGCCGCTCAAGTTGGGCCCTCTAAAATAACTGGCTGCCAAAATCAATATCAATATTGGGTCACCCAAATTGAACCCAAAATCAGTAGCAAAATCCAATTAATTTTAAAATCTTTGGGAAATTAATACGAATTCATCTTACTTAGATATGCCGAATTCTTCTATTTAAGATTTAAAGGTAAGTTATTTTTATATCGGGTCAAACCCAACGTCCTTTAAAATTAAAGTCTCATTTCTTTTCTCCCATAACAAAAATTTTCTTTTGAGGTCAAACCCCAACTATTTTCAATTTTAAATCAAGCCTCCTATCTTTCATTTTTGGATTTTTTCCTTTAAATTGGGTCAAACCCAATACGCTTTTTCAAGGTCAACAAGCCCAACATGCTTCCAAAAAAATATACCCTTCTTACAAAGTAAACTTAATTTGTATCAAGTTCCTTTTATCTTTAAACCAAGTCATTTTTCTTTAAATCAAGTTCTTTTTTCCTCAAAATCAAATCAAGTTTAATTCTTTTCTCCAAATTTTAAATCGAGTTCATTTCAAATCAAGTTCGATTTCTCAAGTTCATTCCAAATCCAGTTTATTAAATCAAGTTCGATTTCTCAAGTTCATTTTAACTCAAGTTCATTTTAAATCAAGTTCATTTAAATCAAGTTCATTTCAAATCAAGTTCATTTTGAATCAAGTTCATTTTAAAAGTAAATTCATTTAAAATCAAATTCATTTCATTTTAAGCCCAATTCTTTTTTTACCTAAGCGCAATCCTTTTTTTTATCTTTTTTATTTTCAAATTAAATTCATTAATTCTAGGTCTCACATAACGAACCCTAAGCACGAACTGGTAGCTTTTTCTACTGTTCGATGTTTAGGAATTCATATGGGTCCCAGTGCAGTTGTAGTGTTCTTGGACCTTGTACATGTATGGACTAAGAATCCTTTTTAATTTCAAGGAAAACTTCATTTTGGAATCCCTAGTCTCATGCAATGAACCCTAAGTACGAACTGGTAGCTTTTTCTGCTGTTCGATGTTTAGAGATTCGTATGGGTCCCAGTGCAGCCGTAGTTGTCTTGGATCTTGTGTATATGTGGATTAAGGATTTTTCTTTAAAATATTTTTAAAATATTCTGTTCACTTTCAAAACCATCCTCCTCTTAATTCCAAAGGTTAAGGCTTCAAACCAGAACTACGTAAGCCTTAAGTTTCCCATTGCACCGAGGAATACGTAGGAACAGATCAAGTTCCTGTCAGACTATCTTTCCATCAACCTATTGATTTTCTATTTTAATTAAAGGGATCAAACCATTTTCAAAAATCATACACTCAGTTTAAGGATCCGTTCTTCAGAACGGGCGAGTAGGGTGCCTAACACCTTCCCTACTCGTAACCAACTCCTGAACTTCGAATCTCTTCCTCAAGTTAGGGTTTTTCCAAATTTTTTTCCCTTTAAATAAAATTAAGTGGCGACTCCACTTAATCCAAACAAAATTATTTTTAAAATTTTAGGAAGTTCGTCGTCTCGTTGTAATTATGGTTACGACACCTGTTAAAGGCTTTTTTTTCTATCAAGGCTTGTCCTGATTTAAAGCCTACAAGCCTGTTTAAAAGCTTACGTTACAAAAAAGATTAATAAATAGATTTAAAGCCTATATAAATAATGATTAAAAAGGCTTGCAAACTTAAAGCCTACAAGATAAAAAGACCATTAAATAGGCCTAAAACATATATACACACACACACACACATATATATATATATATATATATATATATATATATTAATAGTATGTAAATAAAATATAAAATAAAGATTATACAAATATAATATATTAAAATAAATATAAATATATAATATATAAATATAAATAGGCCCTTGAATTGGTTAAATAGGCTTTTTTATAAGCCTAAGCCTGACTTGTTTATCTAAAAAGGATTTTTAATAAGCCTGTGCCTATCTATTTATTAAATAAGCCGAGCCAAGCTAGGCTTTAAACAAGCTAAGTCGTAGGCCCCTGTCGGGCGACCTTGTTCACTTCCATTCTACCCTCAAGGAATCTTGCCATTCTAGCCTCCTCACATTCTTCTATGTTGGCTCTAATGATGACTACCTCCATATCCTTATAGTACTCATTAATGGTCCTATTACTTTTGGATTAATCTTTGAGCCTATTTTGAAGCTCCCTAAGGTAATAAGATGGTACATACCTATTCCTAAGGATGACTTTCACTTCTTCCTAAGTCTCAATAGGATGAAACCGTGCTCTCTCTTTGACTAGCTTATCCCACCAAATCAAAGCATAGTCTGAAAATTCAAGACTAACTAGTTTTACTCTGTTCCTCCCTCACATTATAGCACATGAAAATTTTCTCTACCTTCAATTCCTATGATAGGTAGATTTCAAGGTTATTGAACCCTTGAAATTTTGGAAGTCTAAATTTGGTTCCATATATCCTCTCTTGGTTTCCATTTTCTATCCTACCTTTATTCGTAATCCTAGAATTATCCCTATGCTTAGGGTTATTCCTAGAAGAATTTCTATGACCATGACTAGGAGAACATCTATCTCTACTTCTATGGCTCCTACATGAATTTCTAACCCTATGTGGATACCTAGATGACTTCCTATCATTCTCATGCCTACCTTGATTCCTTCCCCTTTAATTATTTCTTTGGTTTCTTCTAGGAGATTCGTAGTATTCTTCATGTGAAGGTTCCTTCCTAGGTGAATCAATTTTATTTTTATTTTCCTTAGAACTACTAGGCTTTGCATTTTGTTTCTTTAAGCAAAATATCATTCCTCTTTTCTAGTTCATACAAGCGATCTTCAAATTGTTCATTTTGTTTTCTTAACATTTTTTCAATGGTTTGGGGTAAGAGCTTCTAGTTGTAACCTATTGAAGTTAAGTGGATAATCACTTTAACTCATAATGCTCTCCACTCAAGATAATGATCAAGATATGAGACAAATCAATTAAGAAGACTATAAATATTCTAAGTACAAATTTGTACCACATAAACACTTGAATAGTTAAGAAGTTGAAATTAAAATACAAAAATTTAATTGCCTTTTCACACAAACCAAGGTCCAAGATAGGGAAACATAAGTAACATATAGTCACATAGACTAAGTTGTAAACCTAGAAATTATGGAACCTCCTTATTACTCCTTTCAACAAGCACACTTAGACTCCCCTTATGGCTCCTTAAAATCGTACAAAGGCCTTGGAAACTTACACACAATTACTAACAAAATTACAAGGAATATTCCTAAGTACAAACTATACCAAAAGGATTATAATGTTATAACCCTACTATAACCAAACTCTAAAATTACACCTAAAAGAAACTCCTAGTAAAAGAATTTATAATCTATTAGAAATGGATCAAGTCTTCAAGTCAAACATCAAGTTTCAAGTCCTCTCCAAGTTTAACTCCAACTCAGCAAGATTTCTTCCATAGGGTGCATGCTAAATTAAACCAAGAATGTTTTGCAAACCAAGAAATCATTAGCACAAATAAAACAAATAGTTTCCTTTCCTCACCAAGTGTTTGCCATTCTTAGTCACTTAGTTTGATCTTGCTTTAACCCTTGAAGAAAAGACACACATTCAACTTAAAATTAGAGGCCTTGATGTTTCCAATGTGATAAAAGGTCAAGTCATCAAGAAATTAAAGAATGGATAAAGCATAAGAACTTTGGTGAAAAACAAAAAACTCTTATCACAAAACTTAGCTAAATTGAAAGGGATTAAAATTGTGATAAACTAGAATTTAAAAAAGACAAGCAATAATTAAGTGGTTATAAAAAAGGCACTCAAATGGAATTCAAGAAGGATGAATGGATTACAAACTTATGTGAATTTTTCTTAAAATTGAACTTAACCTTTCTTTGAAAGAAAATCATTCATATGCATCATGGTTCATTCAAGAGGGTAAATTCAACATAAGCCTTTTAACACACTTCAATTGATAAAATCTCACATCTAACTTAAATATTACAATTGAAATACACTAAATGAAACTTCAAGATCATTCAATTTTTCCCAATTATTTTTCCTTTTATCTTTTAGGATAATGTAATGGACACTTATATCACTCCAAAAGAAGCACTAGGTTAACGCTTAAAAATCCAACAATAATTTTTTCAAAGATCAAGCAAAAACTTTCTTAAGAAAAGATGAAGAACAATGATGAACATGATGAACAATTTTAAGAATTTTGCCAAAATAATTGAAGTGAAACTAGCAGAGCTCATCCAATCTGCAGGTAAACTACCAGAAACTTGAAGATCCCTGGTTGAGTTAAGGCCAAGACTTTTAGTTGAAGGTGAAGGATTTCTGATTGGCTTTACTATGCACCAGGGGTCCTAACTATTAGATGTTGCTTATTCATAGCAAGCTAACTCCTCACTTTCAAAATCAATTTCTATCTTTGGCTAAGGACAGCTCCTGGTACTATAAGGTTACTTGGATTAATGTGGAGCTAAGCTATTGTGAGGAGCATACAACTTCAGAAAATGCAGTAAATATATGGCTACAATAATGGACACAAACAGAGTATCACCATCCTAGGGAATTCCAGAAGGTGGTAATTACCTAAGTTAAGCCAGTGATAGAGAATATCATGCCTCACCTGAATGTTGGAACTATCTTCTACTTCTTTTCTAATCCTATCCTACACACAACCATAAGCTATCATTTTAAGACACCTTATAGGAAAGTTCCACAAGCCAAGCAGTAAGGCCACAAAGGTGTTTTACAGTAGAAGAATAAAGAACTTCACAAAAGCATATACATATTATATTAGCAAAAGGTGAGTTTCCTAATTTGGCTACCTCATGATAGATATAGGCGTTCTACCAAACTCAACAAACTCAAGTCATTAGCCAAACTAAATCCTAACAAACATCAGATCATTTTTCAAACAATTAAGAACAGGTTTCTCCTTGATGAGAATCTCCTTCTCATTCGTGATTTACAGGAAACAACAAAACATAACCAGAAGAAGAAAATGTTTAATTAGCTTTGATTGTAAAAAAATGAAAGAAAGAGAATGCAAGAAAACTAACCTATTACGAAGCCACATTTAAATCTGCTCAATGTAATGGAGTTAGCTTGCATGCGGCTTTGCATCGGAATCCATGGATGTCTCTTTTCTTCCCACTTAAACTCACTAACTAAAGAAGTTTGGCATCCAAGAAATGAGAGAGCAAAGAGCTCAGAGAATGAATCCTTTCTCAAAATCTTGCTGAGAGAGTTCTTCTGACTTCTTCCTCAACTAGCGTGTATATTTCCTTGAGTGTCCAAAATCCCCGAGTGCTCCCCCAAGAGAATGCTCCCCCTTTTTTTTCAAAATTTTTCCTTCATATTTATATATCAAGAGCTGTGCTTCTTTTTTTTTGAGTTTTGGGCAGGTCCGCTTTTTTCTTTTTATTCTTTATTTTTCATTTTCTTTTATTTTATTTTCTTGTTCCTAACTAATTCTTAATTACCCTAACTAACTTTTAACCACCCTAACAATTTTTTTAACTGAAATTTTTTTTCTGATTTTTATTTTTATTATTATTTTTATTTTTTTATATATTATTTTTACTCTTTTTTCCTTTTTCTTAATCTTTTCCTTTTTCTTTCTCTTCCCTTTTCTTGCTATTATTATTTGTACTTGTTTTATTATTATTTATTTATTCTTTTATCATCTCTTTTTTCTTCTTCATTTTTTTATTGTTTTAAATTTTTACTTGAACATTAATTTGAGAAATGCCATCTCAGACACAATTGAGTGTTTACAGTTTTCCCCTCTTTATTCACTTTCTTGCCAGATAATGTAAGAAATGATTTTCTAGATTATCATGGTATGAAAGGAATAAAGATGTGAACTAATTATGTCTGAGATGAAGAAGATGCTGTGTGCAAACCTTATTTGCAAGGGGTTGAGGATGTCGAAAGGTACTAGTCTTGAGTGATGCTTCAGGACTACCTGGAAGGCCCCGAGTTTGAAAGAAACTTAGGAATGCCTGTAGCGATAAACTGGAAGATGGAAATTTTTGAATGAACTTTGCATGTTTTATGTGATAAGCCAAAGATAGGAAAAATGGAAAGATTTATGATTAAACATGTTAGGCCTTGTGATAGGCCAAAATACAAGAATTTGAAATGCATAGCCTTGTGTGTTAGGGTGACAGTTTAAATATGCAGGGCCTAGTGTGATAGGTCAAAATGCAGACATTAAAATGCAAAGTTTGTGTGATAGGCTGACGGAATTTAAACATGCAGATGAGTCTTGTTGTTGACAGGAAAAATGTAAACATGTTAAGACAGGCAAATAGAATTTAAACATGCAGATGATGTCTTGTTGTTGACAAGAAAAATGCAGGCCTGTTAAGACAGACAATATGCAGACCTGTTAAGACAGGAAATATGCAAACGAAGACGACCTGTTAAGACAAGCAAAGTAGAAACAGCTTGTTAGGACAAGAAAAGTGAAATAAAAAAGATCTGTTAATACATGCGAAGCAGAAATGGCCTGTTAAGACAAACAAAGTGAAAAAAAGTCCTGTTAAGAGAAGTAAAGCAGAAATGCCCTATTAAGACAGGCAAAGTGAAGTGGCCTGTTAAGACAGACAAAGTGAAATGAAAACGTCCTGTTAAGACAAGCAAAATAGAAATGGCCTGTTAAGACAGACAAAGTGAAATGAAAACGTCCTGTTAAGACAAGCAAAACAGAAATGGCCTGTTAAGACAGACAAGACAAAAATGGCCTGTTAAGACAGGCAAAGAAATGAATGACTTGTTAAGACAAATAAAGTGATGATCTGGAAAAGATTGGTTAAGGCAGAAATAGAAGAAATGACCTATTAAGACAGGAATGGAAAAGAATGGCATGTTAAAACAGGCAAGAAAAAGGATGACCTGTAACATAGGTAGGAAGTGTACAAAAGACCTACTAAGACAGGAATGGAAAAGAATGGCCTATTAAGACAGGAAACAAAAATTAGAGAGATAACTTGTTAAAACAAATATGGAAAACACCTGTTAACACAGGTAAAAGAATGACCTATTAAGATAGGTAGCAAGTATAAAAGGATGACCTGTTAAGATAGGCGAGGTATAATGAAAAAGATCTGTTAAGACATGAATGAGAGAGATGACCTGTAAAGACGGGTGAGATGAACTGGAAGAGACATGGTAAAATTGTGGAAAGTGATATGAGAGTGTTAACAAATTCTTTGTTAGGATCATGATATGTCCCGAAAATACAGGCCTATTCTTTGTTAGGTGTTTTGAGCAATTTATTTTGAAAATTAATTTAAATAATTTACTGATTGCCTTAATTTGAGTGGTTTGAGCAAAATTTTTCCTCAAGTTTGAATATTTTTAAGCAATTGATAATTACTTCCTCTTGAAAAAATTTGGGCAAACATTTTTGCCCGGTTTAGAAGATTTTAGGGCAGTTGACAACCACCACCATTTGAAGTTATTTGGGAAAAATCTTATGCCCCAGTCTAAATTTCGATTTTCCAAAAATCGGGGATTGCCCCAATTTGAATTTTCCAAGGCAAATGTATGCCCTAGTTTGAATTTTGGTTTTTTAGAAATCAGGGATTGTCCCAATTTGAATTTTTCTGGGGAAACGTTTTTCCCAGTTTGAATTTTGGTGTTTTAGAAATCAGGGATTTCCCCAATTTGAATTTTTCTGGGAAAACGTTTTCCCCAGTTTGAATTTTGTTTTTTTTTCAGAAATTAGGGATTGCCCCAATTTGAATTTTTCTGGGCAAATGTTTGTCCTAATTTTTTTTATTATGATTGGTTTGGGAAATTAACAATATGCCCCAGTTTTAACATTTTTGGAGAAAGTTTGAAATGAGTTATGCAATGCTTGAATAAGTGTGAGATGACGAGATGCTTTTAACTTATTTATTCCTTTTCCATTAAAAATTGACGATGCTTGAAATGATTATTTATCATGGAATGAATGCCATGGGTTGAATGTATGCCATGAGATGTTTTAAAAACTTTATTCCACTTGATTTTTGACATTTTTATTTTCTTAACACTTCATAGTATGCGGAATCAAGATTCTGGATGAGTTGGAATGACTTTCCTTCTTTACTTTTTGGTCGGCATTGAAGTTTTCCTTTTCCAATATCTTTAAGACCCAACAGTGATCAGCATCATTGAATAAGACACACTCCTTTTGTTTTGGTGGCATTATGGTTGGTAGGAGGATGACTCTCTGGAAATACTTAGGGCATGTTGCGATGGTTTGAGGATTCATCAAATTTATCATGACTTTTCTAAATTAATCTTTTTATTTTTACATTTTTCATATTTCTTTTTGGCATATACACTTATGAGATGTGCAAAGTAATTTGGATGGTTAGTGAGAGGAGATAGGTGGGTTTTATATATGAGGTTTAAGGTAGTATATTTGAGGGAAAGATGAAGAATGTTAGTTTGATTGCCCAAATGGTGCCTTTTGGTGAAAATACCAATTTTGATTTTCATAATTTTAATTGTCAAATTAATCAAATTTGAGAAATGACAAAATTTTGCCCTTGTTTTAGGAAATATGAGGTGCAGAAATGTCGAAATGTACTCGGATTTTTGATTTCTCACTCTTTTGATTGACCTTAACTTTTGTTTGGATTATTCCTTTGATTTTTCAACCTAGCAGGTCTTTTGTTTGCCCTAACTTTTTCCTAGGTCGCCCTTGTGGGTTTTTGACCTAGCAGGCCTTTTGTTTGTATGCCCTAACTTTTGCTTAGGTTGCCCTTGCGGGTTTTTGACCTAGCGAGCCTTCTGTTTGTATGGCTTAATTTTTGCCTAGGTCATCTTTGTGGGTTTTTGACTTAGCGAGCTTTTTTCATTTGTGTCCCTAACTTTTGCTTAGGTCTCCTTCGCGGGTTTTGACCTAGAGGGCCTTTTTGTTTTTAGTGCTAACTTTTGGCTAGGTCACCTTTGCGAGTTTTGACCTAGCGGGCTTTTTTTGTTTGTGGCCCTAACTTTTGCCTAGACCGTCTTTGTGAGTTTTCGACCTAGTGGGCTTTCTTGGTTTTGATCCTAATTTTTGCCTGAATTTTTTTTGGAGTTTTAATCCAGCAAGACCTTTTCTTATCATGACTTTATTTGGTTTATTCTTTTGAATCTTGACCCTAATCTTGCCAGGATTGTTTTTTAGATTTTAATCCAGCAAGTTTTTCTTTTTCTTTTATTTTTCCTAGTCAATCTTCAATTTGGTCCTGCTAGGATTATGCTTGAGTCTTGATTCAATGGATCTTTTTCCATCCCTAATTTTTCCTAGATTAAACTTTTGATCTAGCGGGATTTTTGTTGGACAAGATATTTTGAAAAGAATTACAATGAATGGTCCATTGTGATTTGGGGTCCCTACTTGAATATCGATCTTGTTTATTCTGCTTTCTTGTTTAATTTTTCTCTTTGAATTTGATTAATGAGACGTTAAAAATTATTTATTACAACACTGGCATTATCACCAACAAGTATTGATTATTTAGATATAGGATGAGTGGTGGGTTAGATGAAAAGAATGACAAATTCAAAAGGTAAAGTCAATATTGTAAGGTACATGCCCAAGAAATATGACTAATGTAATTTTGTATTTCTCATTGAGATTTATTACAAAGATTGATTTTTTGAAAAGTATGAAAATCTTGGATGGTTTTCCTCAATATTTAGTCTTGGCTCTTACAAGGCACCTCATTGTATAATTCTTGCCCCAATTTCTAGTTGATGGATTCTCGTGATTTGGCAATGGATTAGTTCCTATATTAGGAGAAAACTTCTCAAAATCCAACCATTTTACATCGATTAAGTTTTGCACCTTATGCTTTAGAGCTTGACAATTTTCTGTGAAATGACCAATGAACCCCGCATGGTAGTTGCACTTGGCATTTGCATCATACCATTTGGGATATGGTGGTTCTTGAGGTTTCCAAACCCAGTAGAAGTATTAATTGTCCCTGCAAATTTATGTGCCATTCTTCCACTACGCATGCCACCTTCAATCTGTTCTCCTATAATGACAACATCAGAGAAATTGGCGATCATACTGCCGACCATCTTGTCATAGAAAGGGTTGTGGAGTGTATCTATGAACATGGTGACCAATTCTTTTTCAGATAATGAGGGTTGCACTTGAGCATCTAACTCCCGCCATCGTTGGGCATATTATTTGAAGGTTTCATCTCCTCTCTTGGCCATATTTTGAAGTTGTGTTCTATCAGGAGCCATCTCCAGGTTATACATGTACTGTTTAAGAAATGCATCAGCCAGGTCCCTCCATGAACGGATATATGTCTGTTCCAATTGCGTATACCAATTTGCAGCTGCCCTAGTTAGACTATCTTGGAAGAAGTGGATGAGCAGCTTATCATCATGAGCATATGCAACTATCCTCCTGCAGTACATGATCAAGTGGTTCTTTGGACAACTAGTTCCTTGGTATTTTTCAAATTTAGGAACCTTGAATTTGGGAGGAATGATTACATCTGGAACCAAACATAAGTTAGATGCATCTGTGATATCATGTGCACTTCCCTCAATTGCTCGAATCCTTCCTTTCAAGATTTTCAATTTTTCAGCACTTCCATCAAAATGGTGTTCTCCTGTCTTGTTATGAGGATAAGCAGGTGATATGTGTATAGGATGAGGTTCTTGGGTGAACAGAGGATTTGTCCCCCCAACAGTTGTTTGGTAAGCTTGGACAGGTTCTTGTGAGGTAGTGTTTGGGATAATATAACGAATTTCCATAGTGTTTGAAGGTAGGTTTTATGTTTGAGTTTGTGTCTGTCTCATGAAGAAGGGTAAATGCCCATGAGGGAACCTATAATAAACCCATTCGGCTTATGGAGGCATGGTCAATCGTAAATGTAAACACCCAATTATATCCGAGGCCTCATTTTCAAAATTAATGTAAATAATTAAGGGTTAAAAACAGATAAAAAAAAGGGGCAAGGAAAATACAGCAAAATGAATAAAAATAATAATAATAAGAAAATAGAATAGAAAATCCCAAAAATCTAAAAGTTGATAAAAAGATCAAAAACAAAATAGATAAAAATAATAAAAATGAAAACAATAAATTAAATTTGTGGAAAAATTGGAAACAATAGAAATAAATAAAAAATAAAATATAAGTAAATAAATAATAAATAAAAAAATAGAAGCAAACAAATAAATAACACCATAATGTAATAAACAAAATCAAAAATAAAAAAGACAGGGAACAAAAAATAAAATTAAAAAAACAATAAATGAACTTTGAAAAGCAGAAAATGAGTTTTGAAAAAAAGAGAAAAGCCAATTTCGAAAATGGAATTTTGGAAAAAAGAAAAGAAAAGGCTTAATGGAAAAGAGGGCAGAGAGAGAAAAGTAGTATAAAAGGCCAAGGGCGCATTGGGAGGGGGTCTTTTTTCTCTTCCTTTGGGGTTGTGAAGGAGAAGTCTTTGAACGAAGCATTCTGATAAGAGAGAAGCAGAAATTCCAGGGAGTTCCACCGTGAACGTAGAGAAGGTGCAGGCTTAGAGATCGCCGGATTCAACACGATCTCCTTCACTAAACTTCAAACAGGTCAGTTTCCATTGAGAACTTTGTTTAAGGTCTTAAGCATGAATATTGGCTGAAATTGCATGAAACTCTGCTGTTTTCCTATTTACTTTGAGTGATCGGGAGAGGTTCTTGATAGAGTGAACTCGATAAACCTGTAGTAAGAGCGAGAGATAGAATCTGGTAGGATATAGGAGTAGCACACATGATGCTTGTAACTACGACAGTTCCTTAGAGGTGAGTTTCTTTCACGACCGGATCTAAATGTGTGATAATCTGTGCGTTTGGCCATGAAAAAGCCTGAAAAACAAAGATCTAGATGCTGAAGCTCGACCTCGGATTGAGGAAAGGTCCGCGACGGGAAGAGGAAGAAAAAAATTGACGATAGCAGCGTCATGACATAGATCTGCTCCATTCGATAATGAGCTCTCTGCTTTAGAAAATCAGCTCCTCATTCAGACTCTAGTTGTTCAGCAGCATGAAGGTGAGCAAATTCTATAGTAATTGACGCCCTTCTCCTTCGTAAGTAGTGAAATAGGATAGGATACTCGAGGTCATGGGAAAAAACCCTTCGAATGCCAGGAGTGGCGGTTAATGAGGAACGATGGCGATTCTGGCCAAAGCATGAAGGGATAGCGTACATGCATGCCTCATTCGCCCTTACGTCTATCCCTCAGAAGTCGCATGCAGATAAACGGGGCTCTGCATCGCAACACCCCTAGTTCAGGCTCCCACCTCCTCAAGGCTTAGGAGTGATTTAACTTTTCACTTGATCAACCCTTGCACCACGAGGTATTTGGATAAAGGTCCATTCAGACCCGATCACAAGGCGCCGATGAAGGATTCCCTTCGGCCAGATATCATTGATAGGATCACGTGGAAAAGGCTCTTGTTCTGAAGCCCCATGCAAGAAGATAAAGGTCGAGTGCGGGCCTATGAGGTTAGAAATCTCGAGGAAGTCCCAGTAGCATGAACCCTTTCACTAGGATATTATCATATGCTGCAAAATAGTCTAATATGAAGAGGGATATAGACACCTGTGTGTGGGATTTTATACACTGAAGGTCACGCATCCTCGCAGCGCAAGCCAGGAGTAGAGCTCGAACAACCTGGTAGATATAGGACTTCGTTTGAAAAGGTCACGCTTGCACTGGCTCTCTTGCAGGAACTCTTGCTGATCCATTAGACGAACACACAAGACAACCGTTGTAGAGAGAGTTGATCTTGCCCCCATTTTTCTCACATGCGAACTTAGGCGGTGTATCGATGCCAAAATAATGTACCAACAAAGCCTACCTCCCCTGCCAGTTTCAGGACGACCAAGTCTTTTAGGGGTATGGTGAGAAGCCAAGGGTAGAGTGGAGAAGATACCTCCCCATCAGTCCTCTCCGTCCTCAATAAAACCCAACTATAGGTTAGAGCCACTAGGGTTGCACGGGAATTCGCAGCTATACATGGCCAAGTCATTGAGCATCTGTGTCGGGTTCCGGGGTGCAGGCTGCAACATCCCCTCGTCCCTTGTTCTGGAATGCACAGGGACCACTAACCCTTCGAGAGCAATGATCGGTCATGAGATAGACCCTGGCCTGGGTTATTAACTACACACTAAACCACCCTGTTGTAGGATATCCTTTGACTTACTGGGCTCACAGGGGTATACCTTAGATACCATACGTGTGGGTGGGATCCTCGGCTGGCCTTCACACTAGAAGGAGATGTAATCGTGAATGATGCCAAGGCTAGGCCTCCCTCCATGCACGTCACTCACGAGACCCTTGAAATCTAAACCCTAATACATTTTAGGTAAGCCGTCTTTTGTTCGCCCACTGCATGAAGCGTGGGGAGCAGGGCCATGAAGGATAAAGGATAACCGAGCTCAGGATATTGGGGAATCAGGATGCAGAAATGACTCGAACCACTGCATAGGATATAGGTTACATGAGCATGCCCAGTTCACATTTGCATCAGGCAGCGATGTAGCACGAGCATGACGGGACCAGAGACCATTCCTATGCATGCAGTCAATGGTCTGGGTTAAGCAAAGGCCATAAGCCTCCATTCACCTGTAGGGAGGCTCCGGGGCAGTGGGGAGGTTTGAGTTGGCTTTAAGCAAGGGAGTGGGCACCCTCTTCTCACACCCGCTTCCTCTCATGACAAGCATGGCCATAGTCGTGCGCAGATAACACTGTGGGTAGCATGACCACAAGACGCTTCTGATACAGAGAGCTCACCAGGGATGACGTCGCTGCGTCCATGTAAAATCCCCCGTGCAGAGTGGCATCCACGCTGGGAAAGGGTTTTGACACTAAGGAGGCCCATACAGAAGCAAAAGAGAAAAGGAAAAGGCGGGACCCACCAGTAAGGTTCACTAGAAAAAAAACGAGACAACCCCATTTATACACACATACAAAACTAAGAGGAAAATAGAACACAAACTTGGATGGTCCCAGTGGTTAGAGACTTGGCTCGCCACCCCCGCGCCCACCCTTCGAACCTCGCTCCTTGCATTTTATCCCCCATTATTTAGTATAGGGAAAATGGGCATTTCAAATTTATTACGATTCAACCCCCGCATTTTAGTTAATCACGGTTTAGTCCCTCTATTGCCCCTAATTACAATTAGGTCCCCCACGCTTTTCATTATTGTAAGTTGACCCCAACAGTCCTCCTTTATTCCAGTTTGACCCCTAAAATTATCCAAATTCCCAGTTTGACCCTAGAATTATCATAATTTCTAGTTTGACCACAAAATTACCGATAATTCAAACTTAACCCCTAAATTTCCCGTAATTCAAATTTAACCCCCCAAATCTTTAGTAATTCAAATTTGACCCCCACACTTTCCATAACTCAAATTTAGCCCCCTCACTCTCCTATGTTTTAAATCCGAGATCGACTTATCTTATCGTCGTTTTGTCCTCTCAAAATAATAAAACTCATTTCAAAGGATTCTCCCAAAATAATAAAATTCTTTCCAAAAGGTTCTCCCAAATAATAAAATTCTTTTCAAAATGCTTTGGGATCTACGGTCTCACGTGATGGACCCTAGGCGGGAAATTGGTGGTCTACACTGCTGTTTGATGCTTAGTGGGTCGTATAGGCCCCCATGCTGCCTTAGCCGCCTCAGACCTTGTGCATGAGTGGACTGAAAGTCCTTTCAAAATAAAATTCTTTTCAAAGCGTTTTGGGATCTACGGTCTCACGCGACAAACGCTAGATAGGAAACTAGCGGTCTACATTGCTGCTCGATGTCTAGTGGTTTGTATAGGCCCCAGTGCTGCCTTAGCCGCCTCGGACCTTGTGCATGAGTGGACCGAAAGTCCTTTCAAAATAAATTTTTTTTCAAAGCGTTTTGGGATCTACGGTCTCACGCGACGAACCCTAGATGGGAAACTGGCGGTCTGCATTGCTGTTCGATGTCTAGTGGTTTATATAGGCCCCTATGCTGCCTTAGCCGCCTCGGACCTTGTGCATGAGTGGACCGAAAGTCCTTTCAAAATAAAATTATTTTCAAATAACTTTTGGATCAACGGTCTCACGCGACGAACTCTAGATGGGAAACTGGCAGTCTACACTACTGTTCGATGTCTAGTGGTTCGTATAGGCCCCGTGCTGCCTTAGATGCCTCAGACCTTGTGCATGAGTGGACTAAGGGTTCTTTCAAAAAATGAAAATCTTTTCAAAACATCATCTCCCTTCCAGAGTATTTTTGAAGGTCAAGCCCTCAAAACAAACCAGAACTACGTAAGCCTTGAGTTTCCCATTGCACCAGAGAATACGTAGGAGCATGATCAAGTCCTGTCAGGCTAACCTCCATCAATCTATTTATTTCCATTCTAATTAAAGGGATCAAAATAGTTTTCAAATAAATCACACACTCAGTTTAAGAGTACTGTTCTTCAGAACGGGCGAGTGGGGTGCCTAACACCTTCCCCACTTGTAACCGACTCCCGAACCTAAATCTCATCCTCTCTCGAGTCGTGTTTTAGCGAGTTTTGCCGTCTCGTCTAGTTACGGTTGACAGATGGCGACCTCACTCTGGGACTATTAGAGAGTCAAGCCCGTTTAATTGAGTGTGCCTTACATTGATCGCTTTCCCCTTTATTTGCATGTTTTATTTATCTGTTTATTTATCTGTGATTTATTGGTTTGTTTATTCTCTGTAAAACCTTAGGGTAGACGAACAATAAATATATATATATATATATATATATATATTTGTGCGATTTTCCCAATTGCAGGTATCCCAAAAATGATGTGCCCTCCATACATTGCATATGCATTTTATCATGAGTGCGGCCCTATACCCAGGTCTGAGTGCTGCCTAGGATTAAAGGGATCTAGTGGTGTCACGCTGGGGCCTACGTCCTGTGTGGCTATCACGAAAATCCAAGCTAGAGTGCGTCCTATTCATGATGTCCCGTAATTAGTGGCTACTTCTACTGTTGTGGCAAGCATCATGGACTGGAACTTGGCTCTAGTGACCTCTACACCTTTAGGATTACAAACCACCTTGGAGAGGTTCATGCATTAAGAGCCCTAGATCCATAGGACAGGTCACCTCCCTAGGACATGAGAAGGGCACACTCTGATCCCAACAACTGTTTTGTAAGCACTTTATTTACCTGTAAATGGGGAATGGATAGGAATCTTAAGATTAAAGAGAGAGGAAAAGTAAAAAAAAAAAGAGAAAAGGAAAATTGAAAAAGTGGTAAAAAGAAGAAAACGAGTGAAAAGAGGAGGGAAGAAAATAATAAGAGAAGAGAGAGAAAGGGAAGGAGGAAAAGAAGAGAAAATAGACAAAATAAGGAAGGAGCAAAAAGGGGGGAGAGAGAAACGAAAAAGGAAAAGAAATATATATAGAAAAAGAAAAAGACAAAAAAATAAAAGGAAAAAGAGGGGAAGAAAAGCTGGTGATAAAAATAATTTAACCATATTTATTGTTTTAATTCTTTATACATCATGCATTAACCTTATTCACCCCGAGTCTAACATGTTTACTTTGTTTCTTTTTTCTTTTTCTTTGGGGGGCCAGATTCTCAGCGACTATCGTGAAAGAGGTGAAATGGAAATTAATATGGAATTCGGGCAGTTGAAGAAGATGAGACGTATTGGGGTCAAGGTGATAGACCTTACGAGCTAGGAAATGTTTGGGAACAAGCTGTCAAGCATACAACAAATGTCTTTCAGCAAGAAATATGGCAACATACTGAAATTATTGAAGGTCCGGGTACAAGAAGGGGCCCTCACAGCTATGGTGCAGTACTACGACCCTCCCCTTTGATGCTTCACATTCTCAGACTTCCAGCTGGCTTCTACCTTAGAGGAGTTCGAACAAATCCTGGATCTGCCTTTGGAGGGGAGTAGGCCGTACCAGCACTTGGAACATCACTCTACCTTTCGAGTTGCCGCACAGGCCCTGGGCTTACAGTTTGGAGATCGTCTGACAGGTTACCAAACCAAGAGCCTAATCAAAGGATTCACCAGGGAGTTCTTGGAGGAATATATACAACACCTGGCCAGCAGCAACCAGTGGGCTGCGTACATGGACATGCCAGCTCTCACCATGTATGGGGCTGGTATTTTTCCTTACATGGAGGACTTTGTTGATTTGAATGTGGTCGATATATTCTTGGCAAGGAGGAACAAAGCTAAAAACCCCGTCACAGCTTTATTGGCAGATGTTTACAATACACTAAACTTTTGCCACGAGAAGAAGAGGACAAGGCTGATCTGCTGTTTGCCTATGTTGTACGTATGGATAACCGCCCACATCTCCAAAAGAAATGTGATGATACAATGTCCTATATCGGATTTGCTGTGCTACCAGATAAAGCCCATGAGCAATGAAGAATGGTCGACTCATTTCGCCGGCCTGACTGAAGAACAGATTGGATGGCAACCTTCGTGGCAACAAAGAACAAGCATCGTCTATCATTGCAAGGGGTTCCCAAATGTACCGCCCATGGGAGCTAAGGGTTGTATCAACTATAATCCGATACTTGGGCAAAGGCAGCTAGCGTATCCCCTCAAGTCCCCACCATGAGACGAGCAAGTGACCCCTTTCTTCTTGAAATATGAAGGAGATTTCGCCGAGAGTCTCCGAAAAGTCCGAGAAGCTTAGGAGGATGTCACTTGCAAAGGAAAAGAGTTAGGAGTTCGAAGCTGCGCCGCCAAAGAAGAGTACAAGCAGTGGGTCAAGGACAGAGTACAGCAGATTAAACTACCGTTCAGGCCTTCGGTTATCCCTTTTGGAAGTCAACCCCCACCCACGGTATTCGAAGATGAGGCTATGAAGAACCTGAAGGAAAAATTAGAAGCTATGACGAAGAAGAACAGCCAATTGGAAGAACTCTTGAAGGCACAGCAAGAATGCGCTACATTAAAAAGAGAAAACCAGGTGAACGGGACTGTCATACAAAGCATCTGAGAACAGCAAAAAGGTGAACGTGAGCATGCCACCCGGGTTCACCTAAACCTGCAAACAGCCAACAAGGAGCTCGGAATGAGAGTCCAAGAGAGGGATGTCGCGCTCCAAGAAAACCGTTAGCTGAGGAGCGCTTTGCAACAAATGAGGGCCAAAATCCATACAATCAGGGAGGAGAAGAATCAGATCACAGCCGCAAAGAATAAGGTCCAGATGGAGGTAGATTATGTAATAGAAGAGAGAAACGACCTGCTGCAATGGGTAGAAGATATGAAAAACAGATCGATGGCCTACTTATAGCATGGCGAATTGAGGTGAATGAAGAAAAATGGAAGGTCATCGAGGTTATACGAATGCAAAAAAGGGGCATAAGCGACATACAGGATGAAAACAAGTGGTACAAGGACACGGCCGATCACTGGACCAAATGTTTCGAGAGGTTGGCCAGCCTAGCAAACACGGTAATAGAGGAAGTACCACAACTTCTTAAGAAGGCTGAAGCGTCGCTACACCCGCTCCACATCCCGCCTGAAGTTGAAATTTTCATTCAGTTTTGTAAAGAATTAGTCTTAAGAATGAAAAAGTATGCTGTACTAGCCAAGCAGGAAGAACAAAATGTAAAATAAAACCTTGTCTCGACAGAATAAAACCGGGTTCCTCTCTGCACATGATTCCATATTAATTTCCATCTCATGCTCAAAGCACGAAGGATGCACTTGATTGATAAACAACGTTCGATGAGATTCTGGTCCCCCCCGTATTCAGTGTATACCCAAAGTTTGTTTTTCTAATCAACTAATTAATTAACTTAACTTTTGCATATAACAAAAATAGCAGACTCACGACTTCCCTGGCATTCCTATAGCACTCGATCAAGGACAAAAATCATGAGTGAGCTAGACATGCAAAATGAGGAACTCAGAAATGAGGTGGCCGAGTTGAAAGACCAAGTCGCCAAGCTCATGAAGCTGCTGGAGAAGGGCATAGAGGGACCTTCGGGGATGGAGGCACCAGGGGAGGCCAATGCATCAATGCCCCTCCAAACTGTGACCGAACAGGAGTGGCCATATGGGCTACCACCTGGCTACAAACCTCCCTGTGGGCCAGGTTCTCAAGGGGTTTCTGCTGGTGAAAACCTTAATGCACTTTGCTCCACATCCCTACCACTCACCAATATCATCCAAATCCCCCTACTGGGCCTCCACATATAAACCCATCTCTCCCACCTCACATTAATCAGCTAACCACATACCCGCCTCACATCAATCCTGATTACACCCACATGAATACAACCATCACCGAGGACCCTACATACTCCGTCCCAGTCACCACTCACCCAGCAAATCCTCATCAACCACATCCCTACGGTCATGCTACTAGACCCGAGGGACCATATACCTTACCCCAACATACCAGCCAACCTCTGAATGAACCATGGCCTAAGCCAGTCGATCAAGAGGCCCACTTTGGTGGAAGATGGAAACACTTAGAAGAGAGGGTTAGGGCCATCGAGGGGAGTGGATATGGAACGGTGAAGGCTTCCGAACTCTGCCTCGTGCCAGACGTTGTTATACCGCCTAAGTTCAAAACTCTGGAATTCGAAAAATACCGGGGGACAGGCTGCCCAAGGAGTCACCTGACAATGTATTAGCGGAAAATGGCCTCTCGCTCCCACAATGACAAACTACACATCCACTGTTTTCAGGACAATCTTGTTGGAGCAGCAGCCAGTTGATATACCCAGCTGGAAAGGTCACACATCCGCACTTGGAAGGATTTGGTGAATGCTTTTCTAAAGTAATACAAATACAACATGGAGATGGCTCCCGATCGAACTCAACTGCAAAACATGGTCAAGAGGGAAAATGAGTCCTTCAAGGAATATGCTCAGCGGTGGAGGGAACTAGCCGCTCAAGTCCAACCACCCCTGTTGGACCGAGAGATGATCAGCATTTTCATGGAGACCCTCCTTGCTCCCTTCTATGACAAAATGGTGGGCAGTGTGTCCGCTAACTTCTCCAACATGGTACTGATCAGAGAGTGCATAGAGAGTGGCCTGCGCCGAGGAAGGATTATACACAATCCCGCTGGTAGTACAAATGGGAAGAAACCGGTAAACAGCTCGTCGAAAAAGAAAGAAGCTGAAACTCACGATGTCTCAGCTTACCCCCAACAGAGCAGCCACAGCCCAACCTGCATACCAACCCACCATCATCCCACCTAGCTACCAAACACCATATCAACCATAATTTCAAGCACCCCCGCATGTGGTAGCCGTAGCCCAACCTACATATCAGCCAACTTATAACCCTCCAACACCTTTTCAACCAAGCCCTCCATTCATGACCTCATCCCCACAAACGTTTCCTCAACAACCGGCATTTCCTCCACAACCAACCTTCCCTCAACAACATCCAAGGCCATGGACCCAAAACACCAACTCTAACCCACCTCCATAAAAAAATAAACAACCAAAGAAAAATAGTGCAATTTGACCTTATCCTGATGAGTTACTCGGAGCTATTACCCCGTTTAATTCAAAGCTCCTTGATTTCACTATGTCCCATGAAGCCACTAGAACCCCCATACCCAAAATGATACAATCCGGAGGCCAAATGCGAGTATCACGCTGGAATAGCGGGGCATTCTACAAAAAATTGTTTGGCCCTGAAACATCGGGTCCAGAAGTTGATCAATGCCAAGTGGCTCAACTTCGAGAAAGATGCACCGAGCGTGGGGAGCAACCCACTGCCAAACCATGGGGGACCGGGCCCCTCAGTAAATTGTATCGAAGTGGAAGGGGAGGTGCATATGATCAATGAATTTAGGGCATCCCCAGTAGTTGGTTGTCAAGAAATTTAGCCGGAATAGAAACGCCGACCACATACGAGAAGGATGAGACCTATTGTAATAAAGGTTCTTGAGCCATTCCCGTACCAAAGAAACAAAGAGGTACCGTGGAAATATGATGTGGAACTATCTGGCGATAAAGTAGAGCAGGAACCAAGGCCGGAGGCTTCGGTTAACTCAACCCCTGATGTGGTAAACATAGCCGGGGTTGGAGGCATAACTAGGAGCGGTCGCATCTACTCTTCTACTGAGGAAAGAAGAAAACCGCCTTGCGGCGAGGCAATATTGGCAAGTCCTGAGCCTGAAGTTAGTAGACAGTAGGAGGAAAAAGAATTGAAGAAACCCGTCTCCGAAGAAGACGCCTATGAATTTCTGAAAATAATCAGGCAAAATGAGTGTGCGATGATTGGGCAGCTCAATCGCATACCCGCTAAAATTTCATTGTTGGTACTCATGATGAATTCCGAGCCCCACAAAAGGTATTGCTGAAGATACTAAATAAGGCCCATGTGGTCCACAATATATCGATGGATAAATTTGAGGGAATCGCCAGCAACATTACTGCCAATAATTTCCTCACCTTCGGCGACCGCGAAATTCCAGATGAAGGGGTAGGGCATAACAAGGCGTTACATATCTCGGTGAAGTGTATGGACCACATCCTAGCCAGAGTTCTAGTGGATAACGATTCTTCTTTAAATGTAATGCCTCCCTGACATTGTCAAAGCTGCCATATGAGAGAGTCCACATCAAGTCGAGTTCCATGGTGGTAAGGGCTTTCGACGGATCAAGGAGGGAAGTCATCGGAGAAGTGGACCTACCGGTCCAAATTGGTTCAGTCATCTTCAACATAACCTTCCAGATTATGGACATCCGGCCGGCCTACAATTTCCTGTTAGGGAGGCCCTGGATTCACGCTGCTAAAGCAGTCCTTTCGACTTTGCACCAGAAATTGAAATTTATCATAGACGATAGGCTGATTATCGTCTCTGCGGAGGAAGACTACTAGGTCAGGAAACCCACCAACCCTCTATACATCGAGGCTGCGGCAGAGGCTTTGGAAACACACTTCCAAGCCTTGGAAGTTGCTAATGTTACTACCATCAGGGAGGGAGAAGTGGTTGACCAAAGACGGCCCTCTAAAGCCCTAATGATGATGGCCCAAGTGATGTTAAAGAACAGGTTCAGGCTTGGTGATAAACTGGGGAAAAATAATGGTGGCTTATCTCCGCCGTTGGCATTAAGCAGGAACAGGCGACGGTACGGGTTGGGATACGACCCCGCAAAAGAAGATGAGGCAGGCAAGCCCCGATTCGACAAGGTCCCTCTGTGCCATATTTGTCAAAGTTTCCGAAGTGCCGGCTTCGAAGACCCTGGCATGATCGCAGCCATAGATGGAGAGAGGACGATAAGTATCGAAGATCTGGTGACGGCCTGTCCCCCTGAACAAGAACTGAACAATTGGGAAATTTTTGATCTACCTCTGACTTTTAGTTCAGTTCAAATGTAATTCTGTTATTGTCATAGCAAAACTCTGTTTCAAAGTATAAACATTTTGTACATACGTTTCTAATAAATGATAAATACAGTTGCATTATCCTGAAATCTTCCCTCTCCTCTCCCTAATATATTTCCCTCTGCTAAATATACATATCTTATTCTTTTTCTCATACCCTAATTCGCAGGCTGATGAGAAGGAAGAATTTGAGTGCGAACCCACCTACGAGATGTTGACATTGGTGGAACGAGAATCCAAAATCATTGAGCCCCATCAGGAACCCGTGGATCTGATAAACTTGGGGACCCAGGAAAATAAAAGAGAGGTCAAGATAGGCACGCTCATCACTGGAGACAATCGTGAGCGATTAGTCTCACTCTTACAAGACTATAGCGATATCTTCGCCTGATTTTATCAAGACATGCCAGGCCAGGATACCTCTATAGTAGAGCATAAGTTGCCTATGAAAGCTGGCTGTTTACCAGTCAAACAGACGCTAAGGAGGATGAAATCGGAAATGTCCCTGAAAATTTGGGAAAAGGTGAAGAAACAGTTTGACGCCGACTTCTTGGCTGTCGTGAATTACCGGAGTGGGTTGGCCAATATAGTACCGGTCCCCAAGAAGGATGGCAAGGTCCGGATGTGCGTAGACTACAGAGATCTCAATCGAGCCAGCCCAAAAGATGACTTTCCGCTCCCCCACATCGACGTGCTAGTCGATAACACTGCACAGTTCTCTTATTTTTTGTTCATGGATGGTTTCTCAGGCTATAATCAGATCAAAATGGTCGAAGAGGATAGGGAAAATACCACCTTCATTACAGCCTGGGGACCCTTTTGTTACAAAGTTATGCCCTTCGGATTGAAAAATGCTGGGGCAACCTATCAAAGGGCTATGGTAACACTATTCCATGACATGATTCATAAAGAGATAGAAGTCTACGTAGATGACATGATTGCTAAATCTCGGACAGACGATGACCACCTAACAGACCTCCGATAGCTGTTCGAAAGACTCTGGAAGTTCAAACTACGGTTGAACCCAGCTAAATGCACTTTCGGGGTTAAGTCGGGAAAATTGCTGGGTTTCATCGTCAGTGAAAGGGGAATCGAGGTCGACCCTGACAAAGCCCGGGCCATCATAGATATGCCAGCTCTGAAGACTAAAAAGGAGATCCGAGGCTTCTTTGGAAGACTCAATTACATCTCCCGATTTATTTTCCAGTTGACTGCTACATGTGAACCGATGTTTAAGCTCTTGCGCAAGAATCAACCCACGAATTAGGACGAGGATTGCCAAGAGGCTTTCAAAAAGATCAAATCATATTTACGAAACCCGCCGGTCTTGGTACCGCCAGTCCCTGGAAGACCCCTAATCCTGTACCTAATAGTGATAGACCAGTCGATGGGTTGCGTGCTCGGTCAACACGATGAATCAAGGAGGAAGGAGCAGGCAATATATTACCTGAGCAAGAAGTTCACGAATTGCGAGGCCAGATATTATCTCTTGGAGTGAACTTGCTGTGCTTTGGCATGGGCGGCGCACCGCCTAAGGCAGTATATGCTAAGTCACACCACATGGTTGATATCCAGGATGGATCCGATCAAGTATATCTTCGAGAAGCCTGCGTTGTTAGGACGAATCACAAAATGGCAAGTAATACTTTCGGAATATGAGATCCTGTACATGACGCAAAAGTTTTTCAAAGGTAGCGCACTCGTCGAATATTTGGCCCAACAACCCCTAGAAGATTACCAGGCTGTGCAGCCAGAATTCCCCAATGAGGATTTGATGGCAATATTCAGTGAAGAAGGAAAGATAGAATAAGAGAAATGGACAATGTTGTTTGATGGTGCGTCTAACATGATGGGTCATGGTATAGGAGTTATACTAATTTCCCCAGAAAAATAGTATATACCTATTACCGCCAGACTGGCGTTCGATTGCACAAACAACGTGGCAGAATATGAAGCTTGTATTTTGGGGATTCAAGCAGCAATCGAAGCTAATGTGAAACGCTTAAAGGTCTTTGGTGATTCAGCCTTGGTCATCCACCAAGTCAAAGGGGAGTGGGAGACCAGAGATGCAAAGCTAGTGCCCTATCAGGCTCACCTCAAAGAATTGCTGCAACATTTTGAAGAGGTTACCTTCTCGCACATACCTCGAGAAGACAATCAGTTGGCTGATGCCCTGGCCACCTTGTCATCTATGTTTGAAATTGGACGAGAAGAGGACATGCCTCTTATCCGCATTCAACATCGCCCCAGCCCGGCATTCTGTCAATCAGTAGAGGTAGAGTCGGATGGAAAACCGTGGTACCATGATATCCAACTGTTCCTTAAAAATAAAGAATACCCCGCCAATGCGTCGGAAAATGATAAAAGAACCCTACGAAGATTGGCTATGAATTTCTTCCTCAACGGGGAAGTTTTGTACAAAAGGAATCACGACATGATTCTGCTCAGGTGAGTGGACGCAGCCGAAACCAACAAGATCTTGAAGGAAGTTCACGAAGGGTCCTTCGGTGCTCATGCCAACGGACACATAATGGCGAGGAAAATTCTTAGAGCCAGATATTATTGGTTAACCATGGAGACCGATTGTTGTAAACTTGTCAAGACCTGCCACAAGTGCCAAGTATACGCGGACAATGTCCATGTGCCGACGATTTCATTGAACGTGCTGTCGTCACCCTGGCCATTTGCTATGTGGGGGATGCATGTTATCGGCCCAATCGAGCCCAAAGCGTCCAATGGACACCGTTTCATATTGGTTGCCATCGACTACTTTACCAAATGGGTCGAGGCCGCCTCATATGCTAGTGTGACCCGCAATATGGTGGTCAAGTTCGTGAAGAGAGAACTGATTTGTCGATACGGACTGCCCAGCAGACTCATCATGGACAATGGCTCCAATTTGAATAATAAGATGATGTCGACATTGTGCAGCCAATTCAAGATCCAACATCATAACTCGTCCCCCTATCAACCGAAGATAAATAGAGCGGTCAAAACGGCCAACAAGAACATAAAAAAGATCATCCAGAAGATGGTGCTCTCATACAGAGAATGGCATGAAATGCTCCCGTATGCATTACATGCATATCGGACCTCTGTCCGTACTTCTGCTGGGGCAACGCCCTTCTCACTGGTGTATGGGATGGAAGTCGTACTCCTAATCGAAGTGGAAATCCCTTCATTGAGAGTTCTGATGGACGCTAAATTAGAAGAGGTCGAATGGATCTGAGTCCAGATGGATCAATTGAATCTATTCGAGGAGAAAAGATTGATGGCCATGTGTCACGGCCAACTATACCAAAGAAGAATGAAGAAAGCATTCGATAAAAAGGTACATCCTTGGGAGTTCCAGGAGGGTGATTTGGTGATCAAAAGATTGCTGCCTATGCAGAAAGCGCTGCACGAGAAATGGGCCCTGAATTATCAAGGACCTTATGTGGTTAAAAAGGCTTTCTCTGGAGGCGCATTGATCTTAGTGGACATGGATGGGAGAGACCTACCTAACCCTATCAATTCAGACGCAGTGAAAAGATATTATGCTTGAGAAAAAGGCCCGCTAGGTCAAAAACCTGCAAGGGCAGCCTAGGCAAAAGTTAGGGCAACTCAAACAGAAAAAGGCTTGTTAGGTCAAAAACCTGCAAGGTCGGCCTAGGCAAAAGTTAGGGCAACTCAAACAGAAAAAGGCCCGCTAGGTCGAAAACCCGTAAGGGCAGCCTAGGCAAAAGTTAGGGCAATACAAAGAAAGAAGCCTGCTAGGTCGAAAACCTGGAAGGGCGACCTAGGAAAAAGTTAGGGAAATTCAAGCAGGAAAAAAAGCCCGCTAGGTCGAAAACCCGCAAGGGTGGCCTAGGAAAAAGTTAGGGCAATTCAAGCAGAAAAAAGCCCGCTAGGTCGAAAACCCGCAAGGGCGGCCTAGGCAAAAGTTAGGGCAATTCAAGTAGAAAAAGGCCCGCTAGGTCAAAAACCTGCAAGGTTGGCCTAGGCGAAAGTTAGGATAATGCAGAAATCAAACTAGAAACTGGTTAAAGTAGCACCAACAGGGTGAATATAGGAAGGAATCGTTCCCCTTAATAAAGAGAGAGCATAGCCAAAGATTGGAAAAGAATGGCAATCGGCTCCTGTCCATACTTGGGCAAATCAGTGATTAGACGACGATCTAGGCCTTACACTGGAGCAAAATTTGGCAAGTATCTGGGTTCCTAAAAAAGCAAAGAATGGAATCAAGTTTGGTTGTGGTTGAAGCAAAAGGTTCGAGACCGGTCTGGGGCAAGTCGAATAAACTGGGGAAAATTTTTTCTTTTTCAGAAGCAGGGTTGATAAGACAGCGGACGTCACCGAAATACAATACTAGCACTAATCGTCTCAAAGGCATCCAACCAATCAAAATCACACCACCAGACATCTAGTCATAAAATGCCTTACATCATTTTCACCATCTTGTGAATTCCTTACCATATGCAACTGTATTTTCTTTTGTCTAAATGTTTGTACAAAATGCAACTAGATAAATTTTAAATGATAATTACTATTACTAATGCTATTCAAAAATCAAGTTTATGAGGAAATTTTCCTAATTGCAAATTCAATCTAATCAAAAGATCTTATCTCTCAAAAGAATGGCACGCGCGAAAGATACGCCTGCAAAGCCAAAAGGAAACAAGCAGCTCATGGAATCTAGCTCACTCTGAAGGACACGGTCAGTGTTAAAAGAAAGCCGGGAAGTCGAAGCCTACTAGTAGGCCCCCCTTTTGCATGTTTAATTTTCTAAACCACAACCCGATGCTCACAAACTGGTATGTGAGGATGTTTAAAATAAAAGGCTACATGTAGGGATCGAACTTGGGACCTAGGGTTTATTGGTAGCGAGCTAACCACTAGGCCAAACTGTGATGCTTAATCCAAATTGGTGCAAGTATAATTAAATAAGGAGGTTTGATGAAAGGTTGAATATGGGTTCCAATGGGGTTTGAACCCATGTCTCACCCCTCCCCTCTCAACAAGCTAACCACTTGACCTGGGCCTTCAAGTGGTGATTTATTACTCATACAAATTATTTAGCATATTCTCGCCCATGTATATGGAAAGGGGAAGCGTTCCTACTATAAACACCACCTAGATTGCTTTCCCTCTCCTCGGCTAGCTTCCACCTTTTCTCCTCACAGCAAGGGATTATATTCACAAGACTCTACACAAAATGAGAGTTTGAGGGTCCACTCTATTCATCCAATAGATACAGTCCCTGGTTGTAGACCTTAGAGGCTATCTAGCATTCAAATTTATCATGGTCCCTTGTGATAAGCCACTCCGAAGTAAAGAAACAACAGAAGCAATAATTTAATTAGGCTAAGATGGACAACAGCACATTGATCGAGGTTCACTATCACTGTAACTTAGCTATCAAAGTATCAATTATAGCCTTAGAGTTAGTTTCACATTTTAGAATTTGATGGTATTAAACACTAATTAGTGACAAGAACTGAAATAAGGATGCTTCCTTGATAAGCAGTTTGATAAGCAGTAATGTGAAAAGTTTATGATTCTTCAGGCTAAACTATTTCATATATGAAAAAGTGATGAAAAACTACATAGCCTAGTGCTAATCTTACTGCTACAATAATTTCGGGTTACACTCCTTGGCTAACAGTTTTCCTTGTTTCACTAGAGCTTGCTGCTGTACCAAAATTCATTTAATCTACAGGTAAACTAGCAGACACTTGAAGATCCCTGGTTGAGTTAGGGCCAAGACTTTTAGTTGAAGGTGAAGGATTTCTGACTACCTTTACTGTGCATCAAGGGTACTAACTATCAGATGTCGCCTATTCACAACAAGCTAACTCATCACTTTTATAATCAATTTGTCTTTGGCTAAGGACAACTCCTGGTACTATGATGTTACTTGGATTAATATGGAGCTGAGCTATTGTGAGGAGCATACAACTTCAAAAAATGTAGTAAACATATGGCTACAATAATTGACATAAACAGAGTATCACCATCCTAGGGAATTCCAGAATTTGGTAATTACCTAAGTTAAGCCAGTGATAGAAATATCATGCCTCACCTGAATGTTGGAACTATATTCTACTTCTTTTCTAATCCTATCCTACACATAACCATCAGCTATCATCCTAGGACACCTTATAGACAAGTTCCATAGGCCAACCAGTAAGGCCACAAAGGTGTTTTATAGGAGAAGAACAAGGAACTTCACAGAAGCATATACATATTATATTAGCAGAAGGTGAGTTCCTAATTTGGCTACCTCATGATAGATATAAGCGTTCTACCAAACTCAACAGACTCACATCATCAACCAAACTAAATCCAAACACACAGCAAATCATTTTTCAAACAATTAAGAATAGGTTTCTCCTTGATGAGAATCTCCTTCTCATTCATGATTTACAGGAAACAACCAAACATAACCAGAAGAAGTAAGTGTTTAATTAGCTTTGATCGTAAAAAATGAGAGAAAGAGAATGAAAAAAAACTAACCTATTACAAAGCCAATTTTGAATCTGCTCAATGTAGCAGAGTTAGCTTGCATGTGGCTTTACATCAGAATCCATGGATGTCTCTTTTCTTCCTACTCAAACTCACTAACTAAAGAAGTTTGGCATCAGAAACACAAGAGAACAGAGAGCATAGAGAATGAATCCTCTCTCGAAATCTTGTTGAGAGAGTTCTTCTGACTTCTTCCTCAACTACCGTGTATTTTCCTTGAGTTTCCAAAATCCTCGAGTGCTCCCATGAGAGAATGCTCCCCCCCTTTTTTTTTTCAGAAGTTTTCCTTCATATTTATATATCAAGAGCCGTGCTTCTTTTTTATGAATTTTGGGCGGGTCCGCTTTTTTCTTTTTATTCTTTATTTTTCATTTTCTTTTATTTTATTTTTTTGTTCCTAACTAATTCTTAACTACCTTAACTAACTTTTAATGACTCTAACAGTTTTCTTAACTGAAATTTTTTTCTTCTTTTTACTTTTGCTATTATTTTTATTTGTTTTTATATATTATTTTTATGCTTTTTTCTCTTTTCTTAATACTTTCCTTTTTCTTTTTCCTTTTTCTTGCTATTATTGTTTGTACTTGTTTTATTATTATTTATTTATTCTTTTATCATCTCTTTGTTTTTCTTCTTCTTCTTCTTCTTTTTAATTTTAACTTGAACATTAATTTGGAAATTTCATCTCGGACATAATTGAGTGTTTACACTAACCATCTACAGCATAACTTACGAGGCATAAGCTTTAGTCGAGGATTATAAAGGAGAACTTTTTTTCCAATAAAAAACTTCTTTCTTGCCAACTTTTTGTCATGAAAGGCTTTGACCCTTTCTTTGTAAATTTTAGAGCTTTCACATGCTTCGAATCAAAATTCTTCAAGGTCTTGCAATTAAAGCTTTCTATGGATCCCTGCTTGGTCCAGATCCATGTTCCATTTTTTACTGCCCAAAATGCTCTATGCTCTCATTCAACTAGAAGATGACATGCCTTACCAAAGACAATCTTATAGGGACACATTCCAATGGGTGACTTGTAAGTTGTCCCGTATGCCCTTAAAGCACCATCAACGCATACAATCTAGTTGTTCCTATTAGGTTGAATTGTCTTCTGTAGGTTCTTCTTAATCTCATGATTAGATACTTCAACCTGTCCATTTGTTTGAGGGTGGTATGGGGTGGAAGCTTTATGCATGACTTCATATTTATGGAGTAAGGCTTCCATTATGTGGTTGAAAAATTGAGTACCTTGGTCATTTATTAGAGCTCTAGGAATGCCAAACTTATTAAAGATGTTAGACTTAACAAAATTTGCAACAACTTAAGCATCATCAGTATGAGTGGCTTTTGCCTTCACCCATTTTGAAATGTAATCAACAACTAGAAAAATGTAAAAAAAAAAAAAAAACCAAAAGAGGCAGGGAATGAACCATAAAGTTTATGCCCTAATACGTCAAATACCTTACAAAAGAGAAGTGATTGTTGGGGCATCTCATTTTTATGTGAAATCTTCCTTGCTCTTTGGCACTTCTCACAAGTTATGCATAATTTTGTGCATCGCAAAACATTGTAGGCTAGTAGAAACCCGAGTCCAGTACTTTTCTAGCTATTTGTTTTAGCCCAAAGTGTCCACCATAAGCTAGGGAATGGAAAAAGGTAAAAATAGACTTGACTTCATGATCAGGAACACATCGTCTAATGATCTGGTCACTACATGTCTTCCAAAGGTATGGTTTATCTCATATGTAGTATTTGGCATCACTTTTCAACTTGGTAATTTTCAATTTGGTGAAGCATTTGGATATTTCTTTAGTAACTAGATATTTTACTAAATCTACATATCAAGGATCCTTCCCTTGTAGGTGATAGAGATGCTCCTTTGGGAATGAATCCGCAATCAAAGTTTCTTTAAATGGTTTGCTACAAGGTTCTTTGCACCATTCTTGCCTTTAATCTCTAAAGAAAATTCTCATAGTAGAAGCATCCAACGAATCAATCTTGGCTTAGCATCTTCCTTCTTTAGCAAGTACTTCAAAGCTACATGGTCATATAAAATGATAACTTTATATCCAAGTAAATAGGAGAAAATATTATCTATTGCAAACACAATTGCCAAAAGCTCCTTCTCAATAATAGTGTAATTGGATTAGGTTAAACCCAATGTGTGAGAGGCATATGCAATGACATGAGAGCTCTTGCTAACTCTTTGAGAAAATACAACACCAATGGTATAATTAGATGCATCACACATTAATTCATATGGAAGCATCCAATCAAGTGGTTGAATGATGGGAGTAGTTGTCAATCGCTTCTTTAGTTCATCAAAAGAGTCCTTGCACGCTTGATCAAACAAAATTTATATCTTCTTGTAGCATTTTGGAAAGGGGTTGTGCAATCTTGCTAAAATCCTTTATGGATCTTCTCTAAAAACATGCATGACCAAGAAAGAACATACTTCTCGCATAGAAGTGGGGTATGGTAGAGAAGTAATAATGTCTACCTTGGCCTTGTCAACTTCTAAGCCTATACTAGATACCAAATGTCATAAGACTATACCTTCCATTACCATAAAATGACATTTTTCAAAATTTAGAATAAAATTAGTCTCAATGCATCTATCCAAAAATCTACAGAGGTTTTCTAAACATGCATAAAAAGAAAAACCATATACAGTGAAGTCATGCATAAACACCTTTATGTAACTTTCTAAGAGATCAAAGAAAATGCTTACCATGCATCTTTGAAAGGTTCTAGGGGCGTTGCATAGACCAAAAGGCATCCTTCGATATGGAAAAGTGCCAAAAGGACAAGGGAATATGGTCTTATGATGGTGTTCTAGGGCTATATGTACTTGAAAGTAGCCTAAAAATCCATCTAGAAAGCAATAGTGAGATTTTCCTGCCAATCTTTCCAAAATTTGATTTATGAAAGGCAAAGGAAAATGGTCCTTACAACTAGCTTGGTTAAGCTTCCTATAGTCTATGTACACTCTCCAACTGTTTTGTATTTTGATGGGGATTAGTTCACCATTGTTATTTCTAACTACAGTCATGTTAGCCTTCTTAGGAACCACTTGCATTGGTTTACCCAATCGTTGTCTGATATGGGATAGACGATACTAGTTGCCAAAAGCTTACCCACTTCCTTATTTACAACATCTAGGATGGTTGGATTCAAACACCTTGATGGTTATCTGATAGGTCTCGTGTGTTCCTCTAGCCTACCCTATGAAAATAGAAGGGTTGATACTTGGAATATTAGCCAAAGTCCAACCAATTTCTTGTTTATGGCTTCTCAAGTTTTGAAACAACCTTTCTTCTTATTATGGTAGAAGGTTCTTTGGTATAATCACAGGAAGCTTCTCCAAATAAGCATACTTTAGATGTTTAGGAAAAGGCTTCAACTCCAAAGGAGGTGGGTTTATTATGGAAGGTAGGGATCTATCTAAGATTGAAATGTCTGCAACATTTTCATTTGTTGTATTTAAAGTATCTTCTTTCTAAGAAATTTGGTCTGAAGCATCTTTTAAAGAAGCATTAATCCTGGTACATATGTGCAAGTAAAATTATCCAAGTAATTTAAATTAACATCAGGAAATTCAAAAAGTAGATCATCAATAAAATAACCATCCACCAGAAGATTTATGGCATCATCACTTCAAATATGTTGAATTGGATGATATCACCTCCAAACTCCATAGAGTGAGTCCTTATGTGAATATTTATCCTTTTTTTTTTTGCAGTTTTGAAGAAGGGTCTCCGCAAGATCAGGGTTGCTTTATTGATGGATGACTTATCTTCCATATCCAAGTACTCTAGTTGGGTGTGTTGTACTTCTGTTGGCTAATTGAATCACCATACTAGTTGGCTTCAGTTCTCCAAGATTCAAATATTTATAAACTGATAAGGGTATGATATTAATAGAAGAACCTAGATCTAGCAATGCATCACCAAAGGTAGAGTTTCCTATTATGCAAAGAATGGTGAATGTTCTGTGATCTTTACATTTTTTAGGAAGGCTTGGTTAAATTAAGGTAGAAACATTACATCCCATGCTAATCTTCTCATTTCCTTTGAGTCTTCTCTTATGCATGCACAAATCCTTTAGAAACTTAGCATATTTAGGAATTTGCTTGATAACATCTAGGGCTTAGGATGGACCATCCAATTTGGGAAATGTAAAGACACTTTTTTATTAGCATAATCTAGGGCTTTTGTTTCATCAGATACTTCAAGTGCAGGTTGTTTATAGCAAGCTTCTTTTTGTTGAACATTTGATGTTTTATTGAAAGTTGGTGTACTTTTTTATTAGACTTTCCCTCTGATTAAGATGTCTTATCAAAGGTATCTCTAGGTATAGAGATAGATGCTTTTATTTGGTGTGGATTAGTCTGATCAAAGCTTTGTTGCTTTAAGATTGTGTAGGGTTTGTTTGTACTTCCTTGCCACTTCTCAAGGAGATGGGACTCACGCTTTTAGGACTTATGATGGGTTGAGAAGGTAATTAAGCATAACCTTGTGATTTCAATTGGTTGACAATGGTAGCCAATTTCCTAATTTGAGCTTGCAAATCTTGAATGGTAGAATTTATATTCTGTTGAAATTGAAGATTATTGGTGGCTAATTGTTTCACTAATTCATCTAAAGAAGGTTCAGAAGCATTAGAAGGTATATATTGTTGCATGTTCTATTATTGTTGTCTGCATGATGGTGGTTGATATTGGTTTTAAGAATCAAAGGTTTGAATCCTTTGTTGTTGTAGAGGACCATACCTCATGTTAGGATGGTTTCTCCAACTAGGATTATATGTGCCAGAAGGTGGTTCAAACTTCTACTGATGATATTTTGTGGAGACCAATATTGTTGTTCTATGGAAAATATATCATTCACTATAGCATCAAATGTTTCACTTTCTTGTAACATTGAGCATGCATCAATATGATGGTCTATAGAGGTGCATATGCCACATGTTGTAGCATCTCAAATTTTTTGCTTAGGGTTCATGACTAAAAAATAATTGATTATAAAATTTTCCCCTAAAATATCTAAGAAAATTAGAGATTTTTCTGTAAATGAAGAAAATGCCCCTACACTTAGGCAACCCTAATAATACATTATAAAAATATAAAACAAGAGCTAAATAAATTTTAAAGGATTATAGAACATCAAGAATGATCAAAGATAATGAGAAAAACTTAAAAAATAAAAAAGGGAAGAAAACATCCTTAGAAAACTCTGAAAACGACCTTAGAAAGCTCTACTTTCTTCACAGAGTTAATTAATTCCCAAAAAAATATCAAATGACCTTAGATTAACTTGGGAACAAACCAAATAGTGTTAGAATTTTCGGAGAGACAATTTGGAAACTTCTCAGGTAATGTTGAGAAAAATTACGAAATATCCCTGGAAGGCCAGTAGCATAAGAAAGTGTAAGGAAGAAGCTAAGAGTGATCCCACATAATGTGCACGAAATTTTCATGTGGAAAGCATGGTGATGAGTCACCAAATGAAGTCAACACAAGTAAACTCACAAAAGACAAAAATAATAAATGTTAAGATTCCATTAACCATGGTTAGGGCAAGATAAACATGATTAGTGACAAACTCAGCCTCATTAACACTAATCTTATCCTAAAATGATAATCCTTTACTATTAGATTTATTTTAGAAAATAGAAATTATATGCAAAAATACCTACATACCCGTAAGTGGGAATTTAATTCCCACATGCCTTAGGTGGATGAAATTTCTTAGGGACACCAAGGAGGGGCCTCATTTGCTATAGTTCCAACCTTCTAAACACTTGGAGAATCTCTCAAAATTTTCTCGAAGCTTAATCCACCCAAAACCTCAAAGATTTCACCTTAAGCCTAAACTTCGATCTTTGAAGTTTAGGCTAAATTAACACCTAACCACCAAGCCCCACCACCACACTTGGGAGAAGTTTTGTGGACCATATAAGGAGGGAAAGATTAGGCCAAGAAGCCCGACCAAAAACCAATCATTAAGTTTTCATCAAGTAGGATTTTGCTAATGTTTTTAAGCTTTAAATCTTGATTATTATGGTTTGTTTTCTTCTTTTTGTGGATCATTTCTCTAAGACCCATGGATCTCCTTGTGTTTGGATTCATGAGAGCTTAAGGCTGTCTTTGAATGGTTAAAAATGATAATCACCCATGTTTAATGATTTTGAAAGTTAAAATGAAGTTTGGATGGATTAAAATGCTTCTAGCTATCTGAGAAGCAATTTAATGAGTTAAAATTCTTTAAAAATACATTTTGATGCTTTAGGAAGTTTTGAGAGTTCATGAGAAAATTTTTTGAAGTGTTCATGTTATGGGATTTATGGATCTTGGAGTTGATGTAATGGATGTGCACTTGTTTTCCATGAAAAATACTATCTTTGAGATTTTTATGCTTACGACTTATGGGTTAAATGACTTAAATTTTTATCACAATTCCTAAGAGCTTGATATGGGTTGAATGACTTGAAAGACTATGAAATTTTTTATCACAAGTGCTAAGAGCTCGATATGGATTTACACTTACGATTTACCATGAGCAAAATGGATTTTTGGGACCAAAAATGAGATAAGCTTCATAAGACACTTAGAACCTTCATTAACCATAATCTAAGCTATGAATAAATGTTTAGTCTTGATGGACTTAAGTGTTATTAGGGCTACAAGTGCACAGAATCATGGAACAAAGCTCATATAAGAATGAATTTTGAGAAAAAGACCTTAAATGCTCAAGAAGGAGATTTTGGCTGCTTTTGGTTAATTAGGGTAAAAGATCTATAATTTCTAAGAATGATCTAAAACATGAGAATAAGTCCTAATGGATGTGAAATAATCCTTAAAAGAAGAAGAATTGAACCAAAATGCCTTAAATTCTAAAGGGGTGCAATTCAACCACTCCTTGGTTAATTAAGGAGAATTAGGTTTAAATTATTGATTAGGGTTAACCAAGAACCTTTAGCATGTAAATGAAAAGGAATAAAAGTGTAAGAAAGATTTTGGAATGGTTAGGATGACCATTCGGCCATAATGACTAAATTGGGTGGAATTAAGTTAAAACTTTAATTAAGTTGATGAGTAAGAATGATTCATGGAGTTATGAAATTGAAGTGTGACCATTCTGCCGTAGCTCTTAATAATGAAGAATAAGTTTTAAAAACTTCTAAACTTGGTAATGATTAATGGCCTAAACCTTAATTAGTAGGAATCATCTTCTAAAATTAAAGAAAAGTGAACCATGAAGCCTTAGGATTTAAGTGTATGTGTTTGGACACTTCTCAAGAATTAAGAGAAGTTTGAGTTAGAAATCTCAATTTATGTTTCCAAGAAGATCCTATGTAAGTTTAAGAAAAAATTTGAAAAATGCTAAAAAAAAAAGGCCTAAAATCTTATTAAGATTTAAGAATGGATTCTAGGAGGATTTAAGAAGATAATTGGAAGCTAATGATGGGGTAAACGTGAACTTAGAGCATTCTGCCACCTTGAGTTTAATTAGGAGAGAATGGGTTTAAAACCTTAATTAAGGTGTAATAAGGATGCTCATCATGAAAAAGAAATGAAATAAAGGTTTAAGTGAAGTTTGGTCATGGTATGGGCACCATTCAGCCATGTGAGACTAAATGTATGCAAGTAAGTTAAAATCTTGATGACACATAACCTTTAAACCTAATTTAATTAGGTTATGCATAAGACATGAAAATTGAAGCACAAAAAGAGTAAATAACTCAAGAGGTACAATGTTGCCACCTAATGAGAGATTCAAAGTATCATGATTTTCATGAAATTATGGGATACAACTTAACCTTTGAGAAAAGGAAAGGTTAAGAGATAACTTAGAAGGATGAGAAGAATATGCTCCCAAGAGTGATTCATCATAAAATGTTATGAATTAAGCAAGTTGGGCATGTTATGGGGGTATGTGATTATGTTGTCCAAGAATTTATGATAAGTTTAAGTAAGTCTTGATTTAGAAGATGGTTATTTGCTTGAGAATGTTATGTCAACTTGTTAAATTTCTTTATGAGTACATAAGAGCAATATGAGATCTATGATGATTACTCATGAAAGATGTCTTGTATGATGATCATGTATGAATATGTTTTACATAATGATCATGTTTGAATGATATTGTGAAAGTAGTTGTGATTAGTGACTAAATGTGCATGACATACTGATTGGGGTGATTAAACATGCATTTTGTTACTCTTGATTTCTTAAAGAGAATATATTATATGATGTGACTACATAATGAAGAGTGTAAATTGTATGGATAATGTTCTTGATTTGTTAAGAGAATGGTGTAAGACATGGTGAGTATGTGAAAAAAAAAAATTAATAAACACATACTTGAAAAGTTCCAAGTTAGGGACTTATGCATGTGTGGAATGTTTAGGACTACCCATGCTAAAAGTCATAGGGCTTAAAAATAAAATAAACTTAACAAGAATATACTTGAAAAGTTCCAAGTGAGGGACTTGTGCATGTGTGGAAAGCCTGGGGCTATCCATGTTTGTAGTGACAACCATGTAAGCTCATATTCTAATAATAATTATTGAGTACATGTGTGAAAGAGCTAATAACGCTTGAGAAATATTTAATAATGTACCATTAAGAGTATAATGGTGTGCCATATATTAATGTGTCAAGTAATATCTTAATGTTAAGTTTTATATGAGTATGATTATGTGTATGGCAAGAGATATTAATGTGTCAAGTAATATCTTGATTTTATGTTTCATATAAGCATGACTATGCATATGAAAAGAGATGTTAATGTGTCAGGTAGCATCCTGATGTTATGCTACAACATATTGATAAGGTGAAGCATGTTAAGAATGATGTTTGTGATTATGTTTGTCATGAACCCTTCCATAATTAAGGTGGAACCACTTCAGAGAATAGAATATTTCTAAAATAGGAAATAAATTTGTATGCTTAATACCTTTTTCATAAATAAATTGAAGTGGCTAGGATAGGAATAATGTCACTTATTTTAGGATAAAATCCTATTGAGAAACTTAGTTTTTTACTCCACCTTCCACCATTTTCTTTCTCAGGCCCTAACAGTGCCATTTGAGAAGGCAGTGATGGTCATGGAGACTAATCATGTAAGTTGGAAGGTGGGAGCCTCGGGGTCTTCAAACCTAAAGAAATGGTAGACGTCTGGACATATCAAATAATGTATAATATGTAACTGTTTTATATAACCTTGTATGTCTTATTTTAAACGACTTACAAAGAGTCATAACTTACTATTTCATATGAGTTGTACTACTTATGTACAAACCTATGAGAAGTATATATGGGTTATGTTTAGATTCATTTACTGTTGATTAGACATAATTAAAACAAAGGAACTAATTTGTAATGGAAATAACCTATACATGCTAAAAATTTCTTGGTAGTTTATTAACTGTTATGAACGCTATATTGACGAGGCTTTCATTTTATAACAAACGGTTTTAAAAAAAATTATCGTATTTTCTCTAATAATTATTTTCCAAATATTTTGCATCATGAGATAACAAACTAATAATGAAACCGAATGAATAACTTAAGTGTAAAATTGTTATTCATTTTTAGGGTGTTATACATGTTTTGGTTTTATTATCAACATTAAGTTGTTATTGTCCAATGGTCAACTGTCTTACGATGGAGGTTACTTCTTCAATTCTATTCTCCAATCGTCTCTAGTCTATATTAGTGGACACTTCATGGAGTCCTTTGGACAATGAATTAGTTATAAAATTGAATTGCTAAGAATTTTATGCCATACTGGCAATCAAATCTCGAGCCGCAGTAGGAGTTTTGTCCATAAGTGCTCCACCACTAGCCGCATCAACCATGCTTCTATCCATTTGTATATGTCCTTCATAAAAGTACTGGATTAGTAATTGATCACTGATTTGATGGCATGGACAAGTAGTGTATAGTTTCTTGATTTTCCTTCAATACTCAGAGAGTTTCTTGGGAGTTCTATCTGATGCCACAAATCTCCTCTCTGATAGCTGCTATTTTGGATGTAGGGGAGAATTTATCCAAAAATAATCTCTTCATATCATTCTAGCTTGTAATAGATGGTGGACATAAATAGTAAAACTAATCCTTAGCTCCATCATTTAAGGAGAAAGGAAATGCCTTCAGCTTGATATGAATTCCTTCTAGTCTCATCGTGGTATAAATGATGTGAAATTCTTTGAGATGTTTGTAAGGGTCTTCACCTGCAAGGCCATGAAACTTAGGTAACAAATGTATTAGCCCATATTTCAGTTCAAATGATGCATCAATATCAAGCTATTGAATACACAAAGGTTGATAAGCAACATCAGGTGCAAATAATTCTTTTAAGGTTCTATCAGCCATGTTATTAACAAAATGTTCAAAATTTCAAAATTTAAATATGAAAAATCACTACTACTATTTGTTTGGTTATTACTGAATGAATGTCTCCTACGTGTTCTTTTCAAATGATGGAATGTCCTATCAATCTTAGGATAATATGCATATAAATCTTCAGGATTGATTAGGTCATACAAAACAAGGTGGATTCATATAGTAAATCCAAGATTTTCCCTAAAAAAATAGAAATGTTAAAAGATTGACACAGACTCCTAATACGCCTAGGAAACCAAAAATGATCCTCGACAACGGCACCAAATTTTTGACACGCTTGTCGTAAACACCTCAAAATAATTTCTACATTTTTACCAATTATGATATAATATAATGTAAAACCTAGGTCATCTCCCAAAGACCAATTAAGATTCTTAAGTAAATTAGAAGAAAGTTAGAACATAGGGATTTTGTAAAGATTTAATATTACATTCAAAATATAAAATAAAGAATGAATCTAATTTGAGTTCATGATGATTAACTTAAGGAATTTATAGGCTATTTTCTTAACTAACCATTGATCACTAAAATCATGCATTATATTTATCAACCCATGATCATTCAGAACCCTTGAAATGATCCATGAATTCTCTACTAATAAGATTATCAGGATTTAGTTGATTATGACCAACAAGATCAAGTAACCACTTAATCTTCGATTAAATCTTAACCAATTTCACAATCAAATTTAGTTGAAGTAAGTAATAAAATGAAAACCTTCAAGTCAATTACATAATTTATGCTCTCCAAAATTTCGGTAAATGGTTAACCAATTAAAAATTAACTACACATGAATCAAAATATGTCAACCGAACAAACTTTGATTAAAAGAATGAAATTGAAGAATACAGTAAAGAAAAGTAGAAATAATATAGAAAGCATGTAAATAAAGATCAAAATCTCATAGTTAAAATGAAAATAAGCTTGAATATTTGAATTGAAATTACAAACTTAACTTCCATGAAGGAGGAAAAACTAATAATAAAGAAAAACTTAGCCTTCCACAAAGGAGGCAAACCTAGTAACAAAGAAAGAAAGATGAAAAATAGCATTGGAGTTAATATCCAAGGGTGTCTTCTTCTCTTATAAACCCTCCTATTTATAGAGGATATTTTATGCATTATCTTCAAAAGATCTCTCACCATTTTTTATTTCTCCATCCTTTTATTGCATTCATATGCACTTTATTAGAAAATACAAAACATATTTGACTTTTGTCACCAACCAGCACACCAATTTTAACGTTGATTGCATCATAATTTCACATATTCATGTGCCCAAATTAGAGCTTGAGATTTGAACAAAAGTTGGATCCCTGGATGTTATACTTCTAATGAATTTGATTTCATCTCAATTTGACATCTTTAGGTTAAGAAATCACTAGATATTTTCACACTGTTCAAGTTCAGCGTTATCAACACTACCTTATCTTTTGAGATAATTTCAGAGTTCTTTACATCCTATTTAATCTCTAATCTTCCTTTGAAGTTGTAGATATCTATTAAAGATTTCCTTTTAAAGATAAATTTCATGATTTTTGGATGCTTAAAGCTCTCGTTATACTCAAAATACTATAATAGCATCATTTTAATGATTAACCTGAGACATTAATTAAACTCAATATGAACCCAAACTCATAAAGTATTATAAAGACCACTTAACTGAACATATAACAAGTATTAATGAGATAAATATGGGAGATAATTATTTTGGAAAGTTATTTTTATCAATGCTCATCTCCTGCATCATTATCCATCTTCTCTTCCACCATCTACAACTCCTGCCAGGGATGTTGTAGGTGTTCCTATTACTGATATACAAAAATATAGGTGCCATGGGCCCCTCGTTGGATCATCCTTATGTGTAACCATGTCGAGATGTCCAATGGTATGATCTCATGCATTTGGGTCACCGTCGAGCAAGGGACCTTGTGGTGATGATAGAAAGCGATGATGTAAGAGCCAATACCTATGTAGGCCTTCTGCCCCATTTACTAGTGATGTCCAATCCCTTAGTAGGACATAAGGAAGAATCGTCAAGGGTCAACCCTACGACCTTGTACCACAACCCATAACACGAGCAAGTGTGTCCAATAAATGACTCTTATGTTGTTGTTTTTAGCGAAAATTTCAAGCATTAATCACTTTTTTAGCATCTTAAGCATAGGGATGGTGATGGATTTCAAGATATGAGGGTTATATTGGTATTACCTCGTAATCTTATGCTAGAAGCCCCTTCTATGAACTCCTTTGATATGGCTATGAAGGCACCTAAATACTCCTTTGTGAAAATACCCTTAAAAGTCTCAAAACCAAAGGCAACGTAAAATTTGCCAAGGTTAGTCGCGATGTTGCCCCTCCTAGTTAGTATTGGATGATGTGTGTAGGCATCATCTACATGGAAGGGATGATGACAAGATAAGACAAAAACTCCAATGTGGATTCTCAGTAGGAGGGTTCCCCAATGAATGAGACCCTAGTCCATACTAATGCATCCAAAAATCCCTTCATTTGGGCCTTTACATAGGATCTCTAGTGATTCCTCCTCCTCAAGGCTTTATGTGGAGTTGAAGAAAAAGATGCCCAGCCTCTCGAGTCAGACTTGTATGCCAACAACTTCCTCTATGGGTATGGCTTAGGCTAGTCCTTATGAAGGTTTGGCCTTAGCAACAAGGGATGCACGACTTATTTTTTGAATGCAAGGAGGAATTTTTCTACAAAAATAAAATATTCAAAATTAGTTCAGTAGATATTGCCATGGTTGTGCACAAGTGAACATGGTCGTGTTAGATCAAGATCAAGTAACCTTTCATTATAGGCATGACTATGCAAACAAGAGCATGATCGTGCTAAACATGAAATGAAGAATTGGAACAATCGTACAAAACAAGGAGCACAACTGTGCTCATGATGCAAACCTAAAAACTGATGATATTGCACAGGTGTGTAGACAAAAGCACAATCATGCTTACTATGAAAGCCCAAAAAGTATAAGTTTGCAAGACCATGCAGACTAGGGTAAGACCGTGCTCATGATAAATACCTAGAATTTGAGGAATTTGTACGATTGTGCATCAGAGGTACAATCATGTTCATGAGCAAGGACTTCTTCCGTCGAGCAAGGGCTTGTATTCAACCATGCTTTGTATTTAACAAGGACTTCTTCCAGCCTAGCAATTGTGGGATCGGGCCCTTCAATAAGGAGAACCAAAGAAAAGCAGGTGCATACGTGGGTGATGCTAGGTGACGGAGGTAACAGTTGAATTAAAGGAACCCACACCCCCATGCATGGTTTAAATTAAAGCAGAGGTATTAAAGACGTAACCACAAGCGTGGCATAGTGGTGTTGCGGGTGCTACAAGACCCCCAGGACACGGGATCGAGCCCCTGGGGAACCAATTTTTATTTTTTAGTCACTAAGCCGCATGGTGAGCCTCGAGCCGTTAGTTGAGCCACACGAGCCGGATGAGCCACGAGTCGCCGGACAGACTCCAAGCCATCAAGCAAGCTGCCCAGCCACCATCCAAGCCGAATGAGCCGCGAGCTATAGACTAGCCTCCAAGCCTCTCCCAAGCCATCAAAGCCCTTCCAGCCACCAGACAAGCCACTTGGACCCCAGAATTCTCCAAAATTACAATTAGGCCCCCCAAATTTCTTAAAATCTCAAATGGACCCCCTGCACTTCCCAATATTCCAGTTTGGCCCTTATACTCTTCATTATTCCAGTTTGGCCCCTACACTCTTCATTATTCCTTGGCCCTTACATTCTTTATTATTCCAGTTTGGCTCCTATACTCTTCTTCATTCCAGTTTGGCCCCTACATTCCCCATTATTCCAAATTAGCCCTAACTAAAATTAATTTTTTCCTCTTGTTTTAAATCAAATTCTTTTTTTCTCTCTTTCAAATAAAATCAAATTCTTTTTCCCAAATCAAGTTCAATTTCTTTTAGATCCTCTTTCTCCAATTAAAATCAAGTTTAATTTTCCATAAAATGTCAAGTCAACTATTTCATTTCGACCAATTCCTTTTCTCCAAAAATTTTCAAATCAAGATTAATCCAAAAAATAGAATCAAGTTTAATTCCTCCTTCCATCAAATCAAAGATCAAGTTCAATTCCTTTTCTCAAATATTCGAAAATCGAGTTTAAATCTTTTCACCAAATTTCAATCAAATCGAGTTCATTTCCAATCTAGCCCAGTTTGTTTTACATCAAACCCAATCTTGTTCTCAATTATTTTAAATTCTTTGGTTCTAGGTCTCACGCAATGAACCCTAAGCACAAACTGGTAGCTTTTTCTGTTGTTTGATGCTTAGGAATTCATATGGGTCCCAAGTGAAGCTGTAGTGGTTTTGGACCCTGTGCATATGTGGACTAAGAACCCCTTTCAAATAAATCTCTAGGAAAATTTATTTTGGAATCTCTAGGTCTCAGCGATGAACCCTAAGCACGAACTGGTAGCTTTTTCTACAGTTCGATGCTTAGGAATTCATATGGGTCCCAAGTGCAGCCGTAGTTGTCTTGGACCCTGTGCTGTGGACTAAGAATCCCTTTCAAATAAATCTCTAGGAAAATTCATTTTGGAATCTCTAGGTCTCACTCAATGAACTCTAAGCACGAACTGGTAGTTTTTTCTGTTGTTCGATGCTCAGGAATTCATATGGGTCCCAGGTGCAGCCGTAGTTGTCTTGGATCCTGTGCATAGGTGGACTAAGAATTCCTTCCAAAAATATTTTCAAAATATTCTTTTTCAAGCAACTCTGAAGGTCAAGCCTTCGAGCACCATTCATTTTCCAACACTCCTTTTCAAGCACTTCTGAAGGTCAAGCCTCCACAAACCAAAACTACGTAAGCCTTGAGTTTCCCATTGCACCGGGCAATACGTAGGAGCAGGATCAAGTCCTGTCAGGCTAACCTCCATCAATCTATTTATTTTCACATTAATTAAGGGATCAAACAATTTTCAAAAATCACACACTCAGTTTAAGGGTACCATTCTTCGGAACGGGCGAGTGGAGTGCGTAACACCTTTCCCAATTCGTAACCGACTCCCGAACCTAAATCTCTTCCTCGAGTCAGGGTTTTTTCCAAGTATTTTCCCTTTAAATAAAAATTTGGTGGCGACTCCACTTAATCCAATTAAAATTCTATTTTTAAAAAATTTTAGCTAGTTCGTCGTCTTGTCGGCATTACGGTTGCGACACTCTACCTTCTATTCTTAAGGAAATAAGCTCATTCCTAGATGGTCATCACCATCTCCTAATAGGTAAAGAACCTTTTTGTCTTCCCAATAGAACAATTTTTGCAGAACCCTTTTTTCTCCAATAAGAACCCTTTTTTCTCCTCTTAAGCAGGATACTGAGTGTCCTCTGGATGTGCACAAGGTACATAAAGAGTGGATTAACGTTTCACATAAATTTTCTTTAGTGATCTCTTAAACCATTTAGGTTCATTTTAAAGGCTTTCCGATAATCATACATGCTCAAACAATATTCAACCAAGATGCTATGCACATTTAGATCTCAAATTCTATCAAATCATCAATCATATAATCTTTTAATTTTACATAACAAGGTTTCTTAAGGTACCTAACCTAAGTTTTAAAACTCCTTTCTTCCTATTTAACTTAGGGTTCCTAAGGCCTTCTATTTTACTTTTCCATATCTTAAAAGTTGATTTTTACCAGTTGAAGACTAATTCATCTATTGGTACATAACTTAGAAATTTGTAAGACTTCTTCTTCATTATTGAAAGTCATGGCCGAATGGTTTAGAATAGTTTTCCAACCTCATGGTTCATTCCTAATCACTTAATTTATGCATGCCTAGGTTTAGTCTTGAATCATAGTGAATTCTTAACTTTCTTTCACTAACTTAGATATTATGTTCAAATGAGTTCCCTAACCTTTTAAAAACTTACTCTCATTTTTAATCCCTTCTACTTATATGCCAAGGATGTTTAATTAATACTAGTTAAGAATAAAATCTTCTTCTTGATCAATTTTCCCTAAGGTGGTCGAATGGATCCCTTAACTATTTTTAAAAATTTCTTACACTTTTAATACCTTATACTTACATGCCAATGATCCTTAATTAAACCTAGTTAAGAATTAAAACTCCTCCTTGACTAATTGACTCTAAGGTGGCTGAATGCCATTTCTAAAATTTAGGGCACTAAATTGCCTTTTTAATTAACCTAGGTTGACCAATTCTTATAGTTGAAGTTTAGGCAACAAATTTTACCACGTTTAGTTAATTTTTAGGTATTCTCTCCAATCCTAAGGGTCATGGCCAAATGACTACTCTCCTCCACATAAATTCATGGTTCATTTTTAATTACCAACTTATGCCTTTTCGAAATCTAGCTTAAGTATTCATTATGAATTTCACTTAATTTTTATCTAGTTTGGTTATTATGAACTTAGCCACTTTTAGACTTTACTTACACCTTTAAATCTTCCAATTACCTAATTAAAATTCTTAATACACCATTAACCAAGTCATAAGCTTATTTTTCCTTAAGTTATACTAGGATGGTCGAATGCACACCTAGTGGTTTGTAGGCCATTTTACCTTAAATTCTCTTCTTCCAAAGGTATTTTTCACATTGTTTAGAACTTAGTTACATGGTTTGTATCACTTCTAAAAAATTTTATCTTTAAGTTTACCATTATGGTTGAATGCCCCTTTTGCTTTCTAAGGTTACCTTTTCAAATTTTGTTCTCATCAATCTTGATTCCATGATTTTATACACATGTAGCACCTTAAGCACTTGAACTTGTCCAAACTCCATAGCTTGGGTCATGGTCAAATTGAGTCTTAAATATCTTGTGAGGCTTGTGTCATTTATTGTCCCAAAATTACAAATTTCACTTAGTAGTTTTTAGAACCATATCCAAAGCATGCTTTTGGGACTTGTAAATTAATTTTCCTTTCAATTTTCAATATATAAGTCCATGGGTTCAGATCTGGACATAATATTACACAAGTCCATCATAGTAAGAAAATCAACAACTTTCAAGCATTTAAACATAAAAACATGCAAGATATCATTTTTTTCAAACAACTAGTTGTATATCCATAAGATCTACTCTAAGATCCATCCATCTCCTACCAAGAACACTTCAAAAATTTACTCATGACTTCTTAAAATTTCTTAAAGCGTCAAAGTGAATTTTAAAAGAATTTTCACCAATTAAATTTCTTCAAAGTTACTTAAAAGCACTTTAAACCAATTAAACTTCATTTTATTTTTCAAAATTCACATAAAAATGATTATGTTTATTTTGGACGGTTTAAAGGTATCCTTGGGCCCTTATGAGTCCAAACAAAAGGAGCTCTATAGATTTTAGAGAAAGGATCCACAAAGGGGAAAAAAAAAACCAAATCATAAAAAGTAAGATTAAAGCTTAAAATGACAAAGTAGAAAATCCTACTTGATGGTGACTTGGTGTGGGGTAATGGAGGGGCTGTGGTGGCTGAACTTGGTCCCCCCTTGATGGTCCACAAAGATCTTCTTGGTTAAAGTGGTGGGGCTTAATGTTTAGAACTTAATTTTAGCTTAAAGATGGAAACTTAAGTTGAAGGTGAAAGGTTAAAATTTAGGACTTGGTTCCACTTGGAGAGAGTTTGGAGAATTTTTCTAAGTGTTTAGGGAGTAAAAATTGAACCAAATAAGGTCCCCCACCTCCCATGTAGCTTAGTTCATTTGGCCAAGCAAGCATAAAATCGAATTAATTTTTCACTTAAGGGTATTTTGGTAAATTTGCATAAAAGTTTCATTTTTCAAAACAATTGAAAATGTAAGAAATTATCATTTTATAATTTTATTACTATTAATGGGGCTTATTTTGTTACTAATCATGTTTATTTTTCCCTAAGCATGGTTAATTTTAATTAATGATAATTAATCAAGGTCAATTAACCTTAACCATGGTTATAGGAATCTTAATATTAATTATTTTTATCTTTATGAGTTTACTTTGGATGGACTTCACATGGTGACTCATCACCATGATTTTCACATGGAAATTTTATGCACAACAATGGGGCTCACTCTTAGTTTCTTCCTTATACCCTATTGCCCTCTTAGTTTCTTCCTTATAGCCTTCAACAGTGTTCGAAAAATATCCAAATTGTTCTTTTGAAAATTCTATCACTTTTTGGTTTGTTCCCAAGTTAATCTAAGGTCATTTAATACTTTTTTGGGAATTGACTAGCCCTGTGCAGAAAACAGACCTTTTTAGGGACGTTTTGGGTGTTTCAGAGTTTTCTAAGGGCATTTTCATCCCTTCTTTGTGTTATAAGTTTTTCTCATTACTTTTGATCATCATTGATGTTCTATAATCCTCTAAAATATATTTTAGCTCATGTTATACATTTCTTTTTCACATTATTTGAGTTGTCCAGGTGCAAGGACATTTTTGTTATTTTTACCAAACTTTCTAATTTCTTTATTTTTTGTTCCAAATTCTACTTAGCATCATTCTAGAAATTATTTGCGGTCTTTATGAAAATTTGTGGGTGTTACAGGTTCTTCATGTTTTGAACTTAAGGCATCTATATCTCTACGTTATGGAGTCACACATCCATGTTTTGGAATTCTAATTCCATAAGGGTTGACTCCTTACACTCTTGTCTTTAACCTCCCTGATTCTACACATAAGGAAACTAGTAAAATTTTTGAGAATTGCTACGAAAACTATTACCTTGATGCCCTCCCCAAGAGATATTGGGATGATTCTTCCAAATTGGGTTATTCTCCACAAAGTTGGTCTCCTCATTTTGTTGAGCCACGTGGGCTTCAACCACACATTCTTTATCATTATTGTGTATGGACCCACACAAGTTACACAAGATGGATTTAGGTGCACATGGAGTTTGGACCAATGGGGCAAGTTATGCCCTTACCTATATAAGATCTTCCACTTTTTCTATTCAAGACCTCTATTTGACTTGCTATTGTGGCGGTGTCATCCACCTAGTATATTCCTATTGGTTAGGAGTCCTTTTTCTTAATTTGTTTGTTCACAATCACCATTGGTTGCTATTAGCAACCAAGTTTCCTATGATCTCCTATATGTCCTCCAGGGGCTATGTAGACTTCCTTTGCTTGAAGTTGCATCAATAACATCTGTATTGGAATAGAAAACGATGTTGTAAAAGATCTTCACAAGATGGGGCAATTGATACCCATGTGGGAACCTTCAGAGAAGACTCTGGAAACTGTTCCTACACGTATCCCCTGATTTCTATAGAAAAACCCAAGTTGAGTGAGATCGATGATAACAATGTGTTCGAGTAAAAAATAATATTTTAAAGCAAAGGATAAGGGCAGGTAGGTATAGGGTCATTTATATATGTTCCATCTTTGTCCCTAATCTACCCCAATATACTAAATTATAAAAATATCCTTATTATTTTAGAAATATTATGTAAAATTAGTTAGGCTAAAAGAGTAATAAAATATGTAAATTTTAAAACTATATAACATGTAATAAATTATAAAATAATTAAAAATAGAATGGGTGCAAGGTAGCTTTCCCCAACCCAATTGAGGATAGGAACAGGTTTAATTTTCATAAATCCAGCATAGGGGTGGGGAACATGAAACCTACCTCCCAGCTAGTCCCGTTGTCATATCTAGCTAGTTGTTGTATTATTATTTTTTTTACACAGAGAATGACACACTTATCTAAGTTTTATGTTGAAAGATATTTTTATACAACTATTACTATTTTTGTGTTTATTTAGTCAAATGATAATTTTAATTATTTTTAAATTATTATTTACTTTTTTTATTGATTTAGTTTTGTTCTTAAGTTTTTTAAATAAAAAAATTGGTTTGGTTTGATTTGATTTGATTTTCCTAATAATTTCAATTGAATTGAACCAAACTACAAATATTTGTTATAATCTTCGAATGATTTTTTTTCTTAAAATTAAATTCAACCGCACCATAAACACTCTTTCATAATAATGTTCATATCCATGTAACTTTTTTATTTTTATTTTAACCTTATTTGATTTTATTACATTATATCATCAACCATATTTATTACCTTACTTTCTTTTACTCTCTTTTTCCCTTAGTAACTACTCCCAAGGATATCTACAAATCTTTATTCAAATTAAATAGATGTAGTGATGAATCTTTCTTTTCTTTCTTTCATTCATGAAGGAGTGATTCTTAAATTGAAAATTATTTTCACCAAAAAAATACAAAAGATATTTACAAAAATAATTAGACTTGTACCTAAAAATAATAAAATCTACTTTTACAATTCATGCAACATTTATGTTAAAGATCAATTCATCTAGTACTCCATTAGAATCTGTGTTTAGCTAGAATTGAAAAATTTTTAAGGTATAAAAACTCTAGTACTTAGTAATGTGATTCAATTTTATGAATTACCTTAATTTAAATGTTAAAATTAATTTTTAAGTTATCATATTCTTACAAAGTTTTTAATTCTATCTTTTAATAAAATTACTATTATTTGAAAATTGTTATTAAACTCTTACACTATAAAAAAGTGTTCACTTTAGTGAAGGTTTTAAAAGATAAATAGTGGTGATTTCAACCTTCACCAGGCTCTTTCTGTCAAATCAAAATTCGTCAGTAATTATCTACTGGGAGGCATTTTAATGACGATTCAAATGATATAACTGTCATAATTTAATAAATTGTATCGATTTAATAAATTTTGTATTAATATATACAATCGTGAGAAAATATTGGTTGGAAAAATCTATTTTTTTTTATAGTGTTTAGAAGCATCTACTGTAACACCAATAATTTCTCATGATAGACTCCCTAAGTTACAAATATCATTAACAAGAAATAAAGTAGAGATAAGAACAGAAGTTAAGAGAAACTAGAGAATATCTAACAAATAACGAAAATACCCCTATATTATGATGACACAAATAAATGTGCACGACCCAAAATAAAAGTTAAAATAAATTCTAAATATTTAGAATCCATCAATGATGGCTATAAAATCATAGGAAAGGAATAGTAACAAAGAGAGAAAAAAATTCCATAAAAAACGTCCAAAAATACCTACAACGCCCCTTAGAAACTGTTTTATATAAAGGCTAAATTGTTTTAAAAAAAAAGGCAAATAACCTAAGAATGATCCAAGAACAAACCAATTAGTATTAGAAACATCAAGAGAATAGTTTGGGAACTTTCTAGGAGATTCTCAAAAAATTGCCAAAATTTCTCTGGAAGGCCGGTAGGACAAGAAAATACGAAGTAGAAGCCATAAATTGGACCCTATCCATTATGCATGAAATTATCATGTAGAAAATAAGGTGATGACTCATCCCATGAGTCATCACACAATTTATGACTTGTAAGACAGAAGTATTAATGAGGAGAGATAAAATTAATTATGCTTAAAGTAAATTAACCTTGATTAATTAAAATTAACCATTCTTAAAATAAATTAATCTTGATTAGTGTTAAATTCAGATTGATTAAGTGTTAAACTAATCCTAAAGGATGAATTCTTACATTTACATTTAATTTGAAAAATAGAAATTACATGTAATTGGACCAAAATTCCCTTAAGTAGAATTTAATTCCCACATGCCCTAAAGTGGTCGAATTTGATCTAAGGCTAAGGAGGTTCAATTTGCTTCATTATCAACCTTCTAACGACTTAAGAAAATTCTCTCAACTCACCCAAAAATCTAACTTCTCTCAAAACATCAAAACCTATCCTAAACTTGAACTTCTATCTTTAAAGTTTAAGTTATGACAAGACAAATCAACAAAGCCCCACAACCATCACAAGGAGATTTTGTATGGACGACCAAGGAGGAGGGAACCAACTTCAAAATATAACACCCTAAAAATAAAGTTTGTTTTTACACTTAAGTCATTCATACGGTTCCATTATTAGACTATTACTTCAGGATGTGGAATCTTTAAAAAATAACTATTAATGAAAATACTATAATTTTTTTAAAACACTTTGCTATAAAATGCAAAACTCATTGAACTCATATCGGAAAATAAATAAGCAAATGTCCTCGCTTGCGTTTAATTAATAAATTTTCTATGTTGTTTTTACCAGGTTTTGTACATCTCTCTATTAAGCAAAATTACAATTTATCATACTTACATACATGTTATAAAATTATACAATCCATATTTATACATAATTCATATATACTATGATAAAAACTACATACTAAATAAGTAGAATAGAATCATCTAACTATATTACAAAATCTATATTGTTTGGTAAGACATAGTTCCTAGTATAGATCCAGCTATAATTGCCTAGAGGCTCTAACAACCCGGATTGTGTCATCACTCTCTACGAACACCACTGCCTCCATGAATTGAACTATTGGAGTCTGGGAATAAAATGGTGGGAGAAGGGGTGAGAAACTAAGTTTCTTAACATGATTCTACCCTAGGGTTAGTGACATCACTTTCATCCCAGCCACTTCAACTGATTAGAAAATATGTCATGCATACACGTTTATTTTTAATCTTTAGAAAATTTTAACCGAAATGGATTTATTTTACATAAACAAGAATTAGTTTTTAATTAAGCATACAATATACATAGTCTAAATTGCATAAGTCATATAAACCTTGGGTTTCACATTGTAGATATGATTTGACTATCATTTCATTTATACCTTAACATAATTCTTTTCTTTTCTCTATCACTCTCTTAGTGATAATCTAAGGCATAGGAATATAATACTACTTAGTCAAATAATATCTTTTCAATGGATTTACTACTTTACCTTCTATTCTTGGGACATGAGCTCATTCATCGATGATCGTCACCATCATAAGCATTAAAGACCTAACACTTCATAATAGAAGGATTTTTGGAGAACCCTTTGTCTCCACCATAGAATGACCTTTCGCCTTCTGAATATGTACATGGCACATTAAGAGTAGTATTAATGTTTTACATAAGTTATTTTTTTTAATGATCCCTTAGTTAAGTAAGTTCCTTTTAAAATCTTTCAGATAACAAGCATGCTCAAACAAAATCCAGCCATTATGCCATGCACATTTAGTCTTTGTTTTCAAACTACTTTCACATCCTCATCCATACATGAACATCATATAATACATTACTCTTTAAACAATCAAAAGTATTGTTCATACACTTTACGTGCGTCTTTGTGTATTCACAAAACAATACAACAAGTTGGCATGATATTTCTAAATAGAAACTAATCTTATAATCAAGACTTTCTTAATTAAGCTTGATGTTAATACCTTGGGGAATATGTATACTTACTCTCAAGCTTGCTCAACTTTTTTAATTCATAAGATTTATGATGAATCACTCATAGGATATTAGTCCATTCATCCTTCTAAGTTACCTCTCAACCTTTCATTTTCTCTAGTTAGCGAATGGCCTTTCTTAGTTGTTTACTCTTTGTGTTCCTTAAATTGAATACCTTATGCAAAACTTACTTAATTCAAGTTTAAGTGTTATATGTTCTACGTTTTTTGACTAATAAGTTGGCTAGTTAGATTTGTTCCATTAATGAACCTACTTGCTTTCCTCCTTGTTCATGAATTTAAAATTTTCTACTCATGACTTATATAGTTATCTTTAAACATCCAAAATAGCCTACATGTCCTTCATACCTAGGTGTCTCTGAATTCACATGTCTTAGTCCTAAGGTGTTATGGTTCAATTTTTCTTCCCTTAAAAAGGTTATTACATTAATTAGAATTTAGGCTATTAATTAAAACCAAGCTTAGAATTTTGGGTTTTTCTTCCTTGTTTGGTGAGCATGGCCGAATGCTCTTATTTCCACCTCTACTTCATAATTAATTTCTAATCACCTCCATAAGGTCATTTAGATTCACTCTTAAAATCTAGCAAGGTTTTAACTCGTTCTTACCAATTTTTTTCGATATGGCCAAATTGTACCCAAACATTACCAAGTCTCTTTCAAATTTAAATTCATTCCTTAAACTTGTTTAACCTCCATTTTACATATTAATTAATTAAACTCATATTTCCCTAATTACATGAAAAGTGGTCGAATCCACTAGATGACTAAAACAAAGGTGCTTTTCTCAATTTCTTTCCATTTGACCTTTGTGTCATGAAGTTTAGCACTTGGTACATCATATGTTCTTAGACTCATTCATGATTTGTCCTTGCTTCATAGCTTTGGTCATGGTCATGGTCATGGAAGATCTTTAGTGACATATTCAACTTTTGGTCCAATATTCCACCTTTTCTCTTAGTAGATTTTAAGTCCAAGTTCTAGTTAAGTTTACAGTTTTTATGAAATAAATTTTTAATCTTTTAATATATTTAACATTTGAGTCCAAATTTTTAATTTTATTAAAGTTCAACTTCAATATTAAAACTTTTAAGAAAATGTATAAAAAAGCTTCCAACTTTGAGCACAAAGATCTTAAAGAAAAGCATTATTCAACACAAACAAGTGTAGATGTATTAGATCTACTGGAAGATATATCCATCCCTTACTTTGATCACTTCAAAATTTTTCACACAAACTCTCAAATCTGCCCCAAACCATTAAAAATCATTTTTAATAAATTTTAACTGATTAAATTGCTCCAAGGGTTGCTAGAAGCATTTTAATCCATCAAAACTTTCCTTTAACTTCCAAAAATCACTAAAAACTTGGTGACGCTCATTTTGAACTATCAAGGGAATTTTTGAAGTCCTATAAGCTCAAGAAAAATGGTTCCATATATCTTAGAGAAGGATCCACCAAAAAGAAGAAAATCAAACCATAACTACATGATTAAAAGCTTAGAAAAATATATGGTAAAGACCCAACTTGTTGAAGAATTTTATGCAAGTTTTGTGGGTCTTTGAAGTTGGAATCATCCCTCCTTGGTGGTCCACACAAGATCTCCTAGTGATGATGGTGTGGCTTGATTGATTTGTTTTGTTTTAACATAAACTTCAAATATGGAAGTTTAAGCTTAGTGTAGATTTTGGTGCTTTGAGAGAAGTTATAGTTTTAGGTGAGTTTAGAAAGATTCCACAAGTGCTTATAAAAATGTTAATGGAGAAAATGAGCCCCCTAGGTGATCCTAAAATATTTTTTCCACCTAGGGCATATGGGGATTAAATTCCCACTTAAGGGTATTTTTGCCCATTTACTAGTAATTTCCATTTTCTAAATTAAATGTAAATGAAGGAATTATCCTTTAGGATTATTTTAACACTAAATATTCTGAATTTTTCACTAATCAAGGTTAACTTATTTTAAGCATGGTTAATTTTAATTAATCAAGGTTAATTTACTTTAACCATTGTTAATTTTATCTCTCCTCATTAACATTTTTTTTACATGTCATTAATGAAGTGATGACTCATGGGGTGAGTCACCACTTCATTTTTCACATGTCCAATCCATACGCTTGCATGGGGTCACTTCCTGGCTTCTGCTTTGCATTTTCTTACCGTATTGGCCTTCAAGAAGTATTTTGGTAATTTTTTTAGCATTTTCTATGAGGTTCCTAAATTTTTCCTCCAATGTTTCTAATACTTAGTGGTTAATATCAAATCATTCTGATGCCATTTCCCATTTTTTCAAGAACAGTTTATTCCTTGTGGAAGATAGAACCTTTTAAGGACTTTTCGGGCATTTTTGAAGTTTTCTTATCGTTTTTTCATCCTCTCTTTGTTCCTATTCTTTTATTATGAATTTATAATCATCCTTTATGTATTATAATTCTTTAGAATGTCTTTTAAACTTTGTTTTAGGTTTTTCCTGCATATTATTTGTGTTATATTAGTGTAGGGGCCTTTTCGTTATATGCTAAAAATTTTATAATTTCCTTGACTTTTGTTCTTATCTCTACTTTATTTCTTTCTAAAGGGTAATTTTAGCCTATAAATTCTATTATGAGAAATAAATTTTATTACAGAAAAGACCCACTGAACCTTCATAAAATTCTTCAACAAGTACGGTTTTTACCATACATTTTTTCTAAACTTTTAATTATGTGTTTATGGCTTGTTTTTCTTCTGTTTTGGTGGATCTCTCTCTATATTTTATGGATCCCACTTGGTTTATTTTTATGGATTTTAAAATTTTTGTTGATGTTTAAATATGACCATCACCAAGCTTTTAGTGATTTTTGAAAGTTAAAAGGGAATTTTGATTGATTAAAGTGGTTCTTGTAACCTTTGGAGCAATTTAATTGGTTAAAATTTCTTAAAAATTATTTCTTTGAAGTGTGGGAATATTTGAAAGTTTTTATAAAAATTTTTGAGGTCCTCAAAGTGGGGGATTGATAGATCTTAGAGTAGATCGAGTATATCTCCACTTGGTTCTCTTGAAAAATACTTTCTTTATGGTCTTAATCTTCAAAGTTATAAGCTTGCTTATGTCTCCTCTTAAAAGCTATAATCTTGAACTTGAACTTTGATAAAAGTTCAGATATGGACCTTAAAAGATATGTGATAATAATCCTAAAAGACTAAAAAGGTTAATTCACAAAAATTACAAACTTAACTCAAAACTTAGACCTTAAAACTAGTAAGAATGAAGGTGGACTTAAGGACTCAAAGTTGAATAAGACACTTGAGACCCTCCATGACCATGACCAAAGCTATGGAGTAAGGAAAAATCTTGATGGACCCAAAATAATGTGATGTAACAAGTGCTAAAGTTCATGACACAAAGGTCAAGTGAGAAGAAATTGGTAAAAAGGACCCTTTCTTGGACAAAGTTTGGGTTCGAACACTCTCCATTAAAATAAGGGAACTTGAGTTTAAAATTTTGATTGGTGTAATGAGGATCCTAACCATGTATAAGAAAGGGATTATAATTTTAAAAGACCGGGTAATGGTTTTGGTAACCATTCGGCCATGTCTGGGTAAACTGGTGAATGTAAGTTAAAATTTTGTTAGCACTTAAAAATAAACTTAACTGTGCATAAGGTGGTGATTAGAAATCAATGATAGAGTTGTGGAAGTGTGATAAACAATTAAACCATACCTACTAGGTGAGAAGGAAAAGTCTTAAAAATTTATAAATTGGTGTAGTTTAATAGCCTAAGTCCTAACTAGTATAAATAACCTTCTAATGTAAGAAAAAATGGACCATAATGCTTTAAGAGCTTAGGGAGTGGGTTCAGCCACCTATAGAATAATTAGGTAAAGAAGGTTAATTTGGATGCTTAAATACATTTAAATAGAAATAGAGTAAGAATCTTTGAATTCATAGGAAAGGAGGTAAACAAGTGAATTAATTAGTAGTTCAAAATTGATTAGAATTTATTAATCAAAGAAACATAAAAATTCTAACACTTAAACTTGAAATTAGAAATTTTTGCATAAAATATCCAAATTGATGAACAAGAAGAAGAAATAACTAAAGAGGCTAACTAAATTAGAATTCCAACATTTCATAATCTTATTTTAAAAATATTAAGAGAAACTTAATCTTTGACAAAAGGAAAGATTGAGAGGTAACTTAGAAGGATGAGTGGACTAAGTTCCCATAAGAGATTTCTCATAAAAATTAAGGAATAAGTAGGATGGAAAATTCTTGGAGGAAGGTTGCATGCTGCCCAAGAAATCTTGATTAGAATGTTAGTTTTCTAATTAGAATCATTATGTTAACTTGTTATGTTCCCTTATCAGTACACAAATGTAAATGTAAAGTATATGGTAAATAACTTGATTGTTTAAAAAGTGATGTGTTATATGATGCTCACATGTGGATGGCAAATGTGAAGGTAGCTTGGATCAGAGACTATATGTGCATGGCATATTGGTTGGATTTTTTGAGCATGCATATTATTTGGAAGCTTTAAAAAGAAACCTAATTAACTAAGGGATCACAAAAGAAATAATTTATATGAAAAATTAATACCACTCTTAATATGCCTTGTGCACATTCAAAAGGGAAAAAGATCATTCTAAGGTGGAGACAAAAGGGTTCTCCAAATATTCTTCTATTATGATGCATCGGGTCTTCAATGATTACAATGTGACGACCATCAAGGAATGAGCTTATGTCCTAAAAATATAAGATAAAGTAGCAAAGCCAGTGAAAAGATATTATTTGACTAAAAAGTATTATACACTTATGATCTATATTATCACCAAGATAGTGATAGCGAAATAAGAAGAATAATGTTAAGGCATGAATGAAATGATAGTCAAATGATATTTGTGATATGATGTGAAGTGATCTCAAGAGTATGTGAAATGTATGAAATATAGAATAAATAACTTGTATGTTTATAATAGAAGTTAGTTCCTTTATCTGTAAAAATAAATACACTTCAGCTAAAGGTTTTCTAGAAATTAAAAGCAAACTTCTATGCATGTCATGTTTCTTAATAAACTGAAGTGGCTAGGTTGAAAATGTTGACACTAACTCTAGGGTAGAATCCTACTGAGAAACTTGGTTTCTCACCCCTCCCCCCGCTTTCCACCATTTTCTTCCCAAACACTGCAGATATCTTTTGTGACTACATCAGTGTTCGTTGAACTTCATAATGTTAATTAGCATGCAAACGCTCATAGGTAGTTATCACCACCCAAGCCAATATGAGGGTCTACTTTTCTTTATGTCATCCCTTCGTGTCTGCCATAATGAGCCCAAATTTCTCTACCACAGACTTTGCCATACCCTTGGAGACCTTTCATCCCAACGTGGTTTTTCCTCCGCCACCAAGGTATCAAGCGCTCACAGTTGCACCAGTGGAAGACTTCTCTTCATTTGAAGGGGAGAGTGATCCTCGGATGCCCTCACACTACCTTAGTTTTTCCCTCGTACAGTCTTCGTAGGGTAGTTCTCATTATCCTAAGCTGCACCCATTTCAAGCCTTCTAAGAGATGGAAGATGGAACCTTTTATACCCTGGATGAGAGTTTATGGTTGGGGTGTCGTGGCCCTCATTATTGAAGCGTTATATGGATTTTTGAACAGTGAAGCTTGTCTTTTACCAATAATGTATATTTTGTATGATAGTCATGGATAACTATAATATAAATAAATAGTATGTAGATTGGACATTAATTTAGTCTTTTCTAAAGAACTCTGCATTTCCCCAAATGTATTGTGGTTAGTAAAGGGCTCTACAGATAATGCCTTGGTGACATTATAATTGGAACACATCCAAACTTGTATTTCATGTTTTTTTTCACCTATTCCAGCCATGACCATACTTCCAACATTAGCTTCAAACACCCCTTCACCTTCTCTTGTGTATAATTTATAAATTTAATTACATTTGATTATCTTGAAATTGAAACACAAATTCAGCTTCAAAGAATACCAATACTCCAAGAATACCAAACACCTTGCTCTAGTATATAGGATCCACACTCAAATAGCATATAAACCTAAAATATGATAATATGTTGGAAAAATTTTAAAATTAAGGCCCGTTTGGAGTGGTTGCAAGTTTTCAATTTTTGAATTTTAAATCAATTTTGAAAACAAAACATGTTTGACAAAAATGATTTTGAGTTGATTTTTAACACATTTTCATAATAGTTTTAACTTAGTTCTTAAAACTAAAAAAAGAGATTTACATTTTGAAATATTTTAATTTTAAAATCTACCAAATCAAACCACCATCATCGTTATCACTATTACCACTACGACTATAATTATTATCATGACTACTACCATTACTAACCATTCATCACTACCACCGTCATCATTGTTATAATAATAATAATAACAATAACAAAAAAAAATTAATTTTTGTTATTTTTTCAAATTTTAAATTTTTATTATTTAGAGGGAAATTAATTTTTTAACTATTTTAACTAATAATTTTAATTTATTTATTATTCAGTGGTGGAGAAGTCTGAACCCATCCTAGCAAAAACAAATAGATGGTGTAAAGAGAAGTAAATTCACACATTGGCTTGAGCTACAATCAATCCATGAGCTTTCGCAGTCTAATTCACATTATTGACTTTCACAAAGACTACTGCATTCACGAAAGACATTAGGGGTGTCTAGGAAGAAAATGGTGGGAGGACGGGATAAGAAACTAAGTTTCTCAGTAGGATTGCATCCTAGGGTTAGTGACATCACTTTCATCCTAGTCATTTCAATTTATTAGGAAACAAAACATGTCATGCATACATGTTTAATTTTAATCTTTTCATAACTCTAGCTAAAGTGGGTTTCTTTTACACAAGATGAACCATCTTTAAATTAAGCATCTAAATTACTTGGGCATCATAAATCTTTGGGATCAAATCATAGATATGATTTTACTATCATCTCCTCTATGTCTTACATAACTCTTATCTATTCTCTATCACTCTCTTATTGATAATTAAGACATAGACATACATTAATGTTAGTCAAACAATATCTTCTCATTAGCCCTACTACTCTACTTTCTATTCTTAGGAAATGAGCTCATTCCGTGATAGATATCATTTGACTATTATCTCCTTTATGTCTTACATAACTCTTATCTATTCTCTATCACTTTCTTATTGATAATTAAGACATAGTGTCGCAACCGTAATTCCGACGAGACGACGAACTCGCTAAAATTTTAAAATGAATCTATTTATTTGATTGTTGTGGAGTCGCCACCAAATTTTTATTTAAGGGAAAAAGATTTGGAAAAATCCTAACTCGAGGATGAGATTTAGGTTCGGGAGTCGGTTACGAGTAGGGAAGGTGTTAGGCACCCTACTCACCTGTTCTGAAGAACAGTACCCTTAAATTAAGTGTGTGATTTTAGAAAAATATTTGATCCCTTAATTAATGTGAAAATAAATAAATTGATGGAGGTTCGCCTGACAGGACTTGATCCTGCTCCTACGTATTCCCCGGTGCAATGGGAAATTCAAGGCTTATGTAGTTCTGGTTTAATTTGAAGGTTTGACCTTCAAAAGGTGTTTGAATCGAAATGCATTGTTGTCTTTTTTTGAAAATATTTTAAGGGTGCAATCCCAATCCATTTATGCACAGGGCCCAAGACAAATACGGATGCACTTGGACCCATACGATTCTCTAAACAACGAACAGCAGAAAAAGCTACTAGTTCGTTTTTAGGGACCATTGCGTGAGATTAAGGAATGCAAAAAAGACGTTTTTATTTAAATGAAAAGGCGAAGGGAAATCCCAATCCACATATGCACAGGGCCCAAGGCAACTACGGCTGCACTTGGACCCATACAGACATCTAAACCACAAACAATAGAAAAAGCTACTAGTTCATTTTTAGGGCCCGTTGCGTGAGATTAAGGAATGCAAAACGACGTTTTTATTTAAATGAGAAAGAGAAGGGCAATCCCAATCCACATATGCACAAGGCCCAAGGAAAATACAACTACACTTGGACCCATACAGAGCTCTAAACAACGAACAGTAGAAAAAGCTACCAGTTCGTTTTTAGGGCCCGTTGCGTGAGATTAAGGAATGCAAAATGACGTTTTTATTTACATGAAAAAGCGAAGGGCAATCCCAATCCACATATGCACAGGACCCAAGGCAACTACGGCTGCACTTGGACCCATACAGACCTCTAAGCAACGAACAGCAGAAAAAGTTACCAGTTCGTTTTTAGGGCCCATTGCGTGAGATTAAGGAATGCAAAATAAGATCTTTATTTAATTTTTTTCTTGATTTGTAACTATTGGAGGCACGGGGGCTTAAGCGAACTTTCAGGAAGTTTGGGGCTTAAACTACACCACCTACTCGTCGAGCCAATCGAATTGACATACTATGGCATTACAGGAATCGCAGCGATACATTCAACAGTCTAATTCCAATCATACAATTAAAAGAAACGAAGTAATTTAGGAATCGCTGGTAATTGGACAACGGTGATAGGAAGATAACTGACCTCGATGACGCCAAAGCCTGCATCGAATGGATTCTCCTCGTGTGGGATTGGATCTGGACCTTTAGCGGCAACTCCTTGGCTCGCCGGAAATCTAATCCACCACCCCGGAGTGAAGGTATCGATGGCAGGAAATGATCAATGTTGCTGAGCTATTCGCGACTTCAAGAGCAATCACCTTGAAATCTCAGAGAAAAAACCTCTCTCTCTTCCTTCCGTCTCTTCCTCTTAATACCCTCTTGAAAACCTCCCCCAAAAGACGTTCTTCCTTCCTTTTATACCCACAACCTTTTCTTTTCCCCGTTTTCCTTTTACTATTTGTCCTATTTATTTATTTATTTTATTTTATTATTATTATTTTTGCTTTATTTTTTCTCAAACATCCATATTCTTTTTTGTTTTGATTTTCTCTTTCTACTTACCTCGTTAGTTTTCAGGTTCTACTTATTTATTTGTTATATTTTATTTTTATTATTATTATTTTATCTATTTTTTATTTTTGTTTTTGTTTGTTGTTTTTTTCCTTATTCATTTACTCTCACTTATTTGTTTATTTATTTACTTGAGAATTTTTCAGTTTTATTATTTTTGGCTTTTTATTTAATTCTTAGTTTTATTTGATTCACTTTGTTTATTTCTCTCTGTTTTTCCATTTTCTTCTGTTTATTCGTCTTTCTGTGTTTATTTTTATTTTTCTACTTCCTGTTCATTTATTCATTATTCATATTAGCATTGATTCCTCGACTAGTTTAGTAGTTGGGGGCTTCAGACATAATTGGGTGTTTACAGTTTGCCCCTCTTTACTTATTTTCCTGTCCTATAATATAAGAGATGATTCTCTGAATTATCAGGATAGGGAATGAGTAAAGACGTGAACACATTATGTCTGAGGCGAGCCTTGAAAACGTCTGGCGAGCATGAGGATGTTCGACAGACGCGAGAAGCATTGGGCTTGGAGATGGGTATTTGCAAAGGGATGACTCCTGTGCGACCTTGCTAGCTTCTTGTGTTGAACCAACAGGGTTTGCCTATACAAGGCTTAATTGTACGGCCCAATTGGGCTATGAATGTTGTTGAGGCGTAGCCGAAAGAAAGGCCTACCAAAATTGAAATATGAGATATGCACAAGGGGCCCGACAATATCGGCGAAGAATGTCGAGGGGTAAGCTTGAGTGAGGCCTGACATCATAGGTCAAGGGTGCAGAAAATTAAACATGCAGATGCCTGACAACATAGGCCGAGGCGTAGAAAATTAAACATGCCGATGCCTAATAAAATAGGCCGAGGTGCAGAAATTTAAACATGCAAGACCTAACATCACAGGCCGAGGTGCAAAAAATTAAACATGCAGAGGCCTAACATCATAGGTTGAGGTGTAGAAAATTAAACATGCAGAGGCCTGAAATCATAGGCCGAGGTGCAGAAATTTAAACATGCAGAGGCCTGAAAACGTAGGCCGAGGTGCAAAAAATTAAACATTCAGAGGCCTGAGATCGTAGGCCGAGGTGCAGAAAATTGAACATGCACAGGCCTGACATCATAGGCCGGGGTGCAGAAAATTAAACATGCACAGGCCTGACAACATAGGCCGAGCTGCAAAAATTAAACATGCACAGGCCTGACATCATAGGCCGAGGTGCAGAAAATTAAACATGCACAGGCCTGACAACATAGGCCGAGGTGCAGAAATTAAACATGCAGAGGCCTGACAACATAGGCCGAGATGCATAAAATTAAACATGCAAAGGCCAGAAATCATAGGCCGGGGTGTAGAAAATTAAACATGCAGAGGCCTGAGAACATAGGCCGAGGTGCAGAAATTTAAACATGCAGAGGCCTGACAACATAGGTCGAGGTGCAGAAAATTAACATGCAGAGGCCTGACATCATAGGCCGGGGTGTAGAAAATTAAACTTGCAAAGGCCTGACATCATAGGACGAGGTGCAGAAAATTAAACATGCAAAGGCCTGACATGATAGACCGAGGTGCAGAAAATTAAACATACAGAGGCCTGACAACACAGGCCGAGGTGCAGAAATTAAACATGTAGAGGCCTGACAACATAGGCCGAGGTGTAGAAAATTAAACATGCAGAGGCCTGACATCATAGGCTGGGGTGCAGAAAATTAAACATGCAGAGGCCTGATAACATAGGCCGAGGTGCAGAAATTAAACATGCAGAGGCCTGACATCATAGGTCGAGGTGCAGAAAATTAAACATGTAGAGGCCTGACAACATAGGCCGAGGTGCAGAAAATTAAACATGTAGAGGCCTGACAACATAGGTCGAGGTGTAGAAAATTAAACATGCAAAGGCCTGACATCATAGGCCGAGGTGCAGAAATTCAACAAAACTAATGGGATGCAAGGATAGCCTAGTGGTAGGCTTGAGAGTGAAAATTGTCTGTTTTTGTTTGCAGACTTCGACTTCCTGGCTTTCTTTATCACTTATCATGATCTTTGAAATGAGCTAGATCCTCTGACCTACTTGCTTGCTCTCTCGTTTTACCAAAGCGTCTACTGCGTGTTCTACTCTTTTGAGGGGTAAGATGCTTTGATCTTAGTGAGAATTTGTAATTGAGAAAGTTCCGAACCAACCTTGACCTTCAGAACAGTATTAGTAACGGTAATTGTCATGCAAAATTCATATGATAGATTGAATTTTGCATGTACATCTTGACAAAAGAAAATACAGTTGCTCGAGGTGTAAGACAAAATATTGCAGGGACATTAGAGGATGGACGTTTGGTGGTTTGATTTGTGTTGGCTGGCTGCTCTTGAGACGATTAGTGCTAGTATTGTACTTCGGCGACGTCTTCATGTCTTGCCAACCCTGCTCCTGAAAGACAAAAATTTTCCCCAGTTTATTTGACTTGCCCCAGACCGGTCTTGAACCTTTCGTTTTAATCTCAACCGAGCTCAATTCTGTTCTTCGCTTTCCAAAACCCCGAATACTTGCTGATTTTGCCCTAGTGTAAGGCATGGATCATCATTTGACCACTGATTTTCCCCAGTATGGACGGAGACTGCCTATCACTCTTTTTCAGTCTTCTTAACAGGAGGGACCGACTCCCCACGACTCCTCCCTTATTCATTTTATGGGTGCCGCTTTGCCCTGATTTTGCCTAGACCACCCTTCCAGGTTTCCGACCTAGCGGGCCTTTTTTGCTTGAATTGCCCTAACTTTTTCCTAGGCTGCCCTTGCGGGTTTTCGACCTAGCAGGCTTTTTTGTGTTTAAATTGCCCTAACTTTTGCCTAGGCCGCCCTTGCGGGTTTTCGACCTAGCGGGCTTTTTTATGCTTGAATTATGCTAACTTTTGCCTAGGCCGCCCTAGCGGATTTTCAACCTAGCGGGCTTTTCTACTTGAATTGCCCTAACTTTTGCCTAGGCCGCCCTTGCGGGTTTTCGACCTAGCGAGCTTTCTTTGCTTGAATTGCCCTAACTTTTGCCTAGGCCGCCCTTGCGGGTTTTCAACCTAGCGGGCTTCTCCGCTTGAATTTGCCCTAACTTTTTCCTAGGCCGCCCTCGCGGGTTTTCGACCTAGCAGGCTTTTTTCTTTAAGCATAATACCTCTTTACGGCATCTGAATTCATAGGGTTAGGCAAGTCCTTCCCGTCCATGTCTGCCAAGATTAAGGCGCCTCCGGAGAAAGCTTTCTTAACTACATACGGTCCTTGGTAATTTGGAGCCCATTTCCCATGCAGCGCTTTCTGCATTGGCAGCAATCTTTTCATCACCAAATCCCCCTCTTGGAATTCCTGGAGATGTACCTTTTTATCAAAGGCTTTCTTTATCCTTCGCTGGTATAGTTGACCGTGGCATATGGCCACTAACCGTTTCTCATCGATCAGGTTCAATTGGTCTGTCCAGGCCTGGACCCACTCGGCCTCTTCTAAATTAGCATCCATCAGTACTCTCAATTTTTAGGGACCATTGCGTGAGATTAAGGAATGCAAAAACGACGTTTTTATTTAAATGAAAAGGCGAAGGGCAATGCCAATCCACATATGCACAGGGCCCAAGGCAACTACGGTTGCACTTGGACCCATACAGACCTCTAAACCACGAACAGCAGAAAAAGCTACTAGTTTGTTTTTAGGGCCCGTTGCATGAGATTAAGGAATGAAAAATGACGTTTTTATTTAAATGAGAAAGGGAAGGGAAAACCCAATCCACATAGGCACAGGGCCCAAGGCAAATACGGCTGCACTTGGACCCATACAGACCTCTAAACAACGAACTGCAGAAAAAGCTACCAGTTCGTTTTTAGGGCCCGTTGCGTGTGATTAAGGAATGCATAACGACGTTTTTATTTACATGAAAAAGCGAAGGGCAATCCTAATCCACATATGCACAGGGCCCAAGGCAACTACAGCTACACTTGGACCCATACAGACCTCTAAACAACGAACAGCAGAAAAAGTTACCAGTTCGTTTTTAGGGCCCGTTGCGTGAGATTAAGGAATGAAAAATAAGATCTTTATTTAATTTTTTTCTTGATTTGTAACTATTGGAGGCGTGGGGGCTTCAGCGGACTTTCGGGAAGTTTGGGGGTCAAAATATGAATATGAAAAGTTTAGGGGGTCAAAATGTAAATATGAAAAGTTAAGGGGTAAAAATGTAAATATGAAAAGTTAGGGGGTCAAAATGAAATATGAAAATTTTAAGGGGTCAAAATGTAAATATGAAAAATAGAGGGGCCAGAATATAAATATGAACAAGTATAGGGTTCTAAAAGCAAATTCGTGAGGTATAGGGACTTGATTGCAATATGGACAGTGTGGAATATTAATTAATATTTGCCAAAAGAGGTTCTTCCCCATTGACTTGTCGCTCTTTGTAGCTCTCGTCAACCACCATGTATGCAGGCTCCTTCACCTCCGACCGCTCCAGTGGATGATTCGGTTTACCGAGCACGTGACTAGCATATGAGCCATGTATCACAAAAGGGGTGTGTGCCCTACTTGCCTCTTATGTGGGTTACCTGTCCTAAGGGTCTAATGCCTTTAAGGCATGAACCTCTCAAAGATGGTTAGTAATCCTGGGGTGTAGAGGTCACTAGAGCCAAGTTCCAGTCCATAACGCTTGCCACAACAGTAGAAGTAGCCACTAGTTGCGGGGCATTATGGATAGGATGCACTCTAGCTGGGATTTTCGTCATAGCCACACAGGACGTAGGCCCCAACGTGACACCACTAGATCCCTCTATCCTAGGCAGCACTCAGACCCGGGTATAGGGCCCCACTCATGAGATGAATGTATGCATGATGTGTGGAGGGCACACAAATTAATGGGATACCTGCAATTGGGGAAATCGTAGCAAGTATATATATAGCAATTTATTATTCATCTATCCTAGGGTTGTACAACGAATAGACAAACAAACAAATAATAGATGGATAAATAAATAAATGAATCGGGCAATAAATAAAGCGCACAGATAAACAGGGAAGGGATCAATACAAAACACACTCAATTGAACAGGCTTAACTCTCTAGGGGTCCCTAGTGGAGTCGCCATCTGTCGCAACCGTAATTCCGACGAGACGACGAACTCGCTAAAATTTTAAAATAGAATTTTATTTGGGTTAGGTGCGGAGTCGCCACCAAATTTTTATTTAAGGAAAAATACTTGGAAAAAACTTGACTTGAGGAAGAGATTTAGGTTCGAGAGTCGGTTACGAGTGGGGAAGGTGTTAGGCACCCCACTCGCCCGTTCCTAAGAACAGTACCCTCAAACTGAGTGTGTAATTTTGAAAATGTTTGATCCCTTAATAAATAACTTGATGGAAGTTAGCCTGACAGGACTTGATCCTGCTCCTACGTATTCCCCGATGCAATGGGAAACTTAAGGCTTACGTAGTTCTGGTTCGTGAAGCCTTGACCTTCAGAGGTATTTAAAGGACAAACGGAATTTTGAGGAGACTTTCATTCTTTGCATGGACCTTTAGTCCACTTATGCACAAGACCCGAGGCGGCTGCGGTAGCACGGGAGCCTATACAGACTGTTAAATGTTGAACAGCAGGTGAACCGTCAGTTCCTCATTTAGAGCCTGTTGTGTGAGACCAATAATCCCAAAATATTTTAAAAAAAAGAGCTTTTTATTTTAGGAAGGACCTTTAGTCCACTCATGCATAAGACCCGAGGCGGCTACGGCAGCACGGGGGCCTATACAGACTGTTAAACGTTGAACAGCAGGTGAACCGTCAGTTCCTCGTTTAGAGCCCATTGCGTGAGACCAAGGATCCCTAAATATTTTAAAAGAGCTTTTTATTTTAGGAAGGACCTTTAGTCCATTCATGCACAAGACCCAAGGCGGCTAATGCAGCACGGGAGCCTATACAGACTGTTAAACGCTGAACAGCAGGTGAACCGCTAGTTCCTTGTTTAGAGCTCATTGCATGAGACCGAAGATCCCATAATATTTTAAAAGGGAATTTTATTTTAGGAAGGACCTTTAGTCCACTCATGCCTGAGCAGAGGCGAGGCTGCGCGTATGAGGGGCCTATACGGAGGTTGTTAAACGTTGAACAACAGGTGAATCGTCAGTTCCTCGTTTAGAGCCTGTTGCGTGAGACCAAGAATCCCAAAATATTTGAAAAAGAATCTTATTTTAAAGAAAAGGGTCAAAAGGAGAACTTATTTTGACTATTAGACAAAGAACTTGATTTTGGGACGAAAAGAAATTTTGTTTGAAATTTGGGGAAATATGGGGTAAAATTAGAATTATAGGAAATTTGGGGGTGAGATTGTATTTAAGAGACTTTTGTGGGCCCTTTTGCGATTAAGGGAAGTTTTGGGGGAATTAATCATGGAAAGTTATGGGGGTGAAGTTCTAATTATGAAAAGTTATGGAAATGAAAGTCTAATTATGAAAAGTTATGGGGGTGAATATCTAATTATGAAAAGTTATGGAGATGAAATTCTAATTATGAAAAGTTATGGGGGTGAAATTCTAATTATGAATTTTGGGGTAGTTTGTGATTTTTGGGAATTTAAAGGGGCAATTTTGCAGTTTCGAGCCTTTGAGGCCAAATATGGAATTTTGGAAATTGGAAGGGCAACTCTGGAATATTGGAAATTGGAGGGGCAAATCTAGAATTTTGGAAATTGGAGGGGCAAATCTGGAATTTTGGAAATCGGAGGGGAAAATCTTTAAATTTGGAGGTTCGAGGGGCAAATCTGAAATTTTGGAAATTGGAGGGGCAAATCTGTAAATTTGGAGGTTCGAGGGGCAATTTGGTAATTTTGTAAGTTGAAAATAAATGGAAAAGAATCCCAAGGGCAGCGCCTGGGGCTCGAAGGCAGGACCTGGGACTTGCAGGTGAATGCACCAGCCTCTAGGCCAAGTGCCTAGTTGGTTTCATAACGACCTTTGTTTGCTTTTAAGACAAGGTGTGGCTCTTATGCTGGATTTATGGAGGTACATGGGCCAGACGCTCGTCGTCCTCACCCTTTTTCTCTGGCCTGTGTTATGGCAATGTCCAGGGAATCCTCAAGTCCTGACAGTGTCCTTCTATACGTGACCGAGCTAGCCCGGAGGAGGCTCTGATTCGTCGCACCTCCGGCCACCGTGGCGAGCCACCTGGTTAAACAGGGGAGGTCCAGTATTCCGCGTCTGAAACAGGGGACGAGTTCGTACGATTCCTTAGTTCGGCCTGCCTTCCCCTTGGTTCTCATGTCCCTCCCAAGGCTAACAGTGAAGGCCCTTACATGGACAACACAGTGGGCGCAGGTTTCGACGTCAGCCTAATAGGATTCCACACGAGCAGGGGATCTCCATGGAGAGCTTGGCCGACGGCGAACCTGAGGATCTCAGTTGGATAGCGTAATTGCCCTTGAATCTATTATGCTCTAGACTCTGATCAGTTAATGTGAGAGGCATCGTCCTTAGTGAGAAGGATCGAATGCACTAGAGCCGACAGAGGCGTGCTCATGGTGCACGCAGCAGTGTCATTCGCAACGGGGACGTTATTCGCTATGCATCTAGCTCATGCTTGGAGGATCACAGTGGCTAGCTCAGTGTGGAGGTTCAGTTTAGGATCGTTAATGTGAGAGGCATCGTCCTTGGTGAGAAGGATCGAATGCACTGGAGCCGACAGAGGCGTGCTCATGGTGCACGCAGCAGTGTCATTCGCAACGGGGACGTTATTCGCTATGCATCTAGCTCATGCTTGGAGGATCACAGTGGCTAGCTTAGTGTGGAGGTTCAGTTTAGGATCGGATGGAGACGCTTAATCGAGTTCGTTTTCCTAATTAGGCTCGTATTAAATTTTGATCGGAACAGAGCGTAAATTGTTTCACCACCAACCTCACCAATTGGCTATACTAAGCATAATTCAGATCCAGTTACATAAGCCGAATCAGATAATTGAGCAGATTTTCATCTAACGTTCTATTTCCTAGAATCAAGTTATAGATCTCCATGCATAAGCAACAGTACCATCCGATAAGGAATTTTAACAATTATCTAGGACTTGCACAACGCAGATAAATGGTTCTTATCATCAATGATTTGGAAACACACTACATGTAATCGCCTACCTGGAATGGATGGAGCTGAGGTCTTCAGTTCTTTCTCCTAGACCTCTTGGTGAGCTCACCGAATTCGGATCGATTTCCAGGAGCTTCGTGAACTTATTTGTTGCTTCCAGCGCCTCTCGCAAGAATTTCCACAGAGAAAACCCTTCGACCCCCCTCTTCTCAGCTAGCGAAATATTTTCTCCAAAAAACCACCCCGGGACCCCATTTGGTTGCCTTCACTCCTATTTATAGGGATTTTATCGAGCTTTTCTTTTTCTTTTCCTTTTTTTCCTTTTTTCTTTAATTCATAAAGGAATTTCTCTTTTGTTTATTTATTTATTCCCTTTTCATTTTTCATTTTTTCATATTTTTTTTAATTCTTTTTCAGATTTTTTAATTTTTAATTCTTTTTTCAGATTTTTATTTTTAATTCTTTTTCCAGATTTTTAATTTTTAATTCTTTTTTCAGATTTTTAATTTTTAATTCTTCTTTCATATTTTTTAATTTTTAATTCTTTTTTCAGATTTTTTAATTTTTAATCCTTTTTTTTCATATTTTTAAATGTTAAGATTTTCTTTTCTTTTTTCAAATTTTTTATTTTAAATTTCTTTTTTCAGATTTTTATTATATTTATTTTTATATTTTTAATTTTCATATTTTAAATTTTAAATTTCTTTTTCAATATTTTTATTATTTTTATTTTCTTTTTTAATTTTCATATTTTTAATTATTATTATTATCTTTTGTTTTCAGATTTTATTTAGTTAATTCTTGTAAATATTTATTTTTCATTTTCTTTTATTTTTAGGCTTTTTGTTTTTCTATTTTTCCTATTTTTTTATTTTGTTTTCTGTTTCCTGCTTTTTGCATTTTATCTGCTTTTCTACTCACTGTTTATGATTTTTTTCAAATATTGTTATTTCCTTTTCTCCATCTATTTTGTTTCCTATTATTTAAATTATTTGCACATTAATTTAAAAACGGAGGCCTCGGACATAATTGAGTGTTTACAATGTCATGCACATTTAGTCACTAATCATAACTACTTTCACAATATCATTCACACATGATCATTATGTAAATCATATTCATACATGATCATCATACAAGACATCTTTTATGAGTAATCATCACATATCTCATGTTGCTCTTTTGTATTCATAAAACCATGCAACAAGTTGACATAACATTTTGAAGCAAATAATCATCTTCTAAATCAAGAATTACTTAAACTTACCATAAATTCTTAGGTAAGATAATCACATACCCCCATAACATGTTCAACTTGCTTAATTCATAACATTTTATGATGAATTATAACATCCTAATTTTTCTATGATAAATGTTTGAGGCTAAAAATAGTTTCTAGAATAAAACTAGGTGAAATTAGAAACCAAAAGCAGAGAAATTAGGAAGTTTGGTGCAAATGACGAAAATGCTCCTACGTTTGGGCAACTCAAATAATGAGCCAGAAAAATGGAAATACAAGTATAAGACATCCTAAAGGGATTATAAACATCATGTATGGTTAAAAGTATTGAGAAAATTTTAGAAACCTGAGAAGGGACAAAAATGCCCTTCGAAAATCCCAAAAATGACCAAAATACCTCTAAGAGCTATACTTTTTGCACAAAGCTAGTCAGTTCTTATAAAAATAGAAAATTTCCTTAGACTAACATGGGAACGAACCAAAAAGTATTAGAAATGTCAGAGGAACAATTTGGGAAATTTTTCGGTAATGCTGAGAAAAATTATAAAAACGTCCCTAGAAAGCGTGGAAGGCAAGATAATGTGATAAGCATGCCAAGAGTGAGCCCACACCAAGGTGCACGAAATTCAGCAGCTGGAAAGGTGGTGATGAGTCACCAAAGTGAAATCAAATCAAGTCTTCCACAAAAAGACAAAAATGAATAGTAAAAATGTTCCTTTAACCATTGTTAAACTAATTAACCTTGGTTAATTAAAAGTAAAGCATGCTTAGGGTAAATTAATCATAATTATAGGAAATATCAGCCTAATTAACACTAATATAAGCCTAAAAGGATAATTCCTTGAATTTTGATTTATTTTGGAAAAATCTAGGAAAAATTACCAAAATACCCCTAAGTGCAAAACTAATTCTGCTTGGCTCATAAGAGTCCGAATTTTTTTGGACACTTAGGACCCCATTTGCTTCAAATTTTTCAAGCTAGAAACTTATCAAAATCCTCTCCATTTTCTCTAAGCTTACCATAACTCAAAACACCCAAAACTTACACTTTTAAGCCTAAGTCTTCATCTTTAAGACTTAAGCTATATTAAAGCCATAAACACTAAAGCCCCACCACCATCCTTTGTCCACGTCCAGAGCAAACCACAGGAGACCCAAGGCAGCCTTTAAATCCCCACAAAAACACTAAGGAGGTCTTCAACAAGTAGGATCTTTCTACTTGTCTTTTTATGCTTTTAACTTGTCTTTTTATGGTGTGCTTGTTTTCTTTCATGCATCTTTTCTCCAAGATCTATGTGTCTTCTTTTCTTTTCTCTTGTGAGAGTTTAAAACTGTATTTTAACCGTTCAAAATCAGCCCCACCCATTTTTAGTGATTTTTGAAAGGAAAAACAAAGTTTGTTCGGTTAAAAGTACTTCTAAGGCACTTAGAAGGAATTTAATTGGTGGGTGTTGTTTTAAAAAATTTTTTGAAGCTCTGATCAATTTTATGCTCTCATAAGAAGTATATTTAAAGCTTATTTGAAAGAGGATGTATGGATCTTGGAGTAGATCATGAAGATATACCTATTAATGCTTGAGAAAAGTGATGTGTTGCTTGTTTTGATGATTACGTTTTAATATTGTGATTTATCTCTTGTGATGATTTATGTGCTGGATCTGCACCTCTGATTATGTACATTAAGAGGCTAAATCCTTGTATGGCACCCAAGACTCATCATGACCAGAACCTAAGCATCACAACTTGAATGAAATAAGCATGGACCAGAGGCCAGAGGGGTTGCAAAAGCACAACACCACTGAACCAAGGTGGTGTGAGGTGAAATCTTGGAAGAAATCACCTTGGCTAACAAAGGAGGGTTTTCGGCCACCACTCCAAAAGCATAGTTTAACTTGGCTAAAATTTTTATAAGTAAATCAAGCTCTGCAGTTAGGTTTGAAATTAACAAAATCAACCTTTGAACAAAGTAAATCAAAGCAAAAATAGGTAAAAAAAACCTCTAGGAGTGCATTTGGCCACCCTAGAGAGATTTTGGCAAAAATAGGTTAAAAATGTGATTAAGGATAAATCTATCATTTTCAGCAAGTAAATAATTTAATTAGAGGTTTAATAAAAATTTAAAAGGTTAAGTTTCAGAATATATGGCCTAGATAAGCTTAGGGAAAAATCCAAAAATTACTAAGTGGTAAAATTCCCAAATACGCTTAAAATGGGTAACTAGAAAATTTACCATAACTTAAGCAAGGGTAAATGTCAAATTCGGCCAATCCATTAAATTTTGAGTAAAAATAATTAAGATTACCCTAGAATATGTCAATTCTGATGTATAAACTTGGCTCCAAAGTAATGGTCAACTTAGGTCAACTAGAGTTAAGAAATGGTCAATTTAAGTCAACTAAGGTTAGGAGAAGGAAACCCTAAACCTAGAAGAGTGGCATTCAGCCACTTAGTGGCTAATTAACTTAAAGGAGGTTTTAATTTTCAATTAGGGTTAATTAAGGACCATTTTTATGTGAATAGGATGAATTTAAAGTATGAAAAAGTTTTGAGGTGGATAAAGAAACCGATTGATTTTTTTAGGCGAATGATCTTATGGCGAAGAAGGAAATTGTGGAAACCTAAGTCTAGGAGGTTGGAATTAGGGTACCATTTTTTAAATTAACTAAGAATGAGTTTCAATCCTTAACTAGGCCCAAATAATGATCCTAAATATGTAAGCAAAATATAATTAAGGTGTATGAAAGGTGGAATTTGAGGAAGTAGGTCATTCGACCATTAGGAATAAATTGACCTAGAAGATTAATTAATTTCTACTTAGATATTATTTGATTTAGAATAAAAGAAACTTTAAAATTTTAAGAGTCAATTAGACCTAATTATTAAGGTAGTAGAAAGGAGAACAACATCAGATGACATATTTCAAAGATTTATAAGAAGAATGGTTAGGACTTAAATATGAAGTTAGAAGTACATTAAGTAACTTTGGTCATAATATACCCTATGGATAAATAACTTTTAAAAGTGTCTAAGATGGATTCCAATTAACGAGTTAGACTCCAAACGACCTAAACTACTTTAGTAACCAAGGGAAAACGAAATTAGAAGAAGTTAGAATTCTAGATTTTATATTCGGCCATACAAGGATAATAAAGAGAAAAGGAATCTAAAGATCCTAATTTAGATAACTTAGGAAGTATTAGAATATTAAGGATTAAAAGTTTAAAGGAAAATAGGAAAAGGTAAAAAATTTCCATTCGGTCATGTTTAATCAAAATTGTCCTAAATGAGTTAAAAGATTTATAAATACTTAATACTTGAACTTAGAATAATTAGGACATGCATAAGACTTGAACAAAAGAGAAAAGAACTTGAAAGGTGTCATTCGGCCACCTAGATTAAGATGCTAAGATGTAAAATCTTAATGAACAAATATAAATTTGAGAAAAGGAAAGGATGAAAGGTAACTTAGAAGGATGAGTGATGTAAGTCCTTTGTGTGATTTCAACATCAAACTGAATTGAAGCATTTGATTGGTAATGTAAATGTGACATTATGCTATGTGATTTTCCAATCAAATTTCATTATTAGTTATGAATTCTCATTATCTATGAATGAATAAATGATGGATACTCATGAATGAGAAAGGATAATGATCATGTATGAGATTGGTTTATGATGATGATTGAGATCAAAATTCGAAACCTATATGTGCGTTCCATATTGGTTGGAAATTTGTTTGAGCATGCATAATTATTTGGAAGCCACTAAAATGAACTTAAAAAGATTAAGGGATCACTAAAGCAAACTTTATGTGAAAACGTAATGCTACTCTCTTTGTGCCTTATGCACACTAGTATCCAGAGGGCCCTAAAAAGCTCTACTAAAGAGAAGCCAAAGGTTGCTTCTAGGAGCCAAAGGTCGCTCCAAAAATCCTTCTACTGTGAAGGCATTGAGTCCTTCACCCCTTATGTGGTGGTGACGATCACCTAGGAATAAGCTCATATCCTTAACTTTTTGTAGGAGGTGGGAGTAGAGTCAGTGAGAAGATATTGTTTGACAAATTTAATACATGTCTATGTCTAATTTTTTCTCCCAAAGGTGGTGAAACTAGATTCATAAAGTGTCCCAAAGGTTGGAAAAAGAAATGATAAAGACAAAGAAAAGTAGTAAAGAATAAAGTTTAAGACATAGAATAGTTTTATGTCAAATGATATCTTATTTGTGGTCCCAAAGTTATGAATGTTAAGAAGAATGTATGGTGAGACACTAAGTTGTATGTTTTGAATAAAATTGATCCACTTCAGATAAATGTTTTCAAAGAATTAAAAGTAACCTTTTACGCAAGAAATGATTTCTGAAATAAACTGAAGTGGCTGGGATTAAAGTGATGACATTAGGACTAAGTAGAAAGTCCACTAAGAAACTTAGTTTCTCATCCCTACTTCTTCCACTTTCTTCCTAGATAGTCTAAACATTGTACGTGATGATGGAAACTCAGGTTATTGAAGTAGATGCAAGACACTTTCGTCTGAAGAAATTCACGTCATGTTAACATTGTGATTAGAAGGATGCAAGCATCCTAAATATTATTAATAAATAATAAGTTATGTATATTTGACAAATGTAAATTAAGGATTGTAATAGTTATATGATAAGGCCCACAGGCCTAAGACTTATGGTATGTATTAAATGTTATGTATAATTATTGTATGACAAGTGTGTTATGATTGAATCTTGTTTATTATAGGCAAATGATAAACGAAAAGAATAATATAAACACTTAGTATTACTAAGGTTTTAAACATACGTAGAAATCCGCTTAAAGATTTATTTTATCGCTACGCACATTTTATCAACGAGACTCGCAGTTTATATCAAACAGTTTTAAAAAAAAAAAATTTACCGTATTTTCATAAGTATTTTCTAAAATAAATTCCGCATCATGAGATAACAAACTAAAAATTGAACCAAATGATCGACTTAAGCGTGAAATCAATATTCATTTTTAGGGTGTTATATGAATCATTCCTAGGAGCTTTTATTCTACTCATCTTTCTAAGCTATCTCTCAACCTTTCCTTTTCTCAAAGGTTTGAGTTATACAATCAGTGCCTACTATTGTATGCTTATCGGTAACTCATTAGTACTTATCTCTCATACCATTGTTAGTGTTTCTTGATTTGGGAATAATCAAGGTTGTGGACTTGCGTTGCCCACAATGTATTTATTGTCATAAGATGGGCCACGCTTATATGTAATGTTGCTTTAAATTGAATGGAAAACCACAATGCATTGCCAATATTATTCAAATAGATACTATGCTCATTTGTCTAAACTCCAACTTTGTCTCTTTTTACTATTCTTGTATTTGAATATGAACATGTAAGAACTGGTTCAAAAATTGATAGAAAGATATTTTTTATTCACATAAATTGTAGCATAGCTAGGTATTAAGGAGACCGGGTTCTCCCTCTATGCCTAAAGGCCCTAATTCTCTCCTAATTGAGAAGAGATCCTTTCTCTTAACCTCTCATATTATTTATAGGAAAACTGTCTTGATTCCTCTCTATCTCTCAACCCAACTAACTAATAGCAATTCGAAACTAGCCTAACTAATTATTAATTGTAAAATAACTAATGGAAATCTAACAATACTCCTTTCCTAGAGATTTACCTTGTCCTCAAGGTGATAGCTTGTAGTTGCTAAAGATCAATTTCCACCAGATGATATTTGTTGAAGACAATTCCACCAGGATCCCATTGTTGGACAAATAAAGCCCAAACTATGCTTGAAGTGTTGGAAAAATTTTGAGTTGCTGAAGTAAATTCCTCCATGATCAAATAAAAATCCCTTTAGACTCTTTTGATTCCAATTCCCCTCAAAAGCTTCAATAAGACCAATGTCTAGTCCTTGCCTAAATAACTTATGGAGAATCTGCATGACCTGGAAAACACTTCTAGCAACAATCTGAAATCTATGAAACAACTCATCATAAGTCACCAAACATCCCTTTTTTCTTTTGATATAACACCTCCTCAATGAGTTGGGTTGGCCTATTAAACCTCAAAATTTATTTTCTTTTAAAGTATCCTCCTTTTTCTATTACTTTGGGCTTGGTCCAATATGCCCAAAGAAGCCTCAAGCTCTTCTATCATGCTCTTCCCTTTTCCAGTTGCTTCTCAATGCAACAACCTTATTTATCGGTGACTTGTCGCCTTTTCTCCCTTTGTCTTCTTCATAACGGATTAGATCTTAAAGTCGAGGCCATAGATACCTTATCATCCTAATTGATGTCTTCCTACACTTAAGTATTATCCCCTTATGGACAATATTCCTTTCTTACTATAGAATGATAATTTGTTCACCTAGAGTAGTTTCAGCTACCACACCAATAACTAGGTTTGGTGGTTCCAATGAAGGACATTTATCCAAGATATCTAAGTCGTGAACTCCACTACCGTTGAAGACCTATCTCCCTTTATGGAAGAACCTACACCTAGTGGTACCAACAATGGTAGCTAGTTGACTGGACTTCAAAAACCTAAGGTTTGGACAATCACTGTGGAGTACTTGAGACCTTGCTCTCATCTATATTGTTTATTTTCCTCACCTATTTGTATTCTACCATGACTTGAACCTAGTTGTAGTGGATTTCATACAATAACAACTTTTTTGTAGCCTTCCTCATCTTGCGTCTTTATTTCACCCAAATCTGCATCACAACCATCATTATCTTTTCATTGTATCTCGTCTACATCATCAAATTCTTGTTGTCAAGATTCTCCTCAATCTTTTAATAAGAGTGGATTTCCTCGTCTATTTTTTTGTTTGCAATTACCTTCAACCCCTTCAAAATCTAAAATTCGATTTGCCTCTGACTGAATTACACCTCTACCTATCATATATCTTTTTCTATATTTTATATTTCCTCAACCTTTTCCACTTTCTTCTAATGTTCTTTGTTAATCTTTTGCTCCAAATATTTGTTCTTTGAAAATTCTATTTGCTCTTCTTGTAAAAGAGGTACGTTTTCGTTCTCATTCTTTAATGCTAACAATTTTCTGATTCTTTATCCAAAATGTTGTTAGGTTGCTTTTTTTTGCTTTCTCCCAATTCTTGTAACTTTCTTGAATTTGTTTCTTTCCCTTGGGCACTTGGATCTGTTCTCTCCAAACCTTCATCTTTTGTTTTATTTTTATTTTTATTTTTTTTGCATCCAAGCATTGTCAATTTCAATTATATTTCTTGGTTCTTTGATTTTCAACTCCTCATGTTGAACCCAAATTAGTAGATTTGGATTGAATTATGGCTGGAATTCTTTGAACAAAGCCTTCACAAAGTCCCACCATGATGCATTTGGATGGTCCTTTTCCATGTAAACCACCAAACAAAAGCTTATGCTTGCATAGCCTTCCCAACCATCTTTATCTTTTCTTCTTCAAGTATTCATACAGCCTCAAAATGCTGCTCCACATTAGCTAGCCACTAGTAAGTTTTTTTTCCTTCAAAATTAGGAATTATCTTCAAGATTCAATATTCTCAGCTCCAAGATTGGAGCTTTGATACCAGTTGTAAGAACTAGTTCAGAAATTGATAAAAAGACACTTTTTATTAACAAAGACTATAATGAAACTAAGTATTTGAGAGACTTATACTACTAGACATTCAAGAGACTTGTACAACAAGGTATTAAAGAGACCTAGTTCTCTCCCCATGAGGAGAAAATTACAGAATGTAGAAGATAATTTTGCATACCATTCTGTTATGAGGGGAGGTGGGTGAGCTAGTAGAGAGAGAATAAGTGGGCATAGGGATTGATAATTCAGTCGAAGGAATCATTATTAAATACCAAATAGGGAGTGAAGGTAGGCAAGCAGACATTTGGATTAAGCTCTTGGGTGAAGGAGGACACTCATTAACTGTCCATTTCTTTTTTATTTTTTTCACCGTTGTATTCGTTTTCCCTTTTCTTCATTGATATTCAGCTAAACATAATCATGTTCTTCAGTTTCCTAAATGCTTTTTCTTGAGTTCTATCATCTGGTATCAGAGCTCCCGATCCTAGGAGCTTTGAATGGTTACCACACACGCTAAAATGGACTTGAGAATCGATAACCTGGAGAGGAGCTTTCAGCAATGGAGGTTGGAAAATTAGAGCAAGCATGAAGCTTTAGAAGGTCACTTGGAAGAGATGAGGAGTTTGTTGAGGAAGAGAAGAGATAAAAGGGGGAGGTTGTGTTATCATCGGAGAACACCTATACGAAATTAACAAACCAAGGGTAACAATGAATCTGTGCATTCATAAGAACGGAGCATATCATGGAATCATAGTGTGGACTTGACTGGGAGAGCTACATCTCAATTTCGACTAAATGAGGTACGAAAAATATAAGTCCTTGTTTACTCAGGGGATAACACGTACGGATGGATCAATAGAATGGAGCATTATTTCAAACTAAGTAGAATTGCAGAGATCGAGTAAGTTACAGTGGTGGTGCTGGTGGTGGCGTTAAAAGGACAAGCACTGAATTGATTCTAATAATGGAAGGATCAAAAGAAAACAGCAAGCTGGGGTGAGTTTCGGGAGGCGATGCTCTGAAGGTTCCAACCTAGTAGTTTGTAGAACCCATATGAACCTTTATTAAAGTAAAATAGAATGGGTCCCTTATGGATTACAAAGAGGAGTTCGAGATGATTTCAGGTCCCCTTAGACATGTTGATTCAGCAATCCTGATGGGAATTTTTCTAAATGGTCTGAAAAAGGAGATACAAGCAGAATCAAAACTCTATCAGTTTGAATCACTTGCAGAAATAATAGATAAGGCTTCGCTAATAGAAGAAAAAAAATGAAGCCATGATGAGATGAAGCTCATTTGCGATTTTGAAAGGAGTTTCAATAGGGAAGAGTTATCCTACTTACAAGACTAGCACGATAGTAGAACAAAGTAAATTTCAAAATAGAATAGAGAAGATTATGAGGATTGGACAAGGTTCATTGGAACCTAAACCGCCAGATAAAAATTCTAGGGAAAAGAAATTTAATGGGGCTAACGGTTATCTCAAGTTAAATTGTAGGAAAGAAGTAGGAACAAGTTGTGTTTTAAATGCAGAAAACGTTGGGAAAAGGAGCACGTGTGCAAATTCCAGCACTACCAATTGTTTATGTTAGAAGAACATAAGGAGGAAAAGAGCTCTAAGGTGGAAAAAGAAGATGAAAAGGAAGAGACTATAAAAGATAAGGCTTTGCAATTATCCTTCCATAGAATCATGAGGTTGATCTTAAATAAGTCCTTGAAGTTATGGGGGCTAATTAATGAAAATATAGTGCTAATACTAGTAGATTGTGGAGCATCTAGTAATTTCATATCCAAGGAACTGGTTTCCAAACTACAATTACCTGCACAAGAAACCTCAAAATATGTGGTGGAGTTAGGTAATGATCAAAAGGTAAAAAGCCAAAGGGTATACAAGGGGGTGAGGTTGGAAGTACAACAAGTCATAATAAAGCAAGATTTCTTCCTGTTTGAATTAAATGGGCTAGACGTGGTGTTAGGGATGGATTGGTTAGCAAGTCTAGGTGATATTGAAGTAAACTTTAAGGAGCTCACCTTGAAATGGGTAGTTGAAGGACCAAAGTTCAGCCTAAAGGGGGATCGAACTCTTTGCAAAACTCAAGCCTCATGGAAAGCTCCGGTGAAGGATGTAAGGAACGAAGGTGAAGGGTACTATATAGAGTATCATAATGTGACATACCTTGAGGATACCAGTGGGCCTGTAACAGCAGCTTTGGAAGGCTTTTTAGGAGAGCTTGTAGAACTATTTCAAGAACCTAAAGGCTTACCTCCATCAAGGAACTATGACCATGAAATTCCTTTGAAGGAAGGTGTTCAAATACTCAACATTCATCCATACAGGTATCCTCATTATAAAAAAAAAATAAGATAGAAAAAATTGTTGATGAGATGTTGCATGCTAGTGTTATTAGACCTAGTAATAGCCCTTTTTCTAGCCCTATGTTATTAGTGAAAAAAAAAAAGATGGTAGGTGGAGATTTTGTGTTGACTATAGAGCTTTGAACAAGCTCACAATCCTTGATAAATTTCTTATGCCAGTGATTGATGAATTGTTAAATGAATTAGGGGAGGCTGAGATTTTTTCTAAATTAGACCTCAAATCAGGATACCATCAAATAAGGATGCGAGGGGAAGATATTCACTAGACTGCCTTTAGAACTCATGAGGGACATTATGAATTCTTAGTCATGTCGTTTGGATTAACCATGTTCCTTCTACTTTTCAGGCCCTTATGAACAAGGTCTTGAAACCTTACCTCTGTAAATTTGTCTTGGTATTTTTTTATGATATACTTATCTATAACAAGTCTGAACGGGACCATTAGGAACATTTAGGGGTCATATTGGCATTGCTATAGAAAAACAAGATGCTTATAAATAATAAAAAATGTTCAATAAAATTGCCCAAAAATAATTATAATATCTTAGCCATTTGATTTCAAGTCAAGGGGTAGCTACTGACCCAAACAAAGTAAAGGATATGTTGTCTTGGCCTACTCCTTTAGATATAAGAAGTTTGAGAGGGTTCCTTGGCCTTACCGGTATTATAGGTGCTTTGTTAAAAATTATGGGAAGATGGCAAGGCCCCTTACACAACAGTTAAAGAAAGATAATTTTAAATGGGGAAGAGAAGCCTAAGAAGCCTTCGAGCAACTCAAACAGACCTTGACAACATTGCTTGTGCTAGCTGTACCAAATTTTGATAAAGAATTCACAGTGGAAACTGATGCTTCAGGGAAAGGAATTGGGGCAGTCTTGATGCAAGAAGGAATACCTGTAGCTTATATGAGTCAAAATCTTTCAAAAATAGCTCAATCCAAATCTGTATATGAGAGGGAGTTAATGGCCACAGTAGTGGCAATTCAGAAGTGGAGACATTATTTACTGGGGGAGACACTTTGTGATTCATACCGATCCGAAAATTTTAAGGTTTCTTGCAAATCATCAAGTGATGAGGGAAGAGCAACAAAGTGGATCTCAAAATTTTTGGGGTATGATTTTGAAATAAAGTACAAACCAGGAAAGGACAACGGTGCAACAAACGATTTATCAAGAAAATTGAAATTTTTAGGCATCTCTTCAATTTGGCTTAACGAGTGGGATGACATAGAAGGAGAGTTACAAGCTGATAACCGACTCAGGTATTATCCAGGATCTATTGCAGCATCTGGATGTGCGTCTAAGTTTCCAATTGAAGAAGGGTAGGCTGTTATATAAAAATAGAATGGTGATCCCAAAAGAATTCCTCTAAAATCCTCTTATCCTAAAAGAATTTCATGATTCAACTCTGGGAGGGCATTCAGGTATTTTCAGAACCTACAAGAGGATATCTGCACTACTGTATTAGAAGGTCTAAAGAAAACTATATAGCACTATGTCCAAGCTTATGAAACTTGTCAGAGAAACAAATATCAGGTTTTATCTCCTACAAGCCTATTACAACCTTTGCCTATCCCAGATCAAGTTTGGTTTAATTTGTCCATGGACTTTATTTGGGGTCTACCAAAGACTAGTGAGGTGGATACCATTATGGTGGTGGTAGATAGACTTACCAAATATGCCCATTTTATTATAGTTTCCCACTCATTTTCAACCAAGGACAATGCAAAACTTTTCATAAAAAATGTTGTATGATTTCACGGATTCCTAACCACCATAGTATCAAATAGGGATAGACGGTTCCTAAGCTCCTTTTGGACAGAGTTGTTCAAACTTGCAAGGACTAAGCTTCGATTTTCTTCAACTTATCACCCGCAGACAGATGGACAGACAAAAGTGGTGAATTGATGTTTAAAGACTTACTTGAGATGTTTGACGACAGAAACAAACCAAAGCAGTGGCCAAAGTGGCTGCATTGGGCAGAGTTTTGGTTCAATACAAATTATAATGTTTCGACCCATATGACTCCTTTCAAGGCACTTTATGGAAGAGAGCCTCCATTGTTAATTAAAGGAGGAGAAACTCACTCTGCAGTAGAAGAAATGGACAGGCTCACACCCGAACGTAGTTTAATGTTAGATGAATTGAAGGAACATTTAGCCCAAGCTCAAAATAGAATGAGGAATCAGGCAAACAAAAACAGGAGAAATATTGAATATCAAGTAGGGAAGTAGGTCTATCTAAAGGTACAACCGTACAAAATGAAGACATTGACCAAGAGGGTTAACCAGAAGTTGAGTCCACGATATTATGGACCTTATGAAATCATTCAAAAAATCAATCTTATAGCTTACAAGTTATTACTCCTAGAAAGTTGTTTAATCCACCTAGTGTTCCATGCCTCTCAGCTTAAGCAATCCATTTCCCTTACAGTAACTGGTTAATCATTACCACTCCCCCTTTTTAACTAATGAATGAGAATTAACAGTACAACCAGCTACAATATTTGCCAAAAGAACCAATGTTAAAAGGAAAGTAGAGTCGCTTGTTAAGTGATAGAATTTACTTGATTTTGAGAATTCTTGGGAGTTAGATACCATGTTAAAGGAGCAATTTCCTGAGTTCCACCTTGAGGACAAGGTGCAAGTTCAGGAGGAGAGTGATGATAGGATCCCACCAATCACAAGGGTGTACATGAGGAGAAAATTACATAATATAGAGAATAATTCAGCATACCATTTTGTTATGAGGGGAGGTGGGTGAGTTAGCAAAGAGAGAATAAGTGGGCAGAAGGATTGATAATTTAGTTGTGAGGGAATCATTGTTAAATACCAAAAAGGGAGTGAAAGTAGGAAAGCAGGCAAACATTTGGGTTAGGCTCTTAGGTGAGGGAGGACACTCATTAACTATCCATTTCTTTTCTTTTTTTCACTGTTGTATTCGTTTTTTCCTTTTTTCATTGATATTCAGCTAAACATTATCCTGCTCTTCAATTTTCTAAATCTTTTTTTTTGGAGTTCTATCACTCTTCCAATTGACAAGAGATCCTTTCTCTTAACCTCTCTTGTTATTTATGGACAAACTGCCTTAATTTCTCTTTATCTCTCAACCCAATAAACTAACAGAAATTAGTATTTAACCTAACTAATTATGATTGTAAAATAGAACCCTATCTAATAACTAATAAATATCTAACAGAATATTGTCTTGCCTATCAAGTTGTTGTTTTTTTTTTTTTTCACATACCAATGCCTTTGTTTCTCACCTTACTCATCCCTTGATCCTTGGATTTTGGATTTGGAAATTTTTGATTGCATCTTTGGTAGTATTCATCTTTTATATACTCTTATCCATGCAATCTACCTCTCGTTACATTAGCCGATGGATCCCATTCAATGGGTCTTGGTCAAATTCAGTGCGCTCTCCTTTTGCTTCCTTTTATTATTTATCTTTATGTTTCTTATTGCCCTTTCAATTTGATCTCCTTTAATAAATTGACCCGCTAACTTTATGTTCACCGCTAACTTTATTTTTGTGCAGAATTGGGGTATGGGATGGACAATTGAAGCTTGACATGAGTTGAGATGCGTTATCCTCTTACCCGTCCATCATCACCATATTTTTAATTTCTGATTCTGAGAGATTCATTACTTAGTTACATAAGTTAGTTACAGTCAACTGTTAGTTTGTTGGTTACAATCAGTGAAGGGTATCGCATGCATAAATAATAAAAAAAGGTTGGGAGGGGGAGAAATCTTGTCATTTATAGAGGATTGGGCCTTTTTGCTTTGCGAGGTGAAGACAAGTTTAGTTCGTGTCTGAGTTCAGCAGAATTCTTCCCTAGACTTTCTAATAGAAGTATGTGTGAATATGTTGAGAAAGGAGTATGTTATCAGAGTAATTGGTTTTGTATTTCTTTATCGTATGAGTAGCTAAATTCTTTCCTATTTCTATGGTGAATCTTGTTATTTGATTCAGGAGTTGTCCCAATTTCAATATAATTTGCTTTTTCTTTTCCAATTTTTCTTTGCCCTATTATGCCTACTTCTTGTAACAATCCTTCATTATTGTAATTATTAGAAATTAGGCAGATTGTTAGTTAGCATGATTTTAGCTTTTACAGGATATATGTGCATGTATGTATTGTTTTGTACACTTAATAGCTAGAAATAATATTCTATCTTTCAATTCAACTTGCTATTGGATATCCAATTTGATAGACTTTGCTTTTGCAAAATCCTAGATTGTCTTCATTGCAGAAATCTAGTTGCTCCCAGCCTTCATGGCATTCAGTTTCATCTGTCAACCCAAACTGCCTTGCTGTTGCCAACTGCCACCAGTTTTTTGACTGGAGACTTCACCATGTGATGTTTCCCAGCCATTTTCTGGCACCTGAGGCCCCAAAGCATCACTTTCAAATAGTGTTACTCATGCCCTCTCTTTCAGTGCAAATGAATAGAATTGATGCACCTTCTATGCAGTGCTTAGCAGCACATCCAGCAACATTCGAACTGCTGTGGGTTGCATAATTCTCACCTCTGCCTCCTCTTCATGGATCCGACCTTAATGTTCAAACCGGTGCTCATGGGTTCCCCCTCTCTCAAGCAGCCATTATTTTCCAACTTGGAGTTGGTGTTTTCTCTTTTTTTTTTTTTTTTCTTTTGTTTTTTTTTGGGTGTTTTCAAGCATGTTGGAGACTGACACAATCATAACTGAAGAATCTCCGATGGACTCTTTCGGTAAGCCTTCTTATGACTCTGATTTAAACTAGTGGTCGTTAATTCTATTTGAATTTGAATTTATTGATTATTATATTTTTGTGCATTAGTTTCACTTGGTCATTTTTAGTGTCTCCTGTCAATTGTAATATTTCAGAATTTGTTTCTGTTATTTTGCTTCTTTTCTATTTGTCTCTTAGTTTACATGAGGAGTATTTCCTTATTTGTATATCAATTGGATTTAGGTTGTGGCCATCTTCCATTGCTATCCTAGGATGCTTCTGGAGTTCTAATTATTTCATTATCCACTTTGTTGTACTTGTATTTTCCTTTACTACATGGTCATTTTTAATAGATCCAGAAGATTTCTTCTTTTTGTATGTGTCATTATATTCATGATATTATAGTCCAAATGCTTCATTTAAAGATTTGACCCCATTCAGGATTTGTTTGTATATGTGCAGGCGCCCATTTCAGCAATTGGGGCACCCTAGTTCTTCATAAAGGGGACAACGTCTCCTGGGACTGACCAAATCAATTAGAATTTTCTTGGAGCTTATCTGGCGCCATTCTACCAACCGCGTCCCTAAATTATTTGAGTGCACCTCCAATTAAAATTTTGATTTGAGACATTAGAGTCTTGTGCGTAATGTTTCTATTATGCAATTGAGTCCAGTTTTTATGTATTACTAATGATTAAAAAGAAATGATCATCGTATTACCATGTTTATGGTGCCTCCAATTCTTTATATTTGGATCAAAAGGTAATCTGAAGATCACATTATATTTTACTAATTCCTTTTCTCTGGTTAGTAAATTATAGAGATGGTTTCTTCTCTTTCTAGTGATTTATTGTATTAACACTTACATAGCGTTAACCTTACCAAATTGTAAAAGTAACTCATGGCAGGCTTAGCAGAACAGGAAATGTCGTAGACACGATACTTGTCTCATCATCCCATCACGCCAACTAGAAGATAGAACTAAGTTGAGTGCATCCCAGCTCAACTTTCTTTTAATTTGTTTCTTTTACAACTCACAAAAAACCAAACATCCCTTCATCCCGTCCTAGGCTTCAATCCTAGTTATTCTCTGACTAAAGTTAGTTGCGAAATGGTCCTTTTCTACTTGCAAGATTATTGCTTGTCTTTTAAGCTTAAATTTAAGTGTTAGTAGAAATATTTTTAACATCTTAAAATTTTGATAATGTTATAAAAATATTAAAATTAAATGAAATATTTTATGTATAAACAAATTTTGAATATAGTTTTTTATAATTTTCTAAGTATATTATAAATAAGAAGATCTATAATAAAGTGTTTGTCTTACAAATATTTTATTATAAAGTATTTTATAAATTAAAAAAATTAAAATAAAATATCTATCTTTTAAGTGTTTTATTATACAAACAACTTATAAATTAAGAAAATTTGAAATTGAGTGTTTATCCTAAAAATGTTTTATCAAAAATAAATAAAATTTAAAGTTATTTTTTAAAATATCATTTAAAAAGATTATTTGATAGTTCAATAGAATATGATAAAAAATTAATCCTTCTACAAGTTTAGATGAAAGAGAAAAGATCTTCTTACAAAAAAAAAAAGGATAAATAATTTGTATAAAAGATTAGTTAAAACGCTTTTAACGTTTAAAGTATTCATCAATAATTTCAATCATTAAATGAAAGGTTGTACAAGTTTAATCTATAACATAATGATTAAGAATTTGCATTAAAGTATAAATAGAATACTTAATGCATTGAAGAAGATATCTACCTGCGAACTAGTATTCATAACTTAGTTATTTCAAAGGAAGCTTGAATTTTTTACTTTAACCTAATTTAAATTAGTTTCAAATTTATAATTTTTAATTGTAAAGTCATACTATTAAAAATTTTATAAAATAAAAATAATTTGTTTTAACTTTATAGATGCTAGTGAAATAGTTTTATGAGAATATTTAAATAGTTTTATTTATTTTGATAAATATTTTTTGAAAATTTTATTCAAATTTATAGGTATAATATTTTTTTTATATCGTTGTCTTTCTAATAAATTTATTTTAAAACTTTAAATAAATGCAAATGAATTAAAGAATATAAAGTTTATAACTAGAATCAAGTGGTATGCTACATGGTATATTTTGTGATAAAAAATAATTAACTTAGGATTTGTCCAGAATGTTTGCAAGTTATTGATTTTTAAATTAATTTTCAAAAAACAAAATCTATTTAATAAAATTAATTTTAAATTAATTTTTTAATATTTTTAAATAATTTTTTATCTAATTCTTAAAACAAAAAAATTAATTATTATTTTAAAATTTTTAAAATATTGTCACAGTTAACTTACCCTAAACCACCATCATCATCATAATCATTATAATCATTATCAACATCATTATATTACAACCATTATTCTCATCATTCCTATCATAATTACTACCACTAGTATAATGATAAATTTTTATTTTATTATTACTTTAAAATTTTAATTTTTTTATTATTTTTCAGAATTTATAACTTTAATTCATCTATTTTATGAAATTATAATAAAATAAATTATATTATTTAATATATAAATTATATTTAATTTATTATATTATATAATTATTTATAATATAATATTACAATATAATATATATATATTATCTTATATAAATATTAAATAATATAAAAATATTATAATAATAATACATAAAATTTTTATTTTTTATACTGATTATGAAATAATATATATAAAAAAATTATGTAATTATATAATATTATGTATATTAAAATAATATTATTACAACTATTCTTATCATCATTTTAATAATCACTATGATCACAATCACTATTATAATAATAATAATTATTATTTTTATTTTAAAAATTATATTTTATATTAATTTTTTAATTGATTAATTATTTATTTATTTTTATAAATTTATAATAAATTAAATATTATTATTTAATATATAAATTATATTTAATTTATAATATTATAATATAATCTTATATTATATTATCTTATGTAATATAAATGTTTTTTAATATAATATTTATTATATTATAAATAAATTTTAAATTTTTTAATTAACTATTTGTTATTTATCTATTTTATAGATTAAAAATAAATTAAACAATAGATATATAAATTATATTTAATTTATAATATTATAATATAATTTTATATTATATATTATTTATATTATAATATTATAATATATTTTATGTTATATAAAAATTAAATAATATAAAAAATATGATAATAATAATATATAAAAATAATTATTTTATATATTAATTATTAAATAATTTATAAAAATAAAATTTATAAAATTATATAATATTCTTTATATTATAATCAGTATTATTATAACTATTACACTATTATTTATGAACATTAACTTCATCATTATAATTATAATAATAATTTTTTAGATTTTTATTATTTTGAAATAATTAATTTTAATTAATTTTTTAATTAATATTTTTATTTATTTATTTTTTATATATTCATAGTAAAATCATAAAATAGGGAATAAATTGATTCATTTTCACAGCTGCTTTTGAAAATTAAAATTTAAAATTTAAAATTATAATTGGACTTAATTTTTAAAAATTAAAAATCACTCAAATATAACCTTAGTTATTCTTGAATGATGTAAAATATACATTTCTTTTATAACTGAACGAAGAAGAGATGGTTGTTACTTGTTAACCTTGTAATACTGTGTAGTCTTCTTCTAATCACGGATCTTTAATTAATAGTATTTTGGTATACAAGCTTTGAATCATAGTTAGTACTTATTAGAGACCTTTAAGTCAAATTTCTTTCATTTGTGCACTTGAAATCCTAAGTCACTTGTTTTCATTTCTTGTAGTTCATACATAAGCTAAGTGCTTATACGTCTTTAAGTCTTTGTAAATGGTTTGTTCTGTAATTGTTCAATTTTTTTTTTATCTTTTAAAAACTATGATGGTTAAAATCATCATAAAATTATAAATATATATAATTGATTATTTTAAAAAAATAATAACGGTTAAAATTGTTAGAAAAGTGGTGGTTGAAAAGGGTTGGGAACCTCCCCTCCCTCCAAGTGTTTTTTAAATGTCAATCACTTTCTAAAAAATACTACTATTTTGGAATGCAAATGTTTAAAGAACAGATGAAGCCGATGATCCGATAGGAGTTTTTTTTTTAATTGTTTTCCATTATTTTTTGGTGTGGTGAAGTTTTATTATAATCTTTTGCTAAAGTTGTACCTAATCAAGAAAAGGAAAAAATTAATTGATTAATTCAGAGAAATTTCTCCTCTAAATATGTGATTGCTAAATTTTTAAATAAATAATCATTTTTGAAAGAGAGAATTGTATATTTAAAAAATGTGCTTTTTTTTTGGGAAAAAGGAGGAAGGGGGGGGGGGGGGGGGCAGGGTAAACAAACAGGGACGTTTTCGTCGATATCTGACCATATGTGGTCTACATTTCTTGGCCATGCCATTTGTGGTCCTCGTTAACTTCAGCCTAATGCATTAATGAGAACTCAATAAAAGTATATATATGATTTGTTTGTCTGTATACTATTATTCTTTCTTGTCAAAAAACTTTATTACGTGCATTTTGGTTTCAAAATATAGAATGTGCTTTCAATAATCATGGCAAATGGGGAAATATTCAGAGTGTGCTATTTTTATACATATTTTACTTGCATAAAAGGATAATTACATTGTCGGATAAATTATATTTATCCTTTCTGATATTCATTAAAAAAAATTTGATATTCTTTTTTTTTTATCTTACACAATTTTTTTAATTTATATAAAAAATAATATTATATTTTTTTAATTATATACAAAAATCATATATTAGATGATATGATAAAAAAACAATTGTTTTATATAAAAACATAGAGATAAATAATTATAAGGAAATATTTTAAATTAAACAATATATTAATAGTGTTTGGATGTAAAATTAATTTGTTGATAGGTGATTAAATAATGTAAAAAAGATAGAAGTGACATATAGTGTCAAGTGTTGTAACGAGGGTCTCAAATTGTTTAGACTTTGTTAATAAGGTTGAAAGTTATTGATTTAAATTTTGATGGTTCTTCAATTTTTCCTCAACATAAGATAATTAAGGGGATGTAAAACCAAAAATAAGAAAATGATACAAATACTTAATTTTTTCCCCAAAAATATGAAATGACTTCAATTTAAAACTCAGGAAATATAAAAAAATATCTAAACCTTATCAGTAAGAAGGCAAAGTAACCAACAAGAAAAGATCAAGTCAATAAAGTTCAGAAGAAATCAATAGGAATGAAAAATTCTAACAAAATGTGTTTAACAGTTACGTACTTGTAGTTGCCTATGTGTGTCATCCTTCAAGCAAGATTATCATTTACAACATGGAGCCACCATTGATGAAATAATAAAGAATCATCATCGACAGGATTGGAAGTCTTGGCCAATATATGATACTCATATAAAAGTTTAGTTGACTCTAATTGGGGACAACATGAAGACTAGAGGGTCATTAATAATTTGGGAGAAGTTATGCAGTTGCATCATAGATGAATCAATAAAATTGGTATAGTGGACAAAGATAGGAAAAATCGATAGACTAATAAGCTTTGAGAATAGGAATTAAAGGAGATAATTGAGATAATTGATCGCATGACAAAACACATATTAACTAGGAGGTAGTCAATGAAAGAAGAAGTAATATGATAAGTGTTAACAATAACATGTGTCAGAATGATAAGAACGTGATACCATTATTAAATAGTTTTTTCTCCAAGGTATTAGTATTCTCTCTCATTGGATTGATATTCTCTCCGAAACATTTAATGTATTTTTATTTTAAAAATTATAATATTAAATTTTTTAAAATTCATCCTTTAAAGGTTTATTTAAATTTTAAAAGTTCTTTTTTATTAAATTATGTATTTTTATATAAAATTATTTTAATTTATTTTCTTTCAGCGATCAATTTAACTTAAATTTTAAATATTAATATATCATGAAAAATTTAAAGATATTTTTATTTTCTAATAAATTAAACTTTTTATGATAAAAAATAATAAGATTCGAATTTCGATTGTTACGTAAACTAGTATAATCTTTAACTTTAGGTCAATTTCAGTGGTTTTTAATAAATTTAATTTAAAACTATTGTATTTTTAAAATCTTAGTTAAAATTTTATTTTTAAATTTTAATATATAAAAGTTAATAAAATTATTATTTTATAATTTTAATAATTTTTTCTTCAATTTTAAAATTTTTCAATACATTTGATTTACTTAATTTTTAATAATTTTAAGAATATATAAATAGAATAAATTTAAAAATACAAATATTTTTATTATTGATGAATATATTTATTAGTAATTAGTAATTAATAATAATATATTATATTATAATATACGTTGACAAGAAATAAAATAAATATTTTTAAAACATTAAATAAAAAATTATTAAATTTATAACATAAATTTTTAATTAATTTTTATGAATTTAAAATTTAAATTTAAATTAAGATTGATTAAAATTAGAATTAATTTAAATTTAGTTTATCTAAAAAATAAAAATATTTTTAAAAATTGTTATAATATGTTAATATTTAAATTTAAATTAAATTAGCTTTGAAAGAAAAAATTTAAAAGAATTTTATATAAAAAAATTTACATGATTTAATAAAAAATAAATTTTAAAAATGACTTCATTTCATAATAAAAAAATAATTTTTAAAAATTTAACATGATACATGATGTTAATATAGTAGAAGATATCAATATCCCTTAAATTAACATAAAGATATTGAAGAAAAATCGTATTAAATATGGCAATCCTTAATAAAAGAGCCTTGTAATAGCTAGTTACTTATAAATATTTGGTGGATAGTTACTTGTAGATATTTAGTAGGTAGTTATCTAAATTTGAATTGATAAGTTGAACACCTAAAAACCTACTTATGAAATAAAAATTAGGATTCTCTTCCAGTTACTGAATCTCTTCATTAATTTTTGCGTAAATACTTCATTCTCATGTTTTTCTCACAGACCATTACATCTTGACAAAATTGGCTTGTTACAGTTAATGCATTTCTTTTCTTGCATGCTTTCTATCAACAAAATACATTTTAACTAAATAAACGATTGAATTGTGTGTTTGCCGACTATAATCATGCACGTGTGAATATAAATTATTAATCTGACTAAACTTTTGTCAAACGGTATGTTCCAAACTTACCTCATAACTTAAAAACACTAGAATTTTCTTGGCCACCATAGATAGGTATATACCAAATATGGATAGTTGAAAACCCAAATTCAGTTTCTATATGACGTATATGGAATATGAACAAATGCACACTATTCCGGTGGGACGAACCTCTGCCAACTAATTAACTTGCTAAGCTATACTTGGTGCTGGTGGGATTCAACACACAAGCTAATTTGAGATTTATTAAAAGTACTTTATAAATATGACAAAATTGACACCCACTGATTTAGTTCTAAGCCTATAGGGTATTGAATTAGGTTTTTCTTTTGAGATTCAAATGTAATCACAATTAATCCAACCGATGAAAAAACCGCAACCAACAATTTCACACATGGCTTAAGACGACGTATTTAAACCATTTCTTTTCGATTCCTGTTACCATATTGCTGCGCTAACTGTCTTATTCTTTAAAAAATTACAATTTAAATTCCCCTTTTTTATTAAAAAAAAAAACAGGCACATGTTCAGGGAACAAGATATTTAAATATGCGTGTATTTTTCCTTCTGGCAAGTTTACAATTTCTTCTGTAACGTTCAACAACTTCTACACACAATTTATCAATCAAACAGCAGAGAGAGAATACAAAACGAGAAGCTCATTCTTACACATGTTTTTCACATTTTTATTAAAAAATAATTAAGAATTAGATAAAAGAAAATAGAAAAATGTAAAATAAAATAAGTAATATAATAAAAAGGGATAAATGAAAAATAACTTATTAAAAAAATAAAAAGAAAACTCAAACAAAATACATAGAAAGACGATGCATCTCATGGTTTCTACAATATTCATGGGTGGTTACAGAGCAAATGGTGCGAAAACATTAGCAAACAAAAAAGAGACCAAATTATGTACCAGAAAAGAAACATACCAAATTATCAATTGACAGTATGATGTGAGGCTCCATTGGTCATGTTCACTGGTCCAAGTCCAACTGAGAATAAAGCAAACAAGTAAATAAAAAGTCCTGTCTCAGTTTCTCTCTCATCTCAGTCTCAAATTACTCACATTTGTAGCACCAAAGTAACATAACAGCCACCAGAAGAAAAACAAAGAAGCTCTCTTTCTTTCCCCATCACCACCATCCTTTCCCTTTTCATTCCCATAAAGTTCCCCATCTTCTGGAAACAGAAACAAGAGAAGAAGATCTGAACTGAACCCAACCAATTCATTCTAAGAAGAAAGAGATCGCGTGGGTGTGTGGTGTGTGTGTGTGTGTGTGTGTGATGGGAGGGGTAACGTCATCGATGGCGGCGAAGTTCGCGTTCTTCCCACCGAACCCTCCATCGTACAAGCTGGTAACGGACGAACTAACGGGGCTTCTTCTCTTAACGCCGTTTCCTCACCGCGAGAACGTGGAAATTCTGAAGCTTCCCACACGCCGCGGCACGGAGATAGTAGCATTGTACATTCGGCACCCGATGGCCACTTCCACTTTGCTCTATTCTCATGGAAACGCCGCTGATCTGGGCCAAATGTACGAACTCTTCATCCAGCTCAGCATTCACTTGCGCGTTAACCTCATGGGGTGCGGTGCTTCCTCTGTTTTCTCTCTTTTCTTTTCCATTTCCCATTTTAGTCCTTTTTATTTCTTAATTTTTTTGGTTCTCGTGTTTGTTTTGCTTTCTGACGGGGTTTCTGCATGTTTGGCCTCTTTTTTGGTTTCTGAGTTTTCATTATTTGGGGAGCTATGTGTTATGTTAAGTTGGGCGCTTTATCTGCTTCGGTTTTGTTTGGTGTTCCTTACTTCTTTTCACTTGCTTGGAAGGTGTGAAGTTTGTTATCAGGTGGAGTTGTATGTGAATGAATTGTGTTGTTTGATTTTGTTAATGAAGGATACTAGGATTCGTGCTGTTTTCAGGGTTTATTACTGGTTAATAGTTTATCCTTTTTAAAAAAAAAAATCTTTTAATTGCATGGTTCTGTTATATGTATGGAAATCGCCCTGATGTTGATGTGTGACTCTTCAATTGTGTATGCAATTCAAGTTCTTGATCATGACATTAGAGCAACACAAGCAGGGTAACTTGTTATCACTTTGTGAAATTGATCTCGTTGATACTCGATTACCCTTTGTGGAGAAAAACTCTGGAAGTATATGTACTTTACCCATAGAGCATTTATTTAGTGTGTGTGTTCTTTGAGCTCAACCTGAAAGATGGAGTATAAAATGGGAGCTATTCTTATGGTAATCTATAATGTTGTGCAGGTATGACTATTCTGGGTACGGGCAATCATCAGGGAAGGTTTGTATTTTGTTAACAATATGAAATGCTTGTTTGTTTTGCTTTGTGTGTACATTTGGATGATGGTAAAGTTGTAAATGTCTACCCTGATGAAACATTATTTTGCCTGAACTGTAGCCAAGTGAGCAGAATACATATTCAGATATTGAGACTGCATACAAGTGTCTAGAAGAAAGCTATGGTACCAAGCAGGAAGATATAATCCTTTATGGACAATCTGTTGGCAGTGGCCCAACTTTGGATCTTGCAGCTAGGTTGCCTCAATTAAGAGCCGTTGTTCTGCACAGTCCCATACTTTCTGGCTTAAGGGTCATGTATCCAGTAAAGCGAACATACTGGTTTGACATATATAAGGTAGTATACTGCTTTTATTTCTTGCCATATATGTGAATTCCTTAATCTAATGAGATGCTATTTTGTGTGAATTTGCAGAATATTGACAAAATTCCACTAGTTAATTGTCCGGTTCTCATAATTCATGTAAGTATGCTTCAGAGATAAACTGAATGCTATATACCTGCATCTGTACTCTAGTTGTATAGGCTAAGCTTTTAGATTAGTTATCTTCTTCTGATATTTTTCTTTGCTATATTTGTCTAGGATGCTTGACTGGCTTCTTTTTCTTGACACTCTTAGCCTAGTTTCCTTCTAGACTTCTAATATTTAAAAATAATTTTCATTTTTAATATTTGGCACAAAGTTCAGCACAGAAATCTGTTTGCCCAGCACCTTTTTATGTTCTTCAGAAATGCGAAAGAAGGATAGAATACTCTAATAAAGGAAGGTATAAGTTACATGTATATGGATAATGCACTTAATTATTTAATGAACAATATTTTGTAAGTCCATGCCTTTGACTGGCTCTTCTAGATCTGGCCCTGAATTTTATGATCACAGGTCACCAAACTGCTCTATTTAGATAAATTTATTCAGGCGGAGTATAATTGAGAGGGTGAGCTTTGGGGGAGCAAAGGTAATGATGTGGAACTATCCTCAAGAGTACTCCTCTTTGCAGTGTACTTCCCTGATAAACCTAGAATACTCCTATCAGGTGGAGTGCTCCCTTAGTAACAAAATAATCTCAAAATTGAAATCCTGCTTACCAAGTAAAATAACAAAAACTAACAACCCAATCTACTTTAGGAGGGTTGCTGCCTTACAACCATCTGGTCACAGGCTCTTGTCACTGGTGCAGCATCGCAATTCATGGGTGTAATGTACCTAAAAAAAGATTCATGGGTGTTAGTTTGTGACATCTTATGCACTCCAGACCCCAAAATGGTGGATGACTCAAGCATTGAGCCACTTTTACGATTTTTGAAGACTTATAATTGTAAATTTGAAAGATAGATTGAAGTTGAAATGCCAATGCTTTTCTACTCTTCTTAGGACCTTGCTTACCATGCATATCTTCTTGTCTATGTTCTAAAAGGGTGCTCCATGCTCGCATTCGTGAGGTTGTGTCTATACTTGCTGTGCAGGGAACAACATCCTTTTAGGCAATATTCTGGCATATGATTTCTCGTAATTAAAATTCTTGCTAGATTTCAGACAATTTCAGTTTTACTACTGAATGAAATACCTTCAATCTTTCAAACTGTTCTTCACCTTTATTTCTTTATAATACTTATCTGCTATGTTGTTTAACAAAAATGGATTAGCTGAGGTCAATAAACTAACTCTGGTGTAAGATTTTGCAATGTGCTGCCATGCAGTTATGGTGGTAAGATCATTTGAAATTCAAACTACAATGTATAATTAGTCCAAATATTTTAAAAATCTTAAAATAGCAATGACCCAGTAAATGCCATTCATTCCTTTCTGTCCTTGTGTAGGGTACTTCAGATGAAGTTGTAGATTGCTCCCATGGCAAGCAACTCTGGGAACTGTGTAAAGAGAAGTATGAACCATTGTGGCTCAAAGGAGGTAACCACTGTGATTTGGAGCTCTTTCCTGAGTATATCCGACATCTGAAGAAGTTCATCACAACAGTTGAGAAGTCTCCATCGCAACGATACAGTTTCCGAAGGAGCATGGACCAGTTTGAGCAGCCTCGAAAGAGTACGGATATATTTGAAGTAAGTAGAAAGAGCACCGATCGTAGAGAAAAGCCTAGGAAGAGCACAGACAGGCCAGAAAAGCTGAAAAATTTGTCTAGTAATGCTGATATGTTAGAGAAATTGAGAATGACTTTTGAGCATAAGGAAAGGTCTCGAAGAAGTGTGGATTGCCATGAGAAGTCTCGAAAAAGCATTGACCATCAATTAGAAAAAGCAAGGAAGAGTGTTGACCGGCTGGACAGAATATGGACTGGATAATTCTTGTTACAATGAAATTATATTCATGCATGAGTTGGTTTCTTGGGGTTCATTTTGTTTTTTTTATATCCCATCTGGTTCTGTAGTATGGCTTATGTCAGATATCATAACTATATTAGCATTCAAGAAAAGGTTTGGTGTTACAGTGAGATTCAATTTCATTCAGATGGTATGACTTCTTTCCCTCTCTTTGTTTCTGCACAAATTCCTTATCCAGGAAATGCTATTAACCTGCACATTAGTCTTTTAAAATTTTTTTACATCAAATTGTTTATCAAACGATACAGCAATTATTAAATTTGTCTTTTCATCTCATTAATTTTCCGCAAGGATGAATGTGATGAATTTTTGACTTTTAAAAAGCTAGTTTAATGATAATTTTTGAAAGTTCAATTTTATAACATAGTAATATTTGAATAACTAATTTAAGGGTTTAATTAGAGTTAATCAGTAAATTAATTCTCCACTTTATATACATTGCACATTCGTCCTTAATTTAAAAAATAATGCAAATTAATTTTTTATTTTTAAAAATTTTATTAGTCATTCATTTATTTAAAATAATGTAAATTTGTCTGTTTTTACAAAATTGAATTTATAAAATAAATTAATAAATAAAATACTAATAGAAGATTTACAAAACCTCAAGAATCAATTTGTAATGTCATAAAAAAATTATGAATGAATTTAGCTAAATGAATATAACACGCATAGATATAATCAGTTAAATTTATTAACATCAAAATAATTTAAAACATGGATTTTATTGTCTTTTTATTATTATTTTAATAAATCTTAGATGTTAAAATAAAATAAAATGATAAAATATCAATACAATTTTTTAGTTGTATAATATTTTATAAATTTATTTTATTAAATTTGATATATGTTGTTATTTAATTTCGTCTCTTTCTTTCTCTTTTAACCGATAGAATGCAAAGATATATTATCCAAAAATACCTGTTTGTATAGCAACTAAAAACGCAGTTGCATTGGTCTCTAAGTTATGCAGGATAATGAATTTTTTTTTTATTTCTATAAACGGAGTTTCAGTTATTTTTTCAATGTTAAAATAAACATACATGAAATGTTATTAGTCAGCTCGAAAATCAATTGAAGCAATACAAAGGAAACAAAAACGGGCTTGTAAGCATATCACTGTCTCATGCGAGTAGACATCAATGGCGCTGTGTCAATTGTTAACATCCCATTACAAGTGGATGATATGAAATGGGTGTAAATTACTTGATATGTTTTCTCCAACTCCCAAAACGGGGTAAAATCAAAAGTGGAGGGCCGAGAGAAATTGAAAACAATAATATATTTTTATTAATTCCAGACAAGGTAGTTCTACAACAGTACAACGTACAAAATCTGGAAGCAATTGCTCCATATTGGGGATTACAACAAATGAATCATGTAGTATAATACATTCTCAAAATTGGAAAATGCAATCAGTGGAGATATTCAAATCACTTTTTTGTTGTACTTCAGCCTACTGGATGTGTTACTTGCCGTGGAAAGAGCATAAGTGCATGTTTAGAAACCCAGTATTTTTGAAGAAATAATTGCTAACTCTTCAAAAATTGTACCAGGAAGCCAGTAAAAATAAACTATTACTTTTTCAAAATAAGTTAAACCAAACATGCACTAACTTGACCTGAATTTTGAGTAAGAGTTAGCTTACTAAGCCTTCAAAGAGAACAGCTACCAACCTTCTGAGTATGTGATGAACTTCTATGATGTAATGAGTTCTTTTTGACGTGAGATTTTCAAAAGAAAATGCAGTTGGATCACCAAGGCCTTCCATGTCCAATCACATCTAAAGCCTGCTTTGTATATGCCTACAAGTTAAAATTGTATGTAGATATTATTTATGCTAAATTTCAGTCTGCAACTGCATTTACAGGCATAATATCAATATTTTTACAGTTTTTGCTACCACAATTGTGGCCCATTAGCTGCATTTATTTGCATTTTTATCAATATCAAGTATCATGACATAACCACAACTTGCAACTACAACCGCAGTTTAAAAAATCCTTTAACAACAAATGCTACTTCTCCCTCCCCAAGCCTTTAATAAAGAGTACCTTGATTTCTCATTGCTGAATTCAACTATGGCTGATGGTGGAAGGCGACCTGTACTGATTGCATGCACTGTTCTGAAGAGAGGAAACATCTCTAGCCATCCACGATGGGTTAGAACCTCACATACCTCTTTTGCAGTTAACACACCCTTCATGGAAGAAAATTAGGTAAATAAGGACGCAGGAATCAGTAACACTAACACTGGTTCTAGATTTATCAGACCTCAAAAAGAATCTGTTGTTAGAAGTTCTTTCCATGAATTTGAAAATTTAAAAAGACTTTCTATTTTACTACTCTTCATATTTATCAAAATTATTTAAATATTTAGATACTTTCAAAATGTGTCTAGGAATATCTATAGTATTACCTTTCCACATAAAATATATTTCTTCCAGTTCTATTTATAAGATTTTTAACCAAATCACACATTTTCTTTTAAAAAAATTAATTAATATATTGGTTTTTAAAAATTATGATAATATTATCTATTTATCCTTACTTAAAGATAAACTTTTATTATATTAATTGAGTAAGGTTAAAAAAATCAATATTCATGAAGGAAAAATATAAAAAAAATTATAAACACTTCTAAAGTTTTGAAGAATCTTATAGTAAGAATGGTAAATTTGTTTAAAGAAGTCTACTAAATGAGACTGGAGGAAGTATTGGAGTATTATTGTTTCCTATAGTAAGTTTTATGCATGTACCTGCAATTTCTGGCCATTAAGCATATTTGCTTCAAGCTCATCAAAAGACCTGTAAAAAACGAAACACAAAAATCAGATATAACTAGATTAATTATATTTTCCTTTACTAATCCAAGCACTGTGGACCAGAGGGAGAAAAACAAACCTCTTCCCTCCATATTTGGCATAAGCTTCGGCAACTTTCCTATTTCTCCCACCCACTGTCACAAATAATATGGTTATAATGAAAGCAAAAAGGCAACCAATGAAAAATAAGGTGAAGTCAGTCAGTGTCCTTACTGCATGTTGTGATAAGGTCAGCTACACCACAGCTCTCAAAAAAGGTGCTGTCCGTAACTGATGGAAACAACAACTTTGAAAATGCTATCATCTCTTTAAGACCAAGTCGCATGATTGCAGCCTACACAAACGTAGAAATTAAGAAAACCAACAAGAAAAACTATGGAGGGGGTGAGGGGAAGCAACTTTTCTGAACTTAAATTACTTCAAACTTACTTTTGTATTATTTCCCATCTCCAAGCCATCAACAAAACCTGTCTCATTTGAATTGCAACTTTTTGTCATTCACAAATATTGTAAAGTGGGGAGAGCAAAGTGCAGATAATGTATACTACAAACCTGCAGCTATGGCCACTACATTTTTCAGAGTTCCACACAGTTCAACTCCTTCAACATCCTGGACCTGTTAAATCAAAGTGCAAAAATCATAAGCATAAAGCTTATCTCAATCTTTCAACAAATTACGGACTTCCTTGGATAAACTATTTAACATGCAATTACAGGAGAAGAAAATAAAAAATAAAAAATATCAAATTTTTCACTGAAGTTAAACCAACTTATGCATATTAATTTTTGAAAAAGTTCGATTAAAGCTTTTAAGAAAGTTGATGTTCATAAGTTGATTTTAACTTATATAAGTTTATTTTTCATCTCCTACGAGTACTTACGGACAAGTTTATCCAAACCGGGCCTGAAAACACTTAAGATTAGTAAATCCAAAACAACAAAAAAAAATTATTTATGATTGTTGAACGATTCTTCCATGTGATAATGTTTCTTGATATTACCGATTACATTTAGCAACTTCCTACTGTTTTAGTCATTTTTTCTTTCCATTCAGAACTATTTGTTAGCTTTTCACCACTTTGTTGCTCATCAAGAAAGGATGTGCTACACTCACGGCTGTGACAATGAAATAAGGAGTGGTAAACAACTGAACCCATCTCTCCGCTGCTTCTCTGTTTTGCCTATATCCAACTGTTGCTTCACTAAAATTCTCCATGGCTATCTGTTCAAAACATTAGAACCGCAAAATGTTATTAATTATAAGCTGGTCCAAGTATTTTGCATTAATCAGTTATGTATCATCATCTAGCTACCTCATTTGCTATATTTGCCCCCATTAAAACAGAACAATTGATTCCTAGTTGTCTGGAGATAAGAGTAGAGATCATGCTTGGGCCTTCCTTCTTGACCTCCATCCCTTTGATCAATGAAATACCCTCTGCATCTGCCCTAATTTTCCCAGCAAGCCTTTTGCATATTCCTTCCATGAATTGGTGTGGGGTTACAAATACTAACATATTGGCATCCTTCACTGCATAGTCAACCATTCAGAAAAGAAGATAAGTTGACCGCAAAACAGATTATAGTAAAAGTTAACTACAAATGTTTGTGGCTTTTTAATGCTTATGATGTGCATTCGGTACAAGATTGTAATTTCTATTTTATTATTCAAATCATAATGTACAACACTGGAAACAAAATTTTAAAAAAGTGAACAATTTAATTAATACCTGCATTTTCAAGGTCTGGATCTGCCACTACATTTTTACCAAGCTTGACTCCAGGAAGATACTTGACATTTTCCTGCCAAAAATAACAGTACATTATGTAATATTGAAAGGGAAAATATTGCAGTAACAATTGGGAATGAAATGCATGGCTAGCTCTTACATTGGTTTTGTTTATAACATCTGTGAGCTTCTCTCCACTTGGTAATGTTTCTTCAAAAACCCACATCCTCACTTCATCTGATTATATCCAAAGAATTCATTAAAATAGGAAAGTTAACGTTCAAATGAAATTTTATTTGTTTACTGATAAAAAAAAGCACCGATGATTCCTTTCGCAAGTGCAGTTTACACTGCATTTTATCGTAGAGAGCACTCATTAACAATGCTGCTGAACACATTGCATGCATAGCCTAAACAAAATAGGAACCTTGAATATGATTTTACTTTATTTAAATATGACATTTTAGGTTTGGTCTTTATTTAAATTTTAGTTTCTATATTTAATAAAAATAGCTAAATTAATGAATTTTAAATATTCCACCATTATCTAGAAACATAGGATTTTATAATTTTTAAAAGGATAAAACTATATTTTTATTATGTTTTTCAATAAAAATTAAAATATTTCTTTAATAATTTATACAATAAAATTAATATTAAAAGTCAAAATAAATTTTTATTTTAATTAAATAATATATTCAGTTTGTTTCTTTTATTTGACACGTAAGAAGATAACATATATTAAAAATAAAATTAATATCCTTACAACTAATATAACCTCCATTTATCTTTACATATAAATATATCAAGTATTTAAGAATTGGATAAAAATAAAAGTATAATTAGATAGTAATTAATATTATTTGAATTTTTTATTAAAAAACAAATAGAAACATCTTTTTAAAGTAGAAACATAATTTATTTAAAAAAACAGAGGGGAATAGCTAAAAATATTTAACGTTCTATAATTAGGTTTTGTCCTTTTCAAAAATTAAAACTTCAATAAAGATAAATTTCAAAAAAGGCTATATTTTGAGCAATGAAAAGCATGGTTAAGTAAAAAGGTACCATGGAAGGAGCTACGCTTGATAGTGTTAGAGGCAATAAGCTTTGCCGCAACACTTCCCCAATTGCCACTACCCACAACGGTGACTTTGTACATGATGACGTTGTTTGGGTTTTCCGGCAATATGGGGAGGGAAAACTAGAGAGACGCGGAGGGAGGATCAAAGGGTGGCACAGAAGAGAAGAACCTGAGGTAACAAGAGGAAGACATTGTGAAAATATATAGGAAGGAAAACGGAGTGAGATTGTGATTGATGCCATACACGTTTTGTTAGACCCACTCTTCATGGAGAGAGTTAAATGCGGTTGTTCCATAAATGCTTGGTATGGTGGAGCATGCCTAAAATTACGTGGTTTACGTATAAACCACTTGGTTGTAATTTTTTCAATTAATTTAGCTTTTACCTTGTGTTAGACTAATTAATGGTGATAATTGTTAGTATGGAGATCTGACGCGAAGGAATAGGGAAATTGAAAAAATTAGTTTTAGATATGGAGTAGTTATTAATTTTATTTAAATTAAAAAATTAGAAAACATTTTATTTAAAGAAACTTATCTACATAAATAGGATTTGTTTTAGAGTCTATTTATATACAGATACAAACTTAATTTCACACCATCCTTATTTACCTTAAATTAATTTATATAAATGAATGATAATTTTAAAATTATTTATCTACCTTTTTTTAAAAAAAATAATAAAAAGTTAAGATCATCAAGTCAAATGCCTCTGTTTAAAAATATGAGATTAAATTAAAAATTAAAGAACATTAATAAAATTGTTACAGCTTAGATATTTATAATTAAAATATAACATTAATAAGATATCGTGTTTAAATTTCTCTTCATAAATAAAATTAAATTATAAGATAAATAAGATAATTTGTCTAACTTATCTTATTTTAATATAAAATTATTTATAAAAAACGAATATATCTTTAAAATATCATAACTTATATCTTTTTAATTAAAATATAAGATTAATAAATTTATGTTTAAATTACTTATTTTATTATAAAATAAAAATAAAAAATAATTAAAATAGAGAAAAATATTAAGATAAAAAATAAAATATTGTAACCATCGTACAAATAAAATAATAATAATAATAATAATAATAATAATAACCATTTCCGATAATAAATTACCTTAATGCTAAAAAATACAAAAGATATGTAATGGTTACGAGGATTACTTGTGAAAATAATAAATCTAATTAATATTAAATAGATTAACTTTCATGTAAATAAAATAATTAATTTTATTGTTAATTAAAATAATAAATAAATTAAATATAATAGTTTAATATATATTAAATTATAATATTTTTATTTTAAAATTTATTAATTTTTGTATTTTTATTTAAATTTTATTTTATACATAAATTTAGAATAAACTAATCATGATTTTAATTTAAATGTTATAATCAACATCATCATAGGAATAGGATAGATAGAAATTGTTTTTAAAAAAATTATGTTTGGATGAAATATTTTTATATTTTAAAATTTAATATATTTTAATATTTTTAATTTAAATTATTTTATTTTAAAATATTAATTTTGAAAAGAAATTTAAATTTTTATATTTAATTTTTTTTATTTAAATAGTACATTTTAAATTTTTATTTAGATAAAATAATTTAATTTTTACTATAGAATTTTTTATTTTTAAATATTTATACGTTCTTTTCAACTTTTATATAAAAAATTTAAATATATAAATATTTTTATAAAAATGTAGTATAATATATTCAAATAGAATAATAAATTAACAATTATATAAAATAAAAAAATAATTAAATATAATTAAATCATCCAATCATTAAAAATATTATATCTAAATATAAAAAAATTATTAAAAACTGACAAAGAAAGAAGTAGAAAAGAAAACAAGTAAATAAACAAAAATAATAGAGAATGATAAGAATAAGAATAATAAAAAATAATATTAAACTTTTTTTCATGTAAACAAGTTATAAAAATTTAAAAAATTTTAATTTATTTTAAAAATATTTAAAATTTTTCATTTTAATTTATTAAAATATTTTTTAAATTTTTTTATAAAAATTATATAATTAAAATATTTTAATATTTAAAATTAAAATTATCATAAAAATTATTTTCTCTTTTAAATAACTTATCTAAATACAATGATAATTTTGATGAGATACTGATTAATAGATAAAGAATGATGGAAAGCAATCAATTCCTTATATAGTTGATGAGTGTGAGGTTCCTTGTATCGTTGGAAGTATTCTTTTAATTCAAACAGATTGCAGCTTCAAAATTTGCATAAATCACATACGCCAGATGTTCTATAGAAATGATATTTAAAAGCCAAGAAAATACTAGCTATATTGTTATTGCATTTTCATGCACTCAGAAACTCAATATTGATGCTACAAGGTTTGGGAATAGATTGAATTGTATAGTTTGATTTTATTTTATTATTAACAAAATGTTAATGCAAAATTAATATTTTATTTGGATAATGAATAAAATAAAAAGAAAATATGATTAAAGTAAAAATGAGATGAAATTTTTTTTTGAAGATGGATAGAAATAAATTTTTTTTCTCTTATTTAAGAAAATGAAGAAAAAGTAGAAATAAATAAATTATATTTTATATTAATTAAAAAATAAATTAAAATAAAAAATATAATTTTATTATTATATTTATAGGATTTTTAATATATTTAATAATTTTAACAATTAAAAAATAAATAAAAAATTTCTTTTTCCTTCCATTTTTATAGCTACTGGGAAAGATTAAAAATTTAGAAAACTAGATGAAAATATCTTTTGCTCTTATTTTTATGTACATTTAAATGCTAAATTTTTTTATTTTTTTATTTTTATTTCTATTCAAATAAACAAAATATAAAAATTTGGTAACAAAATAGTAAAAAATAAAATTAAGATAAATAAATATAATTAATATTAAATAAATTCTTTTTATAAAACTTATTAACTTTATTGTTAATTAAAATATTAAATATTTTTATTTTAAATTTATTTTAATATAAATTTAAATTGGATTAATTATGAGTTGAAAATAATATTGTTTAAATACGTATTTATTATGTATAGATATATTCTAACAAGATGTATAAAAATATTTTAACATGTGATATTTTTATTTAATATATACTGTGTTTAAAGACGAAAGTTTTTTAACTTAGATTTTTTTATTAGTTAAAAAAATAGTTATAATTAAAAGGATACTAAGTTTTATATATCAATAATTAGAATAAAGAAGGCTAAAATATAGGTTTATATATATAATTTATAAATAAAAACTTAAATTTTTTAACTTTACACCTAATCTAAAAGGTAATTTGAAATATGTTTATAACAATTTTTAATATAAAATTCTTAATTTTTAGATAAAATATTATTTATATGTTTCTAAATTGTTCATATAAAATCAAATCAAATCAATTTTCATAAAATTTTATATTTTTTTATAAGGATGTACCAAAGTGTTAAAGAAAGTATTAAGAATTATAAATGGATCAACCATAACTAATCTCAACCACTTATATAGGTCTATTATATCAAGAAAGAATAGTAGCAATGAAATAACAAATGATATGATATTTTTTTATATAATTTGCAAACAAATACAACAACCATCATGAGACAAAGGTACTACTTTTATAACCTTCAAATTCACTAAAGTTGATAATTTATCCGTGTCATGTTTCATATAGAAGCATTTACTTTCAAGAGAACAAATTTTGTCCCTCTTTCTCTTTTAATACCTTAGATTTATCTATAAGATTTTATATAGCCTATGAAAAGTGCCACAAAGTCTTCCTTCTTCAATCCATACATCTTAAAATCAAGTATTTTTACCCACTTTGCTTTTCTCTCCCAACATTCCTCAAATCATCCCTTCCCTATTTAATTTTTCACACTTTTCTAGATCCTTCCACCATGTATAGGCTGATTTAGGAGTCATATAATTTTCATACCCAACCATATACTCATATTTTAATGTAATTATCTGGCTCTAAAGGCTTTCCTTTTCTACTAGCATTCTCCATTTTCATTTACTTAGCAGAGTCACATTGAATATGACTATATCTTATTCCGAAACTACCACACTTTTTTGATCTACAGATCCTATCCTAATCCATCCATGCTATTTTCCAACAATCCTCTGAGCCATCACAAGAAGTGTCTTTGCATAAAATTTATTTGTGTAGCAACTGTTTCTAGGAGCTTATAGAAAGGTAGATAAAATAGAGATAAAAAAGAGAGTATTGAATTCATAAGAGTGATATGGTCACCTAGTGAGAGATACCATTTCTTCTAGGAAGACAATTTTGCACTAATTTTTTCCATGACAAGTTTCTACATAGTTAACCTTATGATATTTTGCCTTGCTAAAGAACTTAAGTAGCTAAAATGTATAGGCAAAATATTGAAGTGAGGGTTTTTACCAACTTGGATGTATGTGTTGGGAACAAAATCCTTACTAGTTTACACTTGCTAAAATTAATCTATAGTCCATACACCTTCTTAAAGAATCTCAACGTACTCTTTACCGTCATAACATTAGAGAGTGACACCTTCCAAAGAATATTGTATCATCTGCAAACTGCAATTATGTGATCTCAATGTTCTTCTTACCCACCTTGCAGTTGCCAAAGAGATTTACTTCCTTTACTTCTAAGGAAACTTGGACTCCATGATTAAAGAGTGAGGATGACAGATAAACTAAATGTAAACAAGATTATGAAATCTTGATTCTTATTCATTGTTGTATGCTTTACACCCAGACGTATTTATAGAGTCATGTTCAGTTACATAGTAATAGAATTGGTTAGTAAGTTAGGGTAGCTTTTGTTGGTGGTTACTAATCTATTGCAAGTTCTCTTTGAGGCTGGTAGATGTCAATCAAACCTAGCTTGGGCAGTAGTGTATGGAATGGTCTGGGATGAAAGGATTTTGGTGTAAGCCTTAGCAACTTAAATGTGAGTAGAGATAAGAAGTAGATGGAGAATGCTAGTTTGAACCTTTTCACAACTCGACATGGTAGTCAATGTTGAGGTGTTTAGTTCACTTATGGGAGGTCAAATTGATAGCTATGTGGAGTGCATTTTGATTGTCACAATAAAGAGTGGATGTGTGGGATGGTGAGCAGCGAAGATCAACAAGGAGAAAAAAGGTCCATTGTAGCTCATAAGAAATAGTAAGGAGGGGTTTGTATTCAACTTCAACGGAGGAACAAGAAATAGTGACTTAGTTCTTAGAGCGCCATGATATAAGAGAGTGGCCAAGAAAGAAGTAGTAATTAGAGATGGATCATTGGATGTCGATGCAACTACCCCAATTTGCACCAAAGAATCCATGAAGCTAAAGTTTTGAGTTGTGCGAAAAGAAAAGGTCTTGTTCAAGTGCATGTTTGAGGTAGCGGAGGATTCGTAATGCTGCTTGATGAGGATTTCTGTGGGATATGCCATGAACTAATAAGTTGTTAAGTGGAAAAAGAGATGTCAGGTGGTGTGGTGGTAAGATACAAAAAGAGATTAATGAGATGTCTATATGTAGGAATGTTAGGGAAAGGAATGCTAGAGTCTTGATGAAGATGGATAGCGAGGTCCAATGGGGCGGAGGTTGTCTTGCAATGAGTAAGATGAGAATCTAACAAAAGCTCAAGGAAATACTTCCGTTGGCAAAGGACGATATCGGAGAAGGAGTGAGCCCCCTCAAGACTAAGAAAGGTATTTAAGTTGCCCTAAATCTTAGAGGGAAAGGACCCTTGTAATGCTATCTTGATACAGGTGAGTTCAAGAATGTTATCACTAGCTAGAAGAAGTCTGTCAACGTAAATCAAGATGATTGGTGGAGGATAAGGTATGAAGGGTAAACAGAGAGTGATCTGTATGTGCTTGGACAAAGTCTAGAGTGATCAACATGAGGCTAAGCTTTTGAAACCACTAACGACTGACTTGTTTAAAGTCATAGAGTGATTTGAACAACTTACATACTTGATTAGGTTATGTAGAAGGAAGACCGGGTGGAAGAACCATGTAGATGTTTTCATGCAAGTCCCCATGCAGAAATGCATTACTCACGTCTAATTGGTGAATATGTCATTGTTCGATTGAAGCTAAGGCAATGAGGATTCGGATTGTAGAGAGTATAGCCACTGATGAAAAGGTATTAAGGTAGTCTAATCCTTCTATCTGAGTGTAACCTTTCACCATAAACCGAGCTTTGTATTGGTCAATGGAGCCGTCCACCTTTCTTTTTACTTTATAAACCCATTTATTTCTAATTGGTACTATATTGGAGGGGGAAATCCACTATCTTCCATATATTGGTGGTAGTGAGGGCGTGGAGTTCACGTTGCATAGCCTTCTATTAATATAGGATAGAGCATGTTTCAACATAGGAAGAAGGTTCCTTGTCATCCATCACGGAGAGGACCAAATGGCGATGGGAAGAGGAGAGCTAGTCATAGGAGATCACTGTAGATAATGGATAGGGAGTCGAGCGAAGGGAGCCATAGACATAGTCTTGAAGGTGGGAGGGTTGACAAATATTTCGTGAGAATTAACAAAGAGATGATGATGCAGAGGGGTGTAGGTGTTGTCTACATCATCCACAATATCCTTGTTGGGATCTATGTGTGGGCATGCATCTTCAAAGACAAATAGATCATACTACAGATAAATTTTTGGTGTGGTGGAATCTGATGTACAGTTAGAAGTGTGGGATGGAAATGTATAGTCAGGAAAAATAACATGGAAACAAATGGAAATAGCTCTTGTATGAACATCCAGTACTCCTAATCTTTTCGTGCCAGCTTTGAAGCCAAGAAATATCTATTTCTTGGCGTGTGGATCAAACTTAAGTCAACCTACGATGATAGTAGAAGAATAACATAAGCAATCAAAAGCTTTGATAGATGACATGTTAGGAGGTGTATAATGAAGAGATGACATGTTAGGGGGTGAATGATGAAGGTGCTCATATGGACTACTATTATTGAGAAGGCGGGAAAGGATGCAATTTATGATATAAACAATATGTTGGACTGCATAGGTCCAATAGCATTTAGGCAAATTAGATTGGGACATCAAAGCTTGACTTACATTCAAAATATGCTGATGTTTGCGCTCAACATGCCCATTTTATTGGGGTGTCTCAACATAACTTCTTTCATGTGTAATGCCCTTAGATTCATAAATTGAGGTATGAGGAACTCAAGACCATTATCGCTTCTGATAGTTTTAACTTGGGCATTAAATTGAACAAAAATTATTTGAATGAAATTCTTTATGAAGACTTGAACTTCGCCTTTATGTGTCAAGAACCTAAGTGAATCGTGCATAGTCATCTATAATTGTTAAAAAATAAAGATAACCATGCATAAGGATAGTTGAGAAAGGGCCCCAGATATCAAGATGAAGGGGATCAAACACCTTATTTGCATTATGTACACTTATATGAAAAGGGGGACATTCTTGTCTCGAGTATTAACATACATCATAAGCTTAATGCTTATAAGATGGGATAAATAAATATTTTTCTCGAAGTTTATGCATCCGCTGATGAGAAAGGTGGCCAAGGCGTAGATGCCATACAAATCCTTTTGATGGAGGGGGGTTTTGCTATTGCAGTGCAAGCCATAATCACTAATTGTTTTTGTGAATCTTCAAGATAGTATAGGTCATTGTCTTGTCTACCCAAACCAATCATCTTCTTGGTCTATGTTCTGTATGACATATTGTGTTATCTCAAAGTTGATGGTGCAGTAAAGGGAGGTAGACAATTAAGAGATAGAAATTAGATCGAATGAAAACTGAGGTATATATAACACATGATTAAGATATAGATATAGATACTATGAAAAATATACAATATCAGAGTATTCTACAACTATTTTGCTTCCATTAGGAAACTTAACTATGGGAGGATCAATTTTAGAAAAAGAATAAAACTATTTTTGAGATGCACAATGTGGTTTGTAGTGTCTATATCAAGTATCTACGCATTAGCATCCATATGAACGGAATTTATAATTTTGTTACCTTTCATGGAAGAGTTTTCATTCGTACATGTGGTGGCACGATTGATAGTATGTGACTTTATGTTGTCACGATCTTGAAGAAAATTTAACAATGATTGGAACTGTTCTAGGGTGAATTGCGGTCTTAATTTTAGTTGCTCTTTGTTCAAATTATGCTTTTCATTTGTTTCTTCTCCTTGTGTGTGTCCGACAAATCTTTGTTGTGATTTGATGGAAGGTGGGAATCCATGTTTTCGATAGCATGTGTCTATAGTATAGCTAATTTTCCCACAATAGCCGTATATCTTTCTCCTTGTGTTCTTAAATCCCCATCCTCATCCTAGACTTGGTTTAAATCCATTGATTGCATTTATTATGATTTTATCATCATCATTCATCACTATGGAAAGTTCTCCTAACTATCTTTCTTGTTGTAATACCATTGGAAAACTCAATTAAGTGATGGTAGTGGATCCATGATAAGAATTTGAGATCTGATATTACCATACTGATTATTAAGTCCCATAAGAAAACGCATGATATAATCTTGTTTGCGAAAAAGTTGAGCATTCGGAGTAGCCATACATCGACAAGATTACAGAATTGGTCTATAGTGTTCCAATTCTTCCCATAAGGTTTTCAATTCTGTGAAGAAATCAGTTACAGATGCATTACCTTGTGTGAGTGCATATAAATCCTGTTAGAGTTCTGAGACTTGAGCAAGTTCACCTTGTGAAAATATTTCTTTCAAATCGTTCCAAAGATATGTGGCATTTTCAATGTAGATGATGCTCTGAGCAAAGGAAGCTGAAACTGAATTGGTAATCCAAGATATCACAAGACTGTTACATCTCTCCTAAGTATCATAATTTAAATCATTTTGTATCGAAATTGCTATGGATCTATCAACAAATTGGTTTTTAGTTTTGGAAATGAGTACTCGTTTTATTATGTGTGCCTAAGTATGGTAGTTATCTCTAGTTAATGGTGGCGAGATCACAATACTAATGGGACTTTCATTAGGATGAACGTAAAAGTGACCTGTCTAATCTTGCTCCATGGAGGTTACACCTGATCCTCTGTTATTCCCATTAGAACTTGAACCTCTGGCCATACATCAGAGTAGCATAGTAGAGCCCTTTTGAAGAGCTCTGATACCATTTAAAGAAACGTGGACTCTATATTAAAGAGTGAAGATGATAGATAAATTAAATATAAAGAAGATTATGAAATCTTGATCTTATTTATTATCGTATAGTCTATATTCAGAGGATTCATATACTTATGTTCAATTACATAATGATAGAATCAATTATATAGTGATAAAATTGGTTAGTTTGTTAGGGTAGTTTCTATTAGCAGTTACTAATCTAATACAAGTTTTATCATTACTTTTAGAATTAAGGCACACAACCTCTCCACAATAATGAAACGAGTTAATGGATCCTTTTGTCTTACCCCTTTAGTTACTCCAAATTCCTCTAATACAAGTTTTGTCATTACTTTTAGCATTAAAGCACACAACCTCTCCATAATAATGAAAGGAGTTAATGGATCCTCTTGTCTTACCCCTTTAGTTACTCCAAATTCCTCTGTTGGACTTTCATTCACCGAAACAAAGACAAAAGAAGATTCTAAGCATATTTCACCCATTTCCTCCAAGTCTTGAAGAATCCCATGTTCTCCATCATGCATTGGAAAATAAGTCCCAATTTACCAAGTCATACACCTTCTCAAAGTATATCTTAAAAATTACGCATAGTTTCTTAGAATGCCAAGCCTTATCAATCATCTTGTTTGCTACTAAAATCTTGTCCAATATATTTCTTATCCCAAAAAATTAGTTTGGTTCAATGAAATTGCCTTCTATAGTACCTGTTTAAGTATTGTAGCCATCACCTTAACAACAATTTGTATAGGAAGCTAATCAACGATATAAACCTAAATTGGTTTAAATTATGCAAAATTGTTTCTCTTAGGAATCATAGCTAAAAAAGTTGGATTTTCATCCCTTGAAACTTTTCCAAACTTGTGAAATTCCCTCATCATAAGACATATATCCTCCTTGAAGAGATTCCAAAAAGTTATGATAAACTTGAAGTTGGATTCATATGGTCCTAGTCACCTGTTACCATAACATTTCCATATTGCCACTATAATTTTTTATTCAAAAACTTGTTTTAATAGGATCATGTTTTCATCCTCCATAAGATAGTTAAATGATAAATTATGTAGCATGGGTTGATCTCATGTTACTTCCTTGAATCTAGATGTAAAGAAATTTTTAACCTATTTTTTTATCGCCTCTTGTTCTTTCACCTAAGCTCTATCTAAAATTATATCATGAATAGGATTTTGATTTTCCTTTCATTGATTAATGAATGAAAGTATTAAGTATTTGATTCATCCTCGTACCCACTTACAATGTGATTTCTTATGAAGTGAATCACATATCCGTGTTAGCCTCCAAAAATGTCATGTACTCGATTCTTCTATAAATGTCATAATTCGTGATTCCATTATCTTCACTCAGCTTATCAATATCATTGATTTGTTCTACCACTTTATTTATAGATTTTTGGATCCCTCCAAACACCTTTTTATTTCAATTTTTTAGCATTTTAAATATCTCTTTGATAGTAAATGCTACGTACCCTTGTACATCAAAACTTTTCCAACTTAATTCAACTAATGCTATGAATTATGGATCTTAAAACCAACGGTTTAGGAACCAAAATGGCCTTGGATCCTAATTAGATATCTCATACTTCATCAAAATTGGATAATGATCAAAGACATTTCTTTTCAATTATAAGCACGTGGATAATGTTAGACATCTCGTCGATACCAAACATCTATCTAATCTTCTATTTTCTCTTGAGTTTATTTTATACTATATATACTTCCTTGTCAGCAGTGGAATGTCCAAAATATAACATGGATAAATTGGTTGAACTCATACAACTCTGTTTGTTCTTGTTGTGTGTTGCTCGATTCACCTTTTTGCTCATCAAGTTTTCTTACAACGTTGAAATAACTTATAAGTAACAAAATTTTACCCTCGTATCTTTGTTTGTAATCAAGTAACTCCATCCACATTGTCCTTTTGTTTACCATATCATAAGGAGAATAAATGTTAACTATGATTCATTCTACATTATATGAGTTGCAATCCTATTTTTATTCAGGAAGCCATAACCTTCAAAGCTACTGGAAAATAAAAAATGTTGTAACATTCCACATCATGTTATTATCCCAAAAATTGATTTTCAATTAGATACATTTAAGGAACTTGAGTTGGTCTCTTGAACACATAGAACATCCACCCTTTGTAACATAATAAGTTTTCTCAATTCTATTTTTTTTTTTTACCTTTCACCCCAACCTTATGATATTATATGTAAGGATCCTTATAAAACCCAGACATATATCCCTCCCCAGTGTAGTATCTTATTCCCCTATTGATATTTTTTTATTTTTAATTTCTATATTAATAATTTCATTTACAATTAAATTTTCATCCTCGTTAGCTTTTACACTAAGTTTCTTTCCAGTTTTCTATTAGCATCTGCCTTTGTATGATAATTGGGAGCAACAACCCCCATCAATTTTCCATTATCTGCCTCTAATGTTAACATATCTATACTAGATAATGTCTCACCATGTTAAGAAGAATATTTTAGGTTATTTAATTTTCTTACTTTTTTCTTATGTTGACATTTCACATTTTCTTTTATCTTAAGTTGCCTCGGCCCCTTCTTAGATCAATCTTTCCTTCTCGTTGCATTCTTTCTTCTTTCATAAATATTTCCATCTTTTCATGTATCTAGTTCCTTTCTCCGCACTATAATGTCATGACTTGTAGGTGGAAGACTCCTTGATTGCCATTTTTCCTTAAATCAGGAGCCTTATAGATTGGTTCCTGTATGATCATGTTTGCCCTGTTATTTTTATTGTTGTTATCAATTTTGATAATGTGTTTCCTACTTTCATTTTCCTTTATAACTTTTCTAGTCCTTCCATCCCAATCCTCAACATCCTCATATAATTGAATTTGTTTTGGAAATATGTTGGATTCTAATGATGTTTTATTAAAGGGCCTCCCATCATGTGAATTCTTATTTTTATACTTTACTTTGACCTTTCGATCCAAAGTTTATGCAAGCCCATAATTTTTCCATAAATCCCTACCAATATGCCCATTTGTTATTATCCTTGTGGAGGAGTATTATGGGTTTACTAGTCTAATTGGGCCATTGATCTTGTGGTAGCTCATATCCTATGTTAATGACCTAACTACTAGGCAAAATGTCTGCTAAGTTATCTTCTACAGGCACCTTGGATATTGTCTTGTTACATTGAGTTTGAACCCCTATATCCCACATTAAATGTCCTGATTCGGAATCACCTTTTTTTCGTCTCTAAGAACAGTTCCATGATTTGCACATGTATCCAAATTATTTATAATTATTTCCAATTTAAATTTTAAATTTTTTGATACCTTAACTACTATAACCTCCTCCATCGTTACTAAAACCAAAGCACCATCATTATCATATCATTCCTCATCCCCATCAAAATCTAATGGTAATAAGAATGCTGGTATAAAGAACTCCTCATCATCTTACCTTATTATTGAGTCCTCTTCATTTTATTCATACATTCTTTCTAAGTACATCTACATCATATCACCATATTTCTTCTACCATCCTTACTATAAATATGCTTCTATTAATCATAATCTTTCTATCTTAAAATTGGATTAAACCATGAAGGTTCGAATCAACAAATAAATAAAGTCAAATATTATCCGATTCCTTGTATTTTCACCTATTGTTATCTCAATTTGATCATTGACAAGCCCTCTAATACAATTTGATCATTGACAAGCCCTCTAAAACAAATGATTTGTATAGTGAGACTTCCAATTATTAGGCCACAAAGAATTACATCAAAGCTTCCTTTTACCCACTCCAATTTGGTTTCATCCATGTTGATCATAGGGCCATTCCAACATTATGAATCTAATGTCCTTTTTAAACTTTGGCTTTGGACCATATTTACCTCCTTCACTACGTCATATTACACTTTTTTCAATATTTAAAAAAATGTTATAAAAATATAAAAAATGTTACCTATTAATTTTAGTAACATTTTAAGAAGTGTCGCATCTGATTTATGTCACAAAATATTATTTGTAACTGTCGCAACTGTAATTCCGACGAGACGACGAACTCGCTAAAATTTTAGAAAATGTATTGATTTTTATGATGTGGAGTCGCCACCAAATTTTTGTTTAAGGGAAAAAGATTTGGAAAAACCCTAGATGAGATTTAGGTTCGGGAGTCGGTTACGAGTGGGGAAGGTGTTAGGCACCCCACTCGCCTGTTCCGAAGAACAGTACCCTTAAATCGAGTGTGTGATTATTTGAAAATAGTTTGATCCCTTTTATTAGAGTGAAAATAAATACTTGATGGAGGTTAGCCTGACAGGACTTGATCCTGCTCCTACGTATTCCCCGGTGCAATGGGAAACTCAAGGCTTACGTAGTTCTGGTTATGTCTTGAAAGCTTGACTTTCGAAAGTGTTTGAAATGTGCTCGAAGGCTTGACCTTCGGAACTATTTGGAAGGTAAAAATAGCTTGACTATTTTTGAAAACTATTTTTAGGAGGGCGATCCTCATCCACATATGCACAGGGCCCAAGACAACTACGGCTGCACTTGGACCCATACGAATCTCTAAACAACGAACAGCAGAAAAAGCTACCAGTTCGTGCTTAGAGCTCGTCGCGTGAGATTAAGAATCGTAAAACAAGATTTTTTATTTTGAAAACCGAGGAATAAAAAAGACTCAAGTAAGTATTAGAAATTTAAGAGAGAATTTATCAATTAAGGAATTTTATGAAAATACTTGATAATCTTGAATTTATTTAGGAATTATAGAATTTTGAATTATTTAGGAATTTTGAAAATTTTTTATTTCTTAGAAATTTTGAATTTTTTGTTAATTTTCTGGAATTTTGAATTTTTTATTAATTTTCTGGATTTTTATTTAATTTCTTGAATTTTTATTAATTTTCTGGATTTTTATTATTTTTTGAATTATTTATTATTTTTTGAATTATTTATTAATTGGGGATTTTTAGAAAATTTTTTATTTTAATTTGTTGGATTTTTTTGAATTTTTTATTAATTTTCTGGATTTTTATTTAATTTCTAGAAATTTTGAATTTTTTATTAATTTTTTTGGATTTTTAGGGGGCAGTCTAGGGATTAACAGAATTCTCTAGGGGCAAAATGATAATTTCAGGATGTGGGACTTGTTGGGGATTTGGGGAATTCTTAAGGGGCAGTGTGGTAATTTCTAGGGCAGGGACCTGTTAGGTATTTGGGGAATTCTTAAGGGGCAGTGTGGTAATTTCTAGGGCAGGGACCTGTTAGGTATTTGGGGAATTCTTAAGGGGCAGTGTGGTAATTTCTGGGGGATGGAAATAAAGGAAAAGGCAGAATTGGGCTACAAGGGATTCGAACTCGCGTCCGTGGGGCTATGGTTGAGGCGCCCAACCACTTGAGCTATGCACTCTGTACTTCATAATTCGCAAATCTGGAATAAAAACTATGTCCGATCCGTCTACTGTATTTTAATTAAGCTTTGCCTGGATCTCTTTTACTGGAGCGTCGGCTTTATCATCATTTCTCAGCCACCAGAGCATACTTTGTATGGTTGTTCCCAGCTTCTCCTTGAATTCCACCTCTAAAGTTTCAATCTGGCCAGAAAGATTATGTACAAGACTTCTAAGTGAGATATTCTGCCCAACTAGTCCACTGATATCCTTGAAGATCAAAAGGTTTTCTGGTATGATATTTTCAGCTTCAGCCCCTGTATTTGTCATCGAAGCAATATTTGAAGCATCATCAACAATATCATACCCACTTGACCCACAGCGAAGTCGTATGTAGCTTCAATTGTTGCCTGCCACGATTCATTAGTGAAACTGCCGAGGGGAATACTATTCAGTTCCTTTATGTTCTTCCTTGCCTCGATATCAAATCCCCATTTCTGAAGCTTTTCTTTCAACTCAACAGTTTTCTTGCAGATACTTCCTTCTAAAGTTCTCTTTATAATCACCTTCAATTTGCTTTAAACGCGACTCCATCGCTTTTATCAGGGAAAGCACAAAGCCCCTTTGTTTCTCGTTGCTAGTTCTTTCTTTATGATTGAATTCTTTTTAACATATAGCAACTACAAACACCTTATATTCTATTGCAAAATCAAGATTCTGCCCCCAAACATCATGCAGGTTGTCACAGAACTACTATGCAGCTAATAAGAGAATTCAGTTCTTCGCATTATAACCAGGCGAGTATGGTGTTCTTGATTGGCATGGCTTTTGAGACGAAAGATAAGAGAATCTAACCTGTTATGCGGTCGGAGAGGGAATCGACGATCAGTCTGGTTCTACTCTTCCCCGTCCCTTCTGCTTAAGCTCCAGAAGAATCCCAATTCTTCTCTATTCTTCAAGCTTCTCCCAAACCCAGTAACCCCTTTTCTGCACCCTTCTCCCTTTTTATATGGCCGCCCCTTTTTGCTTTTCGTTTTTCCTTCTTTTTTTAATCCGAAAATTAAGATTTCCAATTTTTATTTTCTTTTAAAACTTCCTTCATTAATTTTCATTTTACTTCTATATATATTTTGTTTTTTATTTTTTATTATATTTTTAGTTCAGAATTTTCATAATTTTGTTTTAATGGTTTGTTTTTCCTTTTTCCTCTTCTTTTTTTTATTTCATTTCTTTTCTAGATTTTAATTTTTTTATGATTTTGTTTATTTCCTAAAAAAAATTATTTTCCAGAATCTTATTATATATAAAAAACTTGACTTTATTATTGTTTTTTCTATTTGTCCGTTTCCTATTTATCTATTTTCTGTTTGTCTGTTTTCTGTTTTCTGTTTTCTGTTTTCTGTTTTTTGTTTTTTTCAGTTATTTTCGGTTATTTAGTTAATTTTGTTTCCAAAATTTCTTGATCTCTTAATCATTTGTTTTTTTTGTTTTTTTTTTTTTATTTTCATTTTTTTTCTTTTTTAATATTTGAAGATTTTCTAATCCTTTTTTGTTTTATGTTTTATATTTTCAGATTTTAAACTTTGTTTTCTGTTAATTTAATTTTTTTTTTTTGCATTTTTCTTATTTTTATTTTTTTGTGTATTAATTGGTTTCTTGATTAATTTTAATGGTTGGGAGCCTCGGACATAAATGGGTGTTTACAGTTTGCCCCTCTTTACTCATTTTCAATCAGATAATATGAGAATTAATTCTCTAAATTATCGGGATAGGAAATGAGTAAAGACGTGAACACTTTATGTCTGAGGTGGGCTTTTTCGAAAAAAACTGAGAAGCACTAGAAGCCTTGAGCTTAAAGTGAACCTCATAGATGGTGGTTTTTGATTGACCTTGCCAGCTTGATGTGCTAAGTCAATAAAGTTTTAAATATGCAGGGCTTGATTGCATAACCTGATTAGGTTATGAATACAAGAAAAGTGAGGTGAGAGAGGCCTATTTGAGGCGGGAGGGCATGCGAGAACTAAAATGTAAGATAGGTACAAGGTGGCCTGACACTATAGGCCGAAGTGCAGAAAAGAAAACTTGAGCGTGCTGGAAAAAGGAAACCTGAACGTGCTGGCTACTTGAATGTGCAGAAAGGGAAACTTGATGGTGGCCTGACACTATAGGCCGTGATGCAGAAAAAAACTTGATGAGGCCTGACAACATAGGCCAAGGTGCAGAAAAGTAAACTTGATGGTGGCCTGACAACATAGGCCATGATGCAGAAAAGTAAACTTGATGAGGCCTGACAACATAGGCCAAGGGGCAGAAAAGTAAACTTGATGAGGCCTGACAACATAGGCCAAGGTGCAGAAAAGTAAACTTGATGAGGCCTGACAACATAGGCCAAGGTGCAGAAAAGTAGGCCAAGGTGCAGAGAAAAAAAAACTTGATGAGGCCTGACAACATAGGCCAAGGTGCAGAAAAGTAAACTTGATGAGGCCTGACAACATAGGCCAAGGTGCAGAAAAGTAAACTTGATGAGGCCTGACAACATAGGCCAAGGTGCAGAAAAAAAAAACTTGATGAGGCCTGACAACATAGGCCAAGGTGCAGAAAAAGAAAACTTGATGAGGCCTGACAACATAGGCCAAGGTGCAGAAAAGTAAACTTGATGAGGCCTGACAACATAGGCCAAGAATGCAGAAAAGTAAACTTGATGAGGCCTGACAACATAGGCCAAGAATGCAGAAAAGTAAACTTGATGAGGCCTGACAACATAGGCCAAGAATGCAGAAAAGTAAACTTGATGAGGCCTGACAACATAGGCCAAGAATGCAGAAAAGTAAACTTGATGAGGCCTGACAACATAGGCCAAGAATGCAGAAAAGTAAACTTGATGAGGCCTGACAACATAGGCCAAGAATGCAGAAAAGTAAACTTGATGAGGCCTGACAACATAGGCCAAGGTGCAGAAAAGTAAACTTGATGAGGCCTGACAACATAGGCCAAGGTGCAGAAAAAGTAAACTTGATGAGGCCTGACAACATAGGCCAGGGAACAAGAATGCAAAGATGCAATGCTTTAGCCTGACAATATAGGCCAGTGAGCAAGAGTGTAAAGATGCAATGCTATGGCCTGAAAACATAGGCCAGTGAGCAAGGAGGTAAAGATGCAATGCTATGGCCTGACAATATAGGCCAGTGAGCAAGAATGTATGGATGCAATGGCCTGATAACATAGGCCACGAATGAATGATGTATTCTACCTTGCGCTTGAAAGTTTTTTTTTTTTTTTTTTTTTTTGGCACTTGATGATTATTTTTTAGGCGGCTTGGGCAACCATTTTGCCCCAGTTTGGAAATTTCTTGATAACTGAGAGATGTCTTGCTTTGAAAGAATTTTGGGCCAACGTTTTGCCCCAGTTTGAAGGGTTTCAATGAGCTTGACTTGAATTTTTCTGGGCAACCTTGCCCTATTGAACTCAATTGGAGTTGAGGAATTGAGGATTGCCTCAACTTGGATTTTCTCGGGTAGATGTTTGCCCCAGTTTGAACTTGAATCAGAATTCGGGGATGACCTCAAATCGAATCTTGTTGGGCAAGCTTTTGCCCCAGTTTGATCTTGACTGAGAGTTTGAGGATAACCTCAAATTAAATTTTGTGGGCAAACGTTTGTCCCAGTTTGGACTTGACTGAGAATTTGAGGATAACCTCAAATTAAATTTTGTGGGCAAACGTTTGCCCCAGTTTGGACTTGACTGAGAATTTGAGGATAACCTCAAATTAAATTTTGTTGGGCCAGCTTTTTCCTAGTTTAGGCTTGATTCAGTTTTAATTATGACTAATTCGGGCAATTTTACCTAGATCTTAATTAATTTTGAAAAGTGGGTCGTGCAATGCTTGAATAAAAGATACTTATGTGTTGTTTGAATGAGTGAGAAGAATATGATGTTAATGATGCTTGAATAAATGCGAAATGATTGCAGGGTTCTTATTTTAATGCTTGAAATAATTACTGGATGAAACAGATGCTATTGAATGCATGCCATGATGTGGCTATTATTTTGATGCTTGAAATATTTACTTGATAAAACAAATGCTATGCAAACCATGGAATGGTGTAAAATTTTTGTTTCTCTTGATTTTTTTAACACATCCTTCCTCGACAACCCCCTAGTTGGTGTGACAAGAATCAAAAATCAGGATGAGCTAGATTGACTTAAGTTCGGTGTTTTGGTCAATCTCTTGGCTTCTTGATCCATTTTGGAGCTTCTTTTCTAGGATCCTCGAGACCCAACGGTGGTCAATATTATTGAGTAATACACATTCCTTTTGTTTTGGTGGCTTCGTGGCTGGTAGGACGATGAATCTTTAGGAAACAATCCTATCGCGTTGCAATGGTCAAGGATTCATCCGACTTGTCATAACTTTTCAAAATTAATCCTTTTTATTTTTACATTTTTCACATCTCTATGTGCGCTATTGAGGTGTGCAAAGTTATTCTGGATGGTCAATGAAAAAAATAGAGAAGGTTTGCAAAGGATGTTTGAGGTAGTGTTTGAAAAGAAAAAATGACAAAAGGTGTAGGTTTAATTGCCCAAATGGTACCTTTTGATGAAGAATGTCAGTGCTGCTTTTCATAATTTTGATTGTCAAATTGACCAAGCTTGAGAAATGGAAAAATTTCGCCCCAGTTTTAGGAACATGAGGTGCAGAGATGTCATGTTGTTTTGGGATTCCTGGATTGACCTTAATTTTTGCCTGGGTTGTTCTTTTGAGTTTTCAACCCAGCAGGTCTTTCGTTTCGCCCTAACTTTTGCCTAGGTCGCCCTTACGGGTTTCCGACCTAGCGGGCTTTTGTTTGATTAAGCCCTAACTTTTGCCTAAGTCGTTCTTGAGGATTGTTGACTTAGCGGGCCTTCTGCTTGATTGCGCCCTAACTTTTGCCTAGGTCGCCCTTGATTGTTGACCTAGCGGGCCTTTTGCTTCGTTGTGCCCTAACTTTTGCCCAGGTCGTTCCTAATTGTTGACCTAGCGGGCCTTTTGCTTGGTTGTGCCCTAATTTTTTGCCTGTATTCTTCAGGATTGCTGACTTAGCGGGCTTTTGTTTGATCGTGCCCTAACTTTTGCCTAGGTCTCCCTGACGGGTTTTCGACCTAGCGGGCTTTTGCTTGATCGTGCCCTAACTTTTGCCTAGGTCTCTTTGAGGATTGACCTAGCGGGCTTTTGCTTGATTGTGCCCTAACTTTTGCCTAGGTCGTTCTTAATTGTTGACCTAGCGGGCTTTTGCTTTTTTCTTGAATAGTTGTTGTAAACCGGCAAGACCTTTTTCTAATCGTGACTTTGTCAATCATTATTTTGAACTTTAACCCTACTTTTGCCTGGATTCTTTTAGCTTTTAATCCAGCGGGTTTCTCTTCTTCTTGAATTTTATGTTTTGACCTTGATTTTGCCTGGATTATTATTTACTTTAATCCAGCGGGTCTTCTCATTTTTCTTGAATTTTGTGTAGTTGAATATTGATCTTGCCGGGATCATTTAAGGCTTCCAATTCAGCGGATCTTTTCTTCCATCCCTAAATTTTGCCTGGATTTAGACTTGATTCCAGCGGGATGTTTTATTTGACAAGACACTTTGAATAGGGATCTAGAATCCCTGGTTGTTATTCTGCTTCCTCATTGGGCTTTTTTCTTTGAGCTTGATTAATCTGACTTTCAAGATTACTCATTACAGCACTAGCATCCTCACCAATTGGTATTTTATTGTTTGGGTATAGGGATAAGAAGTGGGTTGAAGAGATAAAAGAATGGTAAATTTTTAGAAGTAAAGCTAAAATGTAAAGCACGTGCTCAAGTGAAATGAAAAATGTAATTTTGTATTTATTCATTGCTGTTTATTTACAAAAGATTTACTTTGAAAAGTATGACAAATCTTGGATGATCTTCCTCGATAGCTTGATTTATGCGAGGCAGCTTATTGTGTTGCTCCCATTTCTTAGCCAGCGGATGAGTTCTCATGATTCGGCACTTGGATTAGGAGTGATTTTCCCAAAGTCTAGTCGTTTAGCATCGATTAGGCTTTGCACCTTGCGTTTCAGGACCTGGCAGTTTTCTGTTGAATGACCAATGTACCCCGCATGGTAGCCACATATGGCATTGGCATCGTACCATTTAGGGTATGGTGGTTCTTGAGGTTTCAGAGGGTATGGAACCACTAGAGAGTTCTCGATTAGCTGAGGTAGCAGCTCAGTGTAGGTCATTGGAATTGGATCAAACTGGATAGGATCTTTCTCCTTTTTCTGATTTTGGCTAGAATTTGAGCTCCTGTCTTGTATTTGGACCGTGTATGGTGTGGGCGGTCGGGTTTGCGTTGGATAAGGATATGGTGTGTAAGGTGTGTATGGTGTATACTGTCCTTGACCAGAAGCTACATTATAAGCGTCATCTGCCCTCTTCTTTTCTGTAAAGGCATCAACTGTCCTTGTGGCGTTGTGCGTGATTTTTCCTCGACGCATGCCACCCTCGATCCTTTCTCCAATGATGACGACATCGGAGAAGCTAGAAGTTATACTGCCGACCATCTTGTCGTAGAAAGGATCTTGGAGTGTGTCAATGAATGTGCTGACCAATTCTTTCTCGGATAGAGGAGGTTGTACTTGAGCGGCTAACTCCCTCCATCTTTGAGCATACTGCTTGAAAGTTTCATCCCCATTTTTGGCCATATTTTGGAGTTGGGTTCGATCAGGAGCCATCTCCAGGTTGTACTGATATTGTTTGAGGAAAGCCTCAGCCAGATCCCTCCATGAATGGATGTGGGTCCGCTCTAGCTGTGTATACCAGTTGGCTGCAGCCCCAGTTAAGCTGTCTTGAAAGAAATGGACAAGCAACTTATCGTCGTGCATGCAAGGAGACATCTTCTGCAAAGACATGGCCAGGTGGTTCTTTGGGCGACTAGTTCCTTGATACTTCTCTAATTCAGAACCTTGAATTTGGGAGGGATTACTATGTCAGGAACCAAGCATAGGTCCTGCGTCTCGGCTTCATAAGAGTTTCCTCAATTGCTCGGATCCTGTCCTCTAGACCCTTCCATTTTTCGTATTCTCGGTGAAGGATGGCTTGGGTATTCCTCAGGCATGTGGTGAGGATGAGAAGGTGGTATGTATACAGGGCGAGACCCTTGGGTGAACATAGGGTGCATTCCCCCAACGGCGGCTTGGTAGGCTTGTGAAGTGGTATTTGGAGGTAGGTTATGTGTTTGGGTTTGTGTTTGGGCTTGTGTTTGGTTGTATGAGGGTGCATGCCCATGAGGAAACCCATAATGAACTCCTTCGGTTGGCGGAGGCATAGTTGATGGCGAAGGGTTTTGTGGAGTGAACCCAGGAGGATATGACGGGTCTGTGGGTTCTCCCAGAGATTCCTTCTGTTTTGACAATTGGATGGCCTCCATCAGCTTGGCCATCTGCTCCTTTAGAGTCTTGACCTCATTTCTCAGTTCCTCATTTTGTCTCTCCAGCTCATCCATGATTCTTGATTGTGCTTGAGTTTTATAAGGATGTCGAGGAAGCTGTGTTTCTCCAATTTTCTGGTGAAGTTAAAAATTAATTTTTGTGAAATAATTTGAATGCAACAAAACGTGAATGATAGAGATGTTGATGCACAATGAGTGTGAATGTGTAGAATGATTTTTGAAATCTATATATTTTTTTTTAGATCTATGAATGAATGAATGAATCAATGCTATGTGCAAATAATTTTAAGAGATTTGAAGTTTGACTATTTGAAAATAAATGAGAGTTGTTTTATTTATTCATCCTTGAACAACTTTATGTTTTTAGGAGTTTTGGTATTTTTTATTTTGCTAAAAAAAACTTTTGGTTTTGTTTATGAACATTCTTTAGTTTTGCTAGAATTTTTTCTAGAAAGCGTTCTTTAGGTTTTCAAAATCTCATTTTCTATCTATTGAATCCTTTTATTTTTCAGTATTTTCAAAAGATTGTTTTCCTAATTTTTCCTAAGAATTTCTAGTTTTCCTTGATTTTCCTTATTTTTATTTGTTTTGATATTTCTTTTCTTTTGTTTGACTTTTCTTTCTTGATTTATGTATTTCCCCAATCTTCAGCTTCCATTTTGGATGATAATTGTCCGTGCATATATGAACCATATTATGAAGGGGTGTGTGCCCTTTTTGCTTCTTATGTGGGTTACCTGCCCTAGGGATCTATGGCCTTTTATATGAACCTCACAAAGGTGGTTTGTAATCCTGAGGTGTTGAGGTCACTAGAGCCAAGTTCCAGTCTGCAATGCTTGCCACAACCGAGAAAAAGCTCGGGGCCAGAGGGCATTACAAATAGGACGCACTCTAGCCGGGATTTTCGTGATAGTCAAACAGACGTAAGCCCCAAAGTGACACCACTAGATCCCTCTAGTCCTAGGCTGCACTCGGATCCTGTATAGGGCCCCACTCATGATAATGCATATGCAATGTGTATGAGGGCACACCAAGAATGGGATATCGCAATTGGGAAATGTACGGATATATATTGCAATTTATTATTTGTCTACCCTAAGGTTATACAACGAATAGACAAACAGGTAGCAAATAAATAAACAGGTAAATAAATCATGCCAAAATACAAGAAAGTAATCGTGCGGATAAACAAGAAAGGGATCAATATTAAAACACTCAAATTGTTGGGCTTGACTCTCTAAGTATCCCCAGTGGAGTCGCCATCTGTCGCAACTGTAATTCCGACGAGACGACGAACTCGCTAAAATTTTAGAAAATGTATTGATTTTTATGATGTGGAGTCGCCACCAAATTTTTGTTTAAGGGAAAAAGATTTGGAAAAACCCTAGATGAGATTTAGGTTCGGGGGTCGGTTACGAGTGGGGAAGGTGTTAGGCACCCCACTCGCCTGTTCCAAGAACCAGTACCCTTAAATCGAGTGTGTGATTATTTGAAAATAGTTTGATCCCTTTTATTAGAGTGAAAATAAATACTTGATGGAGGTTAGCCCGACAGACTTGATCCGCTCCTACGTATCCCCTGGTGCAATGGGAAACTCAAGGCTTACGTAGTTCGGGTTATGTCTTGAAAGCTTGACTTTCGAAAGTGTTTGAAATGTGCTCGAAGGCTTGATCTTCTAACTATTTGGAAGGTAAAAATAGCTTGACTATTTTTGAAAACTATTTTTAGGAGGGCGATCCTCATCCACATATGCACAGGGCCCAAGACAACTACGGCTGCACTTGGACCCATACGAATCTCTAAACAACGAACAGCAGAAAAAGCTACCAGTTCGTGCTTAGAGCTCGTCGCGTGAGATTAAGAATCGTAAAACAAGATTTTTTATTTTGAAAACCGAGGAATAAAAAAAGACTCAAGTAAGTATTAGAAATTTAAGAGAGAATTTATCAATTAAGGAATTTTATGAAAATACTTGATAATCTTGAATTTATTTAGGAATTATAGAATTTTGAATTATTTAGGAATTTTGAAAATTTTTTATTTCTTAGAAATTTTGAATTTTTTGTTAATTTTCTGGAATTTTGAATTTTTTATTAATTTTCTGGATTTTTATTTAATTTCTTGAATTTTTATTAATTTTCTGGATTTTTATTATTTTTTGAATTATTTATTATTTTATTTATTATTTTTTGAATTATTTATTAATTGGGGATTTTTAGAAAATTTTTTATTTTAATTTGTTGGATTTTTATTTAATTTCTAGAAATTTTGAATTTTTTATTAATTTTTTTGGATTTTTAGGGGGCAGTCTAGGGATTAACAGAATTCTCTAGGGGCAAAATGATAATTTCAGGATGTGGGACTTGTTGGGGATTTGGGGAATTCTTAAGGGGCAGTGTGGTAATTTCTAGGGCAGGGACCTGTTAGGTATTTGGGGAATTCTTAAGGGGCAGTGTGGTAATTTCTAGGGCAGGGACCTGTTAGGTATTTTGGGAATTCTAAAGGGGCAGTGTGGTAATTTCTAGAGGTGGACCACGTTAGGTATTTGGGGAATTCTTAAGGGGCGTGTGGTAATTTTCTGGGGGATGGAAATAAAGGAAAAGGCAGAATTGGGCTACAAGGGATTCGAACTCGCGTCCGTGGGGCTATGGTTGAGGCGCCCAACCACTTGAGCTATGCACTCTGTACTTCATAATTCGCAAATCTGGAATAAAAACTATGTCCGATCCGTCTACTGTATTTTAATTAAGCTTTGCCTGGATCTCTTTTACTGGAGCGTCGGCTTTATCATCATTTCTCAGCCACCAGAGCATACTTTGTATGGTTGTTCCCAGCTTCTCCTTGAATTCCACCTCTAAAGTTTCAATCTGGCCAGAAAGATTATGTACAAGACTTCTAAGTGAGATATTCTGCCCAACTAGTCCACTGATATCCTTGAAGATCAAAAGGTTTTCTGGTATGATATTTTCAGCTTCACTCGTATTTGTTGTCATCGAAGCAATATTTGAAGCATCATCAACAATATCATACCCACTTGACCCACAGCGAAGTCGTATGTAGCTTCAATTGTTGCCTGCCACGATTCATTAGTGAAACTGCCGAGGGGAATACTATTCAGTTCCTTTATGTTCTTCCTTGCCTCGATATCAAATCCCCATTTCTGAAGCTTTTCTTTCAACTCAACAGTTTTCTTGCAGATACTTCCTTCTAAAGTTCTCTTTATAATCACCTTCAATTTGCTTTAAACGCGACTCCATCGCTTTTATCAGGGAAAGCACAAAGCCCCTTTGTTTCTCGTTGCTAGTTCTTTCTTTATGATTGAATTCTTTTTAACATATAGCAACTACAAACACCTTATATTCTATTGCAAAATCAAGATTCTGCCCCCAAACATCATGCAGGTTGTCACAGAACTACTATGCAACTAATAAGAGAATTCAGTTCTTCGCATTATAACCAAAGCAGTATGGTGTTCTTGATTGGCATGGCTTTTGAGACGAAAGATAAGAGAATCTAACCCGTATATGCGGCCGGGAGAGGAATCGACGATCACCGTTCTACTCTTCCGTCCCTTCGTTTAAGCTCCGAAGAATCCCAATTCTTTCTATTCTTCAAGCTTCTCCCAAACCCAAGAACCCCTTTTCTTCGCACCCTTCTCCCTTTTTATATGGCCGCCCCTTTTTGCTTTTCGTTTTTCCTTCTTTTTTTAATCCGAAAATTAAGATTTCCAATTTTTATTTTCTTTTAAAACTTCCTTCATTAATTTTCATTTTACTTCTATATATATTTTGTTTTTTATTTTTTATTATATTTTTAGTTCAGAATTTTCATAATTTTGTTTTAATGGTTTGTTTTTCCTTTTTCCTCTTCTTTTTTTTATTTCATTTCTTTTCTAGATTTTAATTTTTTTATGATTTTGTTTATTTCCTAAAAAAAATTATTTTCCAGAATCTTATTATATATAAAAAACTTGACTTTATTATTGTTTTTTCTATTTGTCCGTTTCCTATTTATCTATTTTCTGTTTGTCTGTTTTCTGTTTTCTGTTTTCTGTTTTCTGTTTTTTGTTTTTTTCAGTTATTTTCGGTTATTTAGTTAATTTTGTTTCCAAAAGTTCTTGATTTCTTAATCATTTGTTTTTTTTGTTTTTTTTTTTTTATTTTCATTTTTTTTCTTTTTTAATATTTGAAGATTTTCTAATCCTTTTTTGTTTTATGTTTTATATTTTCAGATTTTAAACTTTGTTTTCTGTTAATTTAATTTTTTTTTTTACATTTTTCTTATTTTTATTTTTTTGTGTATTAATTGGTTTCTTGATTAATTTTAATGGTTGGGGGCCTCGGACATAAATGGGTGTTTACAGTAACATTTAAAACATGTTACAAAAATATAAAAAAAATGTTACCTGTTAATTTTATTAACATTTTTAAAAAGTGTTGCACTTAATATATGTTGCAAAAAAATATAATTTATAGTAGAACTTCCTATCCAAAGTTTCTTTAGTTGCGCACTTCCTATCACTACATGTGCAAACGAGATATTTATTTTCAGATGCCACCATTTCTCCATTCATCCCTCTTTGGTGGCATTCTTGAAAAGGTCTTATGATCAATAACTATGTCAAAGCTCTCCCCTTACATATCCCTCCAAAACTTGGGAAGATTCATAGACAATTTGATATGACCAATGAATATTTTGCCTTGTTAATGAGATAAAGTTGAAGGATCTTAAATATATAGGAATCAAATGACCCGAACCTCTATCCTTCCTTTGTCCTTTTCCTCAATATAAAGAAAGAAGTCACATTTTTTTAGTTATGCTTTGGTAATCTCTTGCCCGACTCTCATCTTCTCTCACTAGCATCCTTCCTCAATCTCTCATCTTCACTTCGGCGATCCACCTGTTAGTGTAACTAGTTATGGTTGGAAGCCCATGGTAGCGCTATCATTTTTGGTTGCAACAGGGTCAACAGTAGCTTATCTAGTATCCTAATAATTAATTAAGGAAGGAAATTGTGATTTTTGATTATAGTAGGAACTTAATTCTTAGCTTTCCATTTCATATTTCTTCCTTTTAAGTCCATTATGACCTCAAAAAACTCAAAATCGTAATATTTAATTATAAATATATTCTAACTTTGCATTACTTCAAAATATATCACATATGTGAGTTAATTTTAAAGTGCAGCATAATTAATGTGATTCATATTAAAAAAAAAAGATGTCACATGCATATGAAAAGCTCCCACTCATAAGTCTTACACATGTTAACATCATATTTTGAGTTATGGGAGGTTGAGTTATGGTTATCAAAATGTATACATGTTTCTTGTCTCACAACAGCAATTTCATACGCAAGTCATTTCATTCATAAAAAATATATATAATTCTTAAATTGAAAAAATATTATATAAATAAATTATTAAAAACAAGGATATCATTTTTAAAATATGATATTGTAAAATTTAATTTTAAATTCAAATTAAATAAAATTAAAATATTTTCAAATTTTAATTTATTTTAAAAAAAGATATACTAGTTTAAAATATTTTAAAATTTTTATAACTTAATTTTAAATTATTTATACATATTTATATAATATTAAATATATTAATTATATATTTTAAAATTTTAAATATTTTTAAATAATTAATTTGATCGTATTTATTTTTAATATTTTTAAAATTGCATAGCCACAACTGCGTTACCCTTCCCACTTGGCCCAAAGTAACGATAACTACACATAGACATGAAAACGATTCTCTCACTATCTACCCTCGTTATGTTCCCTAAATTAGACTTCCGTAATTAGTTAATAGTTTTATAATTAATTATTATAAAAAATATGGTTAATAATATATAAAAATATGATTAATTATAAGTAATGATTAAAAATATAATTATTAATTGATTAATAAAATATAATTAATTGATTATTTAAATGATTAATTAATTATGTATATGAATAATCAATTATATATGTGATTAATTATATAAAAATATTAATTAATTAATTAATAATTATAATTAATTATTAATATAATTAATCGATTAAAAAAATTAATTATTAATAAACGAGATGTAATCATAATCACTTTCCATATCTAGGAATATTAACGTCTGATACAAATATCAAATGACTTGGTTAAGCATATATTGTTTTTGGAAGCAACTAACTATTTGTTTAAAACAATATATACCATATCGTATAAAAGTAAAATAAAATGGTATAACTTTTTGGAAGCAACTAACTATTTGTTTAAAACAATATATACCATATCGTATAAAAGTAAAATAAAATGGTATATACCATCAAATATTAATTAATTAAAATATTTAAAATTTTAAAAATATATAATTTATGTAAAAATAAAAGTGATCATTAATATATTTAATATCATATAAATATATGTAATTTATTTAAAAAATTAAGCTTAAAATGTAAAATATATTTTAAACTAGTATATCTTATTTTAAAAGTATTATATTTAAAATTAAATTAATTTGATACCAATTTAATTTAACACATAAAATTTATTATTTAAAAAATATTTATCATTTGATATAATGAAAGACAAAAAATTATCAATAAAAATTTATCCAAAATATTTATAAATATTTTACCAGAAAAATTGAGTTTAAAAATCTTAAATATTTAACATTTGACCACAATTTTAACATTTGAAATTATTTGAAAATAAATTAAAATTTGAATTATTTTAGTTTTAATTAATTTAAAAATTAAAATTAAAATATAATATATCATATTTTAAAAATAATATATTTTAATTTGAATAATTTATTTATATAAATTTTCCTTCAATTTAAAAATCATATATTTATTGTACGAATGAGACGACTTACCATTATGAGAGAAGAAATATGCACATCCTTCCCTAAACATAGCAATTATCTTAGGTCTCTTCTCTGATTTAGTTTTTTTTTTTTCAAGAGAATTATTATTTTCATTATAAATTTAAATAAAAATTTATATAAAAGGAATTAGAAAAGAAAAATACATGAAATAACGTGATAAATAATAATAAAAATTATTGTATAAATATATATTTAATGAACACTGAATAATATTTTTTTTATTAAACACTGTTGCTTTGATATATATGTCATTATAATAAAATTTGTGATTTGTGACGGTTATAAATAAATTTTCTGATAGTTATTAACCGCCATAAATATTATTATCAGCATTGTAAAAAAACTTACTTTTTCAGGTGCCACAAATAATTTGTGACAATTTTTAATTAATCTCAGGTAGAAGCACCAGAAATGGTAAATAAATTTTAATAACCGTTAGAAATGTAGAAAAAACTGCCACAATAAACAAAATATAGTTATTTTGGCATGATAGTCCCTATATTTTTCTTTTCTTCCTCAATTAAAACTAATTACCACTGTTATTGCTATTCATCTACTGGCTACGCCATGCATATTTCCAGTAATAAATTTCTTTGCAAAAGAAAGCTTATTTTCAAACTTTAAGCAAATTAATTTTTTGATAGAAAATTTTAATCTACATCTTTTCTATGTCCATTTTATGATTACAATAATTATATAAATATTTCAAAGATGAATAAGTAAACTACCTTTACCATCACTTTCTAATATAGGTTGGAGTTTAACAATTTGGTAGCACCAGAGTCCAATCCTGCAATAACTGAAGGGAAGACTTCTAAACATGAGTACTGCAATCTTAACTTTGTGTTGGAAGGGGATCACATTATTAAAGTATAATAAAAGAAAAAAACTATTTATTTATTCTTTTCTTCTTTTTTTTTAATTTTTCTTAAAGTACATTGAAAGAAGAAATAATATCACTAACAAGGGATATGAAAACAATAAATTGATATTTAATTTTCTTTGCTTAGGCCAAAGATAATTAACTAGAATTTAAAGATAATTTCTAATATATATATATATAATAACTCCAGATACTCCTTGTACCAAAAACATAAGCATATTGAATCTTAATTTTGTTCTAGATATAGTTCATGGTCATGAAAACAATATCCTAAAAACTAAATTATAACTGAAAAGATATGTTTTCAACACTGGTAAAGTACTTGACTATGAAGTATAAAGGTGGTTAATTATGACCTTTTTCTACTTTAAAGGCTTATAAAATCGTAACTGGAAAAGCAAGATATATTTAAGGGGAGTTGGGTTAATGAGTAGATGACAGATAATAATATCACAGTTATGAATAAGATGAGAGACAATTGCATCCAGAATTATACTAATAGTGAGATTAATTACAATTAATGTTGACATGCTAGAAGTCCTGCATGCCAACATAGAAACTCTGCACAGATTATGTTGGCAATTTGGCATAATTAGTGGATCTTTTTTAACCTCTTTCTTGGGTTGCAGGAATATTGAATCGGAGGGGATTACTCTGTTAATAACTCCCAAAAAGAAGGGGTGTTGCAAATTTTAAAATACTCACCATGTTTATACATAAGGATTATACACCTAGCAGATGCTTGATCAAGATTAACCCTATACAAAAATGCGACCGAGTAAGTCTACAATATAACAATGAATCCTACTTGCAAACAGTGGAAATTATATGAAACATTAGCATATTAAGTGTCAAGGAAAATCCAGAATAAAATAAGGAAATAATAATAAGCTTTTAAGTATCTTGAGAAACTTCTCATATTCAGGTTGTAGAAAGGGGGAAAGAGGATCTATCATTCTTCATTCAAATATTTCCATAAAAGTAAAAAATAATGATAAAGTTTAAACTTTCCACCAACCTTAAGGAAAATAATGACATAATTGCATAAGTGAATAGTAAGACTAAATGTGTGTGTGCACATGCATAACAGATGTGGTAGCAATGCAGTAAGCAGAGTTACCACAGTAACAATAATAGAAATATTTAAAACTTTACGAACTTATCCTAATTTTACCTCTATCATAAATATATTTAAAAACTTTCACATAAACATGGTATTAGTGATAAGTTACCATAGCAATAAAGAAGGAACTAATTAAAGTTCTTGAAATTATCCCAACATTGTATTGAACTTGTCTGTCTTTATTCTTATTTAAGCACTTCTATGGAAGCAATAACGAATGAGTGGGTAGAAAGAATCCTTATTTGAGTCCAATGTACAGAACACATAATGCATAGATAAATATCACTTATATAACGATGATAGGTAACCATATGATTTAGGTCCTTTTCAAGTAGTACATCCAGGACATGAAGGCTGCACTCCCAAATCTTAACATCATTTAACAGGAAAGGAAGTTTCAAATGCATTGCTGAACATATTATCAATTTTCACCCAAAATCAGTGACTATACTACATTAACTATAAGTCAATAATAGTTGACCTAGAGTTTTTAATATCAGGATAAGAAGTGTTGGATTGGAACATCTTAGGAGAACAGTAGGAAGGAAGCATAACAAGCACTTAACTTAATATGAATAAAGCAATGACTCTTTACATAAACTATTTCATTTATAAACCAGTACTATGATGCTATGTAAAAACTAAATAAAAACGGAAAACAAGTGGAGAGTACTATTAAAGGAAATAAGAAAAAGTGGTCATTCTGGAATTTGAAGATTTGGGCACAATGTAGTTGAGCAAAACAAGAAGGAAAAAAAGTAAAAGTAATCAAGTTCATGCATGACCTTAAACTCACTCATTCATCCCCTCATCAAGGGATTTTAAAAAACAACAAAACCTAGAACATGGCCTGATTGATAATTGAATTTCAACAGTTAAGTGAATGATAGAATAAGTGAATGAGTTACAAACTACTTAAAATTCTTGCTATTAGCTCATTCCCAACGGGAATTGGCTCCACTTGCCCACATCTTTTACCACATCTCTACTTGTGTCATGTAGGTCAACCAATAATTGAACTGAAATGCATCTCCGTACAAGAACAAGTGTTGATGTACCTTCTCTGACACGCCGCGCCACCATAAGTGTTGACGTCACGCTTCCGCAGCTTCCACAGTGCTTCACACTCAAAATCGTCGACTATGTGTTTGGCATCGAAGAAGATATGTGTGAATACCGAATTATGTCCGAGGGTAAAATCGAAAATAAATCAATTTTTTATTTTTTCTAAAATAAAAAATAACAAAAAAAATGCTAAAAAAGAAAGAAAAAGAAATGTTTGGAAAGTTAGTTAAGTTAGTTGTGTTAGTTTAAAAGTGGTTAAAAAAAATAAAAAATAAAAAAATAAAAGAAAATAAAATAGGAAAGAAATAATAATAAAAATAATAATAATAATAATAAAATAAATAAAACAAAGAAAAGAAATTGAAAAAAGAAAAATGAAGAGAATGGAAAGCCTATTTTTTTAAGGAAAAAGATAATAATAATAATAGAAAAAGAAAGAAAAAGAAAAAAATAAAAATAAAACAAAAATATAAAGAAAAAAAAAAAGAAAAAAAGAAATTTTTAAAAAGTTAATTAAGTTAGTTGTGTTAGTTTTAAAGTAGTTAAAAAAAAATAAAAAAATAATAAAAGATATAATAAAAAGAAAAATAAAAATAAAATGGAAAATGGAGAAAAGCTTGGGGAAGTTCAAAAAACATATAAAAGAGGAAGGGGAGTTCTCGGATGAGGGTTTTTTTTTTTTCTGATCCCATTGCTCTTGGTTTCTAGATTTTTCGAAATTCTTCTCAACTTTCTGGGGAGCTTCTAGTTTCTCCCTATCATTTTAGGATCTCTCTAACTTCTCTCGGCTCGGTGAACCTGCCCCTGAATTTTCTGGTGCTCGCTATCTCTCAAAAGCGCTTTGCAGCTCCTCTTCCTCTAGGATTATCGTTCCGACTTTGCCTTTGCAAATTCCTTCATCGCACAGCAAGAACTCCTGATACCTGTGAAGAATTTGTATTATGCCAAGCCGATTCAGCGATTCTTGAATTTAGCTCCATGCTCAAGTCAGCTTGATCATCTGATTTCTACCTTTCTATGCGCCTGGATCCTCTCATTTCTTTGTGAAGTTCGTGATTAGGATAGATACTGCATTGTGACAAAAGTATGTGACAAATAGAAATGCATGTGTCTCTGATTTCGGTTTGAATCTTGATTTGAACTTTCCAAATAAAAATGGTTAGATACCTATGTAAGTAGGAACAGAGGCCTTCTAGGTGATGAGATTCGTAAGAACAAAATTAGATCAACCACCGTATAGGTTCTATCATCGTTGTGGTTAAACTTCAATCCAAAGTTCTCCAATAAAGCTCCCCACCAAATGAATGATATCATAGGAAAATTTGAGTGTGACTTTATCGGCTAATGTGAGATTGCACGATCAGCTTAGAAATGAAGAATCTCAGAAGTGAAATAAGAATCCTACTATTCATATACCTGGAGTTTTAACTTTGCAACGGATGTTAATGCAAATCTGAGACTCAACCTTAAATTCTATTATTAGTACCACTGTCCCGAGGGTAAAAAGCATCCTGATATAAGAAAGGCATCTACAGGAGAAGGATGCATGGTGCACGTAATCTGTTAGGTGAGTAAAGGCGCAAAATACTTTGTTTCATGACACCGATTTCAAGCTTGCAACCTGTCATCACCCATTAAACGACAAAGTAGCTGAGGAGTGTGGATTCACTCCTCTCTTTATTAGGATCGTTAAGGAACTGGTTACTCTTAGTTCTCATCCACTGTTAAAATCTCCAGAAACCTTGAAAGCTGAAAGGCACCTCTCTGCTTCTGAGTTCCATTCTGCCATTCAAAATGCTGACATAGAAAGTCCAGAAAACAACTTTGTTTTACTTGATGCAAGGAATCTCTACGAAACAAGAATTGGTGGAATCAGGTGCAAAATGGCATTAGCATATATCAGGTCAAAAGGTGCTAGGTTTGAGAATGTGTTTCAGTTATTTGGCGTCATACTACGGTATTTGGAGCAATTCCCAGATGGTTTTTTTTAAAGGAAAGGATATTAGTTGGAAGTTTAGATGCTAGCACTATTGGTACCTCGTCTTGACTCACCATCGCTTGTGTCTAAAATAATTGTGGCTGGTAGTCGAAAAGTAGCAATTATTGCACCAAGCGCAAATGATAAAGAGACCCCCCCATGGTTTATACTGAAAGGAGAAGGGCCAGTTCCTATTCTCCTTGTATCAGATTCATGTCCATCATCAAATCTCATGCAGTTTCGTGCAACTTTAGATCATGACGTCCCCCGTATACACCCACAACTCTGGTAGCATATGTTGCATAGCCATATTCAAATTAGGGAGACTCTACCTAATCAGTTAAATGCCAAGCCTGATTGAACCCCTTGCTATGCAGAAAGAGGCCATTAGTTATTGGTCTGACATAGAACTCAGTGACCATGCTGCTCCCTAAAATTTAATCTCAAACATTACATGCATTCGATGAAAAAAAGAGACGGTTTGAATTGGCCCCACTAGATTATGAATACCTCAAGCATAAGCTTTTAATATTAATTTAATTAAGGGAAAAGACATTGCCCATCATATTCTGTATTTGAACTAGTAAATGAGGTGGGCCCATTAGATTACGAATATCTCGAGCATAAGCTTCTAATATTTATTTAATTAGGGAAAAAGACAATGCCTACCAGATTATGAATGTCTCGTATATATATATATAAAATTAATTAAAGTCAATTTAGTACAAATTTCACTTTTTCTTTTTGGAGTGTGAGAAAATCAACCAAATATCTTATTAAGTCACTTTTAATTTTTTTTTATATAAATTATTGAATATCCATCCCTTTTCATGGATCAATACGTCTTAAAAAAAATTGATTAAAAAAGAAATTAAAAACAAATACATAGTGAGATATAAATAAGTTTAGATATCTAAAAAGTTTTCAATTCATAAAAACATTACGAAATTAATTATGTGCTTTCGATGGTTAGGAAAATATTCAAATATTCGTTAGTTAAATTTTTTGATTAAATTTTATCGTTAATTTTTAATTTAAAAATATACTTTGTATTTAAATTTTTTAAAATTCGACCAACGGATTCCAATATGAGAAAATAGCGTTCTCTAATGTACCGTATTTTAATTCGTGTAGATTCCGAATACGACTTATGACGATTTGAATTCTGCAAGCATGTGATTTCAGAAAATCACTATTTTTACTAACCCTGTCCAAAACGTCTATTTTTTATTTCTTCAAAATTTGTGCAACGAATTCTAAAACGAACAAGTAGCGTTCTCTACTGTACCGTATTTTAATTTGTGCGGATTCCAAATATGACTTACGATGATTTGGATTTTGCAAGTATGCGATTTTAGAAAATCACTGTTTCTACTAACTCTGTCCAAAACGTCTATTTTTTATTTCTTCAAAATTTGTGCAACGAATTCTAATACGAACAAGTAGCATTCTCTACTATATTGTATTTTAATTCATGCGGATTCCAAATATACCTTATGACGATTTAGATTCTACAAGAATGCGATTTCAGAAAATCACCGTTTTCACTAACTCCTTTCCAAAAAATCAACTTTCTCCTAAGATTATCCTTTTATTTTCTGAGAGATCAAGTCTCTAGTACCAGAACTTCGTAGCCTTGAATTTCTCAGTGCACCAGGGAATACGTAGGAGTAGGATCAAGTCCTGTCAGACTATTTTCATACAAACCTATTTATTTTTATTCTATTTAAGGGATCAAACAATTTTCAAAAAAATCACACACTCAATTTAAGGATACCATTCTTCGGAACGGGTGAGTAGGGTTCTTAACACCTCCCCTATTCGTAAGCGACTCCCGAACCTAAAATTTCTTTCTCAAGTTAGGGTTTTTCCAAATATTTTCCCTTAAATAAAAATTTGGTGGCAGCTCCACTAATCAATTAAATTCTTTCTAAATTCTTTTTAAATTTTTAGTGAGTTCGTCGTCTTGTTGTAATTACGCTTATGAAAATATGTTTACTCTACTTCATCCATTTCGAGATTGTGATTGTGTGCAAAGTTCGAAGAAAAGATTCATGGTAAAAAGCTTCACGCATTCCCTAATTCAATTTTATAGTTAAGAAACCAGCTAAAAGGAAAAAAAAAACATTAAACTAATATAATAAATTGTATCATATATTTATAAAAATTTGTTGCATTTAAATAAAATGAAAGAAATTGTGAATTTTTTAGCGATTTTTTAAAACCCCCAGAAAATACTTGCCTAAAAAGCTTTTTATTTTTGTAGTGTGTTATTATACAATTATGTGGTATAATTGTTTTTAGTACATATTTCCTTTTTAATAGGAAATTCATTTTTGTATAATTAGTTTTTTTCTTACTTTAATTTTTTTAGAATTAAAAAATTAATAATTTAGAAAAATCTGAAAGAAATATATATTAGGGTAGTATATATAATTTTTTTTCAATAACAAAATCTCAAATAATAGAGGTAACAAAGTGGGGGATTTGTTCTTTTGATACACGTCAATCAGATTAAACATTGACTCACCTTAAAATAATTAAAATAAAGTTTGATCTCTTCAAAGCACATAACAACTAGCTAAGGTAGGTACAAATTTATAAACATTTACATCAAAATAAAAATGCTAAATTAACTTTGTTTTAAAATATGTCTAAAAATGTTAGTTTTTATTTTGAGATTTTGGGGTAATTTTGTAATTTAAAAAAAATAAAAAGTTAAACAGCATTTGGTAGCAGCATGCATGCTATCGCCTGCTCCATCACACATACATTCACTGTAAATAAATGGAGAGAACGATTGAAAGGCAAAAAATTGCAATGCACAATTACAAAATGAAAATTCAATTGAAAATGTACAATTTAGAAAGCAAAATTGTGTTGGTCAAGCAGTAAGCAGACGAAGGCGCAATGGAGGTTCGAGAGTCCATCGGAGAAGTTAAAGAAAATTACACCAATCTTCAAATTCCAAGCAAGGGGAGGAGACTCAAATAGAGTATATGAGTAGTTCTAGAGTTCCTTACTCTACAATGAAATTTATTAATTATGTGATAAATTTAGAGGTTAGATTTAATTATATCTGAATTTAATTGTGGATGATTATTTATAAGGGTAGTTCTAAAGCTTCCTTACTCTAGAATAAAAATTTTACCAATTATATACTAGTGTAAAATTTATCTGTGATTATATTTAAATTTGAATGTAGGTAAAATATTATATAATTATAAATTGGTAATTAGATTAGTTAGAGACTAAATTGATTAATTTTAGGTGTGAGTGTGATATAAAAATTTAGGTGCCTAAATATTATATATATATATATATATATATATATACATATTTATATATATGCATTACGTTGACAAGTTTTGTAGGAATTATAAAATTATATACCCATATGTAAATTAATATAAATTATAGGGGTTATACTATTTACGTGAAGTCCTAGAGAAAGATTTTAAAGTAGGATCCTATTTAATAAATTTAAGTCATACAGATATATTCCCCCATAATAAATATAGGAGGTATCCAATTAATAAGTTTGATGGAAAAGGGGAATCATCTATTATTTTATAAAAATGTTCAAACTCTAATACCTTATGATAGATATTACTTTTCCCTCCAATATAATTCTACGATAGACACACACACACATACACACACACACACATATATATATATATATATATATATATATATATATATATATATATATATATATATATATATATATATATATATATATATATATATATATATATATATATATATATATATATATAAACCAATATATTTAAACCTTAGTATAGGGAGATAAAATATAAAACTATTAGAGAAGATTATATTAGTAGTTAATTTATATAAAATCATTGGTCTAAGTTTTTAAGGGATATTTATTAGAGGTTGAAAACCTCGTTTAAGCTGGTAGAAAGTACATAATTAAATGTAGAGAATATATAGGTATATTGAATAATAAAATAATTGATTGAGGACTATGAGGTCCTGCTCCTTGAGAAGAAGGCGATGTCTTCAAGTGTGATATAGATAGGAACTAGAATATTTAGTTGACATGCATCATTCGCATAAAAGTTTTTTTTTTTAAATTGTAATGGGGGATAATCTGCAAGCCCTTTTATGAAAGGAAGTTGAGAAATCTAAGGGTCGATTTACATGGAAGTAGACCGAAGTTCATGATAGTGGGAACTTCTGAGCCTAGGGGTACGTGAGTTGGGTTTGAGCCTCTCAATGGCCTGGGGTTGCTCCTTGTAGCCGGGACTGCTTTGGTCGGAGTTAGCCGTCTCGACAAGACCTTGAAAATTATCACTACCGGTTGAGCAATTTCGGAATGTTGTGGAATGAGGATGATGATGATTTTAGTGTGGCTAAGGGTACACTGTGATCTGGAACTGGATCTCGGTACCTTGTTATGTTGATAAAATTGCAAAGAGGTTTGGGCCCACTTGTGTTTTCACATTGTAAGGATGACCAACTTTAGATCAATGAAGATTATTGTGGTATACGACGCAATAATCTCAACTTATTCTTGAGTCTATCATCACAGAGATTTATGGAGGAGGGAATAGAATAATCACATTCGTACATTACATAGGATGATTGTTGTTTGATAGTTCATTGAGAATGTGAAGGAACTTATTTGTCCTTTATGTTAAAGTGTTGTTTAATGTACTACTCCTATCTTTGCTCTTACTTGAATGAAGTGTCTCACTCCCCTTCCCCTATGTTATATTTTGTATGTGTGACTATGACTCCTTAGTGAGCCTAGGATGTGGATCACTCTTTTTTCGATGTTGAGGTGATCATTGACGCAGAAAGTAGATAAAAAATTCCCACTCTGTGACCAGGGACAACAACTATGATGCAGAAGTACTAATTCGAAAAATAGAAGCGGATCCTTGTAGTTTTTAGTTTAGATAGAATAACATGTGTTGTATGTACCTATCTTATCACCCTAATCATAGTATCCTAGATTACTTATATTCTGGGATTATGAAATTGATGTAATTTGAATAAGTATATATATATATATATATATATATATATATATATATATATATATGATAGAATTCATGTTGAAAATATATAAATGTATAAAAATATTGAAATAAAGATCAGAATCTTACTTTTATGGATGAAACAAAAATTCTGAAATACAATTCTAGAAATATAATTTTGTAAATTTATCTGAGAAGGTTACAAAACTTTTGAAGATAAAAGATAGTTGAATTCAGAGAATTCAGTTTAGGGTTCAAAGACTTAGAAGGCTGGTATTTTCTCCGATGATCTCTTCTGTTTCTCTTGTAAGGGTTTTATAGAGGTCGAATTTCAAATTCGATTTCATTCTTCAATAATAAAAGATAAGGATCACATAAGATAGGATATCGTTCTGAGCATCTTATCGTCCTTTACTTGTCATGTTGTTGTTTGGAATCTTTGCTTTTCCTGCTGTAATACTTTTGTTAATTAAGTTATTGTCTGTCTAGCATAATTGCGTCATCTTCTGCTTTTTCAGTCTACTTTTGCTTTTGGTATATTCTTGTGCCTTGTATTCTACTCTTGCTTTTGTGGTAGTCTACTCTTGCTTTTTATGGTGATGGAATCTTATGTCTTCTCAATATCTCTATCAATAGCCTGAGTGACCAAAGCAATCATCCAGGTCGAAATTTTCTGGAGAGCTATCCACTTCTTTCCTGATATTTGAATTTTGTGGTGAAAAGTGAGATAAAATTTTTAAGAATTCTTCCTCATTTCCTGCAGCACATAAAATACGCCAAAATTTGGGTCTTGTTCTGTAAAAATTAGGATTCTTTGTGTTGTGCTATCGGAATAGACACATAATGCTTATTTAAATTCATCCAAGAATCAAGATTTGTTATTGAAATATTCTCTTGATTATAATTAGTCCACTATTTTACTTTAATGGTACGAACCAAATAACTTATGGTAGAGCTATTTGAGTCAAAAATTTTTGAAAACTCACACATGACAATCCAAGGAATTCCTTGAGAAGTGATAAAAGAAATCAATTTTTGTTCTTTGGAAAAATGGGTTTTTCCAGAGACGTAATCAAAAGATTTTTTTATCTTTTTTGGGAAAGTATTGATCTTTGGAACAAAATCAAGAAACCATTTTTGAAACCACGTGGGAAATTTTAAAGATATTCCTTTCCTAAACCAAACAAACCAAAAATGGGTTAGTGGGTTTAAGTAAAGAACATTATATCAGGCCTCAATATAATCAAAGTAATTATATCTTAGTGGCTCATATTCTATTGAAAACGTTTTATACTAAGTAAGGGATTGTCCCCAATTTTCCAAGGATAGAACATTTTGAATTTTCATTTTGGAATAACAAATTTCTTGTTTTTGATTTTTGTTATGAGTTAATTCTATTGATTTAGTGTCTAATATAATTAATTCATAAAATTGTCTTGGCTTTTGGGGTGCTCTTAGGCACAAATGTACATTTGGAAGGAAAAACTTTATTGACAATTTCTTGGGAGGACCATTGAGACCATTCTGATTCAATAATCATCACTGGGTTTTTTTTTTTCTTTAGTAAAATAAACATACTGGGCATTATTGTCTTTGAGATTCTTATGGAGTGAGTGTATCTATTGTTGAGTTGGAGTAGGTCTGTGGTAGTCATGTTGGATTTTTATGGTGTTGGTGGAGAGAAAAAAGGTCTCAAATTAATTGTGGATTGACTAGCTGAAGGCCCTACTATTGTTTTTGCTCTTTCTTGAACTACCTGTTTGAATGTTGAGGGTTCACTGTTGGTTTTTTCGACTTTTGGGGGACCATATTAGTCCAAAGTTATTGGTTTACTCATGATTTCCCTGTAGAAATTCTCTTGTTAAAAAATCTGGTAAATAATTTTTTTCACCTTTAATATAGGTAATTATCAAAATCAAAATTTGAAAGTAATGCTTGACAACAAGCAAAAATATGCTTTGATACCAAATTTTTAACATCATTTTTCAAAACCTGTGGTGCGAGTTACAAATCAGTTCTTAACAAAAACTTTTTATTGAAAACATCATCTTGAAATTTTAAAACTCTTAATACTATTGATAAAATTTCTTTTTGATAGTAGAATACTTTTGTTGGGAAGTATGCCAAATTTCTAAGTGATATCTAACTATTTGTTCTTTTTTAGAAGTTGGAATAACTTGCTTTAAATACCCTCATATCCTAAATCACTTGCGTCTGTTTCTATAATTAAAAATGCTTCTGGATGTGGAATACCCAAACAAGGTAGGGTTTTTACTAAAACCTTTATATTTTGAATGGTACGAGTCATTTCTTCGTCCCATGACGGTGGATTTTTTCTTAACCTTTTATATAATGGTGCACATATGGTTCTTATCCCTGGGAGGAATTCTGCCACATAATTTAAACATCCTAAAAATCTTTGGAGCTGTTTTTTCTCTTTAATTTCATTTGGACATTTTTTTGCAAATTTCAATGACCTTTGTATTGGAGTTATTGTTCCTTGAAAAATTTCATATCCTAGTCTAACTTTGTTTTGAAATAGACTCATCTTTTTGGCAGAAACAACTAAACCATTTGTTTAATTACTTCAATAAATTTTTTCTAAATGTTTTTCATGTTGAGAAATTCCTTTCGAAAAAATTAATACATCATCTAGATAAACTATAGAGAAGTCCATATAAGGATAGAATATTTTATTCATAATTTCTTGAAATTTGGTAGGGGCATTTTTCAGTCCTTGTGGTATTACATTCCATTCGTAATGTCCAAATGGTACTACAAAAGTTGTTTTGTACCTATCTTCTTCTTTTACCGATATTTGGTAATATCCTAACTTCATATCAAACTTTGAAAATATGTTGGCCTTGGTTAATCTTTTTATCAAATTTTTCTTATTAGGTAGAGGGTACCTAATCCATTTTAAAGCTTTGTTTAGTGGTTTGTAATTAATCACAAATCTTGGAGCACCTCTTTCTTGTTCAAATGCTTTGTTAACATAAAATCCCGAACAACGCCAAGGGGATTTTGATTTTCTTATTAATCCTTTTTGTAAATAATCTTTTAATTCTTCTTTATAATATTTCAATTATTCTTCTTGTATTGGTCGTGCCTTAGTAGGAATATTCTTTTATGAAAATCCATCTTCATATGGTAGACTAACTTGATGTTTTTTTCCTATGGTGAAAAACTATTGGGTTTAGACCACAAATTTCTCTTTCTATTTTTTCTGTCAAATTTTTTATCATTTGTTTTATTTTTGGTGAATGTAATTGTTCCTCAATTCTCTTGTACCCTATTTCTTCACTTAACATTTTAATTTGTGTTTGTTTTCTTTCTGTCATATTAACTTCTATTGATTTTTCTTGTAACATATTGAGTTCTCTAGTTTTCGGAGTTTGTATGAATTCAAATATTATCGGATTTTCTGGTACTACATAGGATATTAATCCCTATGGAGTAATTTGGAAAGGATATAATAATGTTAGGAATATAGTTCCTAAAATTACTTGATTGGTAATATTTTTGACTAATACAAACAATGTGTTAAAACAAATTTTCCCTTTACAAATTTTAGATTCTGAAAGCTTATATTGTATCTGTAATTTTCCTCCGTTTTCTCCCGTTACATTTTGTTGAGTTCTTTCATAATATCTTGTTGGTATTATACCTTCTTGAATACAATTTATATCTGCTCTTGAGTTTACTAAGGCCCTTAATTTATTAACCTAATTTCCACCCACCATTTATGGATAGTTAATAGGGTTAATGATTCTAAACTAAATATTTCTGGTGGTTCAGAGGTTTACCCCTGAGATTCTAGAATCTTTTTCCCTTCTAATTCTAAAATTTTGAATTCTAATTAGAGTTGGCTTGTTTTAAGTTCTGAAATTTTCTTTTTAAGAATTTTAATTTCTTCTTGTAATTCTCTTATTCCTATACATAAAATGGGCTGCATAAATTTCTTTAATACATCTTTTATTTATACCGGCTGTATTTGTCGCAACCGTAATTCCGACGAGACGACGAACTCGCTAAAATTTTAAAAAATAGATTTTTATCCTGAGTGGAGTCTCCATTTGTCGCAACCATAATTCCAATGAGACGACGAACTGGCTAAAATTTTAAAAAATATTTATTTGAATTAAGGGGAGCCGCCACCAAATTTTATTTTAAGGGAAAAAGATTTGGAAAAACCCTAACTCGAGGATGAGATTTAGGTTCGAGAGTCGGTTACTAGTGGGGAAGGTGTTAGGCCCCCCACTCGCCCGTTCCAAAGAACGGTACCCTTAAACTGAGTACGTGATTTTTGAAAATATTTGATCCTTTAATTAATGTAAAAATAAATAACTTGATGGAGGTTAGCCTGACAGGACTTGATCCTGCTCCTACGTATTCCCTGATGCAATGGAAAACTCAAGGCTTACGTAGTTCTGGTGTGAAGGCTTGACCTTCGAAGGTGCTTGAGTAGGAGTATTTGAAAATGAATGGTGCTCGAAAGGCTTGACCTTGGAATGGCTCGAAAAGGAATGTTTGAAAATGACTAGAGTTTTTTGAAAATATTTTAAGGAGAATCCTTAGTCCACATATGCACAGGATCCAAGACAACTACGGCTACACTGGGATCCATACGAATCCCTAAGCATCAAACAACAAGAAAAGCTACTAGTTCGTGCTTAGGGTTCATCACGTGAGACTTAAGGATTCTAAAGTGAATTTTTCCTTGAAGTTATTTAAAAGGGATTCCTAGTCCACATATGCACAGGGTCCAAGACAACTACGGCTGCACTAGGGACCCATACGAATTCCTAAACCCCAGACAGCAGAAAAAGCTACCAGTTCGTGCTTAGAGTTCGTCGCGTGAGACTTTAGGGATTCTAAAATGAAGTTCTTATTGAAATTATATACAGAAGGGTTCTTAGTCCACATATGCACAGGGTCCAAGATAACTACGGCTGCACTTGGGACCCATATGAATTTCTAAACATCGAACAGCAGAAAAAGCTACCAGTTCGTGTTTAGGGTTCATTGCGTGAGACTTAGAACAAAATGATCTTGATTTGAAATTTGTTGAAGAGAAATAAATTTGTTTTGAATAAAAGATGAATCGGGGCTTGAAGGAAGTGAGTAGAGAATTAGAAGAAAAGAAATGAACTTAAGGAGTAATTGGATTAAAATTAATTTTGAAGAAGGATAATTTGATTTGAAATTGAAGAAAAGAATTTACTTTAAGTTCGAGGGAGAATTGGATTTGAATTAAGGAAAATGATTTGAATTTTGGAGAAAGGAATTAAGCTTGAATTTTGATTTTTAGATTTGAGAAAAAGAAAAAGATTATTTGATTTGGAATTGGTCTTAAATTTGAAAGAAAAGAAAAGAAAGAAAAGAAAAAAAAATTAACATTAGCAAGAATAGAATTGCTGGACAGTAGGCATAATTGATAATTGCTGGATTGTCAAATGGCCCAACTAAGTGTTGGGCCCACGTGGTCCAATCAGCAAATTGTCTACGGCCCATTGAGTTACTGTGCATGTGAGGCGCATGTATGTAGGCGCCTGGAAGTTTATTAAATCACAACATGGCATCTGGGAAATCAAAATAATTTGCAGGATATAGGGATCGATCACAGACACATGGGATTGAAGGCCATATACCCAGCCACCTGAGCCACACAATTTTGTAATTTATGATTCACAAACCATATATATATATATATATATATATATATATCTACAAAGTAGTGAGCCTTTTCCTCATTTCAGGCATACATTACATTACTAGTGGGCCCCCATGTTCATCTTAATCCTTCTCTTGACCACGTGCATGGGTATTTGAAAATCCACGGATATTCCTTTGGTGTCCAATCAATTAAAGTTCGCATTCAACGCAGCTCCAAGCTCGTTTACATACTCTCCACAGTTATATACAAGAGGTATTTCGGTCGCTGGCGAGGTTTGAGATCAGGGAATGTAATCGCACGTGCATGGCTCATTTTAGTAAAACTTGATGTCGGCTCCCCTATTTTGTTGGTCTTAAATGAAGGGAAACTTGCTTCCTTAGATTACTTCTTGGGTATCATGCTGATTAAACTATTTTTTATCAGTTCCAAGCGGCTATAGCTATCCATGCATGGGCCAAAGTTATAAGATGAAGAACATGCAACGAGGCGCATGATGGAAATGTGTGAATGAGACTCTATGACAACGTGGGTGTGACCAGGCCTCATCGTGGCATCTATAGCTACAATCGCTGCGCCAGGGACGTTGTTAGCCCAAGCCAGAGTCTGTGTGAACCATGCCTTGATTCTCATTGGTAGATAAATCAAGATTTCATTAGCCTACTGATTGCTTACCATGTATGGTTCAATGGATGAACCAAGCACAATCTAATCATGTGATCAAGACTCGAGCAGTACGTGGTATGGCTCGCCTGCATGGTACCTTGTGAGTTCTACTGGATGCTCACTTTGGCTATTGACACGTGAGATTATGGCTTGTATGTGACCTATATGGATCCTTTAAATTCTTTCTTCAGGAACTTCTCTAAGTGAATCTTGGCAAGCATAATAAACTTCTAGGCATGCGGTACCGATTATTGGGTCCTTTGTATGGCCGATTAATCCTTTATAAGGTCACCATAAGGTGGGTCGTCTAATTTGACGTTCATTTATCCTATACGACCTCTTTGGCTTAAACTCCTTCCTCAAGGAATTACTCTAATCAAGGTTCAGGTTTCTCATGCTGCATGGAGCGATGACATTTGTTCAAACGGCCTTGGAGATTTGATGGCTCCACCATACCCGAATCACCTTATGCATGCCTTTAGCCATGTAAAACTACAAGAAGTCAGGACTTGGGTGAACACAGGTGTTCATAGGCTAAGACTCATGGGTTAATAATGATATAAGCTTCATGAAGAATCTAAACCCGTCTAATCATACGGAACTTCCTATAGTGATCTCGCCTATGAAACCTAACTGATAATAGTGGTATGCAACCTCAGGTTTTGAGGTATCATGAAGGTCTAGAGTTTAGATATGCAGCGAACTTGATCTTATCTACACTAAGGATCCATTTCTTGTACAAAGTGGTTGCCATGTAGATTTATTATCCATTACATGCTTCTTGACTTAACTTACACAAACAATGAAAATTTCTTAACTCAAGGAGCGATCAAGAGAACGCGACTAACCTCTGTACAACCAAATGTGATCCCTGCGAGAGACAGTAGACTTGATTCTTCTGGCTTGTGCCCAACAGTGCTTGAAGAATATGGTGGGATTGAAATGAGAACGACGAACTCCCAGCATGCACCGATCAATCCATATAGAGCACCCATTCGACTTGAGGTTATACCAACGATCAGCCAGCAACGATGTCCCTGGGCTCTGTTGACCTTCAGCTTAGGATCGTTCTTGGAGGAGTCCCCGTCTTCTCACTTTGCCCGCCAGTTCCTGTAACCAGCCCTCTGAGAAGAGGATTTATTCTGATTAAGAGAGAAAACCCCTTTTTCTTGCCTCCATCTTCTCTTTATCCCCTTCTCTATTGATTTCCTTCTCCAAGAAAAATCTGTCTCCTCACTTTCCATGCATATATTTTTTGCCTTTTATATTCTGTTTTCCTTTTCCTTTTTAGTTAGCTTTTCTGTTTTTCAGTTATTTTTTCAGTTTTACTTTGTTATTTTGTCCATATCTTATTGATTTTAACTTTTTATGCTTTTGATTTATATTTATTTTTTTTGGTTTTTATTATTCTTCATTTATTCATTTTTCTCTTTTTTTTATTATTGTTTTGTTTTGTTATTTATTTTTCCAGATTTATTAATTTTTTTACTTCTTTTTTGTTTCATTATTAATATTATTATTTTCAAATTTTGTTTTCTTTTGATTTTAATTATTTCAGATTTTTCTTTATTATTTATTTTTTTTCTATTTTTTCATTTTTTTGTTTTTGTTTTTTTTGTTTGTTTTTATTTCTAATTTTTTTTCAAATCTTGTTTTTTCATTTTATGTTTTTTTTTATTATTTCAGTTTTTTTCATTTTTATTTTTATTTCCAATTTTTTCATTTTTGTATTTATTTTTAGGTTTTTATAATATATATTTTTATTTTTAGCGCACACTGATATATATATATATATATATATATGTATGTATTTTTCTTGACTTTTCTAGATTTTATATTTTTAATTCCTTTCTCCTTTTTTTATTATTATTATTTTTAATTTTCAGATTTTTGTTTTCATTATTTATTTTCATCTTCTTCTTGTTCTTCTTTTTCTTTTCTTTTTTTGTTTTGTTTACTAATTTTTTTTCCTTTTCCAAAAAATTTTTTACTTATCTTATCTTTCTTTTTATTATTTTCTATTTTATTTTCCTTGTTATTTATTTATATATATATATATATATATTTTATTAATTCATTTCAAAATGGGGCCTCAAACATAATTGGGTGTTTACAGTTTGCCCCTCTTACTCATTTTCCTACCAGATAATATGAGAAATGATTCTCTAAATTATCGTGGTAGGAAATGAGTAAAGACGTGAGCATATTATGTCTGAGGCAGGCTTTTGAAAAAAAATATGAGCAGCACTAGAAGCCTTGAGCTTAAAGTGAACGTTATGGATGCCTAGAGGATGGCGATTAAATGACATTACCGGCTTCGCGTGCCGATAGGGTTTAAATATGCAAGGCTTGATGGCATAGCCTAATTAGGCTAAGTGAAATGAATAAAGGCCTGTTAGGACAGGCGTGGAATGCAATGGGATTGTTTGTTAGGACAAGCAAAATGAAATGAAATTGTATTTTAAAACAGGAAAAGCAGAAGAGAATGGTCCGTTACGACAGGCTCAGTAGAGTGAAAACGACATGCAAGTATGTACAAGGTGGCCTGACAGCGTAGGCCAAGGTACAGAAATCTATCCATGTTTGAGGCCTGACATCATAGGCCCAGACGCAGAAAAATGAACTTGATGGTGGCCTGACATTATAGGCCAAAATGCGGAAAAGAAAATTTGAACATGCCAGAATGTAAACTTGACGACGGCCTGACACTATAGGCCGAAAATGCATAAAAGAGAACTTGAACGTGTAGAAATGTAAACTTGAAGTAGGCCTGACATCATAGGCCAAAAGGCAGAAAAGAAAGCTTGAAGGAGGCCTAACATCATAGGTCAATGTGCATAAAAGTAAAATTGAGGGAAATCCTGTTGTTGACGGGAAGAAATGCAAAGGGGGTCCCGCTGTTGCCGGGGAGATGCAAATGAAATCTTGCTGTTGCCAGGATAAATGCAAGCCTGTTAAGACATGAGGACAAAATTTAAACATGCTTGAGGTCCTTTTGTTGACAGGAGAATGCAAATGAGGTCCCGCTATTGCCAGGAAGAATGCAAATGAAATCCTGCTGTTGCCAGGATAAATGCAAACTTGTTAAGACAAGTGGACAGAAATTAAACATGCTTGAAGTCCTGTTGTTGACAGGAGAATGCAAATGAGGTCCCGCTGTTGCCGGGAAGAATGCAAATGAAATCACGTTGTTGTCAGCATAAATGCAAACCTGTTAAGATAGGTGGACTGAATTTAAACATGCTTGAGGTCCTATTGTTGACAGGAGAATGCAAATGAGGTCCCGCTGTTGCCAGGAAGAATGCAAATGAAATCCTACTGTTGCCAGGATAAATCCAAACCTGTTAAGACAAGTGGACTGAATTTAAACATGCTTGAGGTCCTGTTGTTGACAGGAGAATACAAATGAGGTCCTGCTGTTGCTGGAAAGAATGCAAATGAAATCCTGCTGTTGCCACGATAAATGAAAACCTATTAAGACAGGTGGACTAGATTTAAACATGCTTGAGGTCCTGGTTGTTGACGGAGAATGCAAATGAGGTCCCGTTGTTGCCGGGAAGAATGCAAATGAAGTCCTGTTGTTGCCAGGATGAATGCAAACCTGTTAAGACTGGTGGATAGAATTTAAACATGCTAGAGGTCCTGTTGTTGACAGGAGGATGCAAATGAGATCCTGCTGTTGCCGGGAAGATGCAAATGAAATCCTACTGTTTCCAAGATAAATGCAAACTTGCTTGATAGGCAGACATAAATTAAACATGCTGGAGGTCCTGTTGTTGACAAGAGGATGAAAATGAGATCCCGCTGTTGCCGGGAAGATGCAAATGAAATCTTGCTGTTTCCAAGATAAATGCAAACCTGCTTAACAGGCAGATAGAATTTAAACATACTGGAGGTCCTGTTGTTGACAGGAGAATGCAAATAAGGTCCCGCTGTTGCCGGAAAGAATGCAAATGAAATCCTGCTGTTGCCAGGATAAATGCAAACCTACTTGACAGACAAAGAGAACAAAAGATCCTTTTGTTGACAGGAGAATGCAAATGAGGTCCCGCTATTACCGGGAAGAATTCAAATGAAATCCTGCTGTTTCCAGGATAAATGCAAACCTACTTGACAGGCAAAGAGAACAAAAGATCCTGTTGTTGACTGGAAAGAAGCAAACCTTGTTAAGGCAGGCAAAGTGAATGACGAAAACTATCTTGTTAAAACAGAATAAATGTAGATAGACTCCTGTTGTTGACAGGAGAAATGCAAGCCTGCTAGACAAGAAAAAAAGAAAAGATGAAAGCCTGATGAAGACAGACAAAGGAAAGTGAACAATGTCCTGTTAGGACAGGTTAAATGTAATGGTCCTATTGTCGACAAGATGGGATAAGCTACCTGTTAAAACAGGTAAAACAGAATGATGAAGACCTGTTAGGATAGGCTAAAGGGAAATGAAAAATAACTTGTTAAGACAGGTAATGATGGCTTGTCAAGATAGATAAACAAATATGGAGAAGAAATGTCTTGTTGAGACAGGATAACCTGTGAAGATAGGTGTGGAAGTGAAAAAGACCTATTAAGACAAGTATCGAAGAAAAGTCCTATTGTTGACAGGAAAGAAACTAGCCTGTTAAGATAGGTGGAAAATAGAAATGGCCTGTTTAAAACAGACGAAGCAGAGATGGCCTATTAAGACAGGCAAGGTAAGGCGTGTATGAACCCGCACGAATCAGAATACGGAATAGTAGAGAAGGCTTCCTGTTTGTATTAAGACCCATTTAGACGAAATTCCTAAAAGGAAAACAGATGTTTGAAATGAAAACAGAGGTTTGTTAGAAAAATGTTTGCGCAAAGTTCAAACCATCATTAGCCGTGTATGAACCCACATGAATTAGAATACAGAACAGCAGAGAAGGCTGTTGTTCATATTAAGACCCGTTTAGATAAAACTCCTAAAAGGAAAACAGATGTTTGAAATGAAAACAGAGGTTTGTCAGAAAAGCATTTGTGCAAAGTTCAAACCCTCATAAGCCGTATGCGAACCCGCATGAATCAGTTTACGGAACAGCAAAGAAAGCTCCTTGTTCGTATTAAGACCCGTTTAGAAGAAATTCCTAAATGGAAAATAGATGTTTTAAATGAAAACAGAGGTTTGCCGGAAAAGCATCTGCGCAAAGTTCAAACCGTCGTTAGCCGTGTATGAACCTGCACGAATCAGGATACGAAACAGCAGAGAAGGCTGCTTGTTCGTATTAAGACCCGTTTAGACAAAATTCTTATAAGGAAAACAAATGTTTAAAATGAAAACAGAGGTTTGTCGGAAAAGCGTCTAGGCAAAATTCAAACCGTCATAAGCCGTGTATGAACTTGCACGAATCAGAATACGGAACAGCAGAGAAGGTTGCCTTTTCGTATTAAGACCCGTTTAGACAAAATTCCTAAAAGGAATACAGATGTTTGAAATGAAAACAGAGGTTTGTCGGAAAAGCGTCTACACAAAGTTCAAACCGTCGTAAGTCATGCAGGAACCCGTGCAAATCAGAATACGGAATAGCAGAGAAGGCTGTCTGTTCGTATTAAGACCCGTTTAGACGATATTCCTAAAAGAAAAACAGATGTTTTAAATGAAAATAGTGATTTGTCAGAAAAACGTTTGTGCAAAGTTCAATTCGTTGTTAGCCATGTATGAACCCACACGAATCAGAATATGGAACAGTAGAAAAGGCGGCCTGTTCGTATTAAGACCCGTTTAGAAGAAATTCCTAAAAGGAAAACAGAGGTAACAAACAACAATTTTCTAAAATTATGTGCTTGCAAAATCCAAACCGTCATAAGCCGAGTTTGAATTCACAAGAATAAAAATACGAAACAGCAAGAGAAGGTGTCTGTTCGTAGTAGAATCCATTGCACAAATTTTAGAAAATTAAAACAAATATTTTGAAACAAACGTTTTTTAGTGGAGTTAGCAAACAACAATTTTCTAAAATTCTATGCTTGCGAAAATCGAAACCATCGTAAGCCACATTTAAATCCGCAAAAATTAAAATACCAAATAGCAGAGAAGGCTGCCTGTTCGTATTAGAATTCGTTGCATAAATTTAGAAAATCGAAAAACAAACACGAAGATGAACTCGAAAATCCAAGAAGAAGCAAGAAAATTAAGCGGAATAAAAGCTAAATCTAACCTCCATTGATGTTATTTGTTCAATTGTCTCCAATCCAGCGTAGGTCATAAGGTCTAGAGGTAAGAATTAAGTATTTTTTTTTATTTTATTCAAGCATACACTTAACTCTTTAGGTTCAATGACTTAATCATGCATGACTTAATCATGCATGACTTAAGCTAGACTTAACATATAGGATGCATGCACATGGTCATCCATTCTTAGAAATTTTTTCAAAGGAGGACATACAAACACAAACAAATCAGAAATAAAGACATATAGAAGGATCAACACATGAAAAATAATACCTAAACAAGGTTAAAAGAACAAGATCTACACAAGAACTTCAAGAACACAAGAGATTTTGGCGCCAAAATTTGAATTCAAATCTCATAATTTTTTCGAAGATATTTATTATTAGATGTAAATAATTAAAACCAACCAATTGAAATATATGGATCATAAGCATCAAACAAAACAAGTTTGATAAAAATCATACCAGAAATGAGCAAGTTATGCATAAATCAAACAAGTTATGTTCATTTGCGCACCAAGACGAACATGTTTCAGCACAATCGCGATAGAAATTTCATTTCAGATCCAAATTAGACATATACTATCAGTCCACCAACAATTAGAGAGAAAGAAGAAGATAACGCAAAAAAAATCACAGAAATCTAAGATCATTTGACCTATCAAAAATGAAAACAAAAAACAAAAACGAAGATGAACCTCATGAACACAAGAGATTTTGGTGCCAAAATTTGAATTCAAATCACAGAATTTTTTGGAAATATTTTTTGTTAGATCTAAAAATAAAACCAACCAAATAAAAGATATGGATCATAGGAATCAAACAAAACAAGTTTTATAAAAATCAAACAAAAAATGAGCAAGTTATGCACAAATCAAACAAGCTAGGTTCATTTGCACACCAGGATGAACATGCTTCAGTAGTCAGGCGATAAAAATTTCATTTCAGATCCAAATTAGGCAAATAATATCATTCCAAAAACTAGAGAGAAATACAAAGAGAACGCAATAAAAATCACCAAAATCAAAGATCATTTACCAATCAAAAATGATAATGAAAAGCAGAGATGAAGATGAACTCGGAAATCTGAGAAGAAGCAAGAAAATTAAGCGGAATAAAAGTTGGATCTAACCTCTATTAATGTGCTCCGAATGCCACTTGGTAGCACCTTGGAAGGTGATTAAGAACTAGTTCAATGGAGGTCAAGGGCTAAATTGGATGTAGAAGTAGAGAGTATCTTAGGTGCTACTCTTAGAAAATTCTGAATTCCTCCTCTTTTCAAACTACCCCTCTCCCCTTATATATACCTCTTTTTTTAAAAAAAAAAATTGGGGGTTCTCTCCTTTTTCCCTTTTCTGTTCTTCTTCTTTTTCTAATTCTTTTCTTTTTTTCTCTTTTTTTCTGTTTTTATTTATTTATTTATTTATTTTGTTTTATTTTTTCCATTACTTTTATTTTGATTTTTTGAACTATTTTAGACTAAATCGCCTTTTGGCTAAAAATAAAATAATTTATTTTGAATTTTGAATCCTCAGACATAATTCGGTGTTCACAAACATGTATCTTTCTTAAAAATCATAAATCTTTGGGATTTCATTACAGATATCATTTGACTCGCATTTTATTTTATGTCCTGTAAACACCCGATTATATCCGAGGTTTTTCATCCTACAATTAATTAGTAAAGAATAATTTAAGTAGTAAATAAAAATGATAAAAAAAATACAAAAAATATAATAACAATGATAATAAATGAAATAAAAAAAAGCTATAAAAATAAAAATAAAAAAGAGAGGAAGAAGAGAAAGAAAAAATCAATCAAAGTTTTTTACAGAGAAAAGATAAATAATAATAATAAAAAGGAAGAACAAAAATAAAATGAAAATATATAAAATGTTAATAGCAAATGATCAATAAAAAAATAAGAAAATGACAAAAATGAAATAAAAATATAATGGAAATAATTAGAAAATGAAAAAAGAAAATGAGAAGGAAATTTAAAAGAAAGGCGGGAGCATGAAAAGGGGAGGCAGATTTGGATTAAACCATATAAAAAGAGTGTTTGGTTTAAAATCAGGCCTCAGGACACTTGATCTAGAAAAGGGGGTAAGGAGGATCGGGGAAAAAGATCGGAGAATTGACTAGAATTGGCTGTGGATCTATAAAAAATTGGCTTTGGTCTATGAGTCTAGCCTCAAAGAATAACGAAAAACAGAGCCCCATACGATAAATAGAAGAAACTAGCAAGAGGTTGATCGGGGTTTCCAGAGAATCACATATTGGATGAAATATGAAATATTAGCAGAGGGGTTCTGAATAGAATAGAACGAGCATGCTGTTGGTCGCGAACGTAGTTGGCCTCTGTTAACACATTCATGCACCCTTGCTCTGTTCATGCATAACACGTAGAAGTCCATGCAGCGATTATAGCGAACATGAAAGCCTTAACCGAGGACGCCAAACATAGAATAACTCCCAAGAAGTAAGAATCTATTCAGGCAAAACTACCCCACTCTACCCTCTCCGTCTAAATCCCTGTAACTAGATATCCTAAGCTTAGTTCACGCTCCTCTTTTTCCTATACGTTCCTCTCTTTTCTTTCGTGCATGAATCGGCTTCCCCTCCTTCTTCTCTTTCACCTCTCGCCACAACTCTTTAGGTCCCAAGCCAGTTGAATGTCGTGAAGAGATTCCATTAACCTCCTGCCCCAATAACTCCCATATTGCTAAAATATATAGCTTATCACTCTCTAGGTGATGACGATTATGACGCACCATGAGGTTGCTTTCCCCCAGGGTTGGAACGTGATCAAAGTACAAAAGCAAAGAAGGCAGTGGTCAAAATCAGGCTTTAAGTCGTTCTAACTGAGCGTGTATGTGGTCAAGCCAGGATGCTTCCCATTAATACAAGGTATTCAACATATTGGTGGGCCATGCACGTCGTCTTATTGGCTCAAATTATTTTAGGATTTGCATTGACTAGTCCCATCCGACGTACGATTTCATGGGCCCTGTAGGGAGATTTCAAAAGGCTAAGCATATACCCAACAACCATACTTCCCGAATGATGGTTATTCATTTAGTGAAGAATCCATGAGTAAGTTGGTGCTAGGAAAATATGAAGAATAGAGGGAACAGGTGAGCCAGAACCTGATAGAGAAAAGGAAGCAGAGTCCTTATTCCCGCCAGTTATTCTGATCCTTTAATAGAGTTCACCATGGGAAATTAGGCAGATCGAAGGAATAGATAAGTGACTAGCGACTGGAAATGGATTAGATTCATGTCTGAAACTATTGGACGGATAGGTGATGAATGAATCAGGGAGTCGACCATTATCTAGGAACTCGGGTCTGTTTCCTCTCAGTTAGTCAAGCGAGCTCCACAGCTATGGCCACAGGAGAGTTATGTTAAGCCAATCCTGAAAGGCGTCTTGGGTCAGCTTTGCCAAATCGGTTACGAATCTATTTAGTTAACTAAATCAGTCGTGGCACCAAATAGGTTCAAGCCTCCACACCCTACTCAAAATGGTCTCGTTTAGATATCGTACCCCATCATTGTGAGTCTAGGTGCTCCTGGTTAGATTCTCGAGTGGGCCAGATGGTCTCTCGTTCTCAATGACAAAAGGAACACGATAGAACAGGGCCTGTATTGCACCCTGCCTCACACAGATTAAGAGAAGCTCACGGGGGGTGGTTTTGTTTGGGAACGTGCTATCAGCTGCGCCTCACAAGGTACGAAAGAAGGCTCATCCAACCCAAGAAATCACATAGCTCGTGTGTTACCTTCTTAATTTTGATACCCTAACAAACTCTCCAGAAGGACAGATGACAAATGTTCAAGCCAAACCCCGTAGCCGATTTAGCATCCTCGACCCCATGTGTTTCTGCACTCCCTGTAGAAAGCAGGAGCTCATCACCTAAGGGTAAAGGCTTGACAAAGAGCATAACAAACGTATTCTTGGCGCTGGGTGCAAGTTCCTTGAAGGGTCAGCTGGTAATGAAGAGTCCAAGTGGGGATATGGCTCATCTCATTGATTTTTCCGAACAAGCGCTAGTGAGCCACAACAAGACGTGCACAGCCGAGCGACCATGAAGTTCGAGAGGAGCAAAGTGAGGTTGAGAGCAGGCCCCCCATATCGAGGCCATGCAGTGTCACGTACTGCAGGTTCTAAAGAGATGATTTTGGATGCATGAATATTAAATAAAGGAAGATTAAACATGGGCCCCCTGCCTAAACCATGCAATGTATGTCTTATAGTATAAAGCTTAAAGGAAAATGTACGCACATATTAAACAGTAACCAAGGTAAGAAGTTTCAAAGCTCAAACCGAATGCATGATTGAATAATCAAGCTTTCACTACGACTTTTCCAGACCACCGAATGTGCTTCTTCATTTGATCCTGGGTCGTGCAAGAAAAGGCGAATGATCCACGATGTTTGGTCACTCACCAAGTTTTGGTGCCTTTTCGTGGAGATATTTATGAAGCCCTAGCACCACTAAACCAACCAAGTAAGCGAGGGCAAATATACCAGTAAAGGACGAAAGCTGACCTTGAAGTTTAACGTAGGATGAACGACGCACATGCATTCGTGCTTCCCAACACAAGGCCATACTAATACAGATCCTTTAAATGCCAAACAAAAACCCACTAATGGAAAGGTGTCTTGATTAGCCAGCAAAATTGTATTCTATGGACCCCACAATATTATAATTAGCTAGACACAGGAGCCACGTAGAAGGGTTGGGGGCATTTCGCATATACTGCCTTTGCCAATTCATCCTAAAAGGGGTACGTAGGCGTAGAAACGTGGCTTGGAGGTTGGGGCGAGCAGACTTCCTCTACCTCATTTTTTCCTTGTCTTCGTTTAGAATAAACCCAAATCAAATGGCTGCGTGATGCTGGGCCGAAATGCATTGCTACCTTCATGAACCCGTACCAACTACTTTCTAGTATCCCTCATAGAAGCCCAATGGGCAATTCTGTATTCAAACCAAAAGTTTTCAAAAATACTAAACCCACCTCACAAGCAAACCAATATTAAATCCGATATACAATTAAATTTTTTTTCTTCCCTTCTCTTGATTTACCTCCTCAAAATACGAATTAATCCCATCCTTTGTCGAAACAAGCTCAAGTCCTCATCCCTAAAGCAAAACGAGTTCGTTCTGTTTTCATGCCTAGCCCACTCATCCCCTTTATGCTAATTATTTTACCACTCCTCTTTTAAACAAAAATGAAGAACAAAACTCGTTTGGCAATTCTTAAAAACTCATGTCATAATCCTTAAAAACTCGCTTTGCGATTCTTAAAAAAAATGTGTTTTGCAATTTTCAAAAAATAAAAAATAAAAGATAAATAATAAAATAAAAGATCGTTTTGTAATTCTTAATCTCACGTGACGAATTCTAAACACGAATTGGTAGCATTTTTTGTTGTTCGATGTTTAGAGATTCGTATGGTTCCCAGTGCAGTCGTAGTTGTCTTGGACCCTATGCATATGTGGATTGAGAATGCCCCTTTTAAATAAAAAATTCGTTTTGCAATTCTCAGTCTCATGCAACGACCTCTAAGCATGAACTGGTAGCTCTTTCTGCTGTTTGATGTTTAGAGATTTGTATGGGTCCTAATGCAGCCATAGTTGTCTTGGACCCTGTGCATATATGGATTGAGAATGCCCCTTTTAAATAAAAAGATCATTTGGCAATTCTTAATCTCACACGACGAATTCTAAACACGAACTGGTAGCTTTTTCTGTTCGATGTTTAGAAATTTGTATGGGTCCCAATGTAGCCGTAGTTGTCTTGGACCATGTGCATATGTGGATTGAGAATTCCCCTTTTAAATAAAAAATTTGTTTTGCAATTCCTAGTCTCACACGACGAGCTCTAAACACGAATTGGTAGCTTTTTCTGCTGTTCGATGTTTAGAGATTCGTATGGGTCCCAGTACAGCCGTTGTTGTCTTGGACCCTGTGCATATGTGGATTGGGAATGCCCTTTCTTTTTTAACAAAATAATTTCAAGAAAAACCTCATCCTGGAATCTCCAAGTCTCACGCGATGAACCCCAAGTACGAACTGGTAGCTTTTTCTGCTGTTCGATGCTTAGGGATTCGTATGGATCCCAGTGTAGCTGTAGTTATCTTGGATCCTGTGCATATATGGACTGAGGCTTTTGCTTAAAATATCTTCAAAACACTCTATTCATTTTCAAACACCTCCGAAGGTCAAGCCTTCAAACCAGAACTACATAAGCCTTGAGTTTCCCATTGCACCTAGGAATACGTAGGAGCAGGATCAAGTCCTGTCAGGATATCTTCCATCAATCTATTTATTTTCACTCTAATTAAAGGGATCAAAAAGTTTTCAAAAAAAATCATACACTCAGTTTCAGGGTACCATTCTCCGAAACAGGCGAATTGGGTGCTTAACACCTTCCCCACTCGTTGTAACCGACTCTTGAACCTAAATGTCTTCCTCAAGTTAGGATTTTTCCAAGTATTTTCCCTTCAATAAAAATTTGATGGCAACTCCACATAATTAAAATAAGTTCTTTCTTAAAATTTTTAGCGAATTCGTCGTCTCGTTGTAATTACGGTGATGTGAATGTGGGCACTATGATAAGCAAAAGAGATCATCTAGGAGATTATCTACAAGGAATGGAAGATCCTATGATGAGAAATAGGACCAAACGTATGGAAAAAGCACTTGAAGGTCTTATCAAAGAAGTTCAAGGAAAATACTACGAGGATCCAACCCCAATTCCAACATGGGTTAATTTATGTAGTCATATCATTGAAGATCTTAAGTGATAAAGTTTATGATTTACGATAGATTACATTAGGATTTACTTTAGATTACATTAGGATTTGATATTTATCTAGAAGTTATTCGTTTTAAATTGGTTGCAATTCAAATTGCAATCTAATTAGGATTTCTAATTTATTATCTTTTTTACTAGATTAGGTTCACTATAAATAGGGGTTAGGGATTCAGTGAAAAGACAGATTTTGAGTATTAATCATATTTTCTCTCTAAGAGTTTTTCATCTCTGTGTGAGTTGATTCCCTTGGTTCTTGGGCAAAGAACTACCTTTGATAACGTTGGTTCTTCTGGCAGGTCGCGGTAAAGGTCACGTTCCTCTTGATAACTTCGGTGCTCTCCGGCAGGTCGCGGTTTGTGTCGGGTTCTTTTACCTTATCTCACCTTATCTTACCTTACCCTTTCTTATCTTATCTTGATTCTCAAGACGTTCCGTTATCGTTTCCGCATTCCGATTCATTTGCGTAGGGTGAATCATATCATTTGGCATCAGAGCTTCGGCTCTTGGAATCAGGTGTCATCTATCCTTTGTTTTATTTTCTTGTGTTAAAGTTGTTACCTACTAAATATTACAAAAAAAAAGGAAGTTTTGGATAAAAAAAATTTTCAAAAAAAAAAAGAAGAAAAAAAAGTGTGATAGAAATTAAAAAAAAAATTCAAGACAATTGAAAAAAAAAATCAGTCTTCATTCAATATAATTTCCTTAAGTTCTTAATTCTTAACCAATATTCCTTACCTTATTCATCTTGTGTATCTGTGACTCTTTCGTTATGTGTGGGAAGATCAACTTGTGAAGTTCTTAATTCAAGGATTTATCAGGAGAATTGAGAGGTAAAAGGCAAGAGTTGGTTAGAGCATTATAGAAAAAGCCAATTCGAGTGTAAACACGAGTGAAGAGCGTTAATATTGAGGGCAAACACTAAGGGAGTGACTTGTGAAGCCTTATTATTCTAATTTATTTATTTTGTTCAATTTGCAGCATTGCCAACATGAGTAGTGAACCCCATCAAAATGAGATGGATCTAAAAGTATTCATGAAATCAATTCAAGATCAATTCCAACAATTGAACAGGAGGTTGGAGGACATGGAGAATTGTTCGAGAAGGAGATCTCGGGTGTCTCGTAGAAGTAGTCCTCAAAGATCACTTCACCGCGATGAAGAAACAGATTGGGGGGAGAACTTAGAATCAGACGGTGGATGTTGTACGGAAAGAAGAAGATAACGAGGAGAAAACGATAACAACTTGGGGAGTACTAAATTATCCCTTCCACTATTCCAAGGAAAGAACGAACCAGAAACTTATCTAGAGTGGGAGAGAAAAGCGGAGCATATGTTTAATTGTCACAATTACTCGGAGGAGAAAAAGATACGACTAGCCAGATTTTCTTTTATCGATTATGCTAATATTTGGTGGGATCAATTTATCCTTAATAGGAGGAGATATGGAGAGACACCTATCCAAACGTGGGAAGAGATGAAAGTAGCCATGAGAAGAAGATTTGTGTCAAGTCACTATCATAAGGACTTGCATCGGAAACAACTACAAAGTCTTACTCAAGGCGCCATGAGTGTTGAAGATTATTATAAGGAGATGGAAACTGCTATGATAAGAGCCAATGTAGAGGAGGACAGAGAAATCACTATGAAAAGATTTATTAGAGGGATAAAAAGAGAGATAGTTGATGTGGTGGAGCAACAACATTATGTGGAGATGGATGAATTGCTTCATAAAGCTATTCAAGTGGAAAGACAACTCAAATCTAGGAGCACTTGCAAATATCCTAAGTATGCTTCTAGTTCATCATCGAAGTTGAATTGGTCTAATAAGAAGGAAGATCCTAGACCAAAGGAGGTTTATTACGACCAAATGAAAAATTCAAAAGAATGTAGAATGAGAGAAAAAGAATTAGAAAATCAAGAAAGAGAAAAGAGAGATAAAATTGAAAGTGAAGAAAAAGTAGAAAGTCAAGAAAAGAATGAGAAAGAATTAGAAAATCAAGAAAGAAAAAAGAGAGATAAAATAGAGAGTAAAGAAAAAGTAGAAAGTCAAAAAAAGAATGAAAGTGAAAAGAAAGAAAAATCAAAAAATAAAGACAAAGAAAATAAAGTTTGTGTATTTGCTCACAAAGGAGAGGTTGAGAGTGTTTTGAGGGAAAAGGAACAAGTTCTTGTACTCATGTACAAGGATATTTATCTTACTAACAATCATAACTCTTCTTTTCCTAGTGTGGTTGAATATTTGTTGCAGGAATTTGATGATGTATTTCTTAGAGAACCACCAAGAAGTTTACTTCTTATAAAAGAGGCTAAGGAGATTCAAAGACAAGTAGAGGAGTTGATGCAGAAAGGCTTTGTGAGGAAAAGTCTTAGTTCATGTACAGTTCATGTTATCTTAGTACCAAAGAAGGATGGAACATGGCGCATGTGCATCGACTGTAGAGTCATCAACAAGATTACGAGAGTTAGTGCTGATGAAGAAAAGGTTAATGAAACTAGAGGATGCCCCATGCCTACAAATGCTAATGAAGGAAGAAGCTTCCATGGTTTAGCAAGTCTTTATGGGAGGTTTGTACAAAATTTTATTTCTATAACTACCTCTTTAAATAAACTTGTTAAAAAGAATGTTAATTTTAAATGGAATAACAAACATGAACAAGCTTGTAATCTGTTAAAAGATAAGTTAATTAATGACCTTGTGTTAAATTTACCTAATTTTGATAAAGTTTTTAAGATTGAATGTGCTGCTTCTGGAATGGGTATAGGAGTTGTTTTAATGCAGGACTCTAAACCTATGACATATTTTAGTGAGAAACTTAGTGGAGCGATGCTTAACTATCCAACCTATGACAAAGAGCTACATGCCTTGGTGAGCGCCTTACAAACTTGGATACATTACCTTTGGTCGATGGAATTTGTCATCCATTCTGATAAACTCAGCTTGAAGTTTTTAAAGTCCCAAGGTAAGCTCAATAAAAAACATGGAAAGTGGCTAGAATTTGATAAGATGTTTCCTTATGTTATCAAGTATAAAAAAGGAAAGGAAAACATTGTAGTAGATGTGTTGTCACGAAGGTATGTATTAGTTACGACTTTACAGACCAAATTACTTGGATTTGAAATACTAAAAATCATGTATGCAGATGATATTGAATTTGGACAATTATGGAAAGCGTGTTCTGACCATGGTTTTGATTACTATTTTAGGCAAGACGAATATTTGTTTAATAAAAATAAATTGTATGTACCTAAGTGTAGCGTAAGGGGAATGTTTATTAAAGAGACTCATAGGAGAAGATTAATTGGGCATTTTGGTATTCAAAAATCTTATCATATTTTAATTGAACATCTTTTTTGGCCAAAAATAAAGCATGATGTTAAACATATTAGTGAAAAATATATTACTTTCTTACAAGCAAAATCTAAGGTAATGCATCATGGCTTGTATACACATTTACCTATTCCTGAATATCCTTGGACTGAAATTTCTGTGGATTTTATACTAAGGCTATCTAGAACCTCAAAAGGAAAAGATAGTAATTTTATCGTTGTAGATAGGTTTAGCGAAATGGTACATTTTATTGCCTGTTCTAAAACTAATGATGTCACTCATATTGCTAGTTTATTTTTCAAAGAGATTGTATATTTGCATGGCTTACCTAAAACTATTATAGGTGATCGAGATGTTAAATTTCTTAGTCACTTTTGGAAAATCTTGTGTGGTAAGTTGCGCACTAAATTATTATTCTCTATTGTGGCTCATCCACAAATAGATGGACAAGCTGAAGTTGTGAATAGAACTTTAGGAACCTTATTACGTGCTATAATCCGAAAGAATTTAAAGGATTGGGAGAATTGTTTGCCTTATGTTGAATTTTCATATACATATAATAGGGTTGTTCATACATCTACTTCCTTTTCACCTTTTGAGATTGTATATGGATTTTTGGATGTTTTACCATTTTATACTAATGACTCTCTTAATGTTGATGGAAAGAAAAAGACTGAATTCGTGCAGAAATTACATGCCAAGGTTCGCGCAAATATTGAGAAGAAGAATGAACATTATGCTCGGCAGGCAAACAAAGGACGCACCAATGTGGTCTTTGACCCTGGTGACTGGGTGTGCGTTCACTTGCGAAAAGAGCAGTTTCCAAATCAAAGAAGTTCCAAATTACATCCTAGAGGAGATGGTCCATTTCAAGTGATTGAAAGGATCAACGATAATGCTTATAAAATCGATCTTCCAAGTAGCTATGGTAATGTGAGTGCCACTTTCAATGTTTCTGATTTCTCCTTATTTGATGCAGATAACCATCAAGATTCGAGGACGAATCCTCTTGGAGAAGGAGGGAATGATGTGAACGTGGGCCCCACGATAAGCAAAAGAGATCATCTAGGAGATTACCTACAAGAAATGGAAGATCCTATGACGAGAAATAAGACCAAACGTATGGAACAAGCACTTGAAGGTCTTATCAAAGAAGTTCAAGGAAAAGACTACGAGGATCCAAGCCCAATTCCAACATGGGTTAATTTATGTAGTCATATCATTGAAGATCTTAAGTGATAAAATTTATGATTTACTATAGATTACATTAGGATTTGATATTTATCTAGAAGTTATTCGTTTTAAATTGGTTGCAATTCAAATTGCAATCTAATTAGGATTTCTAATTTATTATCTTTTTTACTAGATTAGGTTCACTATAAATAGGGGTTAGGGATTCAGTGAAAAGACAGATTTTGAGTATTAATTATATTTTCTCTCTAAGAGTTTTTCATCTCTGTGTGAGTTGATTCCCTTGGTTCTTGGGCAAAGAACTACCTTTGATAACGTTGGTTCTTCCGGCAGGTCGCGGTAAGGGTCACGTTCCTCTTGATAACTTCGGTGCTCTCCGGTAGGTCGCGGTTTGTGTCGGGTTCCTTTACCTTATCTCACCTTATCTTACCTTACCCTTTCTTATCTTATCCTGATTCTCAAGACGTTCCGTTATCGTTTCCGCATTCTGATTCATTTGCGTAGGGTGAATCATATCATACGGTTACGACATGTCTTACACAATGTCTCCTTCAATTTCTAGTACACACCTTCAGGAAATTTTATTTTCTGTTCCACACCTTTTGGAAACTTTTTTTTTCTTCTATTCGACATCTTTGGGGAATTTTAGAGACACATTATAAATAATCAAATGATATTTCTCACTAGCTCTGCTACTCCACCTTCTATTCTTAAGGATATGAGCGTATTCCTAGATGGTTGTCACCATCACATGATAAATGAAGAACCTTTTTGTCTTTGCAATAGAAGGATTTGTTGAGAACACCTTCAATCTCCCAGGAGAACCCTTTTGTCTCCTCTTCAGTAGGACTCTGTTTCCTTTTGTAGTGCATAAGGCATATAAAAGTAGATTAAGTTTTCACATAACTCTTTATCTCAGTGATCCCTTAAACCATTTAGGTTCATTTCCCAGGCTTTTAGATAATCATGCATGCTCAATCAATATCCAGCCAATGTGCTATGCACATTTAGATATCAAATCCTATCATATCATCAACCATATATGATCATCATACATAGCATCATCCTTTAAACATTTATGAACATTCATCATTCAACTCATATTAGACATTATGCATTCATAAAGCATCATAAGTTAGCTTATCAATCAATCTTGGATAACAAAACTACATACACACATACATGTCCAACCTGTTTAACTCATAACATTTTATGATGAATCACTCATGGGGGCTTAATCCACTCAATCTTCTAAGTTTCCCCTCAGTATTTTCTTTTCTCAAAGTTCAATTTGTTTCACATGATTTTTATAAACTGAGAATTTTTCCTTTAGGTGTCCGAGTGGCACCTCCTAAGTTTTTATTTTGTGTGCACTTAAATTTATAAGTCTTACGAATATCCTATTCATACTATGTTTAAAGGTTATGTGTTAGCAAGTTTTTAACTTATTTATTCCAATTTAGTTATGCATGGTTGAACGATGCACATGCCATTATCAAGCTTCATTTAAACTCTCAATCCTTTACTTTCACATAACAAAGCTTCTTAATGTATCTAAACTAAATTTTCAAACTCATTTCTACTTATTTAACTTTGGCTGGCAACATGCATATCCATGGTTTCTAAGGCGTTGTAATTCTCTTTTCTTTATCTTAGGAGATGATTTTTACTAATTGAAGTCTATTTCATTAATTATTACCTAACTTAGAAATTTTTAAGACTTCTCCCTCACACTTAAAGGTCATGGCTGAATGGTCTAATGTATCTTTCCGACCTCATGGTTCATTCCTAATTAATCAATTTATGCATGCCTAAGTTTAGTATTAAGTCATAATGAAATCTTAACTTTCTTTCATTAACTTAACTATCATGGCTAAATGGACTCCTTAACCTTTCTAAAACTTACTTAAACTTTTAATCCCTTATACTTATATGCCAAGGATGCTTAATTAACCCTAGTTAAGAATTAAAACTCCTTCTTGACTAATTAACCTTAAGGTGGTCAAATGCCACTCCTAGTGTGTAAGGAATCAAATTTCATCTTTATTACACCTAACTTAATGAATCCTTCTAGTTAGAGTTTAGGCCAAAAATTTTACCCAGTTTAATTAATTTGTAAGGCTTCTCTTCTATTCCTAAGGGTCATGACTAAATGTCCCTTTCCTCCTTACAACTCCATGATTCATTTTCCATTACCAACTTATGCGTTCTTGAAATCTAGCTTAAGTGTTAATTATGGATTTCACTTGATTTCATCAATTGTGGCTACTATGAACCTAGCCATTTTTAGACCCTTATTACACCTTTAAACCTTCCCATTTACCTAATGAAGGTTCTTAATGCATCATTACTCAAATTTTAAGTTCATTTCCTTTAACTAAGCTAAGGGGGTTGAATGCACACCTAGTGAGTTTTAGGATATTTTAACTCAATTTTTCTTCTCTTAAAAGTTGTTTCACATCATTTAGGACTTAGTCATATGGTTTGCATTACTTTTCAAATTTTAAGAAATTTTATCCTTAACATAACCCATATGGCAGAATGCTCCCTTTTAGGTTTTCCAATGTCACCTTTTCAAAATTTCTTCTCATACAACTTTGGTTCCATGATTTTGTGCACTTGAAGCACCTTAAGCACTTGATCCATACAAGGCTTATTCAAAGTCCTTAACTTGGGTCATGGTTAAAGAAATTCATAGGTGTCTTATGAAACTTGTTCCATTTTTGTTTCCAAAATTTCAACTTCCACTAACTAGTTTTTAGATCTATGCCCAAAGTAAGCTTTCGAGACTTATGAATTAATTTTTCTTAGACTTTTTAATATTTTGGTCCATGGGTTTAGCTCTGGACATATTATTATACAAGTCCACCATAGTAAGAAAACCAACAACTTTCAAGCCTAAAGCACAAAAATATTCAAGATAGCATTTTTTTTTCAAAACAACCAAGTGTCGATCCACAAGATCTACTCCAAGATCTATCCATCTCCTATCATGAACACTTCAAAGGTGATGCTTATTATGAATCATTCAAAGGCAGTCCTGACCTCTCATGAATCCAAATAAAAAGAGATCTATGGATCTTAGAGAAAGAATCCACAAAAGAAAGAAAACCAACCATAAAAAGTAAGATTTAAAGCTTAAAAAGACAAAGTAGAAAATCCTACTTGATGAAGACTTTATGGTGGGGCTGTGGTGGTTGAACTTGGTCCCCTCTTGATGGTCCACAAAGAGCTTCATAGTGAAAGTGATGGGGCTTAATGTTTAGAGCTTGATTTTATCCTAAATCTCAAAGATGGAAACTTAAGTTTAAGGTGAAAAGTTAGGTTTTTTTGGATTAGGTTTAACTTGGAGAAAGTTTTGAGATATTTTCTAAGTGTCTAGGGAGTGAAATCTAAAACAAGTGAGTTCTCCCAAGGGGCTTAGTGAATTCGACCAAGTAAGGATAAAGTAGGAATAATTTTTCACTTAAGGATATTTTGGTAAGTTTGCATGAAATTTCTATTTTCTAAAATAATTCAAAATGTTAGGAATTATTCTTTTAGAATTAGATTAATATTAATAAGGCTAAGTTTGTTACTAATCAAGTTTATCTTACCCTAAGCATGGTTAATTTTAATTAATCAACGTTAATTAACCTTAACCATGGTTAAAGAAATCTTTGCATTTATTATTTGTCTTTAGTGCATTTACTTTCAGTTGACTTCATATGGTGACTCATCACCATGTTTTCCAAGTTTAATTTTCGTGCACACCATATGGGGCCCACTTTTGGTTTCTTCCTCACACTTTCTTGCCCTCATAGCTTTCCAAGGGTGTTTTCGTTATTTTTCTCAGCATTACCCGAGAAGTTCCCAAATTGTTCCTCTAACAATTCTAACACTTTTTGGTTCATTCCATGTTAATCTAAGGTGATTTGAACTTTTCTAGGAATTGATTATCCTTGTATAGAAACCAGAGCTTTCTAGGGGAATTTTTGAAGTTTTCTTAGAGCTTTTTTTGTCCCTTCTTTGTTCCTAAGTTTTTCTCATTACTTTTGATCATTATTAATGTTCTCTAATCACTTAAAAGGATTTTTAACTCTTTTTTTATATTTCTCTTGCACATTATTTGGGTTGCCCAAGTGCAGGGATATTTTCATCATTTGCACCAAACTTTCTAATTTCTCTATTTTTAGTTCTTAATCTTACTTAGTTTCCTTCTAGAGATTATTTGTAGCTTCAAGAGTTCATTATGAAAATTTGTGGACATTACATTTAGTGGAGAAATGGTTGTACTAATATTTGTCCCTTCTTTGTTCCTATAGAAGTTGGCTAGGCCATGGAAACTCCTAACTTCTCTAGCAGTTTGGGAAGTTGGCCATTCTTGTATAGCCTTAACCTTCTCTTGGTCAACTTGGACCCTATGTTTTCCTATGACAAACCATAGGAAGACCAACATGGTCTAAGCAAAAGGAACATTTTTTTAGATTGGAAAATAATTTTTCTTCCTTTAAGACTAAAAGTACTTCCATAACATTCCCTATATGCTCCTCTTGAGATTTAGAGTATACTAAGATACCATCAAAGTGTATTACATGTAACATCCTAATAATGAAGTCTGTTTTTACGCTTAAGTCATACACACAAATCCATAATTAGACTATGATTTCATGATGCAAAATATTTAGAAAATAAATATTAGGAAAAATACGGTAAATTTTCTTTTAAAACCTCTTGATATAAAATGCAAGTCTCATCGGAATAGCAATTGTAATAGAATACAAATAAACAAGCACCTCGTTCACGCTTAATTTGTTAGTGCTCTAAGTTACTTCTACTATTCTTCTTTAGTATATAGTTATCTATCTATTTACAAATTGGACATTATTGGTATGAAAACGTTCTTCCTTCTTTAGAGTGGTCACGCAAACACTTCAAGTACGAGGATCTCGATGTTGTAGCCACAAGCTTTCATCTATCCTCAGTTCCATCTGGCATCTCCTAAAACTCTTGGAAGGGGAATGGGCTAAGGTAAGGCAAGTTGCATTGGGACGACCAAACATGAGACATGCTATAGTAATGAGATAATGTCTAAGGGTCACCCTCCCCTTCAAAAATGAAGGAGTTTACAACTGGTGCAAGTGGAGCTTGGTAGCTTGGTGGTGGTGGAAATATCCCATTAGGATGAAAGGCTTCTAAAGGTATGACAAGTTCTGTAGTCAAGAAATCTAGGATCATAACAGCAACACAAATATATGGCCCAAGGAGAAATAAATTTGTACATTGGTGTGGACAGTGATGACCAGCCCATGACCACTTGCTGACAAGTTAATGTTGCTAATCTCTATGAAGACCACTACAGTCACAAACGACATCTAGGGTCTTTAGGAGAAAATAGTGGAGGAGGGGTGACAGATTAAGTTTCTTAATAGGATTTTACCCTAGTGTTAGTGACTTTCATCTCAACTACTTCAGTTTATTAGAAAACATATCATGCACACAAATTATTTTTAGTCTTTTAAAAACTTTAGCTAAAGTGGATTTCTTTTACATAAGAAGAACTAGTCTTTAATTAAGCATAAAAATTACATGAGTCTTATAAATCTTTGGGATCACATCATAGATATTGTTTAACTATCATCTCATCTATGTCTTACATAATTCCTATTTTTTTCCTATCACTCTCTTAGTGATAATCTAAGACATAGGCATAATTCTTATTTTTTCCCTATCCCCGTTCCTATTCGAGATCGGGGAAACCCACCTCCAGTATTTTTTATATTTTTATTTTAATTATTTTATAATTTATTAAATTATTATATATTTTTAAAATTTATAGTTTATTATCTTTATAACCTTACTAATTTTATATAATATTTAAAATAATAAAGATACTTAGGTAATTTTATAAACAGGGCGGGTACGGGGGGCGGAAATGGGGTGGGTATCAGTGTCCCCATACCCACCCTCATCCCCACTTTCAAAAATCGGGTTTTGCAAGTTCCCATCCTCGACCCCAGTTAACTCGGGTTTTCACCATACCTACTCTCAACCTCTCTTCTTCTCAAATGTTAAGTTCTTCTTAATATTTTTAATGAAATATTGGTATATAAACTTTTCTTCTCTAGTTGGCCAAATGGACTTTTCAATTGTTTACTCTTTGTGTCCTTAAATTGAATGTCTTATGCACAATTTACTTAATTCAAGTTTAAGTGTTATATGTATTACGCTTCTTGACTAATAACTTAGCTAGTTAGTTTTGCTTCATTAGTAGACATACTTGCTTACCTCCTTGCTCATGAAGTTATAGCTTTCTACTTTAGCCTTATTTAGTTATCTTCAAAGAACCAAAATAGTCTCCTTTTCTTATTTGTTACCTAGGTGGCCGAATCCATCCATGATAGTCTTCAGGTGTTATGGTTCATATTTTTTTCTTCTTTGAAAGGTTGATTTACACTAATTAGGACTTAAGCTACAAGTTTACACCATCCTTAGAAATTTTTAGAGTTTTTCCTCCTTACTTTGAGAGAGTGGCCAAATTACTTAATCCTTTTTTTCTACCATATAATTAATTTCTAATCACCTTCTCATGCATGTTTAGATCAATTCTTAAGTTCTAGCAAGATTTTAATTTTTTTACTCAAATCAACAAAAATGACCAAATGGATACTTTACTATTTTCAATCCCCTTACAAATTTGTAATTCCATAGTTATACGTGATTATGTTCCTCTTTATACCCTAATCAAAATTTTAAACTCAAGATTCCCTAATTAACTAGAAAGTGGCCAAATGATATAGGTAACGTAAACATGGGCCTTTTTCCAAAATTTTCCTGCCACATGGCCTTGGTGTCATGAAATTTAGCACTTGGTTCATCATATGTTCTTAGATCCAACCATAATTTGTCCTTACGCCATAGCTTTTGTCATGGTCATGGAAGATATTAAGTGATTTGTTCAACTTTTGAGTACAAATTCCACCTTTACTCTTAATGGGTTTTAAGCCCAAGTCCAAGTTAAGTTTATGGATCTTATTACATAATCTTTCTTTGTCTTTTAAGAATTTTAATCTATGGGTCCAGATCTGTACTTTTAACAAACACAACTTCATGATCAAAGATTTTAAGAAAAGAAATAACCAAGTTTCCAACTATGAACATAAAAATATTAAAGAAAGCATATTTCATGACAAACAAATGTAGATCTACTAGATCTAATCCAAGATCTATTCATCCCTTACTTTGAGCACTTAAAAAATTTTCTCATAAACACTCAAATCTGCCCCAAGGCATTAAAATTTGTTTTTTAATAAATTTTAACTGATTAAATTTCTCCTAAGGTTGTTAGAAGAACTTTAATCCATCAAAACTTCTCTTTAACTTCTAAAATTCACTAAAAAATTTGTGATGCTTATCTTTTTAACTTCCAAAACTTCTATTGCTAAAAATTTCCTAATTTCTGTCTTTTGCTCTTATCTCTCCTTTATTTCTTACTAAAAGATATTTGTAACCTAGAAAGTCCATTATGAAATATTGTGCATGTTACACTACAACATGTTTACCAATGAAATTTCTTAGCACATGGTCTATAAGTATCATGAACATGATAGGAGTATAGGATTAGCTTAAAGGGAATGACTAACCATTTATACAGCCCAAACTTAGCTTTGAAAGATATCTTCCACTCATCCCTTCCCTCATTCTGATTTAGTGGTAGCTAGACCTAAGGTCAATCTTAGAATAGATGTATAACCCACGGAGATCTTCTAGAAGGTCATCTAACTTAGGTATAAGATTCCTATACCTAATGGTGATCTAGTTGATGACCATGAAATCTACACATATCCTCTAACTATCATCCTTTATAGGGATAAGCAGGACATGCACAATATAAGGGCTGAGGCTTTCTCTCACCCGCCTCTTAGCTAGAAGTTCCCCTACTTATTTTTTGATCTCTTTGGTCTCTTTAGGATTACTCCTATAGGTTGGTCTATTGGAACGAGAGGCACCTAGGATTAGATTTATTTGGTGATCTGTGCCTCTCAAGGGAAGGAGCCCTATTGGCATCTCCTTTGGGAAGATATCCTCAAATTTAGCTAGAAGTGGTTGGATGACCTTAAAGATAGATTCTACCTCTTGGAGAAAGATTTTCTCCTTAGGTAAATCTATAAATGATCTTCTTATCCACTAAATCTTGTTTAACTACCCTTAGTTATACTAATAGGTTGCTAAGGGTAGAGATCTCATCTCTAGGAGCCTTAGTCTTTTTCCCCTTTAATTCTTTCTTCTCTTCAACCCCTTTCTTCCTTATATTCACCTAGTCTTTACATACCTCACTAGGCTTAACGGAACCAAAGTTATCTTTTAGAAATTAAATAAGAATGAATAATTTTTTGGTATGCCATCATGATGGATATTACAATCATATTTCCATGGCTTTCCCAACAGCACATGGTTGGCCTCCATAGGAACAACATCACAAGTGATATTGTTCTTATACCTTCCAATCGTGAAGGCGAGGAGTGCATATTATTTAACCAATAAATCACCATTATTAGTAAGTCATTAAAGTTTATATGGCTTAAGATAAGGTACGGTCACTATCCCTACTTTGGTGACTAACCTGGTGCTTGCGGTAAACACCCAACTCTGTCCGAGGCCCTCAGTTGTTTAAGTAATAAGTGAATATCAAATAAATAAACACAAAAACACAAAAACAGATACAGAAGGAAATACAGAAATAAGAGGAAATAAATAAAGTAAAGTAAATAAAAACAAAAAATTGAATAAAAAGCTAAAAGATAAAAAAGAAAAAGAAAAAGAAAAGGATAGAAAAGGAAGGAAAATAATAATAATTTAAATAAATAAAAATCTTAGATAAAAATAATAAAAAATAAAAAATAAAAAATATATATAATAAAAAGAAAAAAGAAGGAAAAAAGCTAAAGATATAATCAAGAGAGTAAAAATGATTAGATAAGTGAATAATAGTAATAATTTGAAATAAGGAAAAATAAAAATAAAAATACAAAAAATAAAACAAAGAGGAAAGCATGTATATGGATAAGTAAATAGACAAAGTAAATAAAAAAGGATGAATAAATGAGAAAAATGACCAAGAAAAATGAAGAAATAAGATCGGAAAAAGAAAAACAAGGAAATGGCAAGGTAAGTTTCAAAAGCGGGGAAATAATAATTGAAGAAAAAAGAAAAGAAAAACAAAGGTAAATAGAAAATAAATAAAAAAGAAGGGAAAATGGAAATATGAAAAAAAAAAAAGAAGATACAACGGGGGCAGACCTAGAAGGGGTATAAATAAAGCCCAGGGGCATGAGAAAAAGGTCTTTTGGCTGGTTTTCGGAAGCCCTAAATTCCCTGAAAAAGATTTTGGTTCTACGATTCTCTCAAAGCTTCGCCGCACAACGGAGGAAGAGCAACTGCAAGTCCACGGATTATAGAGGAACCACCGGTACGAAGGTTCTCATCAACACAGGTTCTCCTTATTCACTCCCTAAGTTTAAATCGCATTTGCTATGGTGCGTAATTGAAGTTAAATCTAAATTGCATAGTCATTTGGCCGAGAATTAAACGAAATCGATAGATAATGTTAGTAAACGAGCATCAAGTTGATAGGACAGATTCGCGACACTACGAAAACTCAAACATCTATATGATTGAGTAATGTTCGATGAAAGAACCGATCTCAAAATTAGGAATAGAACATTCGTTTGCCTTCATGAGTGTGCGAGGAGTGTAGTTCCAGGATATACAGCGTATTAACAGTAGCGTGCGATGCTTCCAGCCACACACCCTCGCCATCGGCGTCGGTCTCTGGCAGATCCAAGCGATGTGATGCCGAAAAATCGAGCGAATAGATTAGTGGTTATTTGGTTATAAACGTAGGAGCCAATTAGAGCTGAGTGTCAGGGGATCTGGTATAGGCCAATCGATATCCCATACGCCCAGGGAGAAGAGGTCTTGAAGGCCTCTGGTCAAACAATAGCATCAACAGAGTGAAGGATCTCCTTGGACGTTGAAGGTTCTCGTCACTGTGTGCGCATGGTGTGAGGGAAACCTTTTAGTTAGAAACTCCCGAGGCCACCTAAGGCATATTCAGTGGTTGTAACCCCTCCCTACCATCGTCTTCTATTGCCTTTTGGCTTCTAGCAGTAGCTTGCAACCATTTCAGGATGGCCTTCGACTTGTTCCACCTACCACATATACAAAGGTGGCTAGACTTGGCTTGGTCATATGGGAGGGGAAGACCGAAGGAATCGATGAGCTCACGGACATACCATATAGAGCCGAAACGCCTGGTTCGTGACGCATCAAAAGGAATAGAATGCTAGCCTTAAGCAGTGATGGCTTGAATAGCAATTTGACTCGCTACATGGTGATCATCAGCCCACGTCTAGAGAAAGCCGCATGGCGCATCACACGTGGCGCTCATAACGGACCTCGTCCTTAACATCCAGTAGTCACGATCTAACCTATGCCTGTAGGAAGACGACCCCACTCCTGCAAACAACGGCCAACTGATAAGTGAGTGCAAGATAGAACCCCGAAGCACTATACCCGTCCACCCGCTGCTTGTTCGAACCTTGGAGGGACAAGAAGGAATAAGGGGCTCCACCTATAGCTCGACGTAGGTGCAGGGGCAGGGGCATTCATATCCGAAGACGCCGAGGCAGACCCCTTTGGCTAAAAGAGTGTCTTTCCCTTGAGTAATGAGGAGACTTAAGGGCTGAGCAAAGACAACACCCCCCTCCATCCGGGTACCCGTGAAAAGGGACGACAAAGACAGGGGCACGAGAAGCGGGCAGCCAGAAAACCAAGACGTGCAAATAAGGAACTAAGCATGGCGCACGAGGGGCCTGTTAGCGAAAGTGGAGGAGGGTTCCCTGGGGGAGCAGTGAGGGCATGAGTGTGATGTGTGGGCCGATCGAGAAGGCAAACTGGGCAAAAGGTGTGTATAGGCGATCTTCAAATACCCCAGGGTACGCTCGCATGTGAACACCTCAAAAGCGACTATCGCACTCCATAGGTAGATCGATGAGATTGACTACAAATGCATGCCTCCTACCCTAGTCAAGGGACTCCATAGAATCTTTGGTCCCATAGGTGAGAGTGGCCTGAATCCGTAACCACCCAAGGTGAGATGCTCTGAGTGCCTCGTCCGTCTCCGTGCAAAAGGGGGAAGTTGGGCATAGTGGACCCGACATGGCAGAAGGAAGATGCGTTGGACGGCCGTATAGAGCAGGCAAGTCCTAAGCTCGCCGGAGTGGCCCATGCATGGAAAGGTTCGGGCAATCACTACGGTGCATGCCTCAGTCGAAGCTGCGTCCAAGACATCATCAAAGGGGGAACAAGAGGTCCCTTGGTCAAACCCAACGAAAGGCAAGAACAAAGCTCGTGAATTTTATTGGGAAAGGCGACGCATGCATGGTGTTGTGACTCTCCTTGTCAGTGGCGGCAAATCCCATGGACTTCATCATTATTATGATTCTGCCCTCGTATTTCTCGTCATTTAGAATCCAACCCCTACATCCTTCGGTATCTGCGATTCACCCCTGTACTCTCCAAAAATTCAGCTTTCACCCTTGCACTTCCCTTAATTGTAAATTAACCCCCAAATTTCCCTTAATTGAAATTTAACCCCCAAACTTCCTATAATTGTAAATTAACCCCCCAAATTTCCCTTAGTTGCAAACTGCCCTCAAAATTCCCATAATTCAAATTTAACCCCCAAAACTTCCCATAATTCAAATTTGACCCCAGATTTTCACAACTCAAGTCTAACCCTCGTTTTCCTTATTCCCTTAAAATACGACTTGTTCACTTTATTACCACTGCGATTTCAAAAATAAAATCCTTTTCAAATTTTTTTGAGATCTACGGTCTCACGCGACCAACCCTAGACTGGAAACTGGCGGTCTACACTGTTGTTCGATGTCTAGTGGTTTGTATAGGCCCCCATGCTGCCTTAGCCGCCTCGGACCTTGTGCATGAGTGGACCAAAGGTTCCTTCAAAAAAATAATGATAATAATATAGAAAGTTTTTCAAAAACAAAATCTTCGAATATTCCTCTTCAAGCACTTTCGAAGGTCAAGCCTTCAAAACAAATCAGAACTATATAAGCCTTGAATTTCCCATTGCATCGGGGAATACGTAGCAGCAGGATCAAGTCCTGTCAGGCTAACCTCCATCAAGTTATTTATTTTTACATTAATTAAGGGAAAAAACATTTTCAAAAATCACGCACTCAGTTTAAGGGTACTATTCTTCGGAACGGGCGAGTGGGGTGCCTAACACCTTCCCCACTCGTAACCGACTCCCAAACCTAAATCTCTTCCTCAATTCAGGGTTTTTCCAAATCTTTTTCCCTTAAATAAAAATTTGGTGGCAACTACACACCACACAAATAAAATAAATTCATTTTCAAAATTTTAGCGAGTTCGTCGTCTCATCGGAATTGCGGTTGCGACACTTGCCATATTAGTTCAACTACCCTATCTAAACTTAGGGAGAATACGTGCCCCTTGATAGAACACCTAGTGCAGAATCCCTTAGCCACGCTACCCAATAACCTTCTAACAACTAGAAGCTCGTCTAACTGTATACTTTAGGGCTTCATCCTCAAAGGAAGAGGAAGTGGAACTAGAGTCAAGGGACTCTAGTGAAAAGTAGTCTTCACTATTGTTATAACCGTAATTACAACGAAATGACAGACTCGCCAAATTTTAAAAAGAATTTAATTTGATTTGTGGATTCGCCACCAAATATAATTTTTTAAGGGAAAATATTTGGAAAAACCCTAACTTGAGGATGAAATCTAGGTTCGGGAGTCGGTTAAGAATAGGAAAGGTATTAGGAACCCTACTCGCCCGTTCCGAAGAATAGTACCCTTCAACTGAGTGTGTGATTTTGAAATTTTTGAAAATTGTTTAATCCCTTTTAAATAGAATATAAATAAATAGGTTTGTGGAAGATAGCCTGATAAGACTTGATCCTGCTCCACCGTATTCCCTGGTGCAATGGGAAACTCAATGCTACATAGTTCTAGTTTTTGAAGACTTGATCTTCAGGGGAAAAAAGAATTTTGAAAGACAATTTTTAAAAGCATTTTAGGTATTTTTGAATAATCCAATTAGTCCACATATGCACAGGGCCCTAGAAAACTAAGGCTACACTGGGTCCATATGACTCTCTAAATATTGAACAGTAGAGTATGCCACCAATTCGCACTTAGAGTTCATTGCATGGACGTTAGAATTATTAAACGATGTTTTTCGGAATCCCTTATTTTTTGAAAGGTTTTTGGGGTCCACATATGCACAGGGTCCAAGACACCAATTCCCACTTAGAGCTCATTGCATGGACGTTAGAATTATTAAACAATGTTTTTCGGAATCCCTTATTTTTTGAAAGTTTTTTGGGGTCCACATATCCACAGGGTCCAAGACAACTAAGGCTGCACTGGAACCCATATGAATCTCCAAATATCGAACAGTAAAATATGCCACCAATTCGTACTTAGAGCTCATTGCATGAGACCTAAAATTTATGAAGCATGCCTTTAAATTATAAAACTTATTTTTGAAGACAATTGAGTTGATTTGAATGAGTTTAATTGGGTACTTTGCCCGAATTAACTAAAAAAAATGGGCTTGATACAAATCAGGTCCATCTTAAGAAAAAAATATTTGGATTGTAAAAAGCAAGTTACGCTTGACCCAATTTAATTGTTTGAAATAATAATAAAAAACTATGTTTGAAATAATAATAAAAATTATGTTAGTTGAATTGTTTATTTTGTTTTAAAAATAATAATTAAGAGATGACTAACCCATTGATTTTATCTGAAAGGGGACCCAAACATGGATTCGGTATGATAACCCAATTCGCATGGCCCATTATCAACTTTAGTTTGCCCTTCTTAAAAGACAATAACCCAAGGCAAATTTTGAGAAAGGATGCAGCAAGGATCGGACTCTGGACCTGGAAATCTTGGGCTTCCACTTTGACCCTTAAGTTGGACCCCCATCCTAATCTTAATACCCATAAAATTAAGTTAGTCTAATGGTGACGAGATTTATATAAGCTACATGTGGTTTGGCACGAATTACTACACGTTAAGCCCAAGTGAAATAATTTAATGCCCTTGGGCTTGAATAGTGAATTAACAAGCCCCTTTGTCATTTCATGCACCTTATTGATGATGGAACCAGGTAGTAGTGAGGAAAGAGGAAAGACAAGAAAAATTATATGTAATGCCTCGACCATTTTGTGCAATTTTGCATTCAGGTAGATACAATGTTGTGGGGCCCACCAGATTTATCTTCACTGTTCAAAAATGACGCAAATCAATTAATATATTTAGGTTTACTATTTGAGGAATCAAGGCCAAGTCATGGGCTTAAATTAGAGAGCATAAATGCCTATGCATTCCCATTTTCTTGTTCACCAAACGGGACTGGAATGCATTTCAAATGATAAAAAAAAAGTTAAGAAACCAATACAGAAGAAGGAAAAGTTTGAAAATGAAGGCATAACCCTCCCTCTTTTTACACCACAAACATGGAAAATGAAACCTCAAACTACACGCTGCGAAATCACAAGTCGACGTGATCATTGATTGAAAATTTACATGTGAAATGCACGAGTCTAAAAATTCAGTAGGGTTAGACACTTTTTGTGCAATATCAACTCGAATGGTGTTGTCTTGCGCAACGAGAACATCACTAATGCTATGAACAACAGCCATGCCATTAAAGAATACATCGGGGAAGAAAACCAGAACTCTATTGAGAATCACAATGTCGTCAAATTTGATGATGTTGATGGTGAGCCATTCAAGAATGTTTGTAGCTCTAAACCATCGCCAAAATCCACCAGATCGTTCGTTCCACCTTAGCCTGCATGGCATCATGTGCCGACGGAAGAACGAAGGATACTCACTGAAATCGCCAATCAGGTTCATCACTGTTTCATCGGCTGGAGTAAACACCATGGTTCCACCTTGCTCCATCGTGCCGGGGAGTTGCACTCCCCGAAATAAATCCATGGCAAAGTACCCCCCCAGTTCTTAGGGTCTCGATGGCTTGGTCAATGGAATAAGAGGTACTCTAAGTGTGGTTCTTCCCCAAACACAAGGAATTTAAAGCAGGATTCGTTCTTTGACTGTTGAACTGAGAGCTAAGGTCCAAGAACCTTCCGATTCCATAGACTAGGAGAAAACCATCCTCGTAAATGGGAGATCTGGTGAATTGAGAGAGGTTACTCGATCAAAGGGTGACATCATGATAGTCATAGATTGGTCGGGGAGCATCGCTGGAATCCTGGTGTCGGCGAGCAGAAGTTAGAGGCTCGTTGGCGGAAGAGTCTGCGGAGCAAATTGGAAGTGGAGGAGGTCGAGAGAAGGCTGGCTAGATTCCTGAATATGGAGTTGGAGGAGAAGAAGACAATGGCGGAAAAGGACTATTTGTGAAGGGTTTCGGCGACAATTTCGAAAGTGGGGGCCATGGATACATAACCCGAATCAGAAAGAACGTTTGCACGTCTAATACAGCTTTACGCGGAAAAGCTCGACAAAGAGAGAAAAGGGAGAGGAATGTAATAAAGATGCAAGAGCAGGGGACTTAATATGCAGTTAAATCAAGAATCGATGCATTTTACACAACTCTTGATTTGAATCTAAATTTCTACCAAAGTCCATAATAGATTTGTGTTTATTTTGATGATTGAAATTGAATTTTTAGAAGTAAGATGTCATATCTGAAATTTGAAAATTTCCAAAAAAATTTTACGCCTCCAAAGCTTCAATCTTCCCTTTTTCCAAGAACCAGTGGAAATTAAGTGCCTCATTCTCCACTACATGTACCCGTGAGTGAGCCTCCCTCCTTTTTTTTTTGGATCCCCCTCCTCTGTTTATAAGCTTAACCAATAGAAGCTTGTTAACTAACTAATTTTTAACAAGCTAACTAATTTTTAACCACCCAAACTGTTTTCTAACTGCAAAATTTTCTCTCTCTTTTTTTTTTTCTTTTCTTTTTCTTTTTATTCTTGTTATTTATTATTACTATTATTATTTTTATTTTTTATTTTATTATTATTTATTATTTTTATTTATTATTATTTTCCTATTTTATTTTTACTTACCATACTTTAAATGATTTTGGAGCAAAAATTTGTTTTGTGCATTATAAATATAATTTTGGTCTCGGACATAATTAGGTGTTCACAATTGTCACTAAGGATCATGGTTTTCTTTTTTGGATATTGGGAGGTAATGTGGCCTCTCCCTATACACTTAAAGAACTTGATAGAAGACTCTTTGCTTGATAGCAAGCTTGGAGCTTTTCCTTTGGACTCACATCCTTGAATTTCCTAGGCTTAAAGCTAGAGTCCTTGTCCCTATCTTTCCATGTTTCTTGTGTAGATGTTATAAAAGAAGTTAACTTACCCATACCCTTCCTAATAAGTTGGGATTCTACCTTAAGGGCTTGGTGTTAAAAGTCATTAAGGCTCAAATAATGATTCAGTTCTACTATAACTCTAATTTTATGCCTAAGGCCATCTAGAAACCTAGCCATGGTAGCCTCTTCACTCTCACTTAAATTAGTCCTAATCACAGCTACTTCCATTTCTTTATAGTACTCATCTACACTCTTAGTATCTTAGGTAAGTCTTTGCATCCTATTATAGACATATCTAGTCCTTATGATGTGTTTCATCTTCTCCTACACACTTAATGGTTGATATATTCCCTTATTTATCTTATCCCACCATATCAAGGCATGTCACTAAACTCTCAAGCTGCTAACCTCACCTTGCGTTCCTCCCTAATGGAATAGCTTGAAAATAGTTACTCAACCTTGAACTCCCAGTTTAGGTATGCTTTTGGTTCATTCCTACCCTGAAACCTAGAAATTTTTATTTGTGGTACCTCTAGGGATTCAAGGCGGTCCCTACCCATATGGTTTCTACTCTTAGAACTGTGTCTATGGTGTTTAACTTCTATGTTACCCCTAGAAGAGGTTCCATCCCTACTCATATAGGTTCTAGTCCTGTGAGTCCTATTTTCTAGAGAGTTCCCTATTCTTATGGTGACCCCTATGTTTCAATCTACTCATTGTGATGTTCTTTTAGGTGTTGGTGACTTTTGAGATAAGTGAAGCCTATCCCTTGAAGATGGTCTCTCTATTTATGGCGAGTCTTTCCTTTTACCCCTAGGATATCTATTTTCCCTAAAGAAGTTAACATCTTCTTCAGATGTCTCCTCCTCTTTCCCACTAGTCTCAATTTCCCTTTCATTTCTTTGACGCCTACGTGAATTTCTTCTTTCTAAGTTATCTAGGTGTTGTTCAATGGCATTAGTTTATGTTTGGAAAGCCCTTTCTAACATAGTGGAAAATTTTCCATTTGGTTTCTAGGGAAGTTATCATGGGAACTCATTTGCAAAAGGAAAAATCTCTCCATACTCCAATTGCTTACACTAGAATTAGGTAAAACAAGCCAAAACACTTAGTAAGGAATCCTAGGTTTCTAAGGAAAACAACCCACAAGGACTAAAAAATGATACCTAGCCCCATGACCTTGAAAAAAAAGACATGTTAATGTTATCAATTAAGCTAAGAAAATAACTCAAATAAGTAGCACCCCATTATATTTATTTCATGAACAAAACACCACTTAAAATGCCTTTATGGAGAATATCCTACACCAAAGACAATGGTTGAAGTTCTTGTACTTCAAATTTAAAATTAAAACTTTAATTACACTATAAAGTAGAACTTACTACAATGCACTAAGACTTACAAGTCCAAAATACCTAAGTACAAAAATTGAAGTCTAAAATTTACAAGAAACCTAATTGTAATACAAATAACACAACAAGCTAGTTTGGCCTTCAATTGTCAATTCTTCAAGCTTCAAGTTACAAGCTCCTTCTTAACCCCTTTTCCTTGAGTTTTTCTCCTCTAATTATGACCTAAAAAAACCACACAAAATGAATAAATTCTTGCTATCTTCACTTGGTCAGATGACTTAAAATTAAGCTAAAATTTCTCACACCTAACCAAGTGGTTCACTCATTCCCTCAAATGAGCTTACAATTTAGGCCAACCATTCCTCACCCCAATTCACTCAAAATAAGCCCCTCTAACCAAGTTACTGGGAGAGGTTAGGCTCACTTGTGGTCTTGACTCTTTGATGTTTCCAAGGTGAAGAAGAAAGAGAGGTTTAAAGTAGGAAAAGGCAACACATACAAAACCAAGGAAAATTTAGAGATAGGCAAGAAAAGCTTAAACAATAAAAACACACTTAAATGGATATAATCAAGAAAAACAAAGAGACTAAAAATTGACAAACTAAAATTAAGGTAAAGAAAGAAGAAATCACTCAAAATGAACTCCTAGGGACTTAATTAAGAGTAATGCATGCACGTGCTCATGCATAAGTCATGATGATAGCCAAATTGAATGAGCTTAATCATACATCAACTAAAAAATTAAGACCTACAATTTAGGACCTAGTACCTAGCATGAACATCAAGAATAAAGCATACAAATAAGCATAAACATCTAGAGAAAATATGCATGCCTCTTACATAAATTTTCTTTACTTTTTCTTTCACTTTATTTTCCTATTTTTTATTTCTTCTTTTTTTCTTTTCTTATTTTTATTTTATTTTTCTTAAGTTCTATAATCCACAAGTATAGGTCCTTTTGGTCCTCACTTTATCCTTTTCAAGGTCTAAGGTCACCTATATCCAAATACATCCTTTAAGTGAAATTTTACACTCTTCCTTGTATAAGTAATGGTTCTAACTCGAAGTCATTGTCCAATTACTTCATAAGTCCAGCATAGATCTATGAGATCCAGAGGTATTATTAAGTTTATTTAGAAGCTTAATTAAGGTTATTAATTACACACTTAACATGAAGGTCTTAGTCACTTCATTCATATATGCACTAAGCTAATCTAGCATCATTATCATGCATGCACATGATCATACACCTCTAAGAAAATTTTGGACAGACAATTTAACAATTTAGAAAAGATTAAGACAATATTAGAAGGTTCAAAACATACAGAATTAATCCTAGACAAGCAGTAAGAATTTGGATCACAAAATTTGAATTCAAATGCACCAAAATTTTGGTGCTAAAAACATGAGTTTGAATTTTAAAAAATTGAAAATTTTTCCAAAATTTAAATAAGTGTGAAAATTAAAAGATGAAGCACATTAAAATTATGAAAAACAAATAAGAGTGAGGTAGATTGATTTTATTTAAGCAAAATTGAGGTGATCAATATGAAGATTAGTGCCAAATTGCACCAAAAATTTTCAAACGAATCTAATGTGATTTTTGAGAAAATTAATCCGAATAAAATGCAAATTAAAGATAGATATAAGATGATCTATCATGTATTAACACATATCAGCAAGAATCACATAAAAACAAGCAAAATTAACTGAACAAATGGGAGAGAATTTGGAGTAGAAGAGAAAAATTCATGTGAATTTATGAAGAGCATGAAGTGTGATCATTACTTCAATTGTGGAGCTTTGATACCACTTGATATGACGATAATTTGATGGATATTTTATAGACAATGGAGGATGCTCTTGATGAAGGATGGATGAAGACTTGGATCGGTGCAAGAGATTTCAAGTGGAGCCACCACCGAGATGCTTGGATGAGCCATCTTCCTCCACCATCTTGGAGGAGTTAAGGTTAAGGAAGAAACATCTAACTCTAATTGGATAGGAGAGGGAAGAGAAAAGAGAGTGCTCTCACTTTAACTCAAAATATGAATTATGACTTAAAGTGTCTAAAATGATACATGGAAGGCCTTTATATAGGTCAAAATGGGCACCAAAGTGAGGAAGGATGGTAAGGCCATGGATCCACCCATAGGAGGCATTTTAGGCTTGGATGTAAGTCCAATCGTGATGTCTTCTTCATTCCTTAATGCAGCCTTAAGTTGGGTTAGAGTAAGATCAAAATCTATGCTAAAAGTACACAGAAATTAGGCCCAAGCCAATACAAATTGGACCTACTAAGAACCTAGAGTACAAGGAAAATATCTAAGTCCTAAGTTATGATGTGTGGAGAGATGTGAGCAGGCATTTTTCATCCCTTTATGCAGCCTTAAGTTGGGTCAGAGAAGCCCAAAATCTATGCTAAAAGTACACAATAATTAAACCCAAGCCTATACAAATTGGACCCGCTAAGAACCTAGAGTACAAGGAAAATATCTGAGCCCTAAGCTATGATGTGTGGAGGGATGTGATGAGGGAGAAGTGGAAGGTCTGAGAAAGGTCATCTTGAAGGCTTAGCAGTGTGTCCATTTCCTTTTGCAGCTTTATGATTTTGGCTCTAATGATATGCCTAATGGACCCAATATTCCTACCTAATGATGCCTTTGTAGCAGTGCTCTCAAAAAGTGATCTCTGCATCAATTGGTTGCATGGTTGTGTTCAAAATCCTAGTGATAATATTTTTTAGAATAATCATTGTATAACTATTCCTTATCTTGCTTAATTATCTTATAATTATTTGTTTAATAATTTTCTTTGGTTGAGTTCTAGATGATGAAGATGAGGATATTATCTTTTATTTTGATATAACAATCGGAAAGTCTAATGAGCATGGAGATTTTACAGACTAATTGTAAGTAATTTATAAGTAATTTTTTATTTTGTCAGATTACTAATATAATCAAGATATGAGTGTTAAATGTATATTCCACATTTTATAACTTACTATATTCTCCCTTTTTGTGTGAAAGACTTATGGAGATCTCCTATGTGGTGAGTGTCACATTCTCAAATCCTCTTCTACTCGGCTGCTAGATAAATGCTTTTTCTTGACTATATAAGCCATCTTATACCTCTTATAATTCATTCTATTTTAATAGAAAATTTACTTTACTCCTAATTTTATCTTTATCTCTTTTCTAAACCCTATTTCTAACACTCAATTTAGAGCTCAAGAAAAGTTGTATTTACACATGGAATAACTCTTACAAAGGAATCATGGGTCTTCCTTTCAAATATTGGAAGCTAAGAGCATTATAATTTCTTATCTAGTTTATACTATTGCAGTATGAAGGAAATGATAACTTTTATCTCGGCTAGTTTCTAGTCCTTTCATATCCTTTATTGTGAAATTGCTTCCAAGGGAGCTCTAATTGGGATGATTTTGTTATTATCATTATTGTGTTTTTGTTCCATTTATTATTATTAGTTTTCTTTTATTATTATTGTTGTTGATATTATTATTAATTTTAAAAGGTTATTATTCATATCTATAAAAACTAAATTTTAAAAGTTTACACAGTCTACACTACCTTGATTGAATGCTCATGGGGTAGCCCTATTTGGTGGGCCTTCTTGTAATACCTACAATTTCTAATGATATAATTACAAATTTACAAATTTCCTTTAATAATAAGTAAAGCAGAGACAAGAACAAAAGTTGAGAGAAATTAGAAAATTTTTAAAAAATGATGAAAATGTCCTTACATTTAGATGACACAAAGAAATGTGTAGGTAACTCAAAATAAAAGTTAAAATACATTATAAAGGTTTATAATCCATCAATGATGGTTAGAAAGTCATAATAAAATATTAAAAACAAAGAGAGAATGAAAATATCATGGAAAATGCTAAAAAATACCCAAAATACCCTTAGAGAGCTTTGTCTCTTATAATGAAAAACTATTCTCGAAAAATGGTAAATGATGAAAGAATAATTCAGGAACAGACTAATAAGTATTAGAAACATTGGAAGAACAATTTGAAATATTTTGGGAAATTCTCATAAATTACCAAATTACCCCTAGAAGGGTAAGAAAATACGAAGCATAAGCTCGAAACTTGGAGCTTATCCATTGTGCACAAGAATCCCATGTGGTAAATGAGGTGATGACTCACCTCATGAGTCATCAAAGCCATTAGGGCATGTAATACAAAAATAATAATGAGAAGAGATAAAATTAACCATGGTTAAATCAAATTAACCTTGATTAATTAAAATTAATTATGCTTAAAATAAATTTACCTTGATTAGTGTTAAACTAATCTTAAAGGATGATTCCTTACATTTACATTTAATTTTGAAAATAGAAATTACATATAAATGGATCAAAATGCCCTTAAGTGGGAACATAATTCCATAATGCCCTTAAGTGGTCGAATTTTCTATAGGTCAAGTGGAAGCTCATTTGCTTCATTATCAACCTTCTAAACACCAACTTCTCTTAAAACACCAAAACCTACACTAAGCTTGAACTTTCATCTTTGAAGTTTAAGTTATAACAAGATAAACCAACAAAGCCCCACCATCATCCTTGGAAGCATTTGTATGAATCACAAATGAGAGGAAAATCAACTTCAAAAGACCCACCAAATCCTTACATAAGTCTTCTACAAGTAGGGCCTTTACCATACACTTTTTTAAGTTCTTAACTATGTGTTATGGCTTGTTTTTCTTCTCCTTTTGGTGGATCTCCCTTTAAGTTCTATGCATCCCATTTGCTTGAGTTTGAAGGATTTCAAAATTTTCCTTGATGGTTAAAAATGATCTTCACCAAGTTTTTAGTGATTTTTGGAAGATAAAAAGGAATTTTGATGGATTAAAGTGCTTCTTGTAACCTTTGGAGCAATTTAATCGATTAAAATTTCTTTAAAATGATTTTTAGAAGTTTGGAAATATTTGAGAGTTTTTTTTCAGAGTTTTGAGATGCTCAAAGTAAGGGATGGAAAGAACTTAGAGTATATCTCCACTTGATTATCTTGAAAAATGCTTTCTTTATGATCTTTATGATAAAAATTGTAAGTTTGTTTATATCTCCTCTTAAAAGCTTTAATCTTGAACTTAGACGTTGATAAAAGTATAGATCTAGACCCATGTGATAATAATCCTAAAAGAATAAAAAGATTTAAGTTCTAAAATTACAAACTTAACTAAAGAATTGGACTTTAAAGCTAGTAAAAGTAAGGGTGGACTTATGGACTAAAATTTGAAAAAGACACTTAAAACTCTCCATGATCATGACCAAATCTACGGAGCAAGGACAAATATTGATGGATCCAAAAGCAATTGATGTAACAAGTGCTAAAATTTATGGCACAAAGGTCAAGTGAGAAGAACATGAGAAAGGAGATCCCAGCTTGGACAAAGTGTAGATTTGGCCACTCTCCATTAATTAATTGGAATTATGTTTAAAATTTTTATTAAGGTATAATAATGAGCCTAACCAAGTAGAAGAAAAAATTATAAGCTTAAAAGATACTTGGTAATGGTTTGGGTAACCATTCAATCATACTTAGGTAAACTTTAAGTTAAAATCTTGTTAAGATTTAAAAATGAACCAAATATGTATAAGGTGGGGATTAGAAATAAATTATGGAGTTGTGGTAGTATGATGAACCATTCAGCCATGCCTATTAAGTAAGAAGAAAAAGAATTTAAAATGTCCAAGTTGGTTTAGTTTAATAACCTAAGTCCTAACTAGTACAAATCACCTTCTAAATGTTAGGGAAAAAATGAACCATTATGCTTTAAGGGCTTAAGGAGTAGGTTCGATCAACCATCAGATAAGTATGTAAAGTAAGTTAAATTGGATGTTTAAAGATATTTAAATAGAACATGAGTTAGAAGCTTTTAACTTATAAGCAAGGAGATTAGCAAGTAAATCAATTAGTAGTTCAAACTTTATTAGTAAAGTTATTAATCAAGAAAGCATAAAAATTTTAACGTTCAAACTTGAACTAAGAAAATTATGCGTAAAATATCCAAATTGATGAACAAAAAGAAGATCTACCTAAATAGGCCATTCGGCCAACTAATTTAAGACTCCACCATTTCATAAACTTACATTATAAGAGAAACTTAATCTTTGATAAAAGGAAAGGTTGAGAGGTAATTTAGGAGGATGACTAGATTGGGTTCTTGAGAGATTTCTCATAAATCTTAAGAAATAAAGTAAGATGGACAAATTCTTAGAGAAAGAATGCATGTTGTCCATGAAACTTACATCAAGCATAATTAAGAAATCTTGATTAGAAGGTAGGTTTCTAATATAATAAATATGTTAACTTGTATGTTTCCTCTTGAGTGCACAAATATGAATGTAAAGTATATGAAATATACTCTTGGTTGTTTAGAAAAGTGATGTGTCATACAATGTTCATGTGTGAATGATAAATGTGAAGGTAGTTTAAATTAGTAGCTATATGTGCATGGAAAATTGGTTAGATTGTTTGAGAATGCATGTTATCTTGAGGCTTTAAAAAGGAATCTAATTAACTAAAGGATCACTAAAGAAAGAACTTATGTCAAAATTTTATACTACTCTTAATGTGTCTTGTTCATATTCGAAAGGAAAAATGATCCTTCTAAGGTGGAGACAAAAGGGTTCTTCAAAAATCCTTCTACTATGAAGTGTTAGATCTTCAATGATTATTATGGTAATGATCATCAAGGAATGAGTTGATATCCTAAGAATAGAACGTAGAGTAGTAGAGCCTATGAAAAGATATTGTTTGACTAAAATGCATTGCCTATGATATAGATTATCACTAAGAGAGTGATACAGAAATGAGAAGAATTATGATTAATGAATGAATGAATGAAATGTTAGTCAATTGATATCTGTGATATGATGTAACGTGATCTCAAAAGTATGCAAAATGTTTGAAATCTAGAATAAGTAACTTGTATATGTATGATAGAAGTTAGTTCCTACAACTGTAAAAAGAAATCCACTTTAGCTAAAGATTTTCTAAAAATTAAAAGTGAAATTGTATGCATATCATTTTTTTAATAAACTGAAATAGCTGGGTTAAAAGTGTTAACACTAACTATAGGTGAAATCCCTACTGAAAAACTTAGTTTCTCACCCTTCTCCTAGCATTGTCTTCCTAGACGTTGAAGATGTCGTTTGCAATGGTTGTAGTGTTCATCGAACTTAACAATGTTAACTTGTCTGCTAACACTTGTGGGTTAGTCATCACAACTTAAGCTAACATGAGAGTTTATTTTTCTTTAAGTCACCTTTTTGTGTCTATGGTGCTGAGCCCAAAATTTTCTACGACTAATTTTGTCATACCTCTAGAGGCCCTTCACCCTAACATGGTTTTTCCTTCGTCATCAAGTTATCAAACGCCCCGGCAGCACCTGTGGAAGTTTCCTTTTCTTCTGAAGGAGAGAGTGATTCGCAGACACCCTCACACTACTATAGTCCCTCCCACATGTGGTTATTCCAAGGTAGTTCCCCTATTCCCAGGTCATACCATTCTAGGCTCTTTAAGAGATGGGAGATGGAGCTTATTACGCTCTAGTTGAGAGCCTGTGGCTAGAGCATTGTGGCCCCCTACTAAAGCGTTATCTGAACCAACAACAATTGAAGTTTATGTCTCACCTAATAATGTACATTTTTTTATGATAGTCAAGGGATGAATGTAATATAAATAAATGATATGTATAATTATAACATAATGTATATGTTATAAATAATCATGTATTAGGTGTGGCAAAAGTAGTTATGTGTAATAGTTTGTAGCATGTGAAGTATTTGTATAATATATGTATGTGATGTATGAAAGGAAATTAATACCCTAGTACTAACCTCTGGACTTAAGAACATGTAACATATAATAATTATTAAGAACTGTAATAAATAATACAAAGCGAGTTTTGTATACATTATTCTAGACATGAGTAATCAAAGTAAGTTAAGACATGAGTGATAACACTCGATCGTTTATTTTATACAACGACAATTGCTACAATGAGGCTTGCATTTTTAGTAAAGTTTTAAAAAGAAAAAATTTTACCATATTTCCACTATCAATAATTTCAAAAGGATTCTGCATCATGAAGTAACAATTTAATAATGAAACTATGAATACGACTTAAGTATAAAACGAGCTTCATTTTAAAGGTGTTACGCTTTTTGCCCTATAAGTTTTGTTGGCCTATGAACTATTTTGGCCCTAGCTCATGTGGACTAAGGTTGGATTGGATTGAATCGATCAAATTGACAACTATAGATTGCATGATAAACTTGGATTGGATGGATCAAATTGAAAGCTATAAATTGCATGATAAACATTTATTAAATTAATGACAGTATATTCTTAAATTAATAATAGGAATATATAATATTAGATAAAGAGCAAGAAAAAATATAAATTATATATATATAAGGAAGGATAAAGTTACTTTAAAAGTAACTTTAGATAGAGTTGCACCGCTCAATAACTCTCATAAATAGTTGAATTTTATACTTAATAAATTTTATAAAATTTTAAAAAAAATTGATACTTCATTAAATAAATTATAAGAGTTATTAAGTGAAGTAACTTTATCTAAAATTACTCCTAAAATAACTTTATACATACATACGTGTGTATATATATATATATAGAGAGAGAGAGAGAGAAAGGATCAACTGGAAGAATAATTTTACTTAAAATTACTCTACTTAATAACTTTCTTAAACAATTAAATTTGATCAATTCAATCGTTAAATTAACAAATTATATTAGATAAATTATCCTTACAAAATTTTGTAAAATTTAAAAAAGATTTGATACTTTAAAATATAAATACAAATTAATGGATAATATACCTTTTATAGTATCTATTAATTTGAATTTATTTAATAAAATATTAAATTTTTTTAAAATTTATAAAAATAATCTATATAATATAATTTTTTAATTTAATGGTTGAATGATAAAATTTAATTGTTTATAAAAGTTATTAAGTAGAATAATTTTAAACAAAATTACTTATAACTTATCTTTTATATATATATATATATTATAAAAAAATTATAATCTAATTATTTATATAATATTATTAATAGTAAAAGATGTCACATTTATTAATTAAAAAGTATTATTATTTTTTTAAATAAAAAAAATAAACAAAATTTTTAACATTGACCAAAACTATATGATTCATTGAGATAAATTTAGGTGAAAACTAATGAATTAATTCAACAACTTTTTAAATTTTACTAATAATGGAAAATATTATTTTATTTTTACTGTAAAATAAAATGAAAATGATGTATCATATTTATAATTATTGGTAAAAAATTAGTTGAACTTTCTAAATTCTATTAATAATAACAAATATTATTTTATTCTTACCGTAAAATAAAATAAAAATAATGTATCATTTTTATAATTATTGGTAAAAAAATTAGTTCAACAACTTTTTAAATTCTACTAATAATAATAAATATTATTTTATTTTTACCGTAAAATAAAATGAAAACGATGTATCATTTTTATAATTATTGGTAAAAAATTAGTTCAACAACTTTTTAAATTCTACTAATAATAACAAATATTATTTTATTTTTACCGTAAAATAAAATGAAAACGATGTGTCATTTTTATAATTATTAGTTACCAAATTCTTTTTTCTTGTACCAAAAAGATCATAATATTTCCCATACTAGAAATAGGTGAACACACATCTTTATTTTTATATATTTGAATTGAATATCTTAACACCTATTTTTATACTCAAAATACTCATACAGTACAAGACTCTTAAAGACTTGATTAACTCATTAATAGGAAAGCACAATCAAATTATAACATTTAAGACTTGTATAACTTCATCATCATTATAAATAAACCAGTGCAGTCCTGTTAAATTGAATCGCCACGTTAAATTAACAAAGTGAAAAATAAAACTAAGAATTTTGCATCATCTAAGTTTAATTAAAATTGATTTGATTTTTTAACTCTTTCATTTAACTTAATACTCTAAATTCAATTTAAGTTTTAGCTCAGTCACTAATTTTTTAATTTAGTTTAATAATCCTCTAAATTATTTTTTTATGTCAAAATTTTTCTCTTCCTTTACTCCGTCTCTTAATCAAACTTTTCTAAATAACAGAATTCGAAGATTTTTTTAACTCTACACTAATGTACTTTATTATCAAACGATCATACGAAGCTCTTAAACTACTACAAGAAACCGCTTTAAGTTTTCGCATACCATATCTGACCAACCGCTCATTTGTTCCTGTTTTCTTTCTCCATTTAAAATACCCAGCAGCCACCTTGAAGTCTCCTTCATTGACTAGGTAACAGGTTCCATTGTTAATAATAAACATCCATTGAATCGGCAAGAATTGGAAGATAGAGCAAAGTTAAACAAAAACTTTAACACAAAAAAATCACTTAAAATACTAAACTGAATTGAAATAAAATTAAAGGGCTAAATTGAAACCGAAATAAAGAAAGTATTAAATTGAAACCCAAACTAAACTTGGAGAACTAAATTGAATTACAAAAAGGCTATAGTAAACCAAATTAAAACCTAGGACAAAAATTATAATTACAACAGATAGAGATCTCTACTAAAAATCTAAAAGCCTTCATTCTTCAATTTGAATCACATTTGCGACCACCTTAAAAGACTTCTAGCCCAAAATGGAACCTATAGCTGCTATAGTAAATACCAATGACAATCGGACAACTTTTAAGGAGCTCTGTCGAAAGGCGCTGTGTCATTGTAACAAACATCCCATACAGATTCCATAAAAGCCTTGGCCACACCAGTGCAATAGGGAGATCCAGACAATGATTTCATAACTCTTCTTCTGATACATTCCTTCAAGTAGCATTACATTAGTTCAGTACTGAACAAGTATCAGAAACAGTGTCTAAACTCTAAAAATATACCAGAACAATGAGAAAACTAAATAGCACACCATGATCACGTGTACTGAAGAGCAAATGCAATTTAAGGAAAATTGATAGCTGGAACAGACTTATATACCCTTAACACCTTTCACATTTTTCCTTAAATGTCAATCTTGTAAAGATAATATATATATATTCAACTAGAAAATTAGAGGCTGGTGTTGGTCTATTCTCTCTTTATTTTTGGATGAACAAGGTAAAATTATTAGTAAAAAGCCCCAAGATCATCAAGCAGTTAATGTTATGTTTCCAGACATAATTTCCATTTAAATAGATTTTTCTTAATATAAAAATAATCTTCGCCATAATTTACAGACCAATGGCCCCATGGTCTTCAACAAGAACCTCTCTCAAATAGCCAGCTTTGATCTCTCCTTGATCTTGTTCTTTACCTAAATCCCTATAATTTAAACATAATATTAGAGCAGTACTGTCTTCTATGACCTGTTCCACCACACATCATTGGACTCGATATCATATTATTCAAAATCTTTGTTCTCGCTTTCCTTGCTAAATCCCCATAATTTAAACATTAGAGCAGTACTTCTTCTATAACTTGTCCCATCACTATTTTGTTGCCAAGTTTCCTAAAATGTGAAGCTTTTTTAATTTTTAAGATTATTTTTTCCTTTTGAATAGCCTTCTCTCTTGCCCTTTTATCCTTCCAACACCTTCTCCAGTTCATCTTGTTATTGAGCTTCTCTAACAATGCTGCCACCATCCCTGCAGCTGCCCATGCACCCAAACGCGTCAATTCTAAGCTCTACCATGTCATGCTTCCAACATTTAGTCATTATGTTCTGGCCACAGTCTGCAGTTACCATTTCTCTCCTTAGCCTTTTCGGTTGATAACCACATCATTAGACTTGTCTCATCTAGATTAGTCCATCCCTGGAGGTGAGGTTTCAAGTTAAACCAATCTCCCACATGCTCTGATTGGGATATATTCCCTTTTCTATCTCTTCCACACCACTGCTGGTGAAAATCTGCCACAGTCCAAGCATTGAGTCCACCAGCTGACCATACAATGTCTTTAACAGCCTTTGGTTGTCCAACCCACCAAGTCACATTGCCACCAGAGCTTCCATGAGCCACCATAGCCCATCATACAGTCATTTGGTTTTCCAACAAGTGAAGGAGCACCCTCTTATGAAACTCAGAACAGTAAAGCTTGGGTCCTAACACATCCAGCCACCATTTATCTGGCGATGTTCATTCCTGGCTGCTGTCTGTCACTCCTTCAATGGCATTGTTTGCATGGCTACAGTGCACCCCAGCCTCCACTTCTACCTAAATCCCTATAACTTCAACAATTCTTCCAAAAGGTCAAGCTATTGGGTGAAGACTCATAAATAGTTTTATATTCAACGCAACCCCTCATGCAAGATCCTTTTGGGTTTGAAGCATGGACTATGCATAGGCCATTATACCTTGTTCAGAAATTCAACAATAATTTAGAATAGGGATGACAAGGATCAAATTCATGACCACTTGCCAATAAAGATTGGTCCAATTGGTAAGGATTGGGTCCACATCTCCCAAGGACACAGATCCAAATCCCACTACCTATGTGAAAACCTTATTGGTAGGGAATCTATAAGTAGTCTTTTAAGCATTCTTTGGAACTTGAAGCATGTCCCGACCCTTATGAGTTCTTAGAATTCAATTCACCTAACCTTCTTTAGACCCAAAAAAATCATGACCACTTGGTCATTGAGGCTCTGAAACCATGTCAAGAAGCAACTTTTTCAGAGGCTTAAGTTGTTAGGTGAAACTGAAAGTTTATAATAGGTTTGATGTTTAACAAGGTGACAGGGATTTTGAGACCAAAAAAACAAATAAAGAATAGCTTGATGAATCTTAAATTATTTTCTAGGATTATGTTTTTCTATTTTCTTGGTTTCCTTATTCTCATAATTTTTTCCATGGCATTTGGAATCAAGCAGAATTGATCAAAAACAGCAGAGATCAAAGGAAACAAATTAAAATAAGATAAAAAAAAAATATGGTAACTAATCCTAAGAGATAATGAGAAAATAGAAAAATGAGTTCATAAGGATAGTCTAACATATAAATTTTTGGATACATATGAACATATGATGATAGAAATTTGAGATTCAGCAATAGATGATGACCTAAAAGAGGAATGAGAAAACTGACAAGTCATTGTTTGGTAATACTAATAGCAAGGCAAAATGCATATATTTCCATAAGTTTCCTTCTCATGTTTATTTTCACCAATGTCAAATGAACATCATTCGATAAGAAGGGGTATATAAGAATATATAAACATGTAGAAAGTAAAAGACAACTATTGCAACACACCTCGTAATCTCATCATGACCTTTAACCTCAAATCCAAAATGAAGGGAAACCCATTTTCCACATACCTATGGCTACAGGAAGCTATTTCAAACTGCAGCCTAGTCAATAGTGTTATGTCCATTTTAGTTGTTCTCTAATACAATAACAAGAGATTATGACTTCTATTTTCTTTTATTATTTGCCAGTTTGAAACACAAAAATAGCATTTTATATTCAATTGTTTGACATATAAGAAGTCTCATTAGAAAGAAAAAGATGAACTAATATGCAAAAGATGTCTACTAGGAATGTTCCCTAAAAGAGACTGTGTCCTAAACACCAAAGATAGGCCAAAAAGAAACCTTGTCCAAATTCCCAAAGAGATTTGTCAGCTGAAAAGACTTCTTAGATACATGACCATTTACCTCAACAATATTTACTTTATTTGAGATGCAAATGTTAACACTGTTTATCAAATAACTCTGAAATAGAAATTATATTCTTAAAAAGTAAAACTAATTAACGTAAACTCTTGACAATATTTTAGTCTTTTCCAAAATAATAATAATAATAACAAAAGAGAGGAGTTTGTAGGTTTTCAAAGTAGCAAGGATAAAAAGGTGTAGGTTTATGTTTGATGAGGGGAGGTATAAGAAATTTGATCTATTTTTCCAGCTGATCTCTGGATGAAAATTAATCTGTTGAAAAGTGATTTTGTTGGTATTACTGTAGATTCTCAGGCTCTCCTCTTTTGCTTCATTGGCAGATTGTCAGATTTTGGAGGGGCCTCTAGGGATCTGCATTGTTGACAATCCTATTGTTGTTTCAGTTTGGAACTTAGTTGTTAAGAATAGATCATGTATGAGTGTCCTAGAGCTGTTTCATGATTGAACCTAGTTGTTAAGAATTAAGATCTCCTAGGCGATTGGAAAGTGGTTTAGTTCTCTCTAAGGGGTCCAATAACACTTATTGGGCATTTTTTTTAACTATTTACATTCCATAATATTCTAGTTGGAATTGCCATGTAATAGAAAAAGATTAAGAGGGATTTTCTTTGGTTGGTTCGTATGGATATGAGACATGATCACCTGGTGGTTTGAGAGGTGTTGCTGATCTAATAAGAGGGAAGGAGGATGGTATCCTTTTGGAACCTCTTTCTGTTTGGCATCAGATTACCCAAATAAATATCACTTAGACCAAGATGGGTGGGATGCCAATTTAGTAACTAGAGTTCTCATTTTAGACATTGGAAATTTATCTCACATTGTTATGCTACCTTAAATTTTGTCTTCCTTGAAGGTGGTAATGGTTCTCTATCCAACTTTTGGATGGACAATTTGGTAAGTGATTACTCTTTTAGATCTGCTTATCCATATTTCAACTGTCTCTCATCCTTATTCAACTTTACTACCCACAACTCCTATGGTGTCATGGGATGTTCACATTTATTTTGTAATATAAATGCTAGGGGAATTTTCAAAATTGATGTTTCTTTTGGGTCTCCTTAACTCTATTCTTTTTGTCCTTTGGGGTAATGAAAATGAATTTCTCTCTTAATTCTTTTGGAGTGCTTTTGTGCAAAGCTAACTCTAGGAAAAGTATTTTGATAAACCCTTTTGGAATTTCAAAGCTCCCTTAAAGATAACATATTTTATCTGGACTACAATGCTAAATAGAATTGATACTAATGATACATGTTGCAGGTTTGAAGGCCAGATAAGACTTTCCCTTGATATGTGCATTATCTGTTGTCCAAGCTTAAATTCAGTTCCTCATCTGTTATTACGTTGTTCTAGTGATGTTTCTGTGTGGAATGCATTGTTTCATCTGGAATTTTGGTGAACATTGTGCACCCTAGGTCCTTGAACAAATTTCTAATGACCAGCTTTAATGGTTTTGGTGGATGTAAAGAAGCAAGGCTTATGTCACAATGCAATCTATGCAACACTTGGGGGCAGTTCATCGAAGCTAAGTCATGTATCTTCAAGAAGATTTCATTGGATCAGCAGTTGATTTGGAATAAAATTAGGCATTTGGAATCAGTCAAGTGGTCTTTTTAAGGAGGTTTCTATTATAGCTTTGCTTAATTGATGTTTCTTTTCTTTGTTCTTTGGGTTTTATTTCTTTGGTTTAAGTGGAACCTTATAATTCCAGCCCTTCGTAATAATCTTCTCACCAACTTAAAGAACTATTTTTTCTTTTGCCAAAGGGAAAAATAAAACATGTTGCCTCACGCTTGATTTTCAAACTACCAATGCATGTCACAAATAATAATATAAAACTTGAGAGACTAAGGCCTCTTTTGAATGCTTTACTCTAATACTTTCCCCATTTTACAATTGATCTATAGATTTAAAAAATAATACAGAAAAGCTGCTACACATTATCTCTGAAAATATTCAACTAAAGTAAATTATTTGCATAGATGGAGAAGGGAAAGAATCAGTGTACTTGTTCATGCCCTCGTATCTTCATAGAACCTAGCAGAAATTCCCGTTTGAAATGACAATCACCACTTAGATGACCAGCTCTTATCTGTTCCATATAATCATTGAGAAATAATATTAACTAGAGGCGACTAAGATCCATAAAATTTAACAAGCGTAAGAAGCACATTATCAGATAGGAACCTCACTACAAGCATGGTGAGCACAATTAGTCCAATCCAAGTTTGCAGCACGACAGTCATCAAATGCATGAATCAGCTCATGCTTTAACACCTGGTTAACATCATCTTGAGATTCCATTTGGTTGCAGCACACAATTATCTGAGACGAAGGCACACCAATAAAGTATGATATTAGTAAATTGCAACCACCATCAAACATAATATTATAATACTCAGCTTCTATAGCCATGTTTGTTTAATGGTTGGAAATTAATTTTCATACTTTCTAATGAAAAACACCCCTTTCAATGAAATATGTGATTAAAAAATTTTGATCGATATATGTATTTCAAAACAAATTTCATTAAAGCCAATTCCACTCAACTTTAAACCGAATAAGCACATTAAATGGCTTATGTTCATAAAATGCGAGTTAACATACTCAACATTCTAAGCCACCATAAATTTCCGTACCCGAAAAATTAAATAAAATAAACATAACGTTAATTGTAAATGTAGAAGGGTAAGGCCAAAGTCATGGGAGAGAAATAAGTACCCCTTCACCCTGAGTGTAACCACCAGCTACTTGCCCTATCCTCTCGTCGCATTGAACAGCTTTGATGAAACTATCTCCTATAGCACATCCAGCTTTCTCCAAGTGTTCCCTCAAGAACCTCACCTGTGGAGCTGAGACATGTCAAGAAATAATCAAATCAAACCAACCGGCAAAATAATGTAAATTAGAAGTTCAATTCTGTTTCTTTATTTAAAAAAAAAAAAAGGATTTTGTAAACCCAATCAGAAATTGAAGCTTGTTTAAGAATAAAAATATGACAGAAGAAGGAACGATATAATTGGGATTGGAGAAAGATAGATACAACGGAGACTCTTGTTAATCATGCGTTGGCATTCCTCCACAGTTGAGCCGCGGTTGCTGGGAACGCCAAAGGATGTGAGATTGTCTTCTGTCATTATTTCATTTGACCTGCGATTGGCTTCGGGGACAGGAGACCCTTCTTCTTATAGACTGCCCACGCTGATAATTTTAAAGTTTTTTTTTTTTTTTTTTCCTTTTACAAAAATATCTTCACAAACTATTTGTTAAAATGAGCTAAAAGTTTATTTTTATTTCGTGGTTTGGAATTATTTTTATGTCATGATGAATTACTTTATTATCTCATTATAAAATGTCAATGAGTATTGCTGAAAATATGATATTATTTGTTTTTTTAATAAAACAAAAAATAGAAAATAAATGAACGAAAAAAGATAGAAAGATAAAAAGTAGAATAAAATTAAGATAAAAAAAATTATTTAGATAAATAAAAAACTGAAAAAAATAAAATAAAAAAATTATGCTTTTATTTATAAGAATAAAAAAAAGAATATGAAAAAATTTTATAATACAAATTTTATTTTATATAAATTAAAAAATTTAAACTACACTTAAAAATTTTAATTTTTTATTATATTAATATTTTATTAACATAATGTTTTTATTAAAAATAAAAATAAGAGAAAGTTTTTCTTCTTCAATCTTTTTTTATAAGATAGAATTAAAAATACGTGAAAACTATAAAAAAACAAATAAAGATAAAAAAATATTTTTATCATCCTTATTTTATTTATTTTTATTTTCTTTTTCTTAATTTTTTTATCGAACAAAAAAAATATTAGAGATTATTTAATTTATTAATTTTTATAAAAATAAAGAAATATATTATTTAAAATAGTTTTTACATGCAGATATAATAAACATGAAGTTATTCATTAAAAATTATATTTAAGTTTGAATAATAAAATTTAATTTATAATTTAAAAGAATGTACATAATAATTTAATTATACAATAACATAAAATCATACATGATAACTATATTACATCAATATAAAAAGTTTATAATAAATCTTAAAATAAATTATATAATAATAAATATAAAAAAATATTACACATCCCAAAAAACAAAAGTATACAAAATAAACAAAATACTATATACAACCTATTGGTCTATGATATGAAATTGGAAAAGAAAAAACTAAATCACTTTTACAAATTGAAAAAAGATTAAAAAACAAAACTTAAACAACTACTCCAGATTTAGAAAGTGACTTGGCAAAAATGAGATTGTAGTAATGTATTATCTTTCATTTTAAGTCATTCTACTTAATATATTTATCATTTCATAATTAAATTAATATGTATGAAAAATAAAAAAATAAAATTTAAAAATTTATTATAAGCAAGGATAAAAATAATAATTAAAATTAAAATAATTAATGTCACTTTCTTTTAAATTGTATTTTTTTAGATTTTATTTATTGAAAATATTATATGTTAATATTAGGACTAATTCAACAATAAAAATGGTGTATAGCACATCTATCATACATATTATACAATATTTAATATATCATACATATTATATAATATTTAATATATCTTATATCATATTGTATAAAATAGATATTAACCAAATTTATTTTTAAAGTTTGGAAGAATTCTTTTTACAAATAAAGAATGAATATAATTTGCATTAGTATCCTTATTATAACTCTGCATGTGAAGAAATCTTTCTACTGCATGTCATGAAAATTTAGTAAAACTAAGTAATATTTTGTAAGGTTTAAAAAAAGAATTTGAAAATTTTGAAAGCATGTTCACTTGGATTGTTTTCTATTTTATTTTAAAAAATAATAAAAAACAATATTAAAAATATGTTTGGCTAACTATTTGAAAATGTTTTCATTGAAAATATTTTCTAAAATTGATCCAAATTAAAAATGATTAAAATATTATTTTTTTTATTTTTTGTGTTCTATTTTGAGAATGAAAACAGTGAAAATGTGATCATAATTTGGTAATTATTTTTAAACTTAATTCATCCCTTATTTTTTACTGTTTCATTTTGAAAATGAAAACGGTGAAAACTTGAAAACGTAGTGGCAATTCGATACTTGAAAACGTAGTGGCAATTCGATTTCTTAATTGTCAACTACTTTCACATGTAGTCTATTAATCATCATATTAGGAACTAATTTGCAAATTTTGTTTTTTTTTTTTTTTTTAGGTTGGATTTCACTTCTCTATATTTATGACTTTCTATTGAAATTTTTTTCACTGTTTTGCAAATGTTCATGCTCATGCCATTTTGGTTTTGTTCAATTCTTATTACTCGTTGGTTTTTTATTTTTTAGTTTTAAATAGAAAACATTTTCTAAAAACAAACACCATCTAAGGTTCTATTTGGGATGATTTTTACTTTTTAGTTTTAAAAATTTTAAAAATCAAAAATAGTTTTTTTTTCAATTTTTCAATTTAATTTTTAATTTTTAAAAGTTGTTGCTAAAATAAATCTAAGTCATTCTATTAACAAATCTAAGTTATTTTATTATAATTTATAAAAAATATATAAATAAAAATATTAATTAAAATATATTAAAATAATATATTTAAAATTTCTAAAATAATAAAATTAAATATTATTATTATAATAATTATAACTATAATAGTGATGGTGATGAAAATAACTGTTTATGATATAATGGTAGTGGTGTGATAGTTATAATATATAGAATATTATATAATTATACAAATTTATATTTTACCTATTATTTGATTATTAGTATTTAAAATAAATAATTTTATATATGTTATTATTATAATATTTTTATATCATTTAATATTTATTTTATATAAAAATAATATATATTATTATTATTATTTTATAAATAATTATATAATATAAAATTATATTATAATTTTATAAATTTAATATAATTTATATATTAAATAATATAATTTATTTTTTAATATATAAAAATAAATAAATAAAATTTTAAAAATTATTTTAAAATAATAAAAATTAAAAAATTATTATTATTATTATTTTGATAGTGATGATAATTATATTAATGATGCTGGTTATTAGTAATAATAATGATTATAATATAAAAAATATTATATAAAAATATAATTTTATATTTTATATATTATTTGATAATTAATATATAAGATAAATAATTCTATATATTATTATTATAATCTTTTTATATTATTTAATATTTATTTTATATAAAATAATATATATTTTATTATAAAATAAATGTAAAACTTAAAATTACATTATAATACTATAAATTAGATATAATTTTTATATATTAAAAAAATTATTTATTTATAAATTTATATAAAATTGATATATAATTAATAAATAATAAAAATAAAAATTTTAAAAAGTAAAATTTATCAATATTATAATAATTATGATAGTAGTAATGATAAAAATAAAAGTAATGTTGTTGAGATAATAATAGTGATATAATTATTATAATATAAAAAATATTATATAATTATAAAAAAATTTATTTTATATATTATTTAATTATTAATATTCAAGATAAATTATTTTATATATTATCATAATATTTTTATATTATTCAGTAATTATTTTATATAAAAATAATATATATTATAATATTATATTATAAATATATGATATAAAATTATATTATGTTATTATAACTTTAATATAATTTATATATTAAATAATATTATTTATTTTATTTTAAATATATAAAAATTAGATAAATAAAAAATTAAATTATTTTAAATTAAAAATAAATAAATAAAAAATATTATTATTATTATTATTATAGTGATAGTAAGGATGATGACAATCATGTTATGATGGTAATAATAATAATGGTTGGAGTAGAAGTAATGATTTGATAATGATTATATGATGATAGCGATGATAGTTTAGTGATGGCCATCATTATAGTAGCGTGAAGTTTGGTAAATTTAAGAATGAAAATATTCTAAAACTTAAAACAATATTTAATAAACCTATTTTTTATTTTGTGATTGGATTCAAAACTTTTTTGAAAATATATTAAAAATTATTTCAAAATCATTTTTGTGGAACAAGTTTTATTTTTAAAATTGATTTAGAAATTAAAAATTAAAAATTCACAACCATTTCAAACAAGATTATTATATCTCATGAAGTCGAATGAGTATATTTAAAACTTAATTAAATACTTTTAAAACTTGATAGAAAAAAGTAAAAATAAAAAATAATGATTTATTGAAAATTAAAGTAGTTATTAACACTTCTAAAAGAAAATAATATTTTATTAAAAATTATCTCTTGATTATAACATCTTTTCTACTTATCCATCACACACAATTAATTCAACCAAAATCAAAAATAATTTGATATTTATGCATGGCAATACATCATCACCATCACATGCTACCTAAGTTTGTGACATTCATAAAAACAATCCATATTCATATTTCACAACCATACCATCTTTATAGTAAATCAACAAGTTTATTTATGGTCCAATTAAACATTATGCAATCAAACACATTATTCATAACACAACCATTACATCTAACATATATTTTTCAACTCATAAATTTTATAAATAATTCATTCAAAGTTCAACAAAACAAATATTATTACGATCTAAATCATAAATTAACAATTCAATTCCTTAATTTATTCCAACATAATTCAATTAATGTAAAATCATACATAGAAAATTTTGTTTTTAAACCTTTGGTTCTCAATAATTCAAAAAATTATTTTATTATAAAAAAATAATGATAAAAATACATGAAGTTTCACATTTTAATACTCATTATATCTATTTTTAAAATAATGATATTTTTTTTAATTTTTAAATAACTAACATAAAAATAAAAGTTAAAATTATTTTACATCAAAATCATTTTCAAACACAATGTAATAAATTTTTTAAAAAATTATAAATTGAATTATAAAATTTTATAAAAACTAGCTAAACACATAATTTAAGATTGAAACAAAATTTTAACTTAAAATTCATTTTGTATAGAAAGAAATCTATATTTAGAAATGTGTTTTTTTTCGTATTTTGTAAAAATTATTGAAAAGAATCTTGTTTAGAATAATTAGTTTCAAATTGTCTTGAAAAAAAATTCTTCAACATTTTGATCTCAACCTTCTCCTTTAGTTTAAGCTCTTTAAATTTTTTTTTTATTATATTTGAATGAGTTATTTTAAAAAAATAATTTAATAAAAAATTTAAAATTTAAAATTTAAAAATATTTTATTTAAATATTTTTTTAAAAGAATTGTAAATTTAAAAAAATAATAAATTAAAATAGATAGATTTAGAATACGATCAAAATAATGAAAAATTAAAAAAAAAAAAAAAGAAAAAAAAAAAGGAAATTGTCTACCAGACTACCTCACCCTTCTACGCAACCCAACCCACTCTGAAGCGATTCAGTAGGTACCTCCTATGTGATATCCGCTTTGACGAAGGATTATCCACAATTATTCTCTTTTTCTCGTATTTTATTTAAAAAAACACTAAGAAACGGAACGTACATTTTTTTGAGACAGAGTACATTTTTTGAAAAAAGTAATGTATATTTTTTGTTTCTTATATTTTTTCACAGTTAATAGAGATTTTTTTAAATGTATTCAAATATATTATTTTTTAAAAACTTATTAATATTATTTAATTTTTAAATAAAATTCAAAACTAAAATTTATATATAAAAAAATAAAATTATTTTATCTAAATAAAAAATTTAAAATACAAAAATTTAAAATTTTTCATCCAAATTAAAAGTTTTAAATATAATAAATTTAAATTATTTTTATCAAAACAAAATATTTTTAAAATAAATGTAATTAAATTGAAAATATTTCATTTTTAAATATTTAAAATTCTTTGAAATGTTAAAATGTTATATCCAAATACAACTTTACTATTTTTCTATGGCCTTTTACTATCTTGTTATATGTTTATATTTCCTTCAATAAATTGTTTTTGAAAATCAATGATCTTCAAGTTTACCGTTGTTTTTAAGTCAAATCTGCTACTTAAGTAACCATAGGATCATTTAGCAATACGTCCAAGTTGTCACTTAAAGATGCGTGTGATGAAATTAATCTGTAAGGTACTTTAGTTATGTTCTTTGGAGAGTGGAAACTTGATTGATCTTGAAGACTTTAATTTTTTTTTTACTATTTTTTTAAGGATATTTTTTTTTGTTCTTTATGCTTGGATTAGTGTAAATGATTTTAGATAAGAAGATATTGACTTCAATGTGATAGGAAGGTCCAGAAGAAAAAGAAAAAGAAGATTAAAATTATAGTGTGATTATAAGAAAGGTTGTTTTATAAAAGTTATATCAGGCTAAATATACTTAAGGATTTTCATTGATTTATTTATTTTTCTATTCTAGTAAACTAAGTTGAATGTATATTTTTGTATTTTGACCTCAAAAGTCATATTTTATGTCTAATAAAAAATAAAATAAATATCTAAGATTTTAAAATAGATTTTTTTTTCTTGATCCATTAGAGAATCTAGAACATAGTTTGTGTATCTCGTAATGATAAGATCACCTTGATTGATATGTTTAAAGACTTTGAATGACTTAACGAGAATTATTGATGTGAATGAAGAAAAAATCAAAATTTTGGAAAAAAAAAAAAAACAAAAGAAAAAAGGTAGAGGTAACACGAACTCCTAAGTACTAAGTGTAGAAAAGTAAAAAATTAACTTCTAAATATGATATTTATACATCTCTCTAATAAGGCAGTTGAAAAGATAGATGTGAACTTGGAAGTTCTTTAAAATATGCATAATGATTTTTAAGATAATGGTACATGTTTGAAAATGATGGTTTAAAAAAATCATAACCTTTGTGATGTTATAGTTAAGGTGATATAAAAATAAAAAAAATTAAATTTAAAAAATTAAAAATTTGATATTATCCTTTTAAAACTTTAAATTTATAAAAATATTAAAACTTTTAAATTCTTTTCAATATTAGTATTTTAAAAAGTATCTATTAATTTGTGTTGAAAAATATCATGTATTAAAAATAGAATTTATCATATTTAAAAAATTTGAAAAAGATATTTTTTATAATATTAAAATATATTAAATTAGGTTGACTAATAATTAATCTTTAGATTAAATATTGTGATATTTATGAAATTTTATAAGGTTGAATTTTGATTTAAAATTTATTAACCCTAGCATAAATATAATAAAGATTTATTTTTAACTATAATAAATGTAATTATAATAAAAAAATATGTAATTTGTACAAAATGAGAAATGACAAGTAAAGAATCTTATGATTTTTGAAAGAAAACATAAATTTAAAGAAAAAAATTGAAAAGAAAATTCTTCTCAACAAAAAATTTTAGTTATAAGTTAAGATGTTTAAGACACATTTATATAAATTTAAAAATTCTAAATACAAGTATCAAAACATTGTAATGATATAATTAGTAGTTTGAATTTTAGTTAAACACAAAAATTTAAAAATTTCTTTAAAAGTTATTATACCATTTGTATTGATTGGATTCAATAAATAAGATATTCTAAATACATTTTTTTTTACTTTATTTTTAATATTAAATTAATTTTTTTTATTTTAAATTTAATCATGTTACTTAAATAACTACTCATATTTACTTAAAAAAATTTTACTTTTTTTTTATTAATTCTTATTTTAATTATTTTTTTAAAATTTTCATCAATTAATTTATATTATTTAAAAGTAACCTAATTTTTTGCAATTAATTTAGAAGATTTTTAAAAAATATCAATTTAGTTCTAATAGTTGAATCTTTTAAATATCGAATTTTTAGTTTAAATATAATTATACAATAAATTATTAGTAAAAAAATATCTTTTATATTATTTAAAATTTAATGTTGAGATAATAAATCTAAAATGTAATAACTTTTTATATTAGTTGAATAATTAATGTAAAAAGTTAATTTTTTATATTAATTATTGTCATAATGTAAAAAATTTAATTTTTTATATAACTAAACATTGATGTAAAAAATTTAACTTACTATCATAATTTTAAAATATATATTAAATAAAGAACTACGTCCCACGTGAAAATTTATTGATCCTTCCAAAGCATATCAAGCCTAAAGAATTTACACATCGACTTAGCAATGGAAATTAATATCTTTAAACTTGGTTGTAATACAATACTACATGATTTGCTAAATATTAAATATGAACCAAACTCATGATAAACTTGTAAAAGGATAAATAAATGGCCATGTAATTTTGGGATTAATAATGAATTTGTTTTAACTTTTCTATCTTTAACTCAAATTTTAATATATTTTTTTTTCTTACCACATAACTACTTTTGGAGTTATTTTGAGGAATTTAACTATAAATGAGAACAAGTTTTCTCATTCATTTCTTGGTTTTTGGTAAAGTCATTTAATTGAAAACTATCTATGATGTTGTTAAAAGGATGAAAAAAAAAATGTAGAAACTCACCTAAAAATTTAATAAATACTGTATTCTAAATTCTAAAATAATATAATTCATTAGTTATAAAAGAAAAATGTTACTTTTGAGTCAACAAATGATCTATTCCAATACTTCATCATATACGATAGTTGTAAAGATCCAGATAACAATATAATTGAGATAAATTATAAAAAGAATTCTTAAAAGTACCTATTGAAGAAAATATTAAAAAAATTAAAGTCAAAAGAATACTTGTGTAATCCATACATTAGATAAGCCTTTGATTTGATTAATGATAATTGTTTGTCCAACCCTCATGTTCCTACCATAATACATAAAACTCTTTAGTAACGAAAACATATGCCTTATGGGGATTTGAATAACTTGATGCCTTAAACATAAAAGAAATTAGAATTTATTAAGTTAAGACATTGAATTATAGTTTTACCCATCAAATTTAATAGTCATTCCAGTGCTAAAAATTAGAAATGTTAACTAGTGAATGGCCACTTTTTTCTGCATTTTAAGGATGAGTTTTGGTTAGACCAACAAATTTATCTATGTTCTTTGAGATGTTAAAAGCAATTGAAACTAAGAGTTATTTAAAGATATCAACAGAAATCATAAAATACCTGGATAACATTTATACTTGTATTTGGTATTTTCTTTTCTTTTACAAGAGCTTTGTTAGTAATTCTGAGTTGTGGTCAACCACTTTAACAGTTTTTACATTTGTGATTATAAATTAAATTTATAATAACAAGGGGAAAAAGTTTATTTTTATAATGAACAACATGAACAAGATTTTTTCTCCTATTTTACAAGATTTCATAGGACTGTACACAATAAGAAAAATGGATAATTACTAACTTTTTGGATGATTGTGAATAGGAATAACAGTAAAGAAGATGAACAAGACTAATGGTTTAAATAAAACTTGCAAGTCATTAATAGACAACATACAATTTCATTAAAACTTTAAAAGTAGCAAATAATAGGTCTCATGGGCAATGTTGTAAAAAAGTTCAACACAAAAATATAATCAGAATAATTAATAAAGTTTATTCATTAAGAGGAAAAGAAAAAAGTTTCACATATAAACACCCAAGATAATTACCTAAAATCGAAAATAAGGTTACCCAACCACTTTGATAACAAAATACAAATAAAAATAGAAAAAATATAAAATTGCATACATAAACAAATATTGTCTACTGTTTAAAATATTTATATCTAGCAGATTGTCACTCAATAAATGCAACTAAGCTTTGAGTTACCTGCCCCAAAAACTTAAAAAAAAAAATTACAGAAAAATATACTAGATTAACTTTAAAATGATTTGATGCATCCATAATATTGTGACAAGTCAACGCTACAAAAAGTACCCTTACGACTTCTTCTCTTGTATAAGTACCATTTTTTCCCAGACCATAAACATAAGGAATAAATAACTGAACTAAACTAAATCTTCTAGATCACTAGTCATACTCTCATAGAATTTTTTTATTAAATTAAAAAAAAAATAGAAGTTAAACCTCACAAATAAAAAGGTATCAAATGCTTTTTAAACAAAGTTTAAGAGTATCAATTTTTGTTTTAAAAATTATTCATGCTTATCTTTATTTGTGTGTGAATAACAATTTTAATTTTCGTCTCCATACTTACTGAATATCTAAATTGCTGTATTTATTTCTATTACTTTCAGGATAACCAATTAAACTAGAATCTTCCCTACACAGTTTTTATATATTTATAAAAAATTAATACTAATATAAAATAAAGAACATTTATTAATATCACATTAAATATAGTAAAAAATATAAAAATGATAAATATAATACAAATTAACTTCTACTAAAGAAATAAAAAATATAAAAAAATGAGAATAAAAAGATGAAAAAGGATTAATAATAAATTATAAATTTATGAGCAGTATTAGATTTAATTTAAAAAATTAAAACGAAATCTTTAACTGAAAATTTATTTATTATTATATAAACATAACAAATAAAAATATATGCGTGAGTAAATATATATAAATACTATAATATTTATATTTATATAATTTTACGAGTATTCTTTCATTCCTGTTCAAATCCATCACACTTTGATAACAAAATACAAATAAAAATAGAGAAAATATAAAATTGCATACATAAACAAAGATTGTCTATTGTTTAAAATATTTATATCTAGCAGATTGTCACTCAATAAATGCAACTAAGCTTTGAGTTACCTGCCCCAAAAACTTTAAAAAAAAATTACAGAAAAATATACTAGATTAACTTTAAAATGGTTTGATGCATCCATGATATTGTGACAAATCAACACTACAAAAAGTACCCTTACGACTTTTTCTATTGTATAAGTACCATTTTTTCCCAAACCATAAACATAAGGAATAAATAATTGAACTAAACTAAATCTCCTAGATCACACTTCTACTCTCATAGAATTTTTTTATTAAATTAAAAAAAAAATAGAAGTTAAACCTCACAAATAAAAAGGTATCAAATGCTTTCTAAACAAAGTTCAAGAGTATCAATTGTTGTTTTAAAAACTATTCATGCTTATCTTTATTTTTGTGTGAATAACAATTTTAATCTTCGTCTCCATACTTACTGAATATCTAAATTGCTGTATTTATTTCTATTACTTTTAGGATAACCAATTAAACTAGAATCTTCCCTGCACAGTTTTTATATATTCATAAAAAATTAATACTAATATAAAATAAAGAACATTTATTAATATCACATTAAATATAGTAAAAAAATATAAAAATTATAAATATAATACAAATTAACTTCTACTAAAGAAATAAAAAATATAAAAAATGAGAATAAAAAGATAAAAAAGATTAATAATAAATTATAAATTTATGAGCAGTATCTAGATTTAATTTAAAAAATTAAAATGAAATCTTTAACTAAAAATTTATTTATTATTATTATATAAACATAACAAATAAAAATATATGCGTGAATAAATATATATAAATACTATAATATTTATATTTATATAATTTTACGAGTATTCTTTCATTCCTGTTCAAATCCATCACACAAATACTTTTCGAATTTATTATAAATACTTTTTACAAAAGTTTAATAAATAAAAAATATATAATCATTCTACTAAATATGAGACTTTCATATTTAAACTTTTTTCCAAGTTTATGAAATGTGTTGGATCGTAAAACATTAGCGAAGAAACAATGCAAATATTTTTTTTTTTAAATATAAAGATGCTTTATAAGAAAAACTTAGTAGCCACACTAATGCAAGGAAGATTGATAGTTTAGGAGAAAAGAGACTTCAATAGATGTCGCTAACCGCTGTGGATCCAGCTTAGGTAGTGTTACTTACAGGAGCAAGATGGAATGACATAGTGCGTGTAAACAAATGTTTCATATGGTTGAAAATGCAAACTTAAACTAAAATTGAAATCCAAATCTATATATGCTATAATGAGGAGATAAACACGGGAAAACCACAACTCTGCGAATGATGCAGTTAAACAAAGGAAGCAATTTTAAAAAATGTAGTTAGGATTGTAGAATTTTCTCTAATATAAATGGATTTCTACCGTAATCATCAAGTGATTAAGAAAAATTGATAAGAAAATTTTTTAAGTTCTATAAAAATTAAGAGAAAAATAAACAATGTAGAAGAGGAACCAAACAATCAAGAGCATCAAAATTGAGAAATTACTTACTTAAAGAGGAATACAACAATTTGAGATAACACAATCTCTTGATCTGAAGACGGAATTGCAAGAACATTTTTGCTCAAAATGCTCTGAAGATAGAAACGTAAAAAAAGAGAGGACTAAATGCATCATGAGAATTGAAGAAGTTCAAAGAATATACCGAACAAACATCATAGAGAAAGAGAGGAAAATGAAGAAATTAGAAAAAAAAAAACAGATAACTAAAGATTAATCATAATTTAGTAAAATTTGTGAAGTGTTACCTGGATTATAAAAAAACCGTGGATAAATTAACTTTAATTTCATAAATCCCCATTAATCTCATTCTTCCCAATAATTTTAAAAAATATAGTTAATAAACTACAATTAAAAATAATATTTTTTACTAAATATACTAAAAAATGAAAAAAGATTAATAATAAGTAGTATCTAGATTTAATTTAAAAAATTAAAAAAAAATCTTTGACTGAAAATTTATCTATTATATTATTATTATTATTATATAAACATAATAAATATAAATATACATGAAAGTAAATGTATATAAATACTATAATATCTATAATTTTTACAGAAGTCCAATGAATAAAAATTCATAATCATCCCTACTAAATATGAGACTTCCATATTTAAGCTTTTTTCCAAGATTGTTTCTTGGGCTTCATTTTGAAGTCCAGTGGACTTCTGTCTCATTGAATGTTTTTTCTTGATAAATGAATAAAGTTAGATAGACAAATATTATTTTTATTTTTAAATTTTATAAAAAAACAATAAAAATAAAAAAATAATTTTTATTTATTTATATTTTTACTGTTTTATATAATTTTTTAAAATAAATAATAATAAAATAAAAATATTCTCAAAAAACAAACAAAAATAATGATACCTATAACATCTTCCCGCTGGCCCACCAGAAGCGTGGTAGGAGAAAAATTGTGAAATATATATATATATATATATATATATATATATATATATATATATATATGCCGCAACCGTAATTCCGACGAGACGACGAACTCGCTAAAATTTTGAAAATGAATTGATTTTTATTGTGGAGTCGCCACCAAATTTTTGTTTAAGGGAAAAAAAGATTTGGAAAAACCGGGTGAGATTTAGGTTCGGGATTCGGTTACGAGTGGGGAAGGTGTTAGGCACCCACTACTGTTCCGAAGAACAAGACTTAAATTGAGTGTGTGATTATTTGAAAATAGTTTGATCCCTTTTATTAGAGTGAAAATAAATACTTGATGGAGGTTAGCCTGACAGGACTTGATCCTGCTCCTACGTATTCCCCGGTGCAATGGGAAACTCAAGGCTTACGTAGTTCTGGTTTGATCCGAAGGCTTGACCTTCGAAAGTGTTTAATAGAATGTTTGAAACGTGCTTGAAGGCTTGACCTTCGGAGCTACTTGGAAAGTAATATTGGAAGATGGCTTGATTGTTTTGAATATATTTTAAGGAGAATCCTTAGTTCACATATGCACAGGATCCAAGACAACTACGCCTAGATCGGGATCCGTACGAATTCTAAACCCCGAACAGAAGAAAAAGCTACCAGTTCGTGCCTAGGGTTCGTCGCGTGAGACTTTAGGGATTCTAAAATGAAGTATTTATTGAAATTTTACAAAAGGATCTTCAGTCCACATATGCACAGGGTCCAAGACAACTACGACTGCACTTGGGACCCATATGAATTCCTAGGAAGCGAACAGCAGAAAAAGCTACCAGTTCATCCCTAGGATCCATTGCGTGAGACTTAAGACCGATAAGCTTGATTAAAAATGAAACGAAAGATTGATCTTGATTGATTTAAAAAAGAATTTGATTTGAATTTTCTTGATAAGAGTTTGTTTTGAAGATTTGATGGAAAGAGTTATATAGAGTGATGGGGAAATTCTTTTGGGGTTAGTTTTGTAACTATTAGGAATTTTGGGGCAATTTGGTAATTATTAGGAATTTTGGGACAATTTGATAATTAGTAGAAATTTCAATATTTATTTAGCAATTATGGAATTTTTATAAATTTAATTAGCAATTTTGGAATTTTTATGAATTTATTTGGTAAGGCTTGAGGAATATATCTGAAATTATTGGAAAAGGTTAGGGGTAGTTTGGTAATTGTACAGGCAGGGCAGTTTGGGAATTATTGCAAAAGATCAGGGGTAATTTGGTAATTGTACTGGCAAGGGCAGTTTGGGAATTACTGGAAAAGATCAGGGGTAATTTGGTAATTGTACTGGCCAGGGCAGTTTGGGAATTATTGCAAAAGATCAGGGGTAATTTGGTAATTGTACTGGCCAGGGCAGTTTGGGAATTACTGGAAAATGTTAAGGGTTGGCTTGCTTGGCTTGATTTTGGCTTATGGCTGAGTTCTATCTCCATCACGTGAGGCGCACATGTGAGGAAATTATGATTTGTAAAATTGTGAGAGGTAAGGATCGAACTCGTGTCTGGGAGGTCGTGGGCATCCAAAGCGTACGCCATGGATCAAGCATTGGATTATTGTCATTGTTACCTTTACTTTAACTTAACCTAGGTGCGAGGACGTGTGGTTTGCATGGGCTGAAGAAATCTTGGCAACATTCAAAAGTGATACTATTGCTACACGTTGAATAATGCATGGGGCATGCGTCGTATGTAAACTCGTCAAGGCTGTTATAGGATCATCAAGTTGACGATCATGTTGGGTTTTTCCACCCAGCTTGCTTGACACTTTCTCTTGTTGCCGCTTCTAATGAAACAATTGTTTGCTTCTTAAGACCACTCTCGTTCATGCAAGATGGACCTATATCCCTTGATAAACTGGCCATGCATTTGATACATATGATTCCTGTGCAACCTTTTTACACATGCTAAGGGATACGACAAGGTCAGGGACATTGGCTAATTTATGGCGTTCACCAACTATTACAACTTTGGTAAGCTCCTCGCTATTGCTTCAAGGTTGATTCTTATACTATTTGGGATAACCCACTTTAGACACGTACACTAGCAATAGTCACAATGATGTTCTTAGTGCACAAGAACATCTTCAGGAGTCCAAAGGCGAATGTAAAGCCCCTCATCGCCCCATACTCCCTCCCGCATCACTCTTTACACATGTCCTTCTATAGCCCTGTTACACTAACGTTGTGGGATACACAACTTACATATGATTTTTGTGGTGCGTTTAGTGGAGGTGAAAGAGGTCTAAAAAAAAACCCAACGGAGGCGGCCAAGAGTGAGCGTACATAATCCCCGGACTCGGCCGTCACTTACTTCTAGATTTCGAGCCCTCAAGAGACTTGTACCCACAATTTACCCAAAGACGGGAACGCGTCGTGCTTCCTTTCGAGTAATGGACGTCTTACCAACTTGCCTATGATCCCTAGCAATATGGTCGTGGTTTTAAGTAGAATAGTGCTTGTTTGTGAGTATACATGGCAACGGAGCTTGCTTGGTGTGGGGAGAGATGGATTGTTCTACTTAGGCACTCTTGACCTGGCCTCCTACGAATATCGTGATCGCATACGGGGGAGGCTTCCCTATTGATCCCTCCTGAAATTACTCTAGGGCACTGACTTAAAGGCAGTGCATTCGCTTCAAAACCACTATGACTAGTGGAGATCGTGAAGAAATCATTCTTCTAAGGAGCATGGTGTCTTTTTGTTTCCAACACATCCATCCATGCAAACGTTGGGCATTGGCTAGATTCGAGTAGATGATTCAAAGAAGTCACCATTGTTGACATCGACCTCCGAGGAAACTCCTCAAAATTGACCCAGCCTCTCGTGCCAATCTACCCTTGAGGCTCTCACTTTAATACTTTATTATAGAATATTTAGATATCAAGAGTGGGTTAAGAATTAGACAATCAAGACGTTATCAAGATTTCTCAAACATCAATTCTACAAATAGAATTTCTTAAAGATCATCACGATCGTATGTGGATTCAAGATCGAGCAAAGGTTAAGACGAGCTTTATAAAGCTGGTAAATCGATTTAGCATGGCGGTGATTGACAGTGTTCCTCTCTATTCGACGCTCCTCTAATTGCAAGAACGCATATAACACACAAAGGAAACGATTCATATGAATTAAAAAGAACCCGAAAGCACTAATGTGAGGCTTTTTAAAAGATTGATGCGAGATGTTCAATGATGATCGTTGAGGGTGAGAATTACCCCAAGAAGACGAGGTGAACCTTGGTTACTTTTCTCTATCCGTGCAAGTGTCCCAAGAATCTCCGGAGTTCTCCCCTTCGTGTTCGGGCCGTAGTTGGTTATGGAGCTTTTCCCGAGAACACTCAAGACTAGTCCTTCTCCCTGCACCTCCTTTGGTCTCCTCCCTCCTTTTTGAAGAATTTTCACACACAAAAAAGAAAACCAAGCCCGGAAACCAGGACCCCTCTTTTTTTTTTTGGATAAATTCTCGATCAAATTGGAGAAGAGGAAATTTTTCCCCCAAGACCGATCAAGAGTCCCCCTATACATTCGTTTTTTTTTTCGGCTTTTTTTCGTTATTTTTCGTTAAAAACCCTTTTCCGCTTTTTTTCAGTTTATTTTGTTGTTTTGTTTTGTTTTTTTTTATTTTTTTGTATTTCTGTTTTTATTATTTTTATTTTTCTTCAAATTTTTAATTTTTTTCTTTTTCGATTTTGAATTTTTTTTATTTCCTTTTCTTTTCCTTTACTCAGATTTTCTTATTAACTTTTTAGATTTTAAATTTTTTATATGTTTATTTAATTGATTATTATTATTTTATTTTATTTTCCAGATTTTTTATTAATTTTCTAAATTCAGATTTTCAATTTCTTATTTTTCTATATTTGTTAAAATTTTGTTTTGTTTTGATTTTAAAATCTTGTTGCCTTCTCAACTCTTTTTAAAACTTTTTATTATTTTTCTCAAGAATTCTATTTTTGATTATATATTACATATTTTCCTTTTTCTTCTTTTTTTTTTTTACATTTTTTATTAACTTTTCAGATTTTAAAATTTTTTATTTAATTTTAAATTCTGATTTTATTTTTAAATTTGAAATTTTCTTATTTTTTAGTTTGTTATTTAAATTAGTATTAGTTTCTTGATTAATTAATTTTAAAATGTGACCTCGGACATAAGTGGGTGTTTACAGTTTGCCCCTCTTTACTTATTTTCCTACCCGATAATGTGAGAAATGATTCTCTGAATTATCGAGGTAGGAAATGAGTAAAGACGTGAACACCTTATGTCCGAGGTGGTTTTTGAAGAAGTCCGAGCAGCACTAGAAGCCTTGAGCTTAAAACGGACCCCATAGATGCCTGGGGGGGCGATGGTTGAATGACCTTACCACCAGGTGCCGATAGGGTTTAAATATACAAAGTGGGATGGCATAGCCTAAGTAGGCTGAAATGAGGAAGGGCTTATTAGAACATGTGGAATGTACGGGGATTGCTTGTTTAGGACAAGCAAAATGAAATGAAAATAGCCTGTTAAAATGGGCAAAGTAGAAGAGAATGGCCTGTTAAGACAAGCTCACTGGAGTGGAAAGGGCCTGTTTGAGGCAGGGAAACGTGCAAAAACTAAAAGTAAGGTATGTACAAGGTGGCCTGACACTATAGGCCAGAGTGCAGAAAAGAAAACTTTAATATGCAGAAAGGGAAACTTGATGGTGGCCTGACACTATAGGCCGTGATGCAGAAAACTAAATTTCATGAGGCCTGACAACATAGGCCATGATGCAAAAATGTAAACTTAATGGTGACCTGACACTATAGGCCATGATGCAGAAATTTAAACTTGATGGTGACCTGACAACATAGGCCATGATGCAGAGAAATAAACTTGAGGAGGCCTGACAACATAGGCCAAGGTGCAGAAAAATAAACTTGATGAGGCCTGACAACATAGGCCATGATGCAGAAAAGTAAACTTAATGAGGCCTGACAACATAGGCCAAGGTGCAGAAAAGTAAACTTGATGAGGCCTGATAACATAGGCCAAGGTGCAGAAAAATAAACTTGATGAGGCCTGACAACATAGGCCAAGGTGCAGAAAAATAAACTTGATGAGGCGACAACACAGCCAAGGTGCAGAAAAGTAAACTTGATGAGGCCTGACAACATAGGCCAAGGTGCGGAAAAGTAAACTTGATGAGGCCTGACAACATAGGCCAAGGTGCAGAAAAGTAAACTTGATGAGGCCTGACAACATAGGCCAAGGTGCAAAAAAATAAACTTGATGAGGCCTGACAACATAGGCCAAGGTGCAGAAAAGTAAACTTGATGAGGCCTGACAACATAGGCCAAGGTGCAGAAAAGTAAACTTGATGAGGCCTGACAACATAGGCCAAGGTGCAGAAAAATAAACTTGATGAGGCCTGACAACATAGGCCAAGGTGCAGAAAAGTAAACTTGATGAGGCCTGACAACATAGGCCAAGGTGCAGAAAATAAATCCTTGAGGAGGCCCGACAACATAGGCCGGTGAACAAGAATGCAAAGATGCATGCTTTAGGCCCGACAATATAGGCCATTGGAGCAAGAATGCAAAAGATGCAATGCTTTAGCCCGACAATATAGGCCAGTGAGCAAGAGTGTAAAGATGCAATGCTATGGCCTGAAAACATAGGCCAGTGAATGAATGATGTATTCTACCTTGCGCTTGAAAGTTTTTTTTTTTTGGCACTTGATGATTATTTTTTAGGCGGCTTGGGCAACCATTTTGCCCAAGCTTTGGAAATTTCTTGATAACCGAGAGATGTCGTGTTGAAAGAATTTTGGGCCAACGTTTTTGCCCGGTTTCAAGGGTTTCAATGAGCTTGACTTTTTTTTTTCGGGCAACCTTGCCCTATTGAACTCAATTGGAGTTGTGGAATTGAGATTGCCTCAACTTGGACTTTCTCTGCATGTTTTCCCGGTACTTGAACTTGAATTTAAATCTTTCTGGGCAAATGTTTGCCCCAATTTGGACTTGATCCAGAATCTGAGGATGAACTCAAATTGAGCTTTTGTGGGCAAGCGTTTGCCCCAGTTTGAACTCCATTTAGAGGATGGCCTCAAAGTGGATGGTGTGAGCAGATGTTTGCCACAGTTTGATTCTTCTGATGTTGAGGAATTGAGGATTGCCTCAACCTGAATTTTCCGGGGAAAATGTTTGCCCGGTCTTGTTTTTTGGTTCGAATTTGAGGATGACTTCAAATCGATCTTGTGGGCAAAAGCTTTTTGATTTGATCTTGACTGAGAGTTTGAGGATAACCTCAAATTAAATCTTGTTGGGCAAGCTTTTGCCCCAGTTTAAGCTTGATTCAGTTTTAATTATGACTTATTCGGGCAATTTTACCTGGATCTTAATTAATTTCGAAAAGTGAGTTATGAAATGCTTGAATGAAAAGATGCTTATGTGCTGTTTGAATAAATGAAGAGAATATGGTATTTGTGATGCTTGAATGAATGCAGAAATGATGCGGGGTTCTCATTTTGCTGCTTGAAATAATTTTTGATGAAACAAATGTCATGGGATGAATGCAAACCATGAAATAGTGTAAAACTTTTGTTACTCTTGATTTTTTTTATTTTTGTCACATTCTTCCTCGACAACCCTATAGCTGGTGTGACAGGAATCAAAAATCAAGACGAGCTAGATTGACTTAAGTTCGGTGTTTTGGTCAATCTCTTGGCTTCTGATCAGCTTTGGAACTTTCTTTTCCAAGATCTTCGAGATCCAACAATGGTCACAGATTGAATGATACACACCTCCTTTGTTTTGGTGGCTTCGTGGCTGGTAGGACGATGAATCTTTGGGAAACAATCCTATCGCGTTGCAATGGTCAAGGATTCATCCGACTTGTCATAACTTTTCAAAATTAATCCTTTTTATTTTTACATTTTTTACATCTCCTTGGCATGTGCGCTATTGAGGTGTGCGAAATGGTTTATGGATGGTTAATGAAAAGTATAGAGAAAGTTTGCAAAGGATGTTTGAGGTAGTGTTTGAAAAGAAAAAATGACAAAAGGTGTAGGTTTAATTGCCCAAATGACACCTTTTGATGAAGAATGTCAGTGCTGCTTTTCATAATCTTGATTGTCAAATTGACCAAACTTGAGAAATGGAAAAATTTTGCCCCAGTTTTAGGAACACATGAGGTGCAGAAATGTCATGTTGTCTTGGGATTCCTGGATTGACCTTAATTTTTGCCTGGGTTGTTCTTTTGAGTTTTCAACTCCACAGAGTCTTTCGCTTCGCCTCTAACTTTTGCCTAGGTCGCCCTTACGGGTTTTCGACCTAGCGGGCTTTTGTTTGATTATGCCCTAACTTTTGCCTAGGTCTTTTGAAGATTGTTGACCTAGCGGCCTTCGCTTGATTGCGCCTAACTTTTTGCCTAGGTCGCCTTGATTGTTGACCTAGCGGGCCTTTTGCTTGATTGCGCCCTAACTTTTGCCTAGGTCGCCCTTATGTTTTCGACCTAGCGGGCCTTTTGCTCGGTTGTGTTCCAACTTTTGCCTAAGTCGTTCTTGGAGGATTGCCGACTTAGCGGGCTTTTTGTTTGATCGTGCCCTAACTTTTGCCTAGGTCGCCCTTACGGGTTTTCGACCTAGCGGGCCTTTTTTGCTTGGTTTGTGCCCTAACTTTTGCCTAGGTCTCTTTTGAAGATTGTTGACCTAGCGGGCCTTCTGCTTGATTGCGCCCTAGCTTTTGCCTAGGTGCTCTTTGATGATTGTAGACCTAGCGGGCTCTTTATATGATCCTGACTTTTGCCTGAATTGTTGTTGTAAACCGGCAAGACCTTTTTCTAATCGTGACTTTGTCAATCATTATTTTGAACTTTAACCCTACTTTTGCCTGGATTCTTTTAGCTTTTAATCCAGCGGGTTTCTCTTCTTCTTGAATTTCATGTTTTGACCTTAATTTTGCCTGGATTATTATTTTTTACTTTAATCCAGCAGGTCCTCTTCTTTTCCTTGAATTTTGAATTTTGACATCGACCTTGCCAAGGTCATCTTGGTTTCTAATTCAGCGGATCCTTTCTTGCATCCCTAAATTTTGCCTGGATTTAGACTTGATTCCAGCGGGATGTTTTATTTGACAAGACACTTTGAATAGGGATCTAGAATCCCTGGTTGTTTATTCTACTTCCTCATTGGGCTTTTTCTTTGAGCTTGATTAATCTGACTTTCAAGATTACTCATTACAGCACTAGCATCCTCACCAATTGGTATTTTATTGTTTGGGTATAGGGTTAAGAAGTGGGTTGAAGAGATAAAAGAATGGTAAATTTTTAGAAGTAAAGCTAAAATGTAAAGCACGTGCTCAAGAGATATGAAAAATGTAATTTTGTATTTATTCATTGCTGTTTATTTACAAAAGATTTACTTTGAAAAGTACGACAATTTCTGGATGAATATCCTCAATAGCTTGACTTGTGCGAGGCAGCTTATTGTGTTGCTCCTATTTCTTAGCCAGTGGATGAGCTCTCATGATTCGGCGCTTGGATTAGGAGCGATCTTCTCAAAATCTAGCCGTTTAGCATCGATTAGGCTTTGCACCTTGCGTTTCAGGACCTGGCAGTTTTTTGTTGAATGACCAATGTACCCCGCATGGTAGCCACATATGGCATTGGCATCGTACCATTTAGGGTATGGTGGTTCTTGAGGTTTCAGCGGGTATGGAACCACTAGAGAGTTCTCGATTAGCTGAGGTAGCAGCTCAGTGTAGGTCATTGGAATTGGATCAAACTGGATAGGATCTTTCTCCTTTTTCTGATTTTGGCTAGAATTTGAGCTCCTGGCTTGTATTTGGACCGTGTATGGTGTGGGCGGTCGGGTTTGCGTTGGATAAGGATATGGTGTGTAAGGTGTGTATGGTGTATACCGTCCTTGACCGAAGCTACATTATAAGCGCATCTCCCTCTCTTCTTTCGTAGAAGGCATCAACGTCCTTGTGGCGTTGTGCATGATTTTTCTCGACGCATGCCACCCTCGATCCTTTCTCCAATGATGACGACATCGGAGAAGCTAGAAGTTATAATGTTCGACCATCTTGTCGTAGAAAGGATCTTGGAGTGTGTCAATGAATGTGCCGACCAGCCTCTTTCTGATAACGGAGGTTGTACTTGAGCGGCTAACTCCTCCATCTTGGAGCATACCGGCGAAAAGGTCTCATCCCCTTTCTTGGCCATATTTTGGAGTTGGGTTCGATCAGGAGCCATCTCCAGGTTGTACTGATATTGTTTGAGGAAGGCGTCAGCCAGATCCCTCCATGAATGGATGTGGGTCCGTTCTAGCTGTGTGTACCAGGTTGCAGCTGCCCCTGTTAAGCTGTCTTGAAAAAAATGGATAAGCAGCTTCTCATCGTAAGTACATGCAGACATCTTTCTACAGTACATAGTCAAATGTTTCTTTGGACAATTGTTCCTTGGTATTTTTCAAATTCGGTGGACCTTGAATTTTGAGGGATGACCACATCTGTACTAAGCACAAATCGATGCATCTTTGGCTTCATAAGCGTTTCCCTCAATTGCCCGGATCCTGTCCTCTAGACCCTTCCATTTTTCTGTATCTTCACTTGAAGGAGGGTTTGGGTTTCCCCTTGGCATGTGGTGATGGTGATAAGACGGTATGTATATAGGGTGCGGCCCTTGGGTGAACATAGAATGCGTTCCTCCAACGGTTGTTTGGTAAGCTTGTGAAGTGGTATTTGGAGGTAGGTTATGTGTTTGGGTTTGTGTTTGGGCTTGTGTTTGGTTGTATGAAGGTGCATGCCCATGAGGAAACCCATAATGAACTCCTTCGGTTGGCGGAGGCATAGTTGATGGTGAAGGGTTTTGTGGAGTGAACCCAGGAGGATATGACGGTCCCGTGGGTTCTCGAGAGATTCCTTCGTTTTGACAATTGGATGGCCTCCATCGCCTTGGCCATCGCTCCTTTAGAGTCTTGACCTCATTTCTCAGTTCCTCATTTTGTCTCTCCAGCTCATCCATGATTCTTGATTGTGTACGAGTCCTATAAGGATGTAGAGGAAGCTGTGTTTCTCCAATTTTCTGTTAGAGTTAAAAATTAATTTTTTGTGAAATAATTTGAATGCAAAAATCATGAATGATAAAGATGTTGGGGTAAAATGAGTATGTGGATGAAAAATGATTTTTTTTTTATGATCTATGAATGAATAAATGAATCAATGCTATGTGCAAATAATTTTAAGAGATTTGAAGTTTGACTATTTGAAAATAAACCAGAGTTTCTTTATTTGTTCTTAGTAATTTTTGTGTTTTATGAGTTTTGGTGTTTTTTATATTTTATTAAAAACCTTTGATGGTGTTTGAAAAGGGTTTGTTAAAATTTTCCAAAAAGCATTTTTAGGTTTTCGAAATCTCATTTTCTATCTATTGAATCTTTTTATTTTCAGTATTTTCAAAAGATTATCTTTCTAATTCTTCCTATTTTTAAGACATCCTTTTAAGTTTTCTTTGGAATATTTTCAATATTTTCAAAATATATTTTCTCTAGAAGTTTTTATTTGAATTTTTCTTGACTTTTGATCTTGATTTGGAATTTTGTATCTCCCCGATTTTAGCTTTTGGCTTCCTTTTACTGCTTTATATTGTTTGGTTCAAATAGGTGCATGTGAGCGGTGAACCTTGTATCTTGAAAAAGGTGTGTGTGCCCTCTTTGCTTCTTATGTGGGTTACCTGTCCTAAGGATCTATGGCCTTTTATATGAACCTCTCAAAGGTGGTTTGTAATCCTGGGGTGTTGAGGTCACTAGAGCCAAGTTCCGCCTGTAATGCTTGCCACAAAAAAAAAGCTACCAGTTGTAGGGCATTACAAATAGGACGCACTCTAGCTGGGATTTTCGTGATAGTCAAACAGGACGTAAGCCCCAAAGTGACACCACTAGATCCCTCTAGTCCTAGGTTGCACTCAGACCCGGGTATAGGGCCCCACTCATGATAAATGCATATGTAATGTATGAGGGCACACAAGTAATTGGGATACTTGCAATTGGGGAAATTGTACAGATATATATTGCAATTTATGATTCATCTATCCTAGGGTTGTACAAAGAATAGACAAACAAACAACAGATAAATAAACAAGTAAATGGATCGTGCAAATAAAAGGGAAAGGGATCAATATATGACACACTCAATCAAACAAAGCTTGACTCTCTTAAAATTTCAAAGGAAGTCGCCATCCTCCGCAACCGTAATTCCGACGAGACGACGAACTCGCTAAAATTTTGAAAATGAATTGATTTTTATTGTGGAGTCGCCACCAAATTTTTGTTTAAGGGAAAAAGATTTGGAAAAACCCTGGGTGAGATTTAGGTTCGGGAGTCGGTTACGAGTGGGGAAGGTGTTAGCACTCCCACTCGCCCTTCCTCAAGAACAGCATTCTTAAATTGAGTGTGTGATTATTTGAAAATAGTTTGATCCCTTTTATTAGAGTGAAAATAAATACTTGATGGAGGTTAGCCTGACAGGACTTGATCCTGCTCCTACGTATTCCCCGGTGCAATGGGAAACTCAAGGCTTACGTAGTTCTGGTTTGATCCGAAGGCTTGACCTTCGAAAGTGTTTAATAGAATGTTTGAAACGTGCTTGAAGGCTTGACCTTCGGAGCTACTTGGAAAGTAATATTGGAAGATGGCTTGATTGTTTTGAATATATTTTAAGGAGAATCCTTAGTTCACATATAAGGATCCAAGACAACTACGCACAGATCGGGATCCGTACGAATTCCTAAACCCGAGCAATTATAAAAAGCTACCATTCGTGCCTAGGGTTCGCCGCGTGAGACTTTAGGGATTCTAAAATGAAGTATTTATTGAAATTTTACAAAGGATCTTCAACATATGCATGTGGTCCAAGACAACTACGATCGACTTGGGACCCATATGAATTCCTAGGAAGCGAACATGAAAAAAGCTACTAGGTTCATCCCTAGGATCCATTGCGTGAGACTTAAGACCGATAAGCTTGATTAAAAAATGAAACGAAAGATTGATCTTGATTGATTTAAAAAGAATTTGATTTGAATTTTCTTGATAAGAGTTTGTTTTGAAGATTTGATGGAAAGAGTTATATAGAGTGACGGGAAATTCTTTTGGGGTTAGTTTTGTAACTATTAGGAATTTTGGGGCAATTTGGTAATTATTAGGAATTTTGGGACAATTTGATAATTAGTAGAAATTTCAATATTTATTTAGCAATTATGGAATTTTTATAAATTTAATTAGCAATTTTGGAATTTTTATGAATTTATTTGGTAAGGCTTGAGGAATATATCTGAAATTATTGGAAAAGGTTAGGGGTAGTTTGGTAATTGTACAAGAAAGGGCAGTTTGGGAATTATTGCAAAAGATCAGGGGTAATTTGGTAATTGTACTGGCAAGGGCAGTTTGGGAATTACTGGAAAAGATCAGGGGTAATTTGGTAATTGTACTGGCCAGGGCAGTTTGGGAATTATTGCAAAAGATCAGGGTAATTTGGTAATTAACTTGGCGAGCAGTTTGGGAATTACTGGAAAATGTTAAGGGTTGGCTTGCTTGGCTTGATTTTGGCTTATGGCTGAGTTCTATCTCCATCACGTGAGGCGCACATGTGAGGAAATTATGATTTGTAAAATTGTGAGAGGTAAGGATCGAACTCGTGTCCGGAGGTGGGCATCGAGCGCCATTTGGATCAAGCATTGGATTATTGTCATTGTTACCTTTACTTTAACTTAACCTAGGTGCGAGGGCGTGTGGTTTCTGCGGCTGAAGAAATCTTGGCAACATTCAAAAGTGATACTATTGCTACGTTGAATAATGCATGGGGCATCGTCGTATGTAAACTTCGTCAAAATTTGTTATAGGATCATCAAGTTGACGATCATGTTGGGTTTTTCCACCCAGCTTGCTTGACACTTTCTCTTGTTGCCGCTTCTAATGAAACAATTGTTTGCTTCTTAAGACCACTCTCGTTCATGCAAGATGGACCTATATCCCTTGATAAACTGGCCATGCATTTGATACATATGATTCCTGTGCAACCTTTTTACACATGCTAAGGGATACGACAAGGTCAGGGACATTGGCTAATTTATGGCGTTCACCAACTATTACAACTTTGGTAAGCTCCTCTGCTATTGCTTCAAGGTTGATTCTTATACTATTTGGGATAACTGACTTTGTGACACAGACACTAGCAATAGTCACAATGATGTTCTTAGTGCACAAGAACATCTTCAGGAGTCCAAAGGCGAATGTAGCAAAAGCCCCTCATCGCCCCATACTCCCTCTGCATCACTCTTTACACATGTCCTTCTCTATAGCCTGGTGCAATTACCCCCTGCGTTGTGGGATACACAACTTACATATGATTTTTGTGGTGCGTTTAGTGGAGGTGAAAGAGGTCTAAAAAAACCCAACGGAGGCGGCCAAGAGTGAGCGTACATAATCCTGGACTCAGTCGTCACTTACTTCTAGATTTCGAGCCTCTAGAGACTTGTACCCACAATTCTACCCAAAGACAGGAACGCGTCGTGCTTCCTTTCGAGTAATGGACGTCTTACCAACTTGCCTATGATCCCCTAGCAATATGGTCGTGGTTTTAAGTAGAATAGTGCTTGTTTGTGAGTATACATGGCAACGGAGCTTGCTTGGTGTGGGGAGAGATGGATTGTTCTACTTAGGCACTCTTGACCCAGTCTCCTACGAATATCAGATCGCACATACGGGGGAGGCTTCCCTATTGATCCCTCCTTGAAATTACTCTAGGGCACCTGTACTTAGTGAGGTGCATTCGCCCAAAAACCACTATGACTAGTGGAGATCGTGAAGAAATCATTCTTCTAAGGAGCATAGTGTCTTTTGTTTCCAACACATCCATCCATGCAAACGTTGGGCATTGGCTAGATTCGAGTAGATGATTCAAAGAAGTCACCATTGTTGACATCGACTCGAGGAAACTCTCAAAATTGACCCAGTCTCTGTGCCAATCTACCCTTGAGGCTCTCACTTTAATACTTTATTATAGAATATTTTAGATATCAAGAGTGGGTTAAGAATTAGACAATCAAGACGTTACTCAGTACTTCTCAAACATCAATTCTACAAATAGAATTTCTTAAAGATCATCACGATTGCATGTGGATTCAAGATCGAGCAAAGGTTAAGACGAGCTTTATAAAGCTGGTAAATCGATTTAGCATGACAGTGATTGACAGTGTTCCTCTCTATTCTACGCTCACTCTAATTGCAAGAACGCATATAACACACAAAGGAAACGATTCATATGAATTAAAAGAACCTGAAAGCAGCTAATGTGAGGCTTTTAAAAGATTGATGCAGATGTTCAATGATGATCGTTGAGGGCCAGAGAATTACCCAAGAAGACGAGGTGCTAACCCTTGGTTACTTTTCTCTATCTCGCAGCAAGTGTCCCTAAGAATCTCCGGAGTTCTCCCTTCTCGTGTTCGGGCCGTAGTTGGTTATGGAGCTTTTCCCCAGAACACTCAAGACTAGTCCTTCTCCCCCAGACCTCCTTTGGTCTCCTCCCTCCTTTTTGAAGAATTTTCACACACCAAAAAGAAACCAAGCCTGAAACCAGGACCCCTCTTTTTTTTTGGATAAATTCTCAGATCAAATTGGAGAAGAGGAAATTTTTCCCCAAGCCAGGCATCAAGAGTCCCCCCCTATACATCTCGTTTTTTTTTTTTCAGTTTTTTTCGTTATTTTTCTGTTAAAAAACCCTTTTCCGTTTTTTCAGTTTATTTTGTTGTTTTGTTTTGTTTTTTTTTTATTTTTTTGTATTTCTGTTTTTATTATTTTTATTTTTCTTCAAATTTTTAATTTTTTCTTTTTCAGATTTTGAATTTTTTTATTTCCTTTTCTTTTCCTTTACTCAGATTTTCTTATTAACTTTTTAGATTTTAAATTTTTTATATGTTTATTTAATTGATTATTATTATTTTATTTTATTTTCCAGATTTTTTATTAATTTTCTAAATTCAGATTTTCAATTTCTTATTTTTCTATATTTGTTAAAATTTTGTTTTGTTTTGATTTTAAAATCTTGTTGCCTTCTCAACTCTTTTAAAACTTTTTATTATTTTTTCTCAAGAATTCTATTTTTGATTATATATTACATATTTTCCTTTTTCTTCTCTTTTTTTTTTTTACATTTTTTATTAACTTTTCAGATTTTAAAATTTTTTATTTAATTTTAAATTCTGATTTTATTTTTAAATTTGAAATTTTCGTATTTTTTAGTTTGTTATTTAAATTAGTATTAGTTTCTTGATTAATTAATTTTAAAATGTGACCTCGGACATAAGTGGGTGTTTACAATATATATATATATCATGGGCTAGACATTGAATGATTAATGTCTCATTTGCTAAATTACGTAAGAGCTTTCCTCACTGTTTACAAAGATACAAATAAAATTTATTTAATTATGATGTGTTAAAAAATTTATGAAATATGTTAAAAAAGAATATATCCATAATTAATTCTAGGTAATAATAATAAAAAAGTACTTAACAACTAATCATACACAAAGTAAAATAATTTTTTTTTTCAACAAAAATCTTTCTTCATAATCACTTGGAGCCAATTCTAAAAATCAATGATAACAAAAAATTAAACAAATATTTTTAGGGGAGCAGGTTAAAAGAATTGCATACATATTCACGACGGGCATGCATTACAAATGGTCAAGACAGAGTGCTGCTTTGCCTACTAATTCGCGCTAAGATGAAGGAGAACCTGAAACCCGAGCCAAAATTTCAAAATTCATTCTCGTCCTTCCTTTTACAAATTGATTTTAACAAAATTGTAACAACTTCCTTTCTCTCTCACATCTCCACCACAGGTTCCCATAACTTCTCTCTTAACCAAACCGCATAAATACCCTCCCCCAACTCAAACCAATTCGTCGCATTCTCTCATTACCCCAGGGTGTTCTCATAACTAATTAAAAAGTCACAAACACAACAACAACACAAAATAATGGCACGTCAGGTATTTGCTGTTGCTCTCCTTTTGGTAGCCATCATTGGTGCGGCCATGGCTAGCGAAGCCCCATCACCATCACAATCACCTGAGTCATCACCATCACCTAAGTCATCAGCATCACCTAAATCATCGCCAGCACCATCAGCATCACCTAAATCATCTCCAGCACCATCAGCATCACCAAAAGCCCCATCATCATCACCAAAAGCCCCATCTCCATCACCAAAAGCCCCATCTCCATCACCAAAGGCACCAACATCCTCTCCTCAGGCCTCATCTCCCACCCCATCATCTTCTGAATCTCCCGCCTCTTCCCCAGCTGAGGAGGAAAAGCCTTCATCTCCACCTGCCCCTGGCAGCGATCCCACTGAACTCGGTGCTCCCGTTCCCGCTCCTGGTGATGAGCCTGAGGCTGCTGATACACCTGCTTCATATGAAGACCACAAAAACGGTGCTTCTTCACTCAAAGTTTCCGCTGTTGTTGTTGCTGCTGTTGCTGGTGTCTTCGCCTTCTAAGTTAATTCTTTTGCGCTTTCACGGATGTGTTGTACTGTACTGCACCTTGTGTGCTATCTTGTGTTTGTGACATGAACGTGCATCATTGAATGAATTATCTTTTACACGTTGACATTTTTACGTTAATTTTTTTTTTGACAAATAATCATTTATATAAGTTTATCAACAAAGTTCAGGGTCGATAGTTATATTCCTTAATTTAAAGAGTTCGAATTATGACCATTTATATGGACAAAACTTTGTTAAAATAAGGTAAATACACTGATAACTTTTAAACCTAACAGCAAGTTTCCGATTAGTTATTGGAATAGCTTTATTTATATACACACAGAAAAGTACATTCAACCAAATTATTACTAATAATAAGGATTAATTTGATTCCTTTATTGAAACAGTTAGGCTTAGCTAGGGGCACTTCCAGGCTTATTTTATATGCTGGGGAGTTTCGGGTGTTTGGTTTGCATAAAAATCAGTTTTAAATTAATTTTATTAGCGTTTCTGAAATATAGTTTCAAAGGGATCGGAGGTAACAATGCCGAAATCAAAACCAACAATTTTTTAATTGATGGAATAAATTTACACGTATGAAGTGGTAGATTACTCCAAAATTGACCTAATGGAGAGTACGTATGTATAGGGTGAACTTCGCTAATTAGTTGAGATAGTTGATCGCAAGCTATTGTTAGGGATTTGACACTTTATATTACTGGCTAATGATCCATGTAATGCATGGTTTATAATTATAATATAGATATATAAAATCTTTAAATATAATTATAATAATAATAATAATAATAATAATAATAATAATAATAATAATAATAATAATAATAAAACATTCAGAGAATGAAATGATTGTAAATAATAAAAATTTTAATTTTAAAAAAATTAAGATAAACTATAATAATTATGAAATATTGGAAATTAAGTATATAATATGGGAAAGAAATAATTTTAAAATAATATAGATATTTATCCAAATGTTATATATATTATTTTGATATATTATATTACAATTATCAATTTTAAAAAAATATTTTTAAAAATTATTCTTATTTTTATTTGGACAAGTGATTTATAATTTATTAACCATTTAAAATTTTGATTTTAAAATATTAATTTAATTTAAATTTAAATTTTGATATATTATAATAAATTTAAATATATATTTTTATAAACTATTATATATATATATATATGTATGTATATATATTATTTTGAGATATTATATTACAATTATCAATTTTAAAAAAATATTTTTAAAAATTATTCTTATTTTCATTTGGACAAGTGATTTATAATTTTTTAACCATTTAAAATTTTGATTTTAAAATATTAATTTAATTTAAATTTTATTATTGATATATTATAATAAATTTAAATATATATTTTTACAAACTAAATCTTAAGATTATAATAATCTTAATTGATACTAATTTAAATTTTGATAACAAATCAATAAAAATTATATTATGATTTTAATATTTTATATCTTTAATTTTAATAATTCTATCTATTTTATTTTATATTAATATAATATAAAATTTATTATTAATAATAAAAGTATTTAACAATAATAAAATATATACTATTTTTTAAATTTATTTATTTTTCATAAATTTTATTTAATTTTAAAATTACTAGTACAATTCATGAGTAGTATACTAGCTAATATGTATTTAATGTTTTTCTCCTTGTATTACAAATATTTATTATATAATTTAGATATCAACATAATTTTATTTTTTATGTAATAAATTTTTGTATAAATTAAAAATTAATAAAACATTATCTATATAATTTAAATATTAATATTTCTTTATATAAAATCATTCTTATTGAATAAGAACAAATAATATCACATGTTAAAATTAATAAATAATATTTTTATAATATTTTATCAAAAATAAATTTTATCAATTTAGTTATTAAATTTAAAGTTATTTTAAAATAAAATTAACTTTACAAATTTTAAATATTTTAATCTCTAAACATTTAGATCTATTTGTAGGTATGATGTAAGCTAATGAGAGGTCTTAGGTTTAAATTTTAATAATACAATTATGTTAAATATTTGGAGGAAAAGTTTAGATATTTAAATTAAATTTAAGAGTTTAAAAGTAATTTTTTTATAGGGAAAAAGATAAAAAAAATATCAAAGTCTAACAAAAGAAATGTAAAAAGAGTTAGTAAATAATTAATAAGATATTCGTAGAAGAAGATGTTTCAAAATATAAAATTATATGTCTTAGTCACTTCAAGTTTAAATAAAAATCATCATAAAAATTATCTTACTAATAAGATATTTGTAGAGGAAGATGTTTCAGAATACAAAATTATATGTCTTAGTCACTTTAAGTTTAGATAAAAAATCATCATAAAAATTATCTTTCTTAAAGTGTGATGAAGGAAGATATTCAAGTTTTAGTGATGAAAATTTTGAATTTGATTTATTATGGTATTATATTTGTGAAATTTAACAACATTATCATTGGCGAGGTTGATTACTTCTATACAGTCTGTCCACCAAGTAACCATTTTATAACTTTCTTACTAAGCTAAATGAAGACCATTTAATAAAGGAAGAAACTTAGCAAGAATATTATCATAATGACCAATATGGTTATGGAAGTCCCTGATTAAACCTCCAAAATCATCAATCTCAGGATTACTTTACACACTCCCATCAACATTAAAGGTTAGTATATTAGGGGAAGGAGACAACCACTACATCAAGAAAGGAGGCTGAACTCTAGAGGTAAAAGAACCATTCATCAACATGAAGTCTTTCTTTAAACAAAAAATAGATTGAATGATATTGGACAAAGAGTTGAAGGTGCTAGCTATAACTTCAAAATTTCATTCATGTCAAACCTACCATAAGGTTGAAATAAAGGAGTTTCTTATAAGATTCATAAAATGAATGATTCATGTGGTAGGATCATTTATATATTAGAAAATTATGAAAGGTAAAAAATCTCTTGGCTTCCCAAATTCGCATTGAATGAGTACAATCTCTAATGTACTGCAATATGTCCTCATCATGGATTCGACAATAATAACACATGGGATACTAAGCAATATGTCGTTGGAATTGGACATCATTAGGAAAAATATCATTATGGAAGACAAGCCAAAGAAAAAACTAGACCTTTTCTGGGATTAGCAACTTTCTAAGCTAATTCCACTTCTTATCTTGAATTAAGGGAGTGGGATGTCAAGACTGAATTAGCTAGCAGTAACCCTCCTTAATTGAGTAGATACCTTTCAAAGGATGGTCACTTAGAAAAATTCTAAAATTTTTTAGTTGGTTTTGAATATCTTTAGGTAAAAACATGTATAACTAATGCAACTTGAAAGATGAACCATCTCAAACATCCTTGATGGATAATTAAGAATCATGAATATGGACATAGGAGACTAACTCAGCAAGAGTTTTAGAGCCAAACCAATGATAAAAGAAAAAAGAGTTGTGGCCATTTCCAACCTTGATAGTGAAGCCATTCATAAGGTTTCCAATAGCTAATTGTAAAGAATTTTAAAAATTGGACCCTATCTTCTTATGTTGATAAATAATATGACCATTGACATTATATTTATGACTGATAACTTCAACCCATAATTTTTTCTTTTGATGAATGAATTGCCAAATAAGTTTACCTATCAAAGCAATATTCATGTCATGATATTTTCTAAGATTGAGGCCTTCTACATTTTTTGTTGTAGTAATGATGTCCCAATTAATAAGGTGAATTCCATAACTATTATTAGAAGACCAAATAAAATCTTTAGATGTAACATCAATTTGTCATAAATTAAGGAATGAATCCACATATTTTTCATTACATAATAAGACACAAAAGATGTGAGGGTCAATCTACCAGTTTTGTTAAGTAAATTTTTTCCATCTTGTAAGTCTATTATAAATTTTTTTTATAATAAAATAGAAATCATCCTTTTTTACCCTACCACTAATATTAGAGAATCCCAAATATTTACCTACATTGGAAATAAATATAATACCAATAATTTGAGTAAATTTTTCCTTTTTATAAATAACAACATTTCTTTAAAGCAAAAGATTTCAGATTTATGAATATTAATTTTCAAGCCAGATTCCATGCAAAATCTCTACAACTTTATAAACTATATGTTATATCCTAATAATGATACCCATCCTACACTTAAGTCGTCATGGATTTACTATTAGTTTGTTACTTTATGATGTAGAATCCATTTATGAAATTACTGTTATGGAAAATATGATATAAATTTTTTAAAAAAATCTTAGTTGAAAATGTGAGTCTCATTATAACAATTAACATAGTATTTAATTAACATTTTGACGTCATCACTCATGTTAATTTTGAAAACACATATTCTTTTTTGACGTCATCACTCATGTTAATTTTGAAAACTCATATTCTTTTACTTCTTGTGCTATACATTCATTTCCACAATAATATTTACATTATTAGTTATATAGGTAATACAACACACTCACAATAATAAATTAAGACTCTTAGTGAGTCCTTTAAACAAAACAAAGACTTTAATGCCCTTCATAAGTTACCGTCATCCACGAAAAAAGATACAAAGTTAGACAAAGTAGTATAAGGACCTTTATAGCTCTTCCAACATTCCATTCCATGAACATTCATCTCTAGTCCGAGATATTCATTTTGCATAGACTGCTGCCAGCGCAAAGAGTATGATCGGACTCTGGAAAAGAAATGGGAGGTAGGGAGTGAGAAATCATAATTTCTCAATAGGTGTCTATCCTAAGGTTGACGTCATCATTTCTAACTTGGTCATTTCAGTTTATTAAGAAAATATGACAAGCATACAAGTTCAATTATTGCCTTTAAAATTATACTTATTTGAATTAAATTCTTTTTAATAGCATAAATTCAATCTTATACAACAAACAATTCATACATACTTCAAATCATTTTTTCATATAAAATCTCTTAGACATAAATCTTATGCATTCTTTATATCTCTTTCTCATCATAACATAGATATTTTTTTGAATCTTACTCATTTTATGCCGTAATCATAATCATTATTATTCTTTAGTCACTCTCTCAATGGTAGATTTATTTAAGGCATAACATTAACAATTTGGTCAAACAATCTTTTGTACTTGTCTACTACTCCACCTTTTGATCTTAGATATAAGCTCATTCTTGATGGTGATGACCATCAGGAATTTGGAAGACCTATAAATTCTCCATAGAGAGATTTATTTGAAGCCCTATGACTTCACCATAAAATGTTATGTATCTTCTGATTACCATAGAAGCACTTATCTCCTTCCTAGTGTGTTAAGTCCCAGACTTAACATACTAGGAATAGTGTTAATTTTTCATATAGGTTTTTCTTTAGTGATCTCTTGAATTATTAAGTTCCAATTTAAGTTTTCAAGAGAGGATGCATGCTCAATATTCAATTAAAATACTATGAACACATAACATCCAATTCATCCATTTATTATCAAATCATGGAATCACATAGACATACACAAGTCATTATGTCATTCAAGAGATCACATAAGTCATTACATCAATCAAGAGATCACATAACACATTTATACATATAAAGACATGCTCAAGCATAACTATGATAAATAGAGCATTAATAGTAACCCAAAAGTTTTCTTTCTTAGTATAAATATTTATTTAAGCATAGTCCTTAAATTTTGGACAGCATGCACATTTCTTTTAAAATTGTAAAGTTAACCTTATTCTTTATGTTTTTTGATAAGTTTCTCAAGGGAAACCTACATCACTCATTCTTTCTAGGTTTCTCTCAAACTTTCCTTTTCTCAAAGATTTTGTTGATGTTCTTTTCATGTTTAACTTTATTGTGGCCTAATGGTCATTATGCCTCTTAAGTAGGCATGAATCTTATTTAACTAATTTTAATCTTCCTTGGTCGAATGATCCTTTTCTAATTCATCAAAATTTATGTTCATCAAACCTTATAACCATTTTTGTTTCTCAAAATTTATTCCTAGGAAAGATATACACATAGGGTTTGCCCATTAAAATCTTATCATGCCTAATTTTTCTTTCTTTGGTCGAATGTTTTTGTGAGCTTAAAAAAGGTTGTTGTTTATATTTCTATACCCTTATGGTTAATATGTTAAATTTAATCTTATTAAGGGTGCACCTTTGGTCCTTGACCTAATGGACTACTTTACTGATATTCTTACAAATGTATATCAAAGTGTGTCTTGTCTTTCTAAACTATGTCCACTAACTCACACTTCTCTTAAATCTCCTTAAACATCCAAATTAGCTTCTCTTGTAAATTTAACTAAGACTTGGCTGAATTGATTCTTTAAGTCCCTTAGGAATTATGATAAATTTTTCTTATACTTGATAGGTTATTTATGAGAGATTATAGCTTAGATTACTAGATTGATCCAACTTGAAAATTTTTAAGACTTTTCCTTCTTAACTACTAGGTGTTGTTTGAATGGATCTTCAACCTCCCACAATTCTATAATTGAATTTTAATCACCACCTTGTGCATGGTTAAGTTCATTTTTGGGCCTTAACATTTTAATTTACTTTCTCTAATTTCACTTAGTATGGCCATATGGTTACCCAAACCATCACCAAGTCTTTACTAAACTTTTAATTCCTTTCTTGTACTTGGTTAGGCTCCTTATTACACCCTAACCAAAAATTTTAACTTAACTTTCCTTAATTTACTTGAAATGGCCAAACCATAACCTTGATCACCCAAGGTCATTTTCTCAAAATTCTTCCCACTTGACCTTTGCTCCATAAATTTTGACACTTGTTGCATCATTTTCTCTTAGGTCCATCAAGACTTGTCCTGGCTACATAGCTTAGGTTATGATTATGGAAGGTTTTAAGAGTCTTAATCAATTTTTTTTCATAAGTCCACTCTTGCTCATATTAACTTTAAGACCCACTTTTAGAGTTAAGTTGGTAACTTTTGGAAACTAACCTTTATAATCTTATAGAGTTATGGTTGTGGGGGTCAAGATCTAAGATTTTATCATGTTCAATCCAAGATTAAAACTTTTTAAGAGGAGACCTAATAAATTCATAACTTTGAACATAAAGACCATAAAGAAGTCATTTTCAAGATAACCAAGTATAGATCCACTAGATCTACTCCAAGATCTATCCATCCCATACTTTGAACATCTCTAAACTTTTCATAAAAATTTTCAAATTTGCCCAAACTTCAAAGAAATAATTTTTAAGAAATTTTAACTGATTGATCCAAAGGTTACTAGAAGCACTTTAATCCATCAAAACTCCCCTTTAACTTTCAAAAATCACTAAAAACTTTGTGATGCTCATTTCTAACCATCAAGGGTAGTTTTGAACTCTATCAAACTCAGCAAAAAGTGATGCAGAGGTGGAGGAAGGTGTTCTTTTGGATCAATGGAGGTTGCATTTAGGTGAGGGTAGAGGAGGAATGAAGTCAAATTCAAAGCTTGACTTGGAAGCACCACCTCTTGAGAAGGATGAAATTCTTCTCCACCAAGTATGGTTCTAGGGGGGAAAATGGAGAGAAAATCTAAAAAATTTGAGTGAAAAACTCTCAATTTCATTCAAATAAATCTTATTGAAAATTACACACAGAAGCCTTATTCATAGGCCAAAGGTGGTTCTTAGCATGAGGTAGCTTTGAGAATTCAAATTGGGCCTTTTCCTTGAGCCTAAACTGAGTTCATCCTTATGTTCCAAGGAAGCCTATGAATTAGCCAAAGCAGGCCCAAAAGGCTCAACAAAGAAATATAGGAAAATGGGCCCATTTTATACATGTCCAGGGCCTTCTACTTCTAAAATACAAAGAGTCATAAAATCTATTCTAAAATGTGTAAGGCTAAGGAAGGGATGGATTGGGCCGGGGGGTGCTCCTCTTGAAGGCCCAAGAAGGCCTCCACCTCTTCTTGTAGCTGCTTGGCTCTTATTCTGGTGATGGCTGATAAATGTATTTTATACATTTATTTTCATTCTTTATTGGGCTTAATTGGATTTAAGTGATGTCTAATTTTATCATTTTGAGTGATTTTTATGCTATTGGATTGCATTAGGCTTAAGTGAAAAAAATTCGTTAATTTTCAAATTTTAATGACTCTTGACCTTTGTTCATTGTGCAGGTCATATCTTGGGCTATAAAATTGATATTGAAGTGATTCCAGATGAATTAGAAAGATGAGACAAAGCCCTAAGATAAAATTTATCCCTATTGTCCCAAACTCAATGGATCATAAACTTAGTTGGGCCGAACCGTGACTCAGAGCTTTTATCCAGACAACCCAGACATGTTCCAGTAAAATGAGCATATCTAGGGCTACAAAAGTCATTTTCAGATGCGGTTAATTTCTAAAGCTCAAGGATACAATTGTCTACAACATTTTTTCAGAATGAAAACCCTAATTCATCCGTCAACACACTAAAAAAAAATTCGGAAAAACAGATGTGAGATAAGGTCCCATATTTCATATTTTGAATTCAAACGATAAAGTCAAACAAGAATTCAAGTTCAAACCTAGAAGATCAAGGAAACAAACTAAGATTTTGTCTTTATTTTAAATTTTGAATTTGAATTTGAATTGGAAAACTAGGTCTATAAAAGGGGAAGTTCTTACACATTGTAGACACACCGAAACTTATTCACAATTTTCAATAAAGTTTCAATTCTTACCCTGGTTCTTATTCTCATTCTTCTTTGTTTCATAAAAAGTCTCATGGAAGGCTAATTTTCTTGGTTGGATAGTTGGTTTATTGGAACAATGAGGAATACAGGGGAAAATCGAGAATTTCGCAAAGTACAAGGGTTTAATTGAGATTTAGGAAAGTACAGGGGCATGGTTGTGATTAAAGGAAGTGTAGAGGCCTAATTATATTAATGGAAAGTATAGGGGGTGAATTGCAATAATGGAAGGTGTAGGGGCTGAATTGCAATAGCTGAAGGTGTGGAGGCTGAATTGCAATAATTGAAGGTATAGGGGCGAAATTGCAATAGTTGAAAGTGCAATGGGCAAAATTGAGAATCGGAGGAACTCGAGGGCTTAATTGAAATTCACTGGGAGTTTAGGACTTAATTGAAGTTCATTGGTGGGCCTTCCCTCAATTTAATATACTTGTGATACAGAATATGGTCTGCTCTTGTGCCCACGCTCCGTTCGGGTATTGTTTGTTTGCATGGGGTCCGCACCAGCCTGCATGCATGTTATAGGACTAAGTTATTCCCCTTATTGTACCCAATGTGTTTATCTGCTGGTATTTATGCCTTGGCACTCGGCTTTTTACGTAGAAGACCATTCCGTACTGAAGGCTCCTATGTCCGCACGGTGGTGGGACCTGATGCTTAATCCCAAACGCTTCCTGGCTTATGACTCGAGTTCCTCAGGTCGACCCTCGCAGAGTGTGCACATACTATGTTTGCCTCTGCATGATGGAGCCGTTTGCGTCTTGTTTATGCATGTCCAGGGCGTGATTTTCTCATTGGTATTGGACGTCACAACCATGCATCGAAAGTTTGTTCGGATTCACGTAGACTACTCTAGAGAGGATCCGTGACTCATTACCATCCGCCCCCTTTGGTAGGGCTGTCGCTCGTTCTTAATCACTTCGCTTGGGTCGGTCGATTCTCCGGACTTAGGAGTATCCTAGGGGTTCTCTATGATGGGAGATGGCACATCCAGGAACTGCATCGATGGCTACGCTTGAGCGGAACACCCTTAGCACGTGTTTTTCAGTGCCGTGATCCTGGTTCGGCCCGAATCATTTGTTCGTAGGTGTCTTCCAGTGAAGCCGATTCCTCCTGATTCTTGAGGTCATCGTCCAGTTCCCGTGCTTTCTTGCATGGTGTCCAACCTTACCTTTGGGAATCCCCTGCATGAAATTTACGCGGCTTCATCCTGCCAACCACATGAACCTGACTGTGCATGACGCTATATCGCATGGCTTGGAACTTGCTTTTGCCTCTCGCCCTGTCCTTCAATTCCTGGGCTCGCTGTGGCCACACGTGCTCTCCTATGACCAGTCTGTTCTAGAATGCCAAGCAAACGGTTCTGTTCGCCAGAGGTAACCTTCGCGCCATGACAATCTACTGACTCATGGCCGAGCAGAGTGTCGATCAACTCACGATTCAACCATCTGCTCGGGCGCTCAAGTCCTGTTTCCCCATTCTGCTTGGGAGGGCAGCTCCACTCACAATTCAACCATTTGGCTAGGGGTGCTCCGGATCGTGATATTTCTTTGGCCTCAATAGCGTTGTAAGAGAGAGGTTTCTAATCCGACGAAGCTGACTTGACACGCCTACTAGGACCGTCTCCTATGGTAACTAGGGGGCTTTAGCCTAGACCTTACCCTAACAGGTGTTTAGGAGCACTTGTAACGGATCTATTGGTGACCTTCCTTAGTTTTCGATGTAGATTATGATGCCACCGGGTTCGCTCTCTTGAACCAAGGGTTAGCTCCTCCTCCCATACGATCACAAACGGTCGCGCATCGTGAGGCTCTGAACTTGCCTCGGGACGGAGACATTCACGCCATGGTCGATTGAGGCTTTCTTGGAGGAGGTCAGTACACGCCTCTCTTGGCCGATCAACGCAAGTTTCAGAATTATTTCACCGATCCAGATTAAGGTTTTTTCAGGATTTCAGAATCATTTTATCAGATCAACCTCTGAGGATTAGTATGATGAATTAAGCTTCAACTACCTAATCTACTCGGCACATAGAGCGAACAACTATCCGAATGAATTGCAGGAATTACACCAGCCTAACTTCTTAGTTAAATTTCACTGGTACGCAAAATGCAGCGGACATATACAGGGAAGAGGTAATTTCAATCCATGAATATTCAAATCAAACAAGCGAGAGTAGGAAGAAATTAACCTTGACGAGCCAAAGCACAAACACCAGGTCTACTCCTCCTGGGGCGAAGCGAATGCAGCTGAATTTGATGACGGGATGCCTCCGATTTGCAGGAGCTCCGATCGATCTCCACGAGGATGAGGGACTGGACTCGGTAATAGAGGATCCAAGTGAATAACTCAGGGAGCTTGTAAGAAGCCTTCTAGAGAAAAAACCCCAAGCCAAAAAAGACCCCTACGACTTCATTCTCACTGCATTTATATCCTAGCTGTTGATCACCTTTCCGCCAATGGGCCAGATCACTAGCGCCTTATTTTTATGCAATTTTTTTATCAACTTAAATTTCTCTCTCCCCCTCTTTTTTTTATTTTTTTTATTTTATTTTATTTTTGTTTTGTTTATTTTTATTTTGTTTATTTTTATTTATTTATTTTTTGGTGTTAGTTATTTATTTTCTCTTTTACTTTTTTGTTATTGATTTATTAATTATTTATTTATTTTGTCTTTTTTCAATTTTCTTAAATTTTATTTTTATTCTTTTTCCAATTTTGCTGTTTTCTCTTTCTTTTTTATTATTTCTTTATTTCTCATTCATTTCTCCCATTTATTTATTATTTTGTTATTACTTTCTCTTTTTTATTATTTCAGATTTTTATTTATTTTTATTATTTTTCTTCTCTCCTTTTCTCTTTCTTTTATTTTCGGTTATATATGTTCTTAGTTTTATTATTTTTATCTCGTTTTCTATTTTTTTGGATTTTTATTTAATTTTTGTTTTTATTTAATTTTATTTATTTATTTTCTCCTATTTTGGTATTTTTCTTCTGTTTGTCCGTCTTTCTGTATCTGCTTTCTATTTTTCTGTTTATTTATTTTAATGTTCACTTATTATTTAAATTATGGTTTGTTCACTAATTAATTTTAACAATCGGAGGCCTCGAACATAATTGGATATTTACATTTAGGAGGAACTTTTGGTCCACATATGCACAAGGTCTGAGGAAACTAAGGCTGCACTAGGACCTATACGAATCTATAAATATCAAACAATAGTAAAACCACCAGTTTCCCATTTAGAGCTCATCGTGTGAGACTAGTGATTCCCAAAAATGTTTTTGAAAGATTTTATTATTTAAGAGGGAACTTCTAGTCCACATATGCACAAGGTCCGAGGAAACTAGGGCTACACAGGGACCTATATGAATCTCTAAATATCGAACAGCAGTGAAACCGCTAGTTTTCCATTTAGAGTTCATCGCGTGAGACTTGATTCCCAAAAATGTTTTTTGAAAGATTTTATTTTAAGATGGAACTTCTAGTCCATATATGAACAAGGTCCGAGGCAACTAGGGCTACACTGGGACCTATATGAATCTCTAAATATCGAATAGTAGTGAAACCGCCGGTTTCCCATTTAGAGCTCATCGCATGAGACTTGATGATTCCTAAAAATATTTTGAATTTGGTGAGAAGCGTCAAGCTTGATTTGAAATTTATGTTCGAATTATGTAACGAAAGATCTGGTCTCAAGTTAAAGTTTTCCCCCAAGTGGTCTTAAATGTGTAAGCAATGTCCATTGGGTTTGGTTGAAATACAGGGGCTTGATTGAAATATGGGGACATGATGCTCTTATTTAATTGAGCATGGCCTGACCCTGTAATGGTGGCCCAATCGAGTTGGACCGTGACCGTGGGAGTGGCCCAAGATATAAGGGGGGGAGGAAACAAAACATGAATGCCATGTGCAGGATTCGAAACGAGGGGACTGGAGTCGTAGGCCAAATGATCCACCAGTTGAGCTATCTGCCTTTATAACCCATGTTCCATTCGGTCCATATATATATATATATGTATGTATGTATGTATGGGGGACAAATCAACTTTATCTCAAGCAGAATGCACTAGTAGGCCCCCCAACCGTCTCAATTAATCCTATATTTTGCATGGAGTTTGTCCCACGTTGCGGTGCCCACCTTGCATGGGCTTCGTTTTTTTTGGGTAAGTCGCCCCTCTCTTCTCATACATCTCGCTACACTACCCAAGACTCAGACACACCACCATATGTGCAAGGTATAATGAAGGTGCTCATCTATTTTCGAATTGACAAGGAATTAGCAGCAAAGCAAAGAATTGTTCCGGAGGCAAACGAGCCAGCAATTATTCTCAACTCTGGGAAATTTACTTGATGTGGCCATATGATACATTCGCTCTTGGGTTTTCCTAACTTTTTTCTTCTTCTTATATTGCAGGAACCTACCTTCCATGTAAGTATTCGGTATCTCTTTTAATATTCCCGTCACTCAAAAGAATGGAAGGTCAATAAAGGAAGCAGTGGCAACGTTTTCTAAATGGAAGCCATGTGTGGAATCCCTCTCTTTTCTATGCCTTCCCATTTTATTGACATTCTCGTCCATAGTAGCAAAACGATGGGGGTCACACCAATATCAAAGCCTTACTCACGGAGTCATACGTGTTAGACACTCATAGGAGTAGTGGAGCAAAGCGAAACGACGAGTCTTGAGCCAGTTAGTGTTGCTGTACGCGTTCAGGTTCCCCAATCCAACCAACAAACCTCCCCTTTGAGGAATTCCCATTATCATTTTCGTAGCATCGAAAGAGATGGAAATTGATGCTACAGAATCGTAAGCATCGACATGTTTTTAATACATTCCAACTTGGGACTTACAAAGACTGGACGTAGTCTTAGGCTGTTCTCACACTATATGGAGTTCTTTGTATTAGGGGGCCTTCTAGGTACCCGTGAATCTGAATTAACTGGTGCATTTGTGACAAGAGACTAGTTCCTGGGCCTTCTTAACAACGATCTGACCTTCCAACAACGCATGATTCTTATATGGGACGAGAGAGTATAGGATGACTACGTACAGAGGGACGAGTCCATAGTGAGGCGTCTTTGTCTTTCAGAGGGGAGCCCAGGGATATGGAATTCGACGAGTCTTTCTTGATGTAATGTTCACGCCCATCATTTATCACATACTCCTTTGAAACAAGCAAGAGACGAGGAGCAGGGTCACCAACTTGTTCGTCGTGAAACAGAGCCTCTGTTTTCACATTGCTGACCTTTTGGTTGATGTGGTCCTCTCGAGTATAATGCAGAGATCGTTCCATTAGGCCAATGCCTTTAACTATCAATCCCGGGCTGATTGTTAGGGAGGCATCATGAAAGATGGTTTCTTAACTTACATGCTGGACGTGATAAGTGCTGGCTGCAACCCTCATATATAGCCGAGAATCGTTGAGTTTTTGTAGTATATCTCATGCAAGACTTGGTCAGGAAAAACTATCAATAGTCCTTCCGCTTTAACCATGAATGGGTGTAAGGAGAGACAGATATTTCTCTGTTCGAGATGCACTATGCATGCAACTAAAGAGCGACCAAGAACCTATAGCGCTGCGTGCAACCGGTGGAAGGTTAGAGAAAAGAATTACAGAACAAAGCACATTCTTAATTGATGAGAGGGAAAACTTTAGGTGAAAATTGATTACTCCATCAAAGCCTATAACTCGTAACTCATACAAGACTGGGTGTCGAACATAAACGAGTCTTGAGCCAGTTTAATTTTAACCTAAGGATGATATCCTTCTGGATCTAGATTCGGCATCATGTGAGCTACTAGAAACTATACGCAATCCTCATTAAATCGAGAGTAACATTGAGGACCGATCTTCCATATAGTAATATCATCGAATATTTTCCTAACACTAACAGACCCTAACATATAATCTTTTGGTACAAAGGTGATCTTGAACAATATTTATGCATGCAGAATCTTAGATCTAGAATTCATGGATGAGAGGTGACTGACCTGTACGCAATCAATGGAAGACCTAACGAGAACGATCGCAATACTGAATTACTCTTCTAGGCTATGACAGGGAACGGGCAGAGACAATTGAAACCCAATTTCCGATCACGGGGGTATGTATAAAGCCTTGAGAGTCTTCTTGAGAGGGATCCTTTTTGCGCGCCCAGTCCTTTCTTCTCAATTCTCTCCTTCCAAAGAAAACCCCCTTCTGCATACCGGATTTCCTATTTATATGGATTTAATCGACTTAGCCATGTGCCCCTCTCTCTCTTACTTAACCGCCTCATCGGATCAATTCTTTCAGCTTTTCATTAATGTGTCTTTCCCTATTATTATTAGTGATTATTATTTATTGTAGTTTTTTATTTAATTTATTATTATTATTATTATTATTATATATTTTATTTACCACTATTATTATATGTTTTTATGCCCCTGTTTTTATTTTATTTTTTCTTTTTAAATTCTTATTTCTTTTTACCATTCTGCTTATTTCTTATTTATTATTTCCTTCTCTTCTTTTCTTTTTCTTTTTTTTTCTTCTCTCTTTTTATTACTATTATTATTATTATTTTTTATAGCTATCAATGTTATTTGATTTCTATTATCATTTTTCTTTTCTTCCTTTTTCTTTTCCTTTTATTATCTTGCTTGTTTATTTACTTACCAATTAACTTATAGTTTCCTTACTAATTAAATTAAATGGGACCTCAGACATAGTTGAGTGTTTATAGGTAGCCAAATAAGAAGCTTGAAAATTATAAAATACAACCAAAATGAATGTAAATTTCAACTATAATAACAAAATAAGATGCATAAATAACCATAAAGACGACGGAGGTTGCTCATACCTTAGGGTGCGCAACGACGACTTCAAACGAAGGAAATAGTTAGAACGGCCACGATGACCACAAACGTAAGGACGGAGTGCAACCACGAACAACAGGGACGGCGGCAATGACAAAGATGTAAACGAAAACAGAGAGAAAAGGCCGAAACGAGAAACTGGGATTTTGGAGAATGAGGTTAAAGAAGACCAACGTCGAAAAAAAAAGTGACAGGGGAAGACATTCTATATCGGTTGTTTCTCAAAACTGATGTAGAAACGACTTACTACATCGGTTAAAATAATAACCGATGTAAAATATTTGTTATTTTATTTACAAAAATGTCATTGCCAACTTTTTACATCGGTTCTCTAAAGAAACGATGTAAAAAAATTGATATAAAATACCGACTTTCTACATCGGTTATAGAACAACCAATGTAGAAAGTACTTTCAACATCGGTTGTTTTCATAACAGATGTAGGAAAGATTTAGAGATCACAATAAAATAAGAAAGTTTCGATAAATTATATAAATAATAATGTATTAACAATTAATAGTAATTAAAAAATAAAAATTGAAAGATAAAAGTTTAGAGATTTTACAAAAATTTAAATTTTTTTAATAATTATCAAAATTCATTAGCCATCAAACCACGAGCAAAAGTGTGCATCTCGTAACTATCTATTAGCATGAAAGCAATGGAAGGTATGTAACATTTATAGTTGGCATATTATTCTATGATGATTTGATAGGTGGAAATGTTTATCATTAACGTATCTACCTTTCTAAAAAATAATATTAATGATGTGATAATACTAATATCATTATGATACAAAAGTTATAAAGGTGAGAAGAAATAATATGTATCTATGGATAATAATACATGGCTCAAGATTTTATCTAATGGTTAATAGCATGTTACTAAGATATATCCAAATAATATTAACTCTAAACTTAAATCTTTATACAATAGATATTACTGTGTAATTATATAATTTCAACCATTGGATAAAATTTTGTAAGTAATTAAAACTAATCAAAATTAAGGATTTAATTTACTAAATGAGGCTAAATTATACCTTCATCCTCATCCATTCATTTTCTCTCTTTAATTCTTTAAAAATTTGTTCAAAATATTTATTCAAGTCATCATCATCTTTTTCTGCCTTTTCCCATAAATATACTTAAATCAAAAGTTTTTAACTTTAAAATTTTAAACATAAATATTTAAAGGAAAGTCTCTCAACCAGCTCATGGCTACACATCTAGAAGATTTCTCTCCTTTCTAAACTTTTCATGAGCCCTTTTTCCTTGCTTAAAAAATAAGATTTTAAATTAATAAAACTTGTATGTTCATCTTCCTTAGATAAAGATATTGAGAAATAAAAAATGGTGGCACCTTTATCGTAAACATTCAAAAATAAATTCTAAATTTTCTTCGACTAAGATATAATATAAGGTACAAGTTGGGTCATCTCTCAAAGACCAGTTAAGCTTCTCAAACAAATTGGGAGAAAATTAGAACGGGAGAGATTTTGTAAGGATTAGGAAATAAATTATGAAAATAAATTGTGAAATGAAAGTATAAATTAATTAAACTTAATTATGATTAACTCAAGGAATTTAAATGCTATTTTCATAAATAATAATTGATCACTAAAAGCTTCCATAGACAAAATTATATTTATCAACCTAAGATCATTTAAAACTCTTGCAATGATCCTTGAATTCTCTACAAAGAAAATACTCAGCATTCAATTGTTTATGATTAATAAGATCAAGTAATCACTTCATCTTTTATTGGATTTGAACTAATTTCATAATCAAAATTCAATTTATATGAGTAATAAAATGAAAACCTCTAAATTAATTACTTATCTCTACTTTCTAAAATTTTGGGAAAAAGATTAACCAAACAAAAATCAATTACACATTTAATAGTCAAAATACATCAACTAAATAAATTTCAACCTAAAACATGAAATGAGGAAGATAGTAAATATGCGTAAAAATAATCTAATAAGCATATAGATAAAGATTAAGACATCATAGTGAAAATCAAAATAAGTTTGAATTATTGAATTGATGATACAAATTTAGCCTTCCATAAAGGCGAAAAAACTAATAATAATTAAAATAAAACCTTACATGAAGGAGATAAAACTAATAGTAAGAGAAAGTTAAGTCTTCCATAAAAGAAGGGCAAAACTAATAACAAAGAGAAAGATGGAAACATGTTAAGAGTTAATATCTAAGGTGTGTTCTTCTCTTTCAAATCCTCCTATTTATAGGAGATTTTGATGTTTTCTCTTCAGAATTTGTCCGAACATTTTTTACTTTTTCCATCACTTTGTTATTTATTGACATGCGCTTTAATTAGAACACAAAATGCATTGTACTTTTGTCACTCACTAGCATCCTAATTTTGATGTTGATTATATCTGGTTTTTGGTCAGTCACATGTCCAAATTAGCACTTGGGGTTTGAATAAAAGTTTAAGCCTTGGATGTTATATTTCCGATAGAACTAGTTCCAACTCAACATATAGTCAAATCTTTGCACACTATTCAAGTTAGCGACAACAACACTATTCTAACTTTTGCGATAATTTTGAAATAATATACATCCAATTTAATATTTTATCTTTCTTTGGAGCTATAGATATCTTTCTAATATTTCCACCAAGGTAAGTTGCATGATTTTTAAGGCTTAAAACTCTTGTTATGCTCAAAATACTACAATAGTGTAATTATTATCTGAAGAATTTAATTTGGCTGAAAAACTCAATTAAGCTCAATATGAACCCAAACTCATAAAATATGACAAAGACTACTTAATTGGACATCGAAAAACTATAAGGTAAATATGAGGGATAACTATTTAAAAAAGTTATGCTTATCAAATTTTCTTGAGGTTTAGTGGATAAAAATACCACTTATGGAGTGTGTGAGACATTTGACCTACATGATTAAATTATGAGGATGACATCAAAAATCTATGAGAAAAACAAATAAAGATATATGTAACTTAGAAATTTAAGTCTAGAGAGTATGAGGATTATGTGTTTTTCTTTAAAAAACTTGAGCAACTAATTGAAGTAACTTAGGGTAATAAAAAGGAGAACACACGCTATCCAAAATTTAAGAATTATCATAAGTCTCTCAATGAGAATGAGAAAAAATCTTGTAAACACTTAATTATGTCTGAGACCCCATTTGTAAAATTATTTAGTAAATAAACAATAATTTAAATAATAGATAAATAAATAATAAAAATGATAATAACAAAAAAATAAAAAAAATAGAAAAATAGAAAAAAGAAGGAAATAAGAAAAAGAAATGATTAAGAAAAGAATTAAATAAAAGAAATAACAAAATCAAAAGTAAAATACAATAATAAAAAAGAGAAAGAAAAATATTAAAGAAAATAATACATAGATTAAATAAAAATTGAAAACAAAGGAAAAATAAATAAAAATTGAAAAAATAAAAAAATAAAATAAAATCAAGGGGAAAATAAATAAAAAACTGATAAAAAAACAACCAACAGAAAAATAAAACTGAAAAAAATAGAATTAAGAAAAGGGAAGAGAAAATAAAAAAAAAGGAAAAAGAAAATGGAGGAGGGACTCCACGTGAAAAAAGGTATACGTGCATGAGTTTAGGGGCTCCCTACATGGTTCAAGGACTTTGCTGCACAAGAGGGGACAGGACATAGGCATGGAGAGTTAGTGGAGGGAGTGAGTTAGTTACTTGAAGGAGGGAGATTTTCATCCCGGGCTCTCTTTCTTCGGCGATTGCGACTTGCTAGATCCTTCTCCCAAAAAGGGCTAGTTGCATTCAAGATTCTACTTCGTTGACTTTTCTCGAGCCTCTTAGAAGTCTTCAAGTTTCCAGGAAACGACCTTCCCAATGTCTCCGCATTCTCTCTCTCTCGACAAAGAACATATCTTGGTGGTAGCAGCACCTTGCCTTGAGGGAGAGTTTCTGATCATTCGTTTTGTGAGCATGGTTATAACTAAGGAAGGAAGGAGAAGGGAGGCTGCTCTCGATTCTGGTTCCAGAGACATCTCCTTCACGTTCTGGCTCAGAAAGAACCAAGAAAACCAGCAAGCAATCCTCCTCTTCCTTGCTCACCACCAACAACGATAATTGCCAAGCACAGAGGATACTTCTCAGCCACCAAAAAGATTTCCAGTGCCAAGACGTCCCAAGAGTATATTACTTTCGTTTGAGGTGCATCACAGCATCAAGTTGGTACAGGTGGGATCCTCCTATCCTTCGTTACTAACTGCATTCAGGTTAGATTCTCCATGAACACTCTTTTTCTATTCTGTTACCATTTGAAAACATGTTTAGTTTCCTAAAGCATGAATGAATTTGTCCTGTGAAAATGGATGTTAGGGAAAAACTGCAATGTATGCTTGCTTGTTAATACTTGCTTGATCGTTGAATTCTATTTTGTTTCCTTAGATAATCCGGTTGTTTGTAACAATAGTGCTCTGTTGAAAAGAGTCATTAATTGTGGTTAGTATTGTAAATGACGGTAATTGGAATCAAAATTATTGTTAGGCATAAAAGAATAAGTTTTGGTTCAGTTACCAAAACCAAGAATCTTGCATTTCGTTAAAAGTTGACAGATACATGATGTGATATTGAATCTAGTTTTCAAAAGAGTCATAGGGAATGGACTTGATCAAGCATTTAGTCTTGACTCTACTATATTCTTGTGATGAAAGTTTAAATAGGAATGGATTCATTGGATATTTAGATTTGTCATGTATTATCATTATAATTGTTCTTGGATAGAGGGTGCAGTAGGCTAGAGATTAGTTTCTATAGGAGTTTTTTAATTGTTGAAAATTTGTATGGTTATATCTTGCACCGTTGGTGCTGCCAAGCTCCTTGACCCTGCTGTTAAGTATGTATTCCAATGATGGAAGATTTCTATCTTAGAGCTCTATTTGATGATAATGGAGTTAAAATCAAGGGTGGAATTATAAGTGTTGTGATGTAGGAAGTTGGTTTGTATGGTTTTGGGGATGGATACATGTGCTGATACCATGATCGGAAACGGAATGCTACGTGGTATCTCCAAGGTCAGAAAAAGGAAATTATTACATTCGACATATCATTTGTGACCCATTAATGGTGCACAAAAGCCTGATGCATGACTTTCCAATGTAATGGCTGCTACTGAATGTAATCATTGCCCGGAGGTCTGGGTCTGCTGATTTCTATGGTGATAGACAAAGGAAGTCGAATCTGTGGTTGAGTTTTCTGTGCAAAATGTACTGCCAATTCTATTCCTGCATCATCAAATGAGCCAAATACTGGTCATGAGGATTGGCAGAGGATTAGAGTCTGTGACTATTGCTTTCAACAATGGGAACAAGGGTTAGCAATGGTTGGTAATGACATTCCTTCTACCACTCCTCGTCTCAGCCCTTCACCATCTTCTACAAGCTTGGTCCAGTTATTATGTGCAAGAAAGCTGCTCGTGCTGGGTTAGCACAATCACTTTTTGAACGCCTTCTTCTACTTGGTGTCAAACCAATTAAGTTGCAGATTCAGTACCGTATGCATCCCTTCCTTTCAGAACTTCCTTCAAACAAATTTTATAAAGGCACCCTACAAATTGGAGCCGTTGTTAATGAAAGGCAATCATCGAGAATTGATTTTCCATGGCTAGTACCTAACTAAGAAGAGGCCAGTTTGGGCCAAATCTCGTTGGGCAGCTTTAATTCAAATCTGTCGCAGCATCCCCCCTTAATTCAAGTTGATTCTGTTATGGTGATTGGCCAATACTAGTGGTGGAATTTCTCAGAATAGGAGTTTAACATTCTAATTAGCATAGGGACAAGAATTATGATTACTCCTACAAAAATGACATTTTTCCTACGGAACAGATAAGCCTGCATAAGAAGCGATCACAGGCTCTGCATGTCGGCTCTTATGGCATAGTCATGGACGAATCAATGCTACATTTATCTGCCCCAAGTTGAAATGTTATGATAGTCTTATCTCAAGGGACGGAAAAGTACTGAAAAATATTAATCAATTCTCGCCCCAAAAGCTTGACACTGCATTGTATTGACCTGGCTTCCATATGGTGTTTGGAGTACAATTGGAAATCTGATACGCCAAATAGGAAGCACATCCCTGTAACTTAGGGGGTTGTGCTATGATTGGATAATTCTCCTTTGGTTTCGGAGGTTTAGATGCAATCTAGTCAGACTAGTTGAGCATTATTATATGTGGTGATGAATATATAGTTTGTTTTCACAGAGATTAACACTTTTATCAGATCTAAACCTGACAAGTTACTATCAACCAATTATGAAAATGCTTCAAATGATGTTCATGCAGCAGCTTAATACCCTCCCACTGAAATGATGGATAGTTCAAACAAATGATGAGATGAATGGTCTGTCACAACTAGACAATTATCCTTAAAACAGCTTTGTTACAAGCCCAAATTTTGAATCATCATGTGAATCATAGGCATGGGTAGATTTGAAGTCTACTTATAGTATATCATGCCAAATTTATGGCCAACAAAAGTAGCGGGAGACACCAGGAGCTGCTGATATGGCTTTATTGTCACAAAGGAATGAGGCATTCCTAGTTGCATTTATTCACGTTGATGAAAACACAACTAATGCTAATAATCCACAGGAGTTTGCTTCAAATTTAAATCGGGACACTAAAACCTCAACCATGTGCACAACCCAGTGGTTGGTACGCTTAAGTAGGTCTAGGTGCCAGGTTCGAATCCTAGCAAGGGAACTTTTCAAATGAGCGTTGATAACCGATGTTGTGGTCGGATCAAAATGAAATAAAGGTAAATAAAAAAAATGCAGTACAAGGCACAACCTTGGTCGTCTCTCAAGGACCTTGGAAAACAATTTGGTTGAATTCAAATGTAGAAAAAAAAAATTGGGGGATTTATAAATTACTTTGGGTAAAAGAAAAATGAAACTTAATGAATTTATAATATTAAAAACGAATTAACTCGTTAGTTCAATTCATAAGCGAGATTATCATAGGTTTAAAAAACATAATTTTTTTGAAAACAAATTTTTTATTCTTAATTGATTCGAATTCAATTAAGCAAGCGTCAATTAAATTCTTGATTTCCTACTAGAATAACACCTAGAATTTAAATTAATTCATGTTCAGATAACTAAGCATCACCCGAAGTCCCCAAATTAATTTTTAAGAATTGAAATCACCAACTTATAGGAAACCCTATAACCCCTTTTTTACTTATAAACTAGAGAATTAAGCAAACCCTAGTTTTAGAATTTCATCATGTAAGATGAGATTAAATTAAGCATATAACTTTACCATTACAAACATCAATTCCAACGTGAAAAAAGGGAAAGAAAAAAAAATCGCAACAAAAATTCAATTAAAAACAAACCTCAAAATCCCTTACTTATAGAATTAAAACCAACGATCCAACCAATAAAATTATCCTTCCATGAAACTTTTTATGAAAGAAAGAAGAAGAATGAGAATAAGAACGAGGATAAGAATTGAAACTTTATTGAAAACTATGAATAAGTTTCGGTGTGTCTACAATGTGTTAGGGCTTTCCCTTTTATAGACCTAGTTTGCCAATTCAAAATTCAAATTTAAATTCAAAATTTAAAATAAAAATAAAATCTGAGTTGGTTTCCTTGATCTTCTAGGTTTGAACTTGAATTCTTGTTTGACTTTGTCGTTTGAATTCAAAATATAAAATATGGGATCTTATCTTCACGTCTGATTTTCCGAATTTTTTTTAGTGTGTTGAAGGCCGAATTAGGGTTTTCATTCTGAACAAATGTTGTAGACAATTGTATCCTTGAGCTTTATAAATTAACCGCATCTGAAAATGACTTTTGTAACCCTATATATGCTTATTTTACTGGAAAATGTCTGGGCTGTCTAGATAAGAGCTCTGAGTCACGGTTTGGCCCAACTAAGTTTATGATCCATTGAGTTTGGGCCATATAGGGATACATTTTATCTCAGGGATTTGTCTCATCTTTCTAATGCCTCTAGAATTACTTCAATATCAATTTTGTAGCCCAAGATATGGCCTGCACAATGGCTAAAGGTCAAGAGTCATTAAAATTTGAAAATTAACCAATTTTTTTCACTTAAGTACAATGTAGTCCAATAACATAAAACTCACTGAAAATGATAAAATTAGACATCACTTAAACCCAATTAAGCCTAATAAAGAAATGAAAATAAATTTATAAAATAAATTTATCAAAATCCCCACACTTAAACGTTTGCACTCCTGGGCAAAACATAATAGTAAGAAATGTACAAGGGATTACAATGAGCAATGACTTGAGTAGCATACTTTCCAATGAATCCTCATTCAATACAATGAACAAAAAACATGAAAATACATCCTAGGGCTCAGGAAGTCAAGATAATCTTAAACACATCTTACATTTAAAGTATACAAGAGAGCAAATCAAATTCAATTATGGAACAAAAGTGATAGAGTCCTCACTAGGCATACTCTCTTACTCTCAAGTGTTTAAAGTTTGTGTTTATACTCAAAAAAACTCATGAAAGTAGAACTACCATAAGCTTGCCAAGTATCTAATTTTCAACACTTGAAACACATACACATAAAGATCATTAGGACTTTATTAAGGTTGTAATGGGGTTAAGGTAAAGGTGGATGAGAGAAGGAATTTTTCGATAATAACCAAAGAGAATAAAGGAGCAATGGAAAAATTCAAATAATACATGAAGATCACACTCAAACACATGAATGATAACTCCATTTTTTTTTCTTTTTCCTTTTTTTTCAATTTTTAAATTTTTTTCACTTCAACCCTTTGTTTTTCATAATTTTTTTCATTTTTATTTTTCTTTTAACTATTTTTTTTTTACTTGCCAAATTTCCAACAAACACACATACATTCCCATACTTATTCAACAATTTATTCTAAAAACTAATCCAAGGCTCCTTCATCCCCTAAGGCTAAGGATGAATTATGGTTTTCCTCTTCATGGGTTGTAATGAGCTACAAAACAAAGGATGGAAAGTTAGGCTCAAGGGGCAAGCAATGGAAAATGAATGGTAGGCTAATTTGGCTTAGTAGCTCAAAAACAAAGAAGGCCTAGATCATTTCTATACATGCAAGTGAACAAGTAATTTCAAAGGGAGACAAGTCAAGTTCTAGAGTAATAACAATCATGAGTGAATCACACAAGAACGGAAGAATGGTAAGATGTAATCCATTCATAATTAAAGCCAAAAACTTCACCAAGGTTCAATCTCTCACGAATGATCCACAACTTAGTTCTCATGGAAAACTTGCTCTACTTAAAAATGCAAGAAAAGCATTCAACCATATCATGCATTCCTTAACTAAGAATGATGAAATTTCTCAAAGTTTTATAAAGACCTAAGAATCCATTGCAAAGTATCCAACAATTTATTTTCATTTTTTTTATTTTTTAAAGAGAAAAAAAAACAAGCACTAGAAAAAAATCCTAAAAAAGAAGAAAAAAAAAAGGAAAATAATAAAAAAAAAGAACAATTCCTAAAGTAGAATTTCTCCTTCCCCACACTTAGAATACACATTGTCCTCAATGAAACCAACATAATTCATAGAATAGAAAAGGAAACTCCCTTATCAAAGTAGGAAAATTTCCACTTCCGGGAAGGTGGGCTTTTCCAAAGAGAGCTCTTCAACATGCTCCCCTACCACACTGGGGCTCTCATGAAATAGTTTGAGTCGATGGCCATTAACCTTGAAGATTTTGTTAGTGGTCTCGCTTTTTATTTTTACCACACCATAAGGAAAAACATTAGTGACGAAAAAAGGACCAATCCATTTAGAACGAAGCTTACCATGCATGAATTTGAGGCGTGAGTTGAACAACAACACCTTTTGGCCAATGAAGAACTCCTTCCTAGCAATCATCTTATCATGAAACTTCTTAGTTCTCTCCTTGTAGAACTTATAGTTTTCATATGCCTCCAAACGAATTTCCCCAAGTTCTTGCAATTAGAGCTTCCTTTCTGAACCTGATTGATCAAATGCCATGTTACAAGCCCTCACCGCCCAATATGCTCGATGCTCAATTTCCACTGGAAGGTGGCATGATTTGCCGAAGATAAGCCGATAAGGAGACATTCATATAGGTGCCTTATACGTTGTTCGGTGTGCCCAAAGAGCATCTTCAAGTCGACGACTCCAATCTTTCTTGTTTGGTTGGACTATCTTTTCCAAGATTTGCTTAATCTCTCTATTGGAAACTTCAGCTTGCCCATTGGTTTGGGGATGATATGATGTAGAAATCCTATGCACAACCCCATACTTCCGAAGCAAAGACTTCATGGTTTGGTTACAAAAATGGGTTCCTCTATCACTGATGATGGCTCGAGGCACTCCAAACTTGCAAATGATATTAGACCTGAAAAAATCCACAACAACTCGAGCATCATTAGTTTTGGTAGCCTTAGCCTCCACCCACTTAGATACATAATCAATAGCAAGCAAGATATATGTGAGACCAAAGGAATTAGGAAAAGGTCCCATGAAATCAATACCCCAAACATCAAAAATCTCACAAAATAGCATAGGTTGTTGAGGCATCTCTTGTCTTTGAGTGATGGCTGCTCCTGTTCTTTGGCATTGCTCACAAGTGGTGAAAAACTTATATGCATCCTTAAATAAAGTAGGCCAATAGAATCCGGAATCCAGTACCTTTCTAGTTGTTCGTTGAGGACCAAAATGTCCTCCTACTACAGAGGCATGACAAAATTGTAGGACGGATTGGATTTCATGATCTGGTATGCACCTGCGAATCACCTAATCACTACAAAATTTCCACAAGTATGGGTCATCCCAAACATAATACTTAGCATCACTTTTTAATTTATCTCTTTGTGCCTTAGATGCATGAGGAGGAAAAACATATGCAACCAAGTAATTCATTAATTCCGCAAACCAGGGATATTGGGCGGCATCACCCAACTGCATGATATGCTCATTAGGGAAATCATCACGGATAGGGAAAGGGTCTACAACTCCTTCAATTCTACTCAAATGATCTGCTACTAGATTTTCTGCTCCGCTCCTATCTCTAATTTCCAAGTCAAACTCTTAGAGCACTAGCATCCATCTAATTAACCTAGGTTTTGATTTTTCCTTTTTTAAGAGAAACTTCAAAGCTGCATGATCTGTGAACACAAGCACTCTAGAGCCCAGCAAATATGATCTAAATTTATCAAGAGAAAATACAATAGCAAGCAATTCTTTTTCAGTGGTTGTATAGTTAACCTGTGCGGCATTTAAAGTTCGAGAGGCATAGTAAATAGCATGAGGGATCCTACCACTTCTTTGAGCAAGGATAGCTCCTAGTGCATGGTTTGATGCATCGCACATCAACTCAAAAGGAAGTGTCCAATCTGGTGCCTGGATGATAGGAGTAGTGGTCAATGCTTTCTTGAGACAATCAAAAGCTGCCTTACACCTATCATCAAAATTAAAAGTCACTTCTTTTTGCAACAAATTAGATAATGAAAGGGATTTCTTGCTAAAATCCTTGATGAACCTCCTGTAGAATCCTGCATGTCCTAGAAAGGAACGAACCTCTCGCACGTTAGAGGGGTAAGGTAATTGTGCAATTACATCAATCTTAGCAGGGTCTACCTCTATGCCTTTTCAGAGATTACATGGCCTAAAACTATTCCCTGTTTTACCATAAAATGGCATTTCTCATAATTAAGAACAAGGTTAGTTTCAAGACATCTATGCAATACTCTATCCAAGCTATCTAAGCATAAGTCAAATGGGGAACCGTAAACGGTAAATTCATCCATGAACACTTCCATGCAATTTTCTAAAAATTCAGAAAAAATACTAATCATGCATCGCTGAAAGGTTCCTGGTGCATTACGTAGGCCGAATGGCATCCTCCTATAAGCAAAGGTTCCAAAAGGGCAGGTGAATGTGGTCTTTTCTTGGTCCTCGGGTGCTATATGTATATGAAAATATCCTGAAAATCCATCAAGGAAACAGTAGTGAGATTTACCTGCCAAACGCTCAAGCATCTGGTCAACGAAAGGTAAGGGAAAATGATCCTTCCTAGTTGCTTGGTTTAGTCTCCTATAATCAATACAGACTCTCCAGTTGTTGATAATTCTAGTAGGAACTAACTCATCCTTTTCATTCTTTACAACAGTAATTCCAGATTTCTTTGGGACAACCTGTACATGACTTACCCAAACACTATCTGATATGGGGTAAATAATGCCATCTTGTAAAAGCTTACTTACCTCTTTCTTTACAACATCCAGAATTAGGGGGTTAAGTCGTCTTTGTGGTTGCCTCACAGGTTTAGCTTCACTTTCTAAGAGAATTCTATGCATACACAAAGATGGATTGATACCAAGGAGATCAGATAAGGTCCATCCAATTTCCTTCTTGTGTTTCCTTAAAATTTTAGCAGCCTTTCCTCTGGCTCACCATCAAGGTCTGTGGATATGATTACTGGCAACTTGTCACCCTTCTCCAAGTATGCATATTTTAAATGCACTAGAAGTGGTTTAAGCTCTAGTGTAGGTGGTTGCTTTAGGGAAGGGAGCATTCTAGTGGTAGGAGATGCTTCTACAACCTGCAAATTAGCATAATCAAAATTTTTACAATCATTAGCATTATTGCATTTATTATCATGATCATCCTTTAACCAAGTTTCAACTTCAGCACAAGTACTACACAACTCAGGAACAACACAATCATAACAGTTACACCCACCAAAATCAATCATAGATGAAATCTCTGAATCACAACCATTATCGAGATAACCATCAATAAGTTCATCTATTATATCGATATTAAATACAGAGTGGTCCTCTGTGGGATGCTTCATAGCATCCAAAATGTTGAATTTGACTATACTGTCTCCAAACTCCATGGATAAGGTTCCTGCATGTACATCAATCTTTGTCCTAGCTGTCTTGAGGAAGGGCCTTCCTAGGATGATAGATGCCTTGTTAGTTTCACACTCTCCTTCCATGTCCAAGATGTAAAAGTCTGCAGGAAAGATTAAGTCATTGACTTGAAACAATACATCTTCTATGAGCCTGGCTGGGTATGCATTGCTTCTATTGGCTAGTTGTATCACGATACCTGTGGAATGCAAGGGACCGAGGGAAAGTGAGTTAAAAATGGACATAGGCATAACGTTGATTGAAGCTTCTAGATCTAGCATTGCATTTTCAAATTTATTGTTGCCTATAACACAAGGGATAGAGAACATCCCTGGATCCTTGCATTTTTGTGGAATAGGGGTTATTAGTGCGGAAACATTTCGCCCCACGCTTATCTTCTCATTTCCTTTCAACCTCCTTTTAGGGGTGCATAATTCCTTAAGGAATTTGGCATATTTTGGGATCTGCTTGATCGCTTCAAGGAGGGGTATGTTCACCTCCACTCTTCTAAAGGTATCCAAAATTTCCTTATCCTTATCTGTTTCATCTACTTTATGTTTCCTCGCTGCTCTTTGAGGAAAGGGTAAAGGAATGGTTTGTTGACCTTCATCAATTGCTGCATCGAAGGGATGAAGGAGTAGGCTCCCATCTTGGTTAAACCTTCAGTTAGCTTATCTCCTTCCTCTTCATCATTATCCTGCAACTTGTTACCAATTAATTTTCCAGACCTCAAACTAACAACACTTACATTTTTAGGATTAATAATTGTTTGTGCAGGAAGATGATTAGATCCTTGTGATTGCATCTGGTTCAGAGAGCTAGCTAATTGGCCAATCTGATTTTGCAAATTATTAATGCTAGCTTTCGTTATTTGTTGAAATTTTGTGTTATTCGTTGCCATTTGATTCATCAACTCCTCAAGTCTAGCTTCAGTATTTTATTGTTGGGAAGTAGGTTATGGCTGGAAAGGTGGTTGCTTGTGTCGAAATTGTTGGGAAGAAGGACGTGCAGAATTGTCACCCCATCTTAGATTTGGGTGATTCCTCCAATCAGGGTTGTATTTGTTGGAGGAAAGGTCATAACTCTGGTTTTGTTGCTGTGGTGATCCATTGTTGTAAATGTTGGCAGCATAGACTTGTGGTGCAGCATCATCTTCTCCTTCTTGTAGTGTAGGGCATGCATCGTTGGGTGGTCAGTCCAAGTGCAGATGCCGCATAATTTAGCTAGAGTTTTCTGTTGTTGACTCATGGCCATTTGTCTCACCAAGGATGCAAGCGCATCAATCTTTTTCTCCAACTTGTTGTGTTCTACAGCGTGGGTGGTTTGTATCTCATGGACATTTTTGGTCAAAACCACTGAATTGCTCCTTGTGTTAAACTATTGGGAGTTGGTTGCCATGTTTTCAATCAGGTTTCTGGCAACCATTGGAGTCTTGTCCACAAGTGTACCTCCACTAGCAGCATCTATCATACTTCTCTCCATAGGGTTTAATCCTTCATAGAAGTATTGGATTAGGAGTTGCTCGCTGAATTGGTGGTGAGGGCAGCTTGCACATAGCTTCTTGAATCTCTCCCAATATTCGTGCATAGACTCCTTGTCAAACTGTTTAATGCCACAGATTTCCTTTCTAATTGATGCAGTTCTGGAGGCAGGGAAGAACTTCTCTAAAAATAACTTCTTTAGGTCATTCCAGTTATTGATTGAACTTGGATGAAGGTAGTACAACCAATCCTTAGCCGTATCCTGCGAGGAAAAAGGAAAAGTTCTTAGTTTAATATGGTCCTTAGGGATACCTTGAGGTCTCATGGTGGAGCACACTATGTGGAATTCATTGAGGTGCTTATGTGGGTCTTCACCTGCGAGACCATGGAATTTTGGCAATAAATGAATCAATCCAGATTTTAATTCAAAGGGAACCTCAACATCAGGAATGGAAAAACACAAGGATTGATATGTGACATCCGGAGTGGACAATTCTTTTAAAGTTCTTTCAGCCATATTATGCTTAGATTTAGAGTGTTTAGTAGCAACAAGATTTACTAGTTCAGGATGCCTATTACAATCAGTTACTTGATTAGTAGTGAACGAAAGTCTCTTATTGGTTCTAATCAATCTATGAAATAATTTTTCAATCTCAGGGTCCACAGGATACAAAATTCCAGGATTAGATCAAGTCATGAAACATGTGCAATGTTAATAAAAAAGATAGTAGACAAAGATTATAAAAGTTTGATTCAAAATTTTAGTTTCTAAGGATGCAAAAAAAATTTTAAAAATAAATAAAAGAAAAGTAGAAAAGTTATAGAAACAGACAGAATTTTGGAATTTCAAGGGCTACCTGACCCCTAAAGGGCTCAATTTTGCTTAGAATGATGTTTCCCTTCAGAAAATATATGTTGCGGCATGGATAAACAGAGTCATACGAATATTTCCAAAATCTGCAAAAGGAACAAACAAAACAAAACTACACAAAAGAAGAAAAAAACGAAATTAAAAAAAATCGAAAAATTAAAATAAAAGGTTAGAATGAAATTAAACTCAATCAAATTGAACCAAAGGTCCCTGGAAACGGCATCAATTTTGATAACCGATGTCGTGGTCGGATCAATATGAAATAAAGGTAAATAAAAAAAATGCAGTACATGGCACAACCTTGGTCGTCTCTCAAGGACCTTGGAAAACAATTTGATTGAATTCAAATGTAGAAAAAAAAATTTGGGGGATTTATAAATTACTTTGGGTAAAAGAAAAATGAAACTTAATGAATTTATAATATTAAAAATGAATTAACTCGTTAGTTCAATTCATAAGCGAGATTAACATAGGTTTAAAAAACAATTTTTTTGAAAACAAATTTTTTATTCTTAATTGGTTCAAATTCAATTAAGCAAGCGTCAATTAAATTCTTGATTTCCTACCAGAATAACACCTAGAATTTAAATTAATTCATGTTCAGATAATTAAGCATCACCCGAAGTCCCCAAATTAATTTTTAAGAATTGAAATCACCAATTTATAGGAAACCTTATAACCCCTTTTTTACTTATAAACTAGAGAATTAAGCAAACCCTAGTTTTAGAATTTCATCATGTAAGATGAGATTAAATTAAGCATCTAACTTTACCATTACAAACATCAATTCCAACGTAAAAAAAGGGGAAGAAAAATAAATCGCAACAAAAATTTAATTAAAAACAAACCTCAAAATCCCTTACTTATAGAATCCAACCAATAAAATTAGCCTTCCATGAGACTTTTTATGAAAGAAAGAAGAAGAATGAGAATAAGAACGAGGATAAGTATTGAAACTTTATTGAAAACTGTGAATAAGTTTCGGTGTGTCTACAATGTGTAAGGGCTTCCCCTTTTATAGACCTAGTTTGCCAATTCAAAATTCAAATTTAAATTCAAAATTTAAAATAAAGGTAAAATCTGAGTTGGTTTTCTTGATCTTCTAGGTTTGAACTTGAATTCTTGTTTGACTTTGTCGTTTGAATTCAAAATATGAAATATGGGATCTTATCTTCACATATGCTTTTCCGAATTTTTCTGAGTGTTTTGAAGGCAGAATTAGGGTTTTCATTCTGAACAAATGTTGTAGACAATTGTATCCTTGAGCTTTAGAAATTAACCCCATCTGAAAATGACTTTTGTAGCCCTAGATATGCTTATTTTACTAGAACATGTCTGGGCTGTCTAGATAAGAGCTCTGAGTCACGGTTTGGCCCCACTAAGTTTATGATCCATTGAGGTTGGACCATATAGGGATACATTTTATCTCAGGGCTTTGTCTCATCTTTCTAATTCCTCTGGAGTTACTTCAATATCAATTTTGTAGCCCAAGATATGGCGTGCACAATGAATAAAGGTCAAGAGTCATTAAAATTTGAAAATTAACCAATTTTTTTCACTTAAGTCCAATGCAGTCCAATAACATAAAACTCACTGAAAATGATAAAATTATACATCACTTAAGCCCAATTAAGCCTAATAAATAAATGAAAATAAATGTATAAAATAAATTTATCAAGCGTGCATTTTCAACACACTCAGCACTCCCCTTTATTAGGCCATGAGTGAGGGTTGTAAATGAGCCCAAATCTGTCACCACAAATGCTATTCCCTCAACTGCGTCATACAAAGTTCGGTTGGATTCATGCGTCTCATCTCACACATCCAATGGGCCTTGTGGTTGGGCCACTCTAAATCTGGACAGTCGCCCTTCCATTGGGCTTTCTTAATCGAATTATTGCTCCACCTTAATTGTATTAGTTGGTTCTAATTGGGCTATGCAAATTGAGCCTTCCTAAAGAAAATTTTAAAATAAAACAAATAATTCCCATAATTTTTTTACTCATTGGTTGTCAAGTTCTTATTATTTTATTTTTATTGTCTATCTTGATCAAGGCCAACTCTTATTTTCAAATCAAATTCAATTTTTCTTAAACTGGGTCAAGCCTAATTCTTTCTTTCAATTTTAATTCAAGCCCGATTTTGTTCTTTTATTTTTGAAATTAAGTCTTGATACGGGTCTAGCCCATTTTTCAATTTTCTTTTTCTCCTTTTGAAATCAAGTTTCCTTTAATTTTGGGCCAAGCCTAATCCCCATTTATTTTACAAAGTAAATCATTTTCTTTTACAATTCTAGGTCTCACGTAATGAGCTCTAAGTATGAACTGGTGGCTTCTTCTATTGTTCGATGTTTAGAGATTCATATGGATCCCAGTGCAACCTTAGTTGTCTTGGACCCTATGCATATGTGGACCCTGGAAAACCTCTTTAAAAAAAATATTCTAGAAAATACCGTTTTAATAAATTTTAAGTCTCACGCAGCGAGCTCTAAATACAAATTGGTAGCTTCTTCTACTGTTCAATATTTAGAGATTCATATGGGTCCCAATGCAGCCGTATTTATCTTGGATCCTGTGCATATGTGGGCTAAGAATTATTCAAAAATGTCCAAATTACTTTTGAAATCGTTTGTCAATTTTGTTTTTCTAAAGATTAAGTTTTCAACACCAGAACTACGTAACCTTGAGTTTTCCATTGCACCAGGGAATACGTAGGAGCAGGATCAAGTCTTGTCAGACTATTTTCTACCAACCTATTTTTTTTTTAGGGATCAAATAGTTTTCAAAAATATCAAAATCACACGCTCAGTTTAAGGGTACCGTTCTTCGAAACGGGCGACTAGGGTGCCTAACACCTTCCTTACTCGTAACCGACTATCGAACCTAGATTCTTCCTCAAGTTAGGGTTTCTCCAAATCTTTTCCCTTAAATAAAAATTTGGTGGTAACTCCACAATCCATTAAAATTCTTTCTTTAAATTTTTAGTGAGTACGTCGTCTCATTGTAATTACGGTTGCGACAAACCTATTTGGTTAATACTTATGCTTGGATGATTTAATTAGGATGAGTGTGGTTCTTATAAGATCAATGGATGTGTGAAAATATATGATGTTTGTAAATACTCAATTATGTCCAAGGCCCCCTATTTTGAATTTAATTGTTAAATAAATAAAGAAACCAATATTAAATTAAATAATATATAAACAAACAGAATTAAGCAAAAGAAAAGAGAAGAAAAGAAAAATAATAAATATAATATTAACAAAATAAAAAAATAAAAAATAAATAAATAAAGTAATAATAATAAAAATAAATAAATAAATAAAATAAACAAAACAAAAACAGAATCATTAAAATAAAACAATAAAAATAAAGAAAAAGAATGAATTTAATCAGAAAATTAAAAAAGAGAAAGAATTAATAAAAAAACAAACAGAATTAATAAAAAAAGAAACAAAAAGAAAAACAAAACAAAAATTCAAAAAAACAAAACGAATTTTCGCAACAGAAAAAACGGAATTAATTGAAAAGAAAAATAAACAAGAAGGAGACGGGTTTCTAGAAAAAAAGGAGGGCCTTATTTCTGATTCTAAAAGAATCCCCCAAAACGGGAGAAATGGGAGGGTTGTATTTTTCCTTCTTAGAGGTTACGGTTAAAGTTCAAGGAGGAAGAAAACTTCATTGATTTACGGCATTACTCTGGCTAGCTACCTTCCTGGGTACCTCATCAAGAATTAGACAAGAAAAAGGGGTCGTAAAAGGGCGTCAACACTAAGAACTGAATCTACCATCTTCTGTGGAATTGGAAGCAAGAAGCGATGATCAAGCACGGTTGATATGTACATCAGGTAAGATCCTAACGTTCCTTCATGTGACTATGGCATAATAATATGATCAAAGAATGGAAATGAATTTGAATTATAAGCTGGGATTTTGTATTGACGAGTGTTAAACATAGAAGGTCTATCATGATAGTAACAGAAACTGCATTTTTCTACGGCTATGAGTGAATTATGATCACCTTAATATTCTTGATAACCCCACCTGAATACGCTGATGGTTCAAGTCAAGCGTCAAGATTTAAGTAGTCATATCATTGATTTCTTCACAATCGACTCTCTAGATCCGGGAAATAAGTCCTTCTTGTGTTACTCGGATGTATGGTCTCTAACACTCTTTACTTGAGACACCCAAAATGCCTCAGCCTTCCCTCAGGGTGTTTGTTGGGTTTCTTGAGCAACAGGTAGAAGTCTCATGGCTTCATTGGCTTGTTATAGTAAATCCTTATACCGGTTGAGACTTATTCTCTACTCAACCGATTGTACTCTACGTTGGGATCATTGAGTAATTCGTTCAAGGTCTATAGTCGTCACATGTTGTTGAAGTCGTCGGTTTGCATACGCCTCACGATCATCTGAACTCGAAAAAAAACCAGCTGAAGCGCCATTACACTGCCCCAGATTTAGCAAATTTAGAAGGATGGTCCAAGCAGTTGCATCCCGCTCTAGTCAAGCAGCTCAGGCCCTATACGGATTGTGCATGGAAAGGTAAGTCGTAAGTGAGTTTGTATGCGTTCAGGGACATTGGCGGATACACCCCATTTCACTGGTTTGCGGCGATGGGTTTATGAATTGTAAACTCTTGATGGTTTAGACACACAAGCTGTTGGAATGTAACACAGTATTGAACGTCCACGTACATATCTAGATAATTTCTACAAAATTGATAATGGAATTTTTCTCTTTGCTGGAGAAAAGGCCAACATGCGGCCAATGAATGACACTTCTGTACGGCGCCTTAATGGCAACATATCAATTCTGAACCAAGATGCAAAATCTTCAATTTGGTGTGGTGGAACAACCATGTCAGCTCACCCTCCGTATTCGGAATAGGCACCTCGAATGGGTATGCTAGTTGCAGGTTCGAGTGTTTTCATGATCTGGACGCCCCATAATGTATCAAGAAATCAGCTAAGGTATTATTGGTGAGCCACATGAGAGTCGTTCCTGCATCAATGAACTCCACAAGCTTGACGTTGTGGCAAAAAAAAGTTGGGATATCCCAGTAGTTAGTCCCCTTAACATGCGAGCACGTGGTTGGTTTTGAAGCAGCAATGACTGCCATGTTCTGGGCACCATGAAGAATGAACTTACCTTCGTAGTTTAGCGATGTGCAGAGCCAAAAGAATGGAAACCCCAAGTCTGAACATATCTAGGCATAATTGAAGACTTCAACGCCCAAATGAATCCCACGCAAACAGGGCATCGAACAATAGGACAAACCCTCAAAGGCATGAATCCTCTTTGCTCACCAGAAACAGATCTGCCTATGCCTATTCGGTTCCTTAGAACATATATGTCCGCTGCAAGATTGGTCTCCATCCTGCATCATTCTGGACCAATAGGATGTTCAGGTGTATGAAAATAAAACACTCCAAAGGAAATCACCAATAGCAACTCTTGACTTCCACGCGCGAATGCAACCGTACGTACCCCAATTCTTTAGAGTGGTTAAGATTGGTTCCAGGCTGTTAAACACCAAACTGGTAGCAATGGCTTAGTGGTTGAGCACGCCGTTCACCCCTCTAGGACGAGGGTTTGATCCCTGCGCACGACAATTCCTTTTAATTCTGCATGCACCAATTTGGAAGTACACATGTCCAGGCTAGGTTGCGCGATTTGATCGGGAAATGTGGCCCATTCACAAAGCCACACCAGCCCATGCTTTGGTTGGACACATTAAGTTAACTCTTCCTTTTCAAAAGCAAAATTGTTTCTCGTCTTTAAACCTCAAGTTTTTCAAATTAAAACTCAAATTCAATTTTTTCTCAAGTCAAACTTAATTCTTTCAATTCAAATTCATTTGCATTCAAATTAAATTTAATTCTTTTCCTCCAATTTCAATTCAAATTTATTTTCATTCATATCAAAATTAATTTTTCTCTCCAAATTTTCAATTCTATTTTTTTAAAAAAAAATCAAATTCTTTTCTTCCCCAAATCAATTTTAAATATTTCAAATATGATCAAATTCTCTCTTCCCCAAATCAATTTTAATTCTTTCTCTCGAATAAAATCTAAATTCTTTTTCAAATTCGAGTTTAAATTCTTTCTTTCAAATAAAATCAATTCCTTTTTTAAATCAAGTTTAATTCCTTCTTCTTAAATTTAAAAATCAAAAATCAAGTTTAAATTCCTTTCTCCAAATTTTAAATCAAGTTCAACTCTTTTTCCCCTCATCAATTCCCCTCAAAGATCAAAGCAAGTTTAAGTCTTTTTCTTCAAATCAAAAATCAAGTTTAATTCCTCTCTCTAGAATTCTCAAAATCAAATCAAATCCAATTCTTTTCTTCAAATAAAAAATCAAGTTTAAATTCCTTTCTCCAAATTAAAAAATCAAGTTCAAAGATAAATTCATTTTAGGTCTCACGCGATGAATCCTAAGCATGAACTGGTAGCTTTTTCTGTTGTTCGATGTTTAGGAATTCATATGGGTCCCAGTGCAGCCGTAGTTGTCTTGGACCCTGTGCATATGTGGTCCAAGAATTCTTTTGTAAATAAATTCAATAAAAAAAACTCCATTTTAGAATCTCTAAGTCTCACGCGATGAATCCTAAGCATGAACTGGTAGCTTTTTCTGCTGTTCGATGCTTAGGAATTCGTATGGACCCCAATGCAGCCGTAGTTGTCTTGGATCCTGTGCATATGTGGACTAAGGATTCTCCCTAAAATATTTCAAAACACTATATTCACTTTCAAGCCCTCCTTCTTCAAGCTTTTCCGAAGGTCAAGCTTTCAAACCAGAACTACGTAAGTCTTGAGTTTCTCATTGCACCGGGGAATACGTAGAAGCAGGATCAAGTCCTGTCAGGCTAACCTCCATCAATTTATTTATTTTTACTCTAATTAAAGGGATCAAATGATTTTCAAAGAAGTCACACACTCAGTTTAAGGGTACCGTTCTTCGGAATGGGCGAGTGGGGTGCCTAACACCTTCCCCACTCGTAACCGATTCCCGAACCTAAATCTCATCCTCGAGTTAGGATTTTTCCAAATCTTTTTCCCTTAAATAAAAATTTGGTGGCAACTCCACATTAATCCAAAATAAAAATCTATGTTCAATATTTTAGCGAGTTTGTCGTCTCGTCGAAATTACGGTTGCAACAATGTTGTGCTTGAGGATCTTATTTTATGTGAAATATATTTTGAAGGAATTGTTCAAGTATGTATGTATTTATATATGTATGTATATGTTCAAATATGGTAAAGTTATAACTACTAATACTTTGAACATATTCTCTTGTTTGATAAATCATAAGACTTAAATAACCAAACATAGGTATGACCTGGGACCTTATATAAAAACAAGAAAAAGAAACCATATATGTGTTATGCTTGAAAACACGTAATTTGTGTGGTCAACCTCATTCATGTTGAAGCATAGTGATTCTAAGTTATAAGGGATGATGACGATCATCAAAAGTTAAAGATGGTGACAACCATAAAGGTATGAGCTTATAACCTAGTATGAATGTAATGAATGGTGTCATAACCGTAATTACGATAAGACGATGAACTCGGTAAATTTTAAAAAGAATATTTATGGATTGTAAAGCCGCCACCAAATTTTATTTTAAGGGAAAATATTTGGAAAAACCCTAACTCGAGGAAGAAATCTAGGTTCGGGAGTCGGTTACGAGTAAGGAAGGTATTAGGCACCCTACTCGTCCGTTCCAAAGAACGGTACCCTTAAACTGAGTGTATGATATTTCGAAAACTATTTGATCCCTTAAAATATAATAAAAAATAAATAGGTTTATGGAAAATATCCTGACAGGACTTGATCCTACTCCTACGTATTCCCTGGCGCAATGGGAAACTCAAGGCTACGTAGTTCTGATTTCAAGGACTTTGATCCTTAAGAAAGTTTTATATAGAATGAAAAGACGCTTTTTGATGTCTTGGATTATTTTCCTTTGGGAGAAGAAAGAAAGAAAAATCCTTGATCTTCGTGCGCAGAGTCAGAGGCAAGCGAGGGTTGCACTGCGACTCATATGATTCTCCGAACATCGAAAGACAGGGTATGCTGCACTTTCAACTTCAGAGTTTCATTGCGTGAGATCTCGGACCTTTTAAAAATTTGACAAGTATTTTGGAAAAAGTGGCTTTAAAGGAGGATTTGAAAAGAGAGGTCTTCGATCCACGTGCACAGAGTCGAAGGCAAGCGAGGGTTGCACTGCGACTCATATGATTCTCTGAACATCGAAAGACAGGGTATGCTGCACTTTCAACTTCGGAGTTTCATTGCGTGAGATCTCGGATCTTTTAAAATTTTGAGAAGTATTTTGGAAAAAGTGGCTTTAAAGGAGGATTTGAAAAGAGAGGTCTTCGATCCATGTGCACAGAGTCGAAGGCAAGCGAGGGTTACACTGCGACTCATGATTCTCCGAACATCGAAAGACAGGGTATGCTGCACTTTCAACTTCGGAGTTTCATTGCACGAGATCTCGGATCTTTTAAAACTTTGAGAAGTATTTTGGAAAAACTAGTTTTAAAGGAGGAGAAATTTTAGCAAAAAGCCCCGAATTTTATCCGTGTAGGGATATGGGGTCTTTCTCTCTTATGTGGTTTATCTTCTTATCTTTAACCATGGATCGTAAGAACCAAAACCAGCGCCTATTTTGGTTCTTGACTGATAATTTTAAGAGCCTTTTGATTCGTCTTTGGTACAGTTTTATTTGTTTTTATAGGCGAACCTGTCCTTTTGAGCTTCCTTGAGCCATATCATATCCTAAAGCAACAAATCTGGAATCCCTACCTTACAGGAATGTTATATATTACCTTATGCATTTATGGAACTTGAAACCAATAACTGACCTAACTTATTTGAACAAGTTTCATTCTTTTACTGCTGGTGCAGCTTATGGAACTTTGCAGCTTTGACCCATTACCTATGTAATCACTATTTTTAAGGAAGATTGGATTTGCATAAGTAATGTTTAGTTCTAAGTCTGATGCAGATGGTGAACTTAGTGTTGAACTGTGAGGCTGATCATGATTAACATAGTCCCTGGTTATCTAGACCGCGAACTCTATCTTTCTAATATGTTTTCTTTGAGATCAGTATCATCCCTGTTTCCCATGTGAATGATTTCTAGCAATAATCATATAGCTCTCAGTTATGGTCTTTTTAGTTCTTGGCATGAACCAGGTTATTCAGGAAATCTATCAGTTTTTAGTGCCACTCTCCTAGTCACCCTATTTCATTCAGAACTAGGATTATCTAGTTTTTGCCTCAATTCACTTATGGCTATTAGGGACGAGGTATGTACCCAGCAACTATGAGATTTTGAAATCCGATACTGTTAACCATGCTTTATTTCCAGAATCAGTTCATGCTTCGGTCTTATTGTTTTGCAGGCCTGCTCTAAATCATGTTTGTTTTTTTTTACTAGACTAATGCATACCTAAGCACCTGAACCAATATCCCAGTGCCTATCTCAAAGCTGTTCATTTAGTTTTGGGCTATATACCATAGCTGTCAATGTTTACCTAATCTGTTAGGCTGTGCCCTCTGATAGCTTGAACTTCAATGAGAATTGATTCCTAAAAACTGTTGTTGGGGTTTGATCAGGGCCTCGTATTTGTTTCTAACAGACCTATTACTGCGACCGATCCAAGGACATTGTTAACTAAACCAGTAGCCCCCAACCCACTGTTCTAGTATTCTTAACTACAAGATAAATGACCACTAATGGGAATCACTCTGAATGTGCTGATGCCCTGGCCTTTACTAGCCTAACAGACCTTCTCCACCATGACTAAGTCAGTTCCGACCTGGCCTGCAATGAAACATGGCCTAGTACCTTTTTGCATTTTGTCTTAAGTATGTTGGTTTATTATGCTTTGGGAATCTCTAATTGAGAGGAGGATTGCCCTGTTATGAATTTATCAGAAATCTTAATCATGACTTATAACTACCCTCTGTTGTCTTATAACAGGTACAGGGTAGGGTGACTTATCAAGATCTGCTTCAGCGACTGTAAAGTTTATAGGGAACCATGAACCAAGTCCTGGTGCAGAATGCTGATATCAACAGGGGATTGAGCCAAAAATCCTTTCTAGATTATAGTTTGAAGGACTGTTCTCTTCTCATTTAACTATGGGGTGATCGGATGTATGGTCACGTATACTGGGAACAAACTATCACATGATGCAACTTCTAAATCTGCATTTTACTGCCATACTGAGGCTTTATATGATATATCGTGATCAGGGGTTAAATATTAATCAGCGAACTTAAGGCAAACGTCAATTTGCCTTTGCACATCAAAACTCACATTTGCCCGACCTTTGCTTATCTTCTATGCCCAGTCCTATATATACCTTCTTCTGCAATCCTAAGGATTGAGCCTCCTGAACCAGCCTGTGTATAGTGGCCCAGTTAAGGTCTCTTCAAAACTAATCCTATCCTTTCCTGCTAGTGTTTACCTTGAAGGACTTTCGGCCCTCACTAACTGTAGCTTATTGTACTGGTTCCTGTTAGGCCGAACGTAGGTAAACTCATAGTATATGACCATACTGGTTGCTGTTATAGGAATTAGGTAACCCTCACAGCATTTTCTAGCCTTACGGGTCTGGATTTAGATCATGAACATGAGGGAGCATTCTATGAGAATCTTTATTTATCATACTTGTTGACTCTATCCCTCAGGAACGAGCTAAGGTGGACTAGAACAAAGAAAGGAAAAACTAGCAACCATGACTGGTCTATGACAAATTTACAGGTGCATTACACACAGGATCAGAGGATGCTAAGGCCACATCAGAATTCAAAAATTTCCATGTGCACATCCTGAATCTCCTGGGCAGGGTTCAGCAGTGTACTAAGCTTTTAAGACTAATCAACTCCTAAATCCTTGCTGTCAAGCCTATTGCAAGATGGAAAGACAGGACTCAGGTCTAACATATTTACCTCCTTTCAAATTCTCGGGTTTAAATTCTCATGGACTGATTCAAAGCCTTTTAGGATCTGGTCTCAATTATTTTAGGACAATGACCTTGAGGGACCCTAAGTTGTTGCAAGATCCACCCATCCTACTTAGCTTCTATTGCAGCTGTCTTTATAAGACAAATTCTGCTTTTTATTTGTTATTAGTCCTATGAACCACCAAGTTCAGAATCTACATTTGGCTTAGCTTCTGCAACTAACATTGACACTGAAAGCTCCCCTGCCTATTGTTTACCCAGAACTTGTAGTAGCATTTGGTGAACTGCCAAAACCCAGTTCATAACCAAACCAGAACTTACCCGATCGATGCACTGATCAAGTATTAGCCTCTCCCTTTCTAATGGTCCTTCCATCAGTTTAGGCCAAATACATATATAGTGAAAGGTCTGCCGTTTCGGCTAAGGTTCAGATCCTGATCTTAAACTCCCCTCTCTAAGATAACTCTCAACAGGAATTCTAGTTACCAAAGTACTGATCTTAAGACTAATCAGAAGTTATTTTAAGCGGTCAGCAACTGATTCACATGGTTTCTTAGCAGTTGAACCCATCGGCTAATAAAGGCTAGCAAGTCTTACAAAATTAGATATGGGTTTCGTACCCCTAGAACTTTGTTCTACTTTGGGTTAACCCTGATCCATGATGACACTGAGCTAAATTCCCTAAATCTACATGTTCTGCATCTATTTATTGTAACATTCATTCATAATTTCGGCCACAGTTCTACATTTGGTAGGACCAAGCTTGTTGCCTACATCATTGAATAAGAAGGACAACACATGACTTGATATTACAGACATGGATTAGCCACTTACCTAGCCTTAGGTTCTGACACAGTGACATTCTAAGTGTAAGAATTTCTGGTTTTCTGTCACATATTGGTAAGGGCTGATTTTCTCCACTTGACCTAGCTTAACAGTTGAGGTAGACTGAATTCACTACAGTCACAGGGATAAAATTATGATTCCAGTGTCCTTTGGTCTCGAGGATTATGAATACCAGGCTGCTAAACATAGACTCTTGACGGAGGTGCTGTGGCAGAACCTCCACAATAGGTAAAGGTCCACTCTGTAATCTAGTCTAGGATGTGGTAAACACAGGTTTATCCTTCAAAGTTGAACTATGGTTGATCATTGTGCAATCAATAATTTGCAGACAAGTGAGTTCCCAGTTTTGCAGCACGAATTAATTTCCTAATATACCTTAGGATTCGGTTCTCAACAAAAAAAACACGACTCATGACTGTAATGGCCAACTTTTAATGCTCTTCTTCCTCTCCTTAGCAATCTAACCTTATTTAACATTACACATTTACTTTGACTGATGATCGAGACTTCAAGATAGGAATCACAGTGATTTCAATGTCTCATTCCACAAATTCAATTCATTCCTAACCTAAATCAATCTCAGGATTTGCAGATGCACAACAATATACAGAAAATGGAAACACACTATTCAGTCGAAGATAGGCGTATACAAAACCAAAAATAACAAAGCAAGAATCTAACCTAGAGCGCAGAGTGGAGAATTGAAACAGCTTTGGAATTCTTCCAAGAGGTTCCAACAGAAGTCAGGGGAGCAAGGAATAGAGACTATATCAGCTTCGAGCCGACAATTTCTCCAAGAAAGACGAAGGATTCGGAACGAATTCGCAGAAAACAAGGACGTGATCCCCTCCGTGAAGTTCAGAGATTTTCTAAAAAGCTTCGAGTGAAATCCCAAAAGCTGAAGACCAAGAACACTGCTTCCTACCAGAGAAATTTCGTGAATTCCTTCGAAGAATTCAGTGAATTGCTTGAGACCAATATCTCTCTGCCTTCGTATGCTGAGAATTCCCTCTTTCACCTGCTCCTTTTTCGTACCAAAAGTCCTCTTCAAATTCTTCAAAATTCCCTTTATACCTCTTTCTAACCATGGGAATACCCCATCTGCTCTTTGTTAATTTTTAACCCAAGAATAACAACCTTAACTAACTTCTAACTAATCTAACTAATTCCTAACTAACCCTAGCCTATTAGGATAGCAACTTATTTTTATTGTTTTCCAACTTTTATTTAACTACTTTTACCTTTGTTTATTATTTTTTTACTTATTATTATTATCATCATCTTTTATTTGTACTACTTACTCTCTATTTTATTTATATATGTTTTTTATGTTAGCTGCTCATCTCTCTTCTTCTTTTCCTTTTAAGTCGCGCTTTTATCTAGCCCTACTTATTTCTACTCCCTTTTTATTTTTTTTTTGTCTTTCCCTTCCAATTTATCTTTGTAATCTAAATTAAAATAATCCGAACAGGAATTGGTGTTCACAAATGGGTAGTAAAGTGAAAAGATAATTTGGTGCATGGTTTTATGTTCCTCAAGTGGTTGATTTATTCATAATCTATATATTTTCATTATAAAAATAAAATATTTGGAATGATGGCTCACTTGGAGGTGAAAGTTTCTTAACCTTAATAAATTGCAGGCTAAAACATTTTATGAATATTCTTAGCAAGTTATCTAAAGTAAATGAATTATATATTATTTTATGAAAAGATTTGTACATTGGAAACCCATAACTTCATGATGATTATGTGCTACATGCTAAGTTAAGTTAAAATGAACCCACCTCAGAAATACATTCTTATTAAAGTAAAATGAACTTGTATGTTTGTCATATTTTTAATAATAAAATGAAGTAGCTAAGGACTAGATAAAGATACTTGAACCCTAGGGTAGAAGCCTACTAAAAAACTTGTTTCTCATTCCTTACTTTCATTCATCCTTGGATTCTTATGGTATCATTTGTCTTGACAATGGTGTTTCTCGACACCCATGATGTCAGCTAGTATTATGAGAGCCAATGGAGCAGACTAAGTGTCATGGTATGAGTATTCACATGCACTCATTCCCGTTGGGGGAGGATTCTTAGTATGACTTCCTGACCAAGAACATTGGATGGACTGGATGTTACAGCATCGTGAATTATCCTTCTATCCTGGTGGGCTCTCTACTATTCTAACTTCTATCATAACATGTTATGTTCATTTTTGTTATTTTTCTATATTTGAAGAGACTTGGTGCCTCAATTTCTATTAACTACAGCTTATAATGAGCCGATTTATACTTTGGATAATATAATCGTGTGAATGTATGATCTTTCTTATATTTATTGATGTTATGGTTTCTCTTATATCTGTGAAAGTATCTATATGTGCTTATTTTATGTTTAATATCGATGAGACTTGCATTTTTAAGAAAGGATTTTATTAAAACATTGCACCATATTTTTAATAAAAGTAATTTATGAAGAAGTTTTGTATCATGAAGTAACAGACTAGTAATGAATCCAAAATATGACTTAAGTGTAGGATGGGTGTCATTATTGAGATATTACATTATAGTATCAAAGTAATTCATCCTTAAGGAGCCTGACTATGGTTCTAAAGCATGCTATGCTTTAATAATAGATGTCATGCTATGGTTTTTTTCTAGTAACCTTGAGGCATGGTTGCCTTTGATTCTTAAAATTAGTTACTTCCATGCTTAATTGATATTGAGCTTAATTACCTCAATGTCTATGTACAATGTTTTCAAGAATTAATGGAGATTAAGGCATACTAGGGATATATCTAGATGAGGAGTGATACTGACCAACTTGAGGGAGATGATAGTTGTCATAAGAGGCATGATGGATCAAATAGATCCCTAGTTGGAGAATATTGATGGTATTGCTAATGCAGTTACAACAAATCCAGACCGTTACAAATATGAGTTTTGAAAGAGAAACCCATCAAAATTTTGAGGGACTTTCAATATTAACATGGCGAATGAATGGATCAAGTTTATAAAAAAGTTGTTTGCATTAATAGGATACGAAGCGGAGAAAAATGTGACATATGCCACCTATATAATGGAAGCAGATGCTAAATTTTGATGGAATGGGACAAGAAGGCAAATGGAAATCATTAAGATCCCAATAAATTCACTAATAAAAAAAAATTTACATTGATTACTTTAAATATTTTATATCAATTCTATAAGTAGTATAGAAATAATCGATATAGAAAATTATCACTTTTTATATCTTAAACAACAAATGTAAAAATTCTACTTTTTACATTAGTTCTAACTTATCCAATATAAAAAAAATTAAATTTTTACATCAATTAAAAAAATAATCAATATAGTAAGATAAAAAAAATAAAAAAAAATTATAAAAATTTTATCTATCACTAATTTTAATATAATATATATATATATATATATATATATATATATATATATATATATCAAGCATCAAAGTTTATACAAATTAAAAACATTAAAGTGAAATCAACTTTAATAAATCCAAAGTTCAGTCCAAAACATATATTTCAAATCAAAATAGAATTACCTTCAAAACTTATCAATGAGAGGATATATCCCTCCTTGCAAAGCTTGGTAGATTTCTTCCTTTCTATTAACCACTCTTCTTAACTATGTCGGATCCCTAAACCAAAACAACACTTCAAAAATAGCATCTAGAATTTGCACCACCCGCACCCATAAAGCCATTTCAACAAGAGCAACCAATTACTAACATTTAATTGAACACAATGGGAAGATAACTAAAAACTCATCAAAATCATAGAATAGTACCCAAATTGAAGCAATATAGCAAGTTATTTACTCCAAAGAATTTAACCTATATAAACCACAATTCAATGTTGAACTTGAACCGTGATTCCTAGATCCAAATTAAATTCATCAGAATGACAGCGTCTTGGGAGAAAATGGACAAAGAGCTAGAGATTCACAGAAAAATCGCAACTTTATGTTCAGGAACCACCAAAAGAATCCCTTACTTGAAAATCAAATATTTATCCGTTACTGAAAATGTCAAAATAGCAAATAAAATCCCCAAAAGAAAACACATATAATAGTAAAAGGTGGAACACGAAAAATTAAAAAAATAAATGTAAAGAAATTACTTGAAGTGTTAGCACGCCTGGAATCATCCAAAAGAGAAAAAATAAAGAAGAATCAACCTGAAAGAGAAACCAAATGAAAAGAGAATTAGAAACTCCAGTCACATAGAGGAAGAAATGCAAACATGAATCTTTTTCTTTATGAGCACTCTGTATAACAGTGTATAAGCTTTCTCTTATTTAGCAAACGGAAGCAGATCACTAACCATATAGCACATATATCTCTATTGAAATTAAGGAGTAAAAAAACCATGAAATATTAAACAAATCATAATTAACTAAATGTGTAACAAATATGTTTTGGAAAGAGCGTAAACCAACATTAAAATATTATCAAACTGATATCCACTTAAAATCTCTTATAATCGTATGATAAATGGAAAACAAGATTACTTAACTTTTTTTCTCTTCATTCCTTGGTGTCAATCTTCTATTAGATATAAAAATATGATTGTAGAACATGCTAGTTCACATATGATTTATTAAGAATGGCATTTGGACTTGGTCAATGGAAATCTACCAAAAAGTACTAAGATAAATGTTTTTGTCATGTCATTGAATGAAGAACATCTTAAGTTGGATTCAAATGGAAAGGGATCAAATCTACCTGTAAATTTGGAGACAAGAATCCTAACACCTTGTCTCTGTCTCTTAATTTCAGCTTATGATAAAACAATTAACAACCATTAGTTAATTCAACTTATCCCAAACAATCCATTGTTAACAAATTTAATATATTGAATGACTAAGAATTATTCTTTCAAAGAAATAATAATTGGAAAAAATTAATTAAGATCATTAGATACCTTGAATGTATCTTCATCGATTTTATTATCACTAATGTAACTGGAAATACATTGTTATAGTTGGAAAATCCTATTAAAAATGATTTATTATTTACATAAGGATGGACAAATTAAAAAAAAAATTACTATATGGATATAAAACAATTTTTCAATGAAAAAATCAATCCCATAAGATATGGGTGTCCTCCTCTCAAGTGTTTGTAATGGCCAAGCACTTATCTATTAGTGAAAAGTGACTTAGTACATTTAATGCATATTTTAATTGTGACAAATAAAATAAAATAAAAATGTATTAGATTAAAACTCACCAAGTGACTCTAAGAAAAAATTATGTCTTCCCTTTGTCCCATTTAATAGCAAGATGAATCTCACCGGTACATGTATGCACCATATTTCCTTCTATCTTCTTATGACTTTGCTTCTCTCAAATAAACTATACATGAATTCAATAAAAATTCTGCACTAACTATAACAAACTTTTATAAGATAGCTTTAAAAATAAATATTACTTATACTTTACCAGTAGGGATAAAAATGAATAAGATCGTCGGACAGGAGCTTACGACTCGATTTGTTTATTTTTGTTATGTAGATTTTTAAACTGGCTTGCAGGTCTTGTAAGTTTTAAATTAGACCAGGCCTTGACAAAAATATAAGGCTCTAACAGGTAACAGGCTCAGACTCAGGCCTCAAAATTTTTAAATAGATCAGACTTGAACACTCAAAGTCTAATTAGGCTCGGCCTACTTCCATCCCTGTTTACCAGTAAGACTCCAATAAACATGCAGTAGACCTACAAATTTTATAGAATAAAATGAGGTACTCAAAGAGTTCAATAAAGCATTTTATCAATCTAAACTACTATTCAGTCGAGCATCTATGTGAAAATGGACCCATGTGAACACAAACAAAATTGTAAGAGAAGAGGGTTGGGGAAGAAGATACTCATACACAAATACTAGAGAAAATCTAATATGTATTCTCAGTTACAATATTCAGTGATTTGAGGATTTTTTTTTTTACTAAATATAAAGAAAAAAAACTGATAAAAACAAAAAGTATTAAAAAAGAGGTTGAACAACAAACCATTGAACTCCACCATTATCGTAAAATTCACCACGGACCACCCCACTCCATCTAATTCCACCTCCCACACTATATCTTTTCTTCTCCCTCATGTTGTGTACACATCAAAACATATTCTCTCTCACCTTTCACATTTCCTCTCTCATCTTTGTCTTTCCTTCACTATTTTATCTTCCTCGATTTTCCTTCTTCCCTTATCATCAACTTTGGTAGAGTCAGCAGGGCTCTGCCCTTTCCTTCCACTTTCTCAGCTTCGTTATTGCTCCATTGAATATGTTAGCCCTGTCAGTTAAAATATAATTTTTAACCGTTAAAAATGGCCACAAATTTTATTACCAACATTTTAATAAAGCGCAAGTTCAATGCATGCCACAAAAATTTTTATGAATTTTTTTTAACCACGGACAGAACCGCGAGAAACAACATGTTTATATACTGTCGGTTAATAATCATCATAAATATAGATAAATCTGTCACAATTATTTCTACTAATATAATATATATTTTTAATTATTTTATCAATATAAATAAAAAATCACAATAATCAAATAAATATTAATATCTATTATCTTTATAATTAAAATTAATTTATGAAATTTTAACTTTTTATTTTAATATTAATATTTATACTATACATTAGATGACACATTCTATTTTTATATGATATAATTATGTCCATAATATTCATATTTTAAATCTAAATATTTTAAATTAAATTAAAATTAAAATTAATAGAATTACAAGTTTTTTAAAGATCAAACAATGGAGATAAAATATTAAAATATAATAATTAATTATTTAATTATCAGTTTTCAATTCAATCCAAAAGTATAACTTAAAAATTCAACTTATCGTAGCTCGCTCAAGATGAATAATAAATTATTAGGAGTTCACATTATTTTGTAGTCAATCAAATGGTCCAAATATTTTAGATATCACAAACTTATTAAATTCTTTAGAGTTAAGCACCATGATAAAATTCAATTAAGTTTGTGATTGAACTTGAAAATCACATACAACACATTGGCTTTAATCTTGAGTCAAGCACCACATTCCTTAAGATTGACGTGCTCCTTTGTTTTTTTCCAGCTCTCTCATCTTGAATCTCTTTGTCATCCTCATTCCTTGTGTACCAATCCTTAAAATTATTGCTTAGAAAATTTAAAGAAATAAGTTATACTTTTCCAAAATAAGCCAATTAGAATATGCACTAAGTACTAACTTTTCTAATACACTAAGAAACATTCATGGGAGCCCATTTAAGGAAAAAAGTAATGCCTAAATTTTTCATATTCATACCATTTATAAGCTATTAGGTAATATGACAAGTCTAAAATATTTATTTCGATTAATAACAAGGTTATACTTGAAACTAGTACCTTACAGGAAGTCCATGTAGTGTGATGAGCATCATTCTTCTCAAGAGACTTCTTATAAAAAACATGATAAGCCTTCCTTGCAAAAAAATAATTGATCAAACGATTTGGTGCAAACTATTTCTACCAAAACTTGATTGCTTGAAGTCCACTTTTTAGTCGTTTCATTGGTCATAAATGCATCACATTCAGCTGAATCAAGTGTCTATAGATGAAGTAGCCTCTGATGAGGACCAATTACAAAGAGCATATTCATTTCAAACACCTAATAAAAAAAATGCATACTAACACCTCTGGTATAGTTTTACCATCAGTTTTCAATACCAAATACCAAACATCCTGGCATCATGCTCCTCAATTAATCATATTAATATCTTCTTAACCCTAAAGCCAGGTTTTAACTAGACTTATGTATTTAAATTTAAATTATGTAAAACTCAAATTTCAGTCAATTTGTGTCTATTCTTGAAATAACCTCAAAGTCACTTGTGAGCTCTTTATCCAAGACCTTGAGAAGATAAGTTTATCCATAAATCTTAGCATAAGTTTATCTAATAAATTTTCTTTAAGAAGCATTTCAATGAGTCAAGATAGATATAATCAATCCCTCATTAATTCCCTAACCAGCAATTACATTTGATTAATTAGAAAGTCATCAAAAGTCACAACATAACTATAGAAATGAAATATAGCACATGACATGATTCTTAAAACCAAAATCAAAATCATAATACATGAATCGTAACTCAAAAAAATATTATCATATAACTTGATCTTGAATTAAACCAGAGACAGACCAAACTCACTAATCCATCATCAGATAGCTTATGCCATATATATCCCTTTATACATATACATTATAAATTCGACTACATTATGCATAGTATTCTTCATGTCAATGACACCTTCCCTCCTTCATTAGCATCATATAGTGTCATTTACTCTTCTTACAAAATAGTTTCATTTACTCATTAACCAGCATAACTTTTCAACACTGATGGACTATATGGATTTAGAAAATCTTTTTTTAGAGACAAAAAAAATTATAACTTTTATATAGACCCAACAGTTGGAATATTTACAATATATATACTTACCATTTGAATCAGTTTAACATAGCTTTTATAGCCAGGTTTCCATTAATTAGATTAACAAGAAAAACTCACTGCAATGTCTAAGTTGTCCCTTCTTTTCATTTGGCCACCAGCAGCAAAAGGGAACAAGTGGTTCAGATAAATGACCAATCTGTTCACAAGGGAATGTAGTACATTTGGTACAAAAATAATCTACAAAGTCATATAAAAAGGTGCAGTAACACTAACAAAACACTGTTAGGTAGTACAAGACTCCATCAATATCCATTTTCATTAGATTTAGTGGCACGAGCAATGACATCCAAATTATTATTGTCATTATCAGTGTTCAATGATCTGAATGAGACTCATAGAATTCACTTGGAAAAAGAGACATGATCTCTTATTTCAACAACTGTAAAATTTGGTTCATTGAGGCTAGATTAAGAATTACTCTAAGTGTTCCTGCATTTGCAGGTGCATCTTTTGTCTACCACATCTTCTAATTTATTTTCTCTCAAAATATGCTCATTTGAAAATAATTACCAGAAGTTTAGTACATTGCATTAAAAAAAGATTTCATAGGATGATGATGCAATATTGTAAGAAGCAAGTAGAAATTTTGATGTATTATATAAAATGTAATTCAAATAAAATTTTAACAAAATTATTACAAAATGATTTGTAATATCTCCTTCATGTACATGCATGTGCATTGTTTTACCTATTTCAACAAATTGATGAAATGAAAATAATCAAATATCTAAAGTACCAAGATAGAAACACTGTAGAATTCAAAGCGTCGTTTCTCTATTTTGTTTTAAAGTGTCATGATATTTTAAATTATCTAATTCAACCATCAAAGCAAAGGAAAAAACGTGAAGAAAATAGAAACATTCGTAAGAAACCTTGATAGTCAAACATGTACACTAAATAAAGAAGCATACCGAAAATGGAACAAAAAGATGTCACCGTCGCAACCTTGTCAAAATTTTCCTTTACTATCATCGCTAGTTCAACACTCATCGTAATCCACACCACAATCGACACTGCTACAAAGCCCTAACTACCATAAATTCACATAGATTCTTCCTTTCTAATCGATGTACTTTGTCTGAATTTCTTCATTATCTTACCTTGTCGTAGCCAATGTTGGAATAATGCGTATTCTTCTCTTTACCATGATAAATCCAAAATCAACAATTCTATGCTGCATATTTCAAGTAAACTATCTAGAATTAAAAGAGGGAAAAGTCCAAAAGAGAAAAAAAACATGACTTAAAAATAAATAAATAAATGATAAAATGTAGAAGCGAAAAAATACAAAATAGACTTTCTCCCTTTCCTCTTCCTTTTCTCCATCAAACTGTTCCTTTCATCTTTATCACTCTCTACCCGTCATCCCTACCTCTTAAGTTGATGGTGGTCACACCCATTCATCAATCCATTTTTTATTTGACCCCCAAATATAAATATTATGGTTCAAAAATTTATTTCTACACCATATATTATTGCAATCGAGGTAAAAAAAAAAATTCTATATCGATTATATTTATAATCGAGTTTAATTTTTTTTATATTGACTATATTAATAATCAACTTAAAAACTTTAATTTTAAATTTTAAAAATTTCATCACATATTTTTTACCATAATTATTTTATAATTGATAAAAATTCTTTTTTACCGGTAATTAGATGTCATTCAAGAAAATATTTTATAAAAAGTATTTTTCTCAATTTGTGAAGGATGTAAAGGAAGTAAAATTCTAATGTCTACAACAAGGAAATATAAGTGGGACAGAATACATAACAAAGTTTGAAAAATTGTGTAAATATTATACAATAATATATCAATACAATCCAAATGAAGCATGAAAGTGCTTGAGGTAAGAAGGAGGGTCGGAAGAAAACCTCCTCGTGGTCGTCAATTTGATGGAAATACGAAATTTTACTAGTCTAATAAACAAGTGTCGGGTGAGCGAGGAATGCAACAAAAAACTGGAAGCTGCCAAGGTAGAGGTATTTAAGGAGAGGTTGGAACCATAGGGGACCAGATTTAAGTCATAATATGGGAAGATACTATCTCACATGAAAGGAATTGGTAAAAACACCCCTAGAAGGAAGTTGCAGGTGCCCCCAAAGCAGTTTCCTAGCATCCTGCCCCAAGTGTATCAAGAACCATGGAAGAAGCCCCTACCTGCATGGTAAAAATGTTTGCTGCTGATGTGGCAAGAAAGATTGATGATATTTTGTAGTGGTTTTTGTCTACATTTGTGCTGGTTAAGGAAAATCTATTATAAGCATTTTGTGGCATTAATAAAATTAGCATATTTATTTTAAAACGTTGATAATAATTTTTATAGCATTTTTTTACCATTAAAATTATATTTATAATCGTTAAAAATATCATCTTTTTCTTAATAAATATATATATATATATATATGTATTTAATTTTTTATGTATATGAAATATATGTTCATTATTAAAATTTAAATACTAATAAGCATTCATATAAAATGCCAATAAAAATGTATTTTAATTAAATTATGTTTATTTTATAAAATGTTCCAATGTTGTGAATGTAAATGTTAATATTATTCTCTAGAAATATTTCCTCTTCATAGATGTATATTTTATGAATTATACTACAATAACTCTTTTGAAGAAAATTTTATATACAGCCATCAAATACATGCATTTTTAAATTTGATTGTATCGTGGAAAGAATAAATAAATTTATGTTGACAGAAGGTGATATGTATTATGAAAGAAAAGTGGACAAGATTATGCAGAAACAAAAAGATCCTGGACTCTAAGTACCTCAGATGTTCCAAAATCAACCTAAATTCCAACTAACCTCTTTTCTTCCTTTGTCACACCCAACAAATAACTTCTTTTTGTTCACAGTTTAGAACGCATCACGCCTCCCACATGTTCCACCTAACAAATAATTATTTTAAATATTCTACCTGAATTTCCCACCATACCCGTGAGCTTTTCTTCTTATATACGCTTTTTATCTCTCATTAGTCACTTAGTCTCTTATAAAATATATAGTCAATTATAAGTAACCATTTGCGTCCTACAAGCAAATATACAATCTAAGAGTTAATTTGGAAATTAATATTTTATTTATGTATGTATTATAAATTAGTTTTTAATTTTAAAAAATAATATAAATTAGTCTCTTATTTTTAAAAAGTTTTATAAATTAATCTTTCACTTAATTAAAATAATATAAATTAATCTCATACAAATCATATAAGAACATTTTAAAAAATGGTGATCAAAATTAAAAATTGATGAATTAAAATAATATAATTAATCTCTGTATAAATAATATCAAAAAACATTTTAAAACACGGTGATCAAAGTTAAAAATTAATAAAAAAAAATTACACAAAATCGTTGTCCATAATGACCATTTGAAAAACTCATTATGGAGAGTTCTTAATTACTAAATTCCTTATGCAAACTAAACTACATAATGATCAAGTCATTAGGATCTATTAGGTGGTAAAAGATTAGGATTAAAGTAATTTTATATAAAACTTTTAGTTCGAACTTTATCACCTTTCTAGCTTGTGGGGAAAAAAAAAACTTACATAATGACCATTTGAAAAGCTCAAGATACAGCTTAAACTGCTATAAAAATACAGGAAACTAAGGGAAACAAATAGCCTACTTTTTTCACTATGAGCAACGAGAGCCCTTCCTACAGTTGAGTGCACCAGAAGTGAGGGTGATGGAAGCAACAAGGGAAGATGGTCTTGCACTCAAACTTGATGCCCTGGAATAAGTAGAAGAAGCACCTTTACCAGATTGGATGAAATATGCTCCATTCAATAACATGTCCCCTCTTGACCTCCAATTCCACTGCATCCATTCATTTTTGGGAGCATCCTCATGCTTCGTTATCTCCTTGCTAAACCGGTTATTTGGCGCAACAAACCTGTTCCCTTCGCTGTTAATCGTAGGATTGGCACTTCCACCAATTGCATACATTTCCCAATGAGTGTAGTCATTGTTCACCACATGAAAATACCCATGTCTACACCTGTATCATTATTTAATCATATATCATTTCTTTCACTAATGTTTGTTTAGATTATAGTTTTTTATTTATACCCATTTACATCCTTTGTAACATGTTAAATAAGATGCCGGAGACGTAGGTATTTTATACCTACTCCACCTTTTCTTTTCTGCAAACATACAATATTTCTACAAATTTCTATTAAAGATTTTTATATTATTTTTTATATTACTCTATCATATTACCCATCTTATCATTTTTTTCTTCTCTTTCTATCTTTAAAAAAATTATAAAAATAAAATTTTTATTGTATAACAATTTATATGATTTATGTTTTATTTTTTATTACACTACCGATTATATCTCATTTTTAAAAAAATATTTTTATACAAACTGATAACAAAATTAATATTTCTCTAAAAAATAAAATATAAAATAAGTTTAATAAATTCTACACAAATAATAATAATTTTTATTTCAATTATTTTATATTTTCTTTTATAATATAACATTATCATATTATTTACTGACACGAAACGACAATCTATGAAAGATAAGATTTTATTTCCTCACGATTATATTTTATAAAATATCACGCAAGCTTCTTTCAAAATGCAAAATATTGATTGAAGATACTAAAAAGGTTCAGAGATTAATTAACATACCTCGGCATTCTTTGGACAAGGCCTTCTCCAAAATGGTTGAAGGCAACGGTGACCTGCATGTCCTTATCTTGAGTGTAGGAGTCGCTGTGGCCTAAAAGCATAACCTTGTCATGATGGGTCATATAATTGTTTGATATGGTAATAGCCGTGGATCCATGGATGACATCAATGAGACCATCATGGCAATTAGACAATGAGCAATGATCAACCCATATATGTTTGGAATTAAAGATGGACACACCATCACCATCGGATATAGTCCACCAACCATAATGGCTAGGGGAATCTCTTATGTAGCCATGCCCCGTTGGCTTACAATCATGTATGTGGATGCCATGGATGATGATGTTACTCACATAATGTATGGTAATACAACCCCCACCAGCAATGTGAACACTAGCACCTCTTCCATCTATGGTCTTGAAGGAGTTCATAACAAGCTCTTGCTTAAGTGTAATCACCATGTCCCTCTTGAAAATGATCCACAATGGCTCGTCTTGTATAACAGCGTGTCTCAAAGTTCCTGGCTTGGGGTTCACTGGGTCATCGTCCCCTGAGTCAGTGACAATGTAGATTCGACCATTTCTTCCTCCTAATGCGTCTTTGCCAAACCCAATGGCACAATCTGCTAGTCTTTGTCGGTTTCTTTCCCAATTTGGGTCACAGCGCCAACAATCATCAATGGGGTTGCCAGTTCCACATGAAAAATAACCCAAGTTTCTTCTTGAGCCATTGATGCTTCTGCAATGAAATCAAATCAAATTTGAGGCACATTTTTTAGCACAATACTCTGTTTAATAGTTTTATTTATAAGACTTTTTTAAAAAAATTATAATTCCGAATATAATTTTTTTAATGTTTTAGAAATATTTGTTGTTTAAGTTTTATATGTATTTTTAATTAATATTGAATAATTTTAACTTTTTTTATAATATGATAATGAAGTTTAATTTTAAATTGAGATAACTTTGGATACAATGTTTTTTAAAATTAATACATCAATTAATTTTAATTTTAATTTTAATTTTAATATGAATGATTTGATTAAAAGAATATAAATAGATAAAATCAGAGAGAATTATACTTGCTCATGACTTACCATATAATGCATAGTGTAGACTGAGGACAGTACACTTCAATTAATAAATAACTTACTTAAGGATTTGTTTAACAAAAAATTATTATATAAAATTATGAGATTGACTGTAAAGTTTATTTACATATAAAGGAGTGATATCCGTACATTTGTAAAGGAACATACATTTGGATATATTCTTTGTTCAATGACTGTAAATTTTTTTTAAAGAATCAACTTGTTTAAAGAGTATATATATATATATATATATATATGAATGAACGTACTGTACAGATGTATATCCAATATTTTTTTACATAAATTAAAAAAATATATTTAATAACTATTTTGTAAAGTTTATTGAATTAAGATAAAAAAAAAGTTATATCTAAGTCTTATTTTAACTTAAAAAAATAAGTTTATAGAAACTTTTTTGGACACCCTTGATTATACATACACAAAATATAAATGCTTATAAGTAAGAACCTGTGAACATCTTGAACAACTAGCTCAGGGTCATGAACTGCTGAGGAGGAAGCGATGTTGGGTGTCAGAAAAGAGAGTGCTAAAAGAAGGAAGCATGAAAGGTGAGCCATTTTTGCTATTGCCATTCTCAAGAGGTGGGGAACATTGGGGTGAATTGATGGCTTTTTAAGGAATAAAAGCCGAGAGTAATGGCGTGATTATTACCTCTGAGTGGGGTCCATATTATCATAATTTTTCTCTTATTTTTTATATTTGTCGTAATTTATGGTTTCATGCACTGGTATTTTTCTTCTCTTCTGAAACCGTTATATTGGCACCAATGAAACTTAAACCCCAAGTCAAACCTGTTGACCTCTGTTGTCATTTGGTTTGTGTGATGTCCACAAATTGCTGTTCTATCAACCACATGATCCCCTACTTCCCCTCTTCTCATTCTCAGCACTTAAATTATGCCATGCCCTTACAATGTGATTCAAACCCCTTGATGGGTTTAATATAATGGCATAAAACATTCAAAGGTTGTGGTTCATAAAATATTCACACCACTTTGCCAAGTTAATTATGTTATGTCACCGATTGCAAAGTTTGGTTTCTTAAGTTACTTTACCAGTGAAAGATTGTTTAGCAATAATATTGCGGTCTTGCTTGTGTATTATAACTGTTTGCTAGAAAGAATAGTACATGATTAACGGTTTTTCTTATTGTGTAACCTACCTTACATATCGTAAAAATTGAATAATTAATTATTACTGAATTGACAGTACTGGCAGTACATATAACAAGCACAGCTTTATCCTTGATGAGTGTTTGTTGGGTATATAACATTGCTTTATTAATGGACCAAATTGAACAACCGATCCCTATTAACTTTGCCAGATACTGTAGTTGGGACATATTTTCTCAACCTCTACTTTAATATGATGATTGTTGTTGACTTCTCTGCCGAATTAATTATTTACAAATCCAGACAGAGCGAATCAATTATAGTCAAAGAGAAATGTTAAACAATATTCAAAACCTTCTTAAAAAAATGACTTACATAAAGGAGTAATCTAAGTGTAATAATAATTTTTATAAACATATGTTGCAGGTCAGGTAGCAGCAAGTAACATGACGCTACCTCTTCAATAGCGTTACATCATACTTTTTCCCACTGACTGCGGAACACAATAATATTCGACTTGGCAATTGTTTTTTTCACGATCACTATAGTTTGGCAAACAGTGTTGAATTTGATTCACCTGCAGTTCTTCCGGCTATATCACTGTTACCATGGAGATCAATATTTAAGATTGTAAAAAATATAACTGCAAGATAGGAGGGAGTTTTCTTATTTTTTATGGTCTAAGAAAGGAAGTTCTATTTTGCATACCTATTTTAGTTAGTGCTTGAGCATGGATAGAAATAAATAGATTAAACCGTCTGTTAGTAACGTCCTAAAGTTTAGCTTTACTCGATTTTGATTAATAAATAAATACATTGTTAAAAAGTTTTTTTTATATAAACAGATTTTACACTTATAAAATACCTATTTAACTTATTTAGGCATTTATTCATGTTTATTTTAATATATTATATTTAGATAATGTTTATTTTATATTTTATTAATATATATATATATATATATATATATATATGTTTTAGGTTTATTTAATGACCTTTTTATCTTATACGTTTTAAGTTTGTAAACTTTTTTAATCAATTATCTACGTAGACTTTAAGTTTGTTAATTTTTTTATAATATAGACTTTTAAACAAGCTTGTAGGCCTTGTAAGCTTATTTAGATTAGACCTTGACAAAAAAAGTCTAACTCGACTCGACCTACTTTCAACCCTATGCTTTAATTTTATTTAGAAAAATAAAATTATCTTTAAAAATAAATAAATTTTATAAATGTAAATTCATTTCTTTTCAAAAAATATGTAGAATGTAATTGTACAGTTTTCATTAAATTTGAAAAAATATATCAAATATAAATTTTTAATAAATTTTTAAATATCTGTTTATAAAAAGGAATTGAAGTAAATTTTAAATACTTTTAAAAATATTCTAAAAAGAGATTTTAAATATATTTTTGTAATACAGTGTATAGATATTTAGATATATATATATATATATATATATAGAATATTTTTTTTAAAATAGATTTAATTATTTTTAAAATATATATATTTTAAAAAAATTTATTGAATTTATTCTAAAAAGCATAAATTAAAAATTTTTTATAAAAAGGATAATTTTAATATTTAATTTTAATAAAAATAAAAAATATATAAAAATATAAAAAGTAAAAAAAAAATGGTAAAAAGCAAGGCGTCAACAAATCAAGGGATGGAATCTAATAGATTGAAGATGAGAGCTGTTTTAGACCGACGGAATGCCATGCTGCCCATTTCTTCATAGAACTTGTTTTTGCATCTCTCGTTTTGTCTTTTCCATCTTTTTTATTTTTAAATTTTGGTATTCTCATTTTATTTTTTATTTTTTAATATATATTTTGTAAATTAGTTTAAAAAATATATTTTGTAAACTAGTTTATGAAATGTATTTTTTATATTCCACAAACTAATTTATAAAATATATTTTTATATTTTGTAAATTAATTTATGCAATATATTTTATAGAATACTTTTTTATATTTTATAAATTAATTCACAAATTAGTTTACGAAATGTAAAAATATATTCTGTAAACTGATTTACAAAATATAAAAATATATTTCGTAAACTAATTTGCGGAATGTAAAAATTTATATTTCGCAAATTAATTTACGTAATGTAAAAATACATTCTGTAAACTAATTTTCAAAATGTAAAAATTTACATTCCGCATATTAATTTACGAAATGTATTTATTAAAGGATATAATAAAAAAAAATACAAAAAGTGGAAGAAGTCCCAAAAAGAAAAAACGGAAGTGCAAAAAGCAATTTTCTTTTATTATTGGATCAAAATACCTTAAGATTTTTAGACTTTCATTGTTAATTTTTTTTTAGTATTATAGAAGTATATTTTAAAAAAAATAACAGCATTTATTTTTGTATGACTTTTTTTAATTTAATTTTTAAAAAATAAAAATAAAAGTAGATGTTATAAGAATATCGAAATTTATTCATGATTGTTGAACTAAAGCTTTCATAGTTAGGATTCATCATTTGCCCACAATCACACAACTAGCTGTTTCATTCCGTTCATCACCGGCATATCTCTATGTAATGATGTTAAAGAACAGATTTAAATCATATTAAATTACTAAGTCAATCTAAAAAATTTAAAATCAAACAAATTAATATGTAAAAGTTAAAAATTAAAAAAATGGTATTTTTATGTAACTTAGATAATTTTTTATTTTTTATTTAAATTCAAATTCAATCAAATTGTACATATATTAAGTTTATATTATTTTTTATGTTACTTTAAATAAATTTAAAATTCTTTTGACTTGTGATTTGTAGTATATACTATATTATTATTTATGATGATATTTAATACTTCAAATAATTTTTTATTTATTATATTTAATTAAAAAAGTATTGTTTTTTAAATAAAAAAATTAGCCACTAATTACTAAGAATAGAAAGTTTATTATTTATAATCAAAATAATTAAACAGATTAGATTAAATTAATTTAGATTTGATATTATTTACAAATCTTCAAATTAAATTACAAAACCTTTTTTTGGGTCAAATAATTCTTCATTTTTAAATCGATTTAAATCAAATCACAAATATTTTTACTTGTATGCATTTTAACATCCTAGGGATTTCTATGATAAACATTTCCAATCTTTTACAAAAGGACAAATTATATTGGCATTTGTTTGCTTTTATTTAAATTGCACACAACACTACTCCGTTTATTACACCTACCTTCATCTCCATTAATTGTTTAAAAACTATTTACCATATATCTTGCGACCCAAATATTGTTCACTTAAGTAACAAAATCAACGCATGTGATTTGTAAATGGATTTTAACAAAAATATATGATGACAATATCCTTTTCTCTATCTTTTGCCAACCTAGTTGATATAGTGACCAGTTAACCAATAGTCATGGCCACTTGCAGCATCATGAACGTGAATGTAGAGTCGAACTTGAACTCACACTTGTTGTGATGTTAGTGATTTTGGTCCTAAATCCCATGGGGTTGCCTTTTGCATCTTCCCCTTTATTCTCATCACCTCCATCGCTGCGAGTAACGAGTACCTCACCAACATTGTTGAAGACAACTACCTCAACCCTAACACCCTCTTCCAAGTTATAGAAAACCTTCGTGCCTTTCTCACTTCCCATGATCTTGATCACATCAATGTCCCAACGTCACCCAACATAGTCATTTTTGCCTCTTCTTCCTTAACCTTCTGCTTGAAATTTATTTCTGTCATCAATAGAACCATGACACCAAGGAATATGTCTATAACAACATGTTAATCGAATGTACATAATCTAATATTGGTACTCCTATGAAGCCTAAAGATTGTATTGACATTTTATTTTCTCTATTCAACCAAAAAAAAAATGAAAGGAAGTACAAAATTTTAAAATTGTTATTTTTTTTTATAATTTTAAATTCAAAAAATATCATAATCTTTATATTTATACACTTTTTCACCTAATGTTATCATTACTCATCACATCATTAAAGGAATAAATATAAACATGAAAAAAAAAATGTTATGTACAATTTAAATAAAATTAAAAAGATATTGATATAATTTATTTTTTACAAAATTATCTTTTTCACAAAGATTAATTAAATGTTTAACTATCTTTACTATAAATATATATTCCACCGGTATAATCATGGTAAAGTTTACCCACTATAACATATCATATTTTTTGTAACATTAATCAGATACAACATTTTTTAAAAATGTTATTAAAATTAATAGATAATATTTTTTTTAATTTTTTTAATATTTTTTAAATATTACTAATAATATTTTATAATATAAATTAAATATAATATTTTTTTAAATGTTATTAAAATTAATAGATAATATTTTTTTATATTTTTATAACATTTTTAAATTGTTAAAAAAAAATATAATATGTTACTATAACCTTTAACATATTGCTGCAACTGAAAATTAATGTTGCATTGTTTGTAGGGGTGAGAAACACACTCTCACCATCTTTATCGATATTAATGATCGTTATGGAATCAACTCATGTTTGAGCATGAAGGAAAATCAACACCCGTGAGGCAACAAAGAAGATAGACCAATGAAACATGATATGAATTTATTTAACAAATTAGTAAAATAGGAATTGTTAAAATAATAATTAACAATGAAAAATTAAAGAAAAACTATGAATTAAAAATATAACATGTAATTTAATAAAATATTTAAAGATAATTAATTTTTAATTATAGAATATATTACAAATAAAATGGCTTAACTTACCGTAAATAAATATTCTTTTTGATGATTTTAAAAAATAAATAATAATAATTTTAATCTTTATTAAATATTTTTTTACAAATCTTTATTAATAAAAATTATCCTAAAAGGTATTTTATGATTTAAGTATAAAAATTTAATATATTATATCAATTTAATATATTTTATATCAATTTATATCATCATCATAAAATATTTATAAAAAAAATCTATATTTTGTAGTGTTAATTGAAATAATATTTAAAAATATTTTATATTTTAATCATAAAATTTAATAAATATACTGTATGGATATAAATAGGATTGAATTTTACTTGTAATATCCATATCCATACTCAAAATTTTATAGGTAGTTATTTGTACTAATCCAAATGTATTTGATGCATAAAAATTTTACCTATTATAAGTTCTATTGTAAGTATATATTAGATTTGGGTTTGATTATCATTTTAATCACTTATGATAGAGTTTGTCTATTTTATAATTTTTTATTAAAAAATGTTATTTTTATCGGTTATAAATATAATTTTTAACAGTTAAAAATTGACACAAATTATTATTAACGTTTTATCAAAATGTTGGTTTCACCGTGCCACCAAATATTTCTAATGGCTAGAAATTATGAACTTATTTTCTCGCTGTTAAAACTGTCGCAAATTTTTTTAAATTAATAAAGAAATATATCTCATTTTTTACACTGTCCCTCAAATCCGGTGGTTGTATTACATTAGCACAGCCTGGGTTAAGTACCAATGTGTTTGATATGATTTTATTTATTCGGATGGCAAACAGCGGTTGCTGTCTAAACATATGAGCAGCAAAATATTCTTTATTAACTTAATTCAGGAATGTCATTGGAGTAGATCAAGCATCAAGAATGAGCATTCTTGGTTACTAATCTCTTGCTTCTTCGAGGACGAACTTGCAGCACAAACAAGCAATTTGTCATCAACTTTGTCTTGGATTGTTTTTGCTCAGACTATTTTAGATGGATGACAGTGAACCTTGTGAAACTGACGTGGCCAAGAATAACTTTCCAAGTTTTGAAGGTCAATATGACATCAGATCAACTTGTTACAAGAGGTCAAGGCATAATTAGATTCTAATGCATTATATAACTGTCTACAGCCATTCATTTCAAATAGTAAGGAGAGATTTTAAACTTTAAAATGTGAGAATTAGATAACACTATTTAATATTAGGTGTCAACTATAAAAAATTAGGTCTTAAAAAATAGTACAAGAAGTTACCTTTATTCTATTTAAACTTTGGTTCTTGGCCCTTGTTTCTCAATAGTGAAATGCAAAGATGATAAGTCCTGTTTAAAATTTCAAAAAAAAAAAAAAAATGTATGCGTGAGCCTGCATATTTCTATATATAATAAGAAAATTAGTACAAATCTTACATTTTTCAAATCTTTTTTTTCTTTCAACGGCACTTTCTCCTATTGTTGTTCAGCTAGAGTTTGCAAATAGGATATTTACAGCTCTAACAGTCTAACTTAACATCTGTAAGATCACGATAAGTCTAGAAAACTTGAGTATACCATATTATGAGACTTTATCAGGCCTTATTACCATAACAATAGATTACAGGTTAATTTTGAGCAGCTCAGCTAGAATTCATATTATGAAATTATACAGCTTAAGAAAAGGAAGAAAGCCACCTAGAAGTAACCTGAAGACGCCTAAACATTGCTGCTGAATTGCTCCATGTCCCATCAATCAAAATAAAATGTTAGGTTGTATCTACTTTTAACTGCTTTATAATAAAAAGTATATTATTATCTGATTCCACCAAATGGAAAAGTGGGAAATCTATATCAAAGTGTTAAAAGCAACGACCATAAATGAAATTTATTCTACAAGTGTTGTTGACTTACAAAAATACTTTGGATTGAAAACACACTTGTAAGTTGTCATTGCAGTGCCAATTAACCCATTTAAATTTGTAACTTTCCTCACACCTTCGAGCAATGTAATGTAGAGTTTAATTTATGAATTGGTTGCAGGTTCTTTATTAAGTTTTCAATTTCAAGGAGTAAATTCAACACAAGAAGTTTTAACTCATGATTTTATAATCTCAATATTTGTTAAACATTGTTACATAAATATGCAGCAAGCAAAACACAGATGTAACTAGGATGCCAACAGCCAGAATTCATTTCTTCTCATTTGCATGAATTTTATATCAGACAGCTTAGGTCAAACCATAATCAGTGTAGGAAAAGTTTGTTACCACCCAACTAGATGGACCTTTTTAGCTTGGCCTGTTCCGTTGAAGAGTAAACCTTGTAAGCGGTTAGAGTAGTTACTTAGTTATATTGTTCCGTTGAACAAATACGACAAGAATGAAACTTGAGTTAGCACCAGCAATATTCAAAGCGCTATGTACATATTTACACATTAATAAATAAATATAATATATATATATATATATATATATATATATATATATATTCAATCGTATATTCTAATACACTACGCCATATTATACTTTTTAGCAACATTTAAAACAATGTTATAAAAATATAAAAAATGTTATTTATTAATTTTATTAACATTTTAAAAAATATTACATTTAATTTATGTCGTAAAATATTATTAGTAATATTTAAAAAATATTTAAAAAAAATATTACCTATTAATTTTAATAACATTTTAAAAAATATTACTAATATATATTGTAAAAAATATAATATATAATAATAATATTATTTTATTTTAATATATATTATTCCATACAATAGCTATGTTGTATTATATTGCATGATTAGCTAAGAGACATATAGAAAATGTGCCTGAGCAGTGGGAATACCACTTATTTAAGTATCTCAACTAAATATTTAGATGATTTAATCGCTTTCTGCTTTAAAGATATTGTCTGTCCTTTATTGCTATCGGACTAATGACTCTAAAATCATCCTATCATACATAAAAGGAGAATTACTAAAATTGTAGAAGAAACAGGATGCCCTTTAAACATCAATATCATTATTCATTTAGACATATAATTATTAAATATCAATATTCTAGCACAGGATGCTGGAATGAAATATAACTTTTACACATAACTTATAAAGTATAACGCCTTGTATATTTAATTTATTATTTTATGATGTAAATTCAAATATCTAATTATATATCAATATATTTATTTATAAATTTTATTTAAATTTAAAATATCTTTGCAATGCATAGATAATTTTAGTTTTATACAATAAAGTGTATAATGTAAAGAAAAAAAATATGATAAGATAAGATAAAGAGATAAAAGAATAAATAATTACAAATTCTTCTATTTTTTTAATTATTAAATATAAAAGTATTAATTTTTCAGATAATAAATGTATTTAAATATACTCAATTTATAAAATAATAAAAAAGTAAGATATATGCAATATAAGCTTAGAGAAAAAGTAATGCTATATAAAATGTTGAATAAAATTGACGTAGGTATAATATAATTCCTTGATTTTATTAGATAAGAATGAATTAAATAGCTCAATAGCAAAGTGAGAGAAAGTGGGTATTTTTTAAAAACATATTTACCAAAATAGGATAGTTTAAAAAATATTTCCCTACAAAAGGTTGTTTAAAACGTATAAATTGATGCATTTTAGAGTTTGACGTAAAAAATAATGTATTTTATGTATTTTTTTAGTGAAAAAAGTTTTGCCTGATTTAATGCTGCTTAAATTAAGGTGTCTTAGGATGACTAAAACGCATAAATTGGGATACATTTCAGGCATTGAAAATTTGTCTCATGCAGTAACGTCTAAATTTAAGCGTTTCAAAAATTTTTAAAACGCATAAATTGGTGCGTTCAACGTTAAAATTTTTGCCAGCCGCTCTGTACCACCTAAATGTAGGCGTTTTAATTCAAACTTTTGCTTGTCATTTTAGCATGCATTGAAAAACTTCTTCCTGGTTTGGAGGGAAAATCTTATTGTCCTTTCCTTCTTGGACTTCTTCGTGTGGCTTTGATATTGAATGTCAACCAAACTTGCAAAGATTCTTTAGAGAGGAGAATAAGGATGCAATTAGAACTTGCAACTTTGGATAGTCTCCTGATCCCTATTCTCCTGATCCCTATTTATTCAGATTCTGATGCGTTATATAACACCGACTATATCAAACAGATTGTCCATTATTTTATATCTACAGAATCAACTTTAACTGCTTTTTCTCCTTCATCACATGATCTGCAAGCATCGCCATCATCTTAATCGTCAAGGAAAGTTGCAAAGTTGATAAATAACTATATTGCAGAAATTGCTTCTAATGTCAATTTAAAACCAGAAAAGATACGTAGACTAGCAGAGGCACTCCCAGAGTCATCAAGATCATTGCATGATGGGATTTACAGGGCACTGGACATATCTTTCAAGGTTAGGTTTTTTTAAGCTACATTTGTACACAAAGGCCTATTTATGGTCATGGATTGTTATTAATTTGATGACTGCTTATGGTACTATGCAGGCTCATCCTTGGCTCTCTGATGAGAGAAGGAAGAACTATGCAACATCATTGACTACCAGAAACTCAAACTCTCAATCCATGCCTGTGCTCATACATCCCAAAATGATAGGCAAAAATTTGAATTAAAACACCTAAATTTAGGTAGTATAGCGGCAGAAAAAAAAATTTTAATGTCAAACACACCAATTTATGCGTTTTAAAAACCTTTGAAATGCCTAAATTTAGGCGGCAATTATGAGACAAATTTTCAATGCCTGAAACGCACCAATTTATGCGTTTTAACCATCTTAAAACACCTAAATTTAAACGGCACTACATCAGATAAATTTTTTGCCCCTAAAAAATACATAAAACGCATTATTTTTTACGTCAAACCCTAAAATACATCAAGTTATAAGTTTTAAACATTGTTTCAACCCCTACAAGAAAATACTTTTTAAACTATCCTATTTCGATAAATATTTTTTAAAAAAACACCAAATTGGAAAAATACGTGAGAGGAAGTTCCCATGTCTCTCTCCTCGTCCGTGAGAGGAAGTTCCCATGTCTCTCTCCTCGTCCGCTCCTATATACTCCTATATATAAAGTATACCTTTCCACTATTTTCTCATCCTTCATTACCTAACTCATTTGAATCAATCCATAGAAACACATGTTCAAAGATAGCAGCTAATAAAATGTAGCAGTTAGAGAATTAGATGAGGCCTTCTCAAATTTGAAAGAGGGTGAGCTTATATATATATATATATATATATATATATATATATATATATATATATATATATATATATATATATATATATATATATATATATATATATATATATATATATATATATATATATATATATATATATATTTCTTTTTTATTATTCTTATGAACCTACGTTACTCATTGGCTATATATTCATAGAACTATTTTTTTCTAACACCAATCTTTTTGTTATTCCATTTATTTTTCTCGTTGATGGTTGTTCCTTTAAATTGAAAATATATATATTTGGAAATTTTCCAAAAGTGACACATTTCATGATGGCATGTTTTTCTTCTATTTTTCGTGTTCTTGCTCTGTTTTTCCTTAAAAAACTAAGGAAAGTTCTCGCTTATGAAATGTCCCTGATATCAACTAAATTAGGAATATATAGGAAACAAAGTCAAGAAAAATTATGAAAGGTAAAATGATGAAAATAATTTAAAATATTACCACAGTTCAATGTCAGATAAAGCAGCAAGGTCGGTCTCTTTCAATTCAATGGTAATGCCTCCTAGATCTAGTTCAGCAATGAAAAGTCCAGAAGAATACCAAAAAAATAATTAGAACCACTTGTAGAATAATTACCAACTTCAAACCTAAGCCAGAAAGTTTCAATTTATATTTAGCAGAGTTTCTAGATGCATGAAAAAATTTCTAGGATAATAAGTTACAAGGTTAAGAATTGGTTCCTCTGACTTCACTCCCTTTTTTATTTCTTTTTCAGCAAAAGAGCCCCGATCACTTGCTTTTGCTTTTAAATTGCAATTGCTAATCATGTACTCAGCATTCCCACCTATCTTTTTGGTCAAACTAGCCGGTCCAATCCCGGTTTTATCAATGATAAGAAAAGTTGTAATTATTATGAGAAATATAGTGAAACTCGAATAAAGTGATATCAAGACAAACAAAAGGAACCAATGAAACAATAGCAGTAATGCAGCAAACATAAAACTAAATATCCTACCGTTCATAGACCTTATCTTTACAGTACTATCCATGTCACAACTTGCACTACGAAATATATCCGATGAATGAAAATCCTACAATAAGAAATAAAAAGTAAGCTGGGCTAAACTTCAAAACCCAAATCTTATATTATCACTAAGAATAGGTGATTAATCAAGATAAAAGGAGAGATACATTAGATGAAGAATACACTTACAACACTTAAGAATTCATTACGATGTCCTCCAGCTCCAGCGAATATGAAAATTCATACTCCAGTATAAACATTCCACAACCAAACAGATTGATCCTAGTCAACCTTAGATATCATTGAATGAAAAACAAATGATTCTTTAATTAGCAACAATATGAAGGGAGAAGCCATTTGCTTTGCTAGCAGATATCACAAGTGATGGCTTTAACGTCTGAGTCCTAATTTTATTTATGAAGTTCCCATGACCAAGGAAACTCTGTAGAGAGAAAGGCATCATGTCAGCTGTCAGGTGGCAGCAGGGATTGCACAACCAAGACATGTTCAATAGTATTAAATAAAAAATTATTTAATACCTTTATATCAGCTTAGACGAAAACCACTCAAATCCCTTCTTGACCTCAAGTGACCAAATAAAATCATGGAAAAGTGTATTAAGTTAGTTTGTTTATTTTACCAATATTGATCAGCTTTTTCAGAATATTAATATACTGATATTTGCATGCAAACTATTCTTGATAGCAGAAAACACTCAACAGAGGTGATGAAATGTTTGTTGTTGGTGCAAAAGTTAATTCCTCGTACTGGGCAATATCAATAAAATCTATATATTAAACTAGTACCTCAAAGGACTTCAGACCTTCTGAATTTAAAATCCTCTATCTTTGGTCCAATAATAAGAGTTCTGTTCATATCCTGATGGAAAACTATAAGTTACAAAACAACAACTAGAAGAGGAGGGTTCATTCCCTCTATATTTGAGAAGCAACAAAGGTGCAGTCATTATAAGAACATATTCACTCGCTCACCCATCCACCATATTAGAGAAATAGAGAGGAGATGGCAGAAAGCCAGAAGCATCATTGACTATCACACCCATTAGTATTATCCATGAACAGGATAATTATCTCTTTGATTTAATTTTTATATTTTTCATATTAGAGAAATAGGGCAATGTCTTTTAGTGTCTCCTAATGTATTTAGATAGGAATTTGTACCTCCTTAGATATTTATTTCTCATGGTGGCAACTCCATTAACTGAGGCTCTAGAAAGTTCTTCTTTGGGGCTTGACACCAATTCCTCATCTAGGTTAAGCTTTGGCTTCAAATCAATCTCTTGTACTTTCTAGACTACGTTACTTGATGAGTGATATCTAAATTCATACATTTGGATTTAGATCAAACCTTGGATCTAATTTGTAGTATTTAATTATCACATATACCTAAACCTCTCTTTCCCCAAACCATAGAGAGGAGGAGAGGCCATGACCACTGCTGCACCCAACTATTCCTTCACAATCTGTCATGCCTTCTTCTTCCATTTGTGAGTTGAACAAATATTGCAAATGCACACATACAATCCATGCAAGTAGGAACATTCAAAAATCAAATAACAGAAACGCATAAGTTTTAGTTTTATCTTTCTCCCAATTTAAGATTTCAACTAGAAACCAACTAGTGATTACAAATTTTCTTAATACCTTTTAATTATTCCAATGTGTTTTTTTGGGCAAAACACTTTAGGAAGGTCCGTGCTGTAACTATGATTCAATTTCTATGAACCCAACTTAGGTTGTCATGACCCTGCGACTCTTCATTTATCAATTTTGCAGGAAAAGAAAAAAAAATTAAGTCCAAAAGTCTAAATTAAAATGATGTTGTGTGGGTGGGGATTTTCGACAAATAGTTGTGGAAATGCACACTTCCATGAATGAATTTGATCCATATGGAAACCACATTGGGATAGTCACAACAAGCATCACAAATCCATTTGAGAGTCTCAATAGCACTGGCATTGACCTTGAAAGTGGAAGAAACATTGAGGTTAAAATTGACTATGATGGATGGACTAAAATGATCTTTATCTCTACGGGATACTCTAAAAGCCAATAGAAGAATGTCCTTAACCATTCAGTTAACCTACTTGACATAATTCTAAGCTCCATTTATGTAGGTTTCACAGCCTCCTCTGGCCATGATTTTCATGAAAGCCATCAGCTCCTCAATTGGGTTCTCACATCAGTGCCACTGTAACTAAGAAAATGATTAAAAATATGATTAAACAAAGCCCTAAAAATCAATCAATATATTGGCTCCAGAGGATATGAATTATTTATTTCCAAGGCATTATAATTTGGATATGTTACATTGTCAATCTTGGAAAAATATTTAAATATATGTAAATTACACGTTTGCATGAGGAGGGAGTAATATTTGATGTAACAATGATGTATAAGAGAAACAAATATGACAAAAGACTATAACACAGTTACACAGGCCAGAACCCAAATCCTGAACAGAGACCGAACATGTGCATGCGCAATAACAGTAAGTAATTAACCACTAGAATACATCATCTAAAATCAATCATAAATTGAAACCTTTTACTCTTGCATGAATCAACATCATTTGCAAAAAATTATATAACGAGCAAACCAATGTTCATTATTCAAATGCGGGAAGATTCTTTTGAATCTAAGCCAGAAACACCTGAACTCCTCTCACAATCATCTCTGACATGTCCTGCAGAAACAACACCACCAACATCACTGATATTACCAAAAGGCAGCACCACTATTCCAGCAATGGGAGTGTAAAATGCGACTCGGAACGAAGTTCTAGTGCGTCCTGGTGCCACCTAACCGATCGTGAATCCGACGCACAACCCTGCAGCTCTCATCCAAGCAAACCAGATAGAGAAGCACCTTCTTTCCCTGAGGGATCACAGTCCAAGACCAAAACCCTTCCAAAAGCATACAAAATCCTACACTGCAGAGAAATAAGTGTGTTAGAACGCAGAGAAAGAAACCCTAGAAAGAGAGAGATGTAAATCTTATTTGGTGCAAAGTGAACGTGATTGGCACTGCGAACAATTCGAAAACAATGACATTTAGGACTGATGATCAAATTCAAAGGTAAATTTGAAATATACGGATGATATGGATTGAAAAGAATAAGCTTGAAATTGGTATGTAAAATTGCTAGGATATTAATTTTTATTACTAGCACTTGATTATACCTACACTAATTGGAATGTTTGTGAGAATTGTGTACACCATCAAAATATAATTGATAGAATATAAATATTTCTTAGTGTAAAATCATTGGATGTAACCATGTAGACCATTTTTCACTGCGTCCGGTACTATTGAGAGTAATTACAAGTTATTAATTTTTAAATTAATTTTAAAAATAAAATCTGTTTAATAAAAATATTTTAATTAAATTATTAAAAAATTTAACTATTATTTTTATTTTTATTATTTTAGTTTTATAAAACTATAAATATATTATTATTATTGTTATTATTATCATAAATAATATTATTGTTATTATATTAATAATATTATTATAATATAATTTTATATTATATAATTATTTAAAATATAATATTATAATATATATTATTTTATATAAATAAAATATAAAATATTATAATAATAATATATACAAAATTATTTTTCTTGCACAATATTTTTAAAATCAGATCCATCATTAAATTGATTAAGATATTATTAATTTAAAATTAATGGTTTAATTATTATTAAATTATTATTAATTAAATATTATTTTTAAAATATTTATAATATATTATGTTAAAAATATATATATAATAATAAAATATATTAAATTATAATTTTGTATAATTAAAAATTACATATATTTTAATTTTTTAAATTTAAATTATCATAAAAATCAAATGAAATATAATATTATTCTATTTTTAAAAAAATATTAAAATAATATTATTTTATATATAAAATAGTTCTATTGGTTCAATTTTAATTTATTGATTTTTATCAATTTTTTAATTTATTACTAGTTGTGTGATTCATTTAGTTGAAAGAAAAATTAGTTTTTAATTTAATCAATTGATTTGATTTAATTTTTATAATTATAATCTTCCATATTATTATCAAATAGTATATAAAATAAAAAAAAAATTATATAATTATCTAATATTTTTCTATTAAAACTAACATTATTATAATTATCACCATCACCATTATCATAACTATTCTTACTATCATATTTATATTACTAATAATATTTTTAATTTTTATTATTTTTTAAATTTTTTTTTTGAAAATTTTTTAATTAATTTTTTTATATTATTTATTTTTATAGACTTATAATAAAATATTATTTGATATATAAGTTATATTATTTTTAATATTATAATTTTATATTATATAATTATTTGTAATATTATATTAATAATATAATATTTTATGTAAAATAAATATTTAATAATATAAAAATTTATTATAGTAGTAATATATAAAATATAATTATATAATTATATAATATTTTTAAAAAAATCAGATCATTCTAAAAGTAAGTTTAGTTAGAATTATTTCATTTAATAATTTTTATAAATAATTAAATTTCATCAATCAAACCATTAAATTAATAAATTATATTATATAAATTATCCTTACAAAATTTTATAAAATTTTAAAAAATAATATTTTATTAAATAAATTTAAATTAATGAATATTATAAAATATATATTATTTGTTAATTTGAATTTATTTTTTAAATTATCAAACTTTTTTAAAGTTTTATAAAATTTTGTAAGGATGATCTATAGAATATATTTTATTAATTTAAATGTTGGATGAATAAGATTTAATTATTTAAAAAAATTATTAACGAAATAACTCTAATTAAAGTTGTTACTAGAATGACTCGATCCCTATTTATATTTTTTATATTATAATTATAATCACTACAACTACACCTGCACCATTATCATTATCATTTTATCAACATTTTTTTTATTATTGTCACTAACATCATGATCATCCCGGTATTATCATCGTCATAATAATAATAATAATAATAATAATAATAATAATATTTAGGTTTTACTTTTAAAAATTTTAATTTTTATTTAATATTTTTATCTATTTTTTGTTGAACTATAATAAAATAAATTAACTCACTTTTTATATTTTAAAAATTAAAATTGAAATTAAAACTAAATTACTTTTTAAAATTTTTAAACTAAACACTGAAATCATTTTCAATCGAAACATTTGATCTTATCTTTTAATTTTAGGGAGGCAATTATATAGCTTACTCATGCACCATCGATATTATTCCAGGGTAAAAGCATATGAAAGTTGGACTATCATTTATAGATTTTACTTAAAATACAATCTAGGATTATTTAAGATGGTTTTAATCTTCTAAAATAAAATCCAGAATTATTTAAGATCGATTATGTCATTGCTCTAAAAATAGATAACTAAAATACGATTACATAATAAAATAGTAATTTATCTCTATAAATAGTTAAAAAAATTATTTATATTTTTCTTTAATTTCTAATTTAATCTTTTAAGTATTTTAATAATTCAAATATTATCTTAGGTTTCATGAATTTATTCCTTATTTTGTATACCTATTTTTGAGTATCTATCTAAATTTTATATTGTTTATTAGAATATTACAATTTTTCTACCATTTCAACAAAAAAATATTTTATAATTTAATTAAATAAGCTTATATTTTATGAAAGTTAAATAAATTTATTTCTAAAATTTGAATAAAATTTTAAATAACATCATTTTAATAAAATAATTAAGTTTTTTATTTATAAAAGGATAAAAATGAAATTATAAAAAGATAATAAAATTAAAATTAAAAATAATAATAAATAAATAATTTGTAAGGTCAAAAATTATTTTGGATATCATTTTAAAAAAGGTTAACAATATAACTTTCTAAGACAAGTTAATTTAAAATATTACCAAAAGTTTTGCTAGACAAACTCAAAATGTGCTTGTGTTCATAGAGGCACAATTCAATATTTATTCACAAAGCACATATTTTAATAAAAAATAAATAAAATTTACCATGCACATGTGTAACAATCTTTTCATCCCATCCCAGCGTATCTCACCCTGCACTAAAAAAATTATATTTTATTAGCAGTTATTTTTTAACCGTTTAAAAAATTGCAACAAAAATAAAATTTTTGAAAAATTAAATAAACCTTACAAATTGTAACTTCTCCTTTTTTTAAAATTTTATGTTTTCCTTTCAATCTTTTAAAGTTACTTGCAAATGAAAATTTTAAATTTTTCAAATTTAAAATTTACTATTAACACTTTTCAGGATTTCTTTTAATCTCTTGCTCGCCATTTTCTAATTGGAATCACTATGTAAACTACAAAACACACATGGAGAATCAGATATGGAAGTATATTGAAAATGCAAATCGACGAAAATACAAGTTACGAATATGTTTGACAGAGTCGATTTTGGAAATAGTTTTGATCGAAAGAGAATGGCAACAAATTTTGGCTTGTAAGAGTCTTTCTTCAAAGTTTTAGGTTTGTTTCTCCTCTTTTTGAGTAATTTTTTTCTAGTATTTTAGTGTTTTGAATTTGATTTATTTTTCTAATCTCATCCAGATTCAATTGTTTCTAGTTATATTTAGGATTTCATCAATTTTTATGTGATTTTAGATTGTGTTCATTGATTAGGAGGATTTGTCTTGCCATCCTCAAAATGCTGTCATTGTGAGCTCTCACTTTCTCTTTCTTGTTCTAGTTCTAATTGAAGCATTGAATTGCTTTGCCCCAAAAGTTACAATATTTGTTTGTTAATGTGCATGATGAAGGTGGTTTGTGAAGAGGTTTCGATCAATTTCTTGGATACCGTTTCTGGCTTACCCTAAGCAGATAACAAAATTAGAAGCACTAACTTGAAAGTACCTTCTTCTAATTCTTCTTTCACCTGAATCATCAATGATTTTACGCTGTGCTCAGGTTATTTGCTTTTTTTCCAGGTTCAAGGAGGTGGCAATGCGGCTAATGTTTTAACATGCTTTGCACATATAAGCATAAACCCAAGGTAAGCTTTTTATTGTCCTTATTGAAAATACTTGTGATTTCAATTTTTAATCATTTGCTTCTTTGTTCAATTGTTAGACCTTTTTTAGCTTGAATAATGTGAAGTTGTGAATATCTAAAACATTGACTAAAACTTAGGATTTTCCTGTTTGAGCTCCTGTCTTTATCCTTATAAGTTATAACATGTGCCCTGCAAACTATCTTTCATCCTTAACATCACTTTGATGGTCACATATACAACAACTCACTTTACACAATATCACAAACACTATAACTTTATTTTACCTTAACTTTCTCTAGTCACATACCAGAATCTTTGTTTTAGGAGACTTCTCTGCAACTGTTCCAATTTTAAATTTCTTACCATGCTTGTGGCTGACTACATTTTCGTAGTTTGTACCACACCATTATGAGAGACATTAACCAGATTGCCTCATTACAAAATTTTTGCATCTAGATGCCTTACAAAACTTTGTAGTTGGTACCACGCCATCACAAAAAGCCTTATAAAGTTGAAGGCGAAACAAATTGGGGAGGCTCCCGAGATATGTTCCAGGGTCTTTCTTCAATTTCGTATTATACAATTTCAATATTGTCAAGTTGGGAAGAGAATAAGGTGACACCTAACTTGGTAACTCCTTTAGATGCCCATTCAAATGTAATCATTCCAAAGATGGGGACATCAAATATTCCAACTCAAATGACTCATGTGTTTGAAGTATGAGAGCGCATATTTGTGATGTTGGAGACGCAGGCCAAACCCAACTTTCTTAGTTGCCTCAACCTCTCTAAAGCCTTCATCATCCACTCACTATTGTTTAGTACTTCAAGGAAGTACATATTCTGCAACCAATTTAAGCATCCAATATTGGTCGTTACCTTCACACCATATGACTCATATGAAAAACGTGTATATCCTTCCCTATATAAATATGCATGCTCATCAACCATTGTGAAAAATTCACCTTATTTGAAAGGCCACAGGAAATCAAAAGATGACGAAGCTTTTGAAGTATAGATATTCGGTCAGGTAACTCAACAACGAAGGTGTACTTGAGGTCTAATGTCTCTAACCTTGCCAGATTCCTAATAAATTTGGGAATATTTGAGATTTTAGTTTTTCTCAAACTCAAATGCCTTAATAGCAGCAATGTGCAAATTTTTTCAGGAAAGGAATCCATAAGAGCTCTTTCCAAATCCAACACATCAAGCAACTAAAGTTGAAGCTATCATCCGATAATTTTGATGCAGTCTCATCTGAAAAGAACATTAATGGAAAAAAAATTGGAAGAAGTTGAGGAAATATGATCAATGCATCATTTTGGTCATGGAAACATAATCGCCTTGCTCTGATTTCCATCGCCTCTGTCTTGCTCGTCACCTCAACAAATCTCTCCTATTTCGCGACTTACAGAACAATATCTCGTAGAAAGTCATGGATGCAAAAATACTAGGCTTTTCCAATTCCATTATCTTTCATTCCAACTATTTGTTTTCATAGAAGAATATGACTACCTTGAGTGTACCCTCGGTTCCTCCTTCCCCAAAAATGATGCAATGCATCTTTATGGTGCTATCAAAGGTACCTTCTCTTTCCAAAATTGTTTGAAACTATCCTGTGAGGAACATTAATATTCAATTACATGTTAGCATATATTTTAATACAATCTTGTATTATATATTTATATAGAAAAATTTATTTAACGAGCAGTACTAAAAGCATGGAATTGAAATAATTGTGCATGTCTTATAAGTAGCATCAATTTCTTAGAAAAATTATACTAAATAAATGGTTTTGTTACTGCATTCATTCTTTAAGCATTTTATGTAACTTTATTTTAGAAATAATGTGTTGTGTGTAATATTCAATTAAAAAAAAAAGGGAAGCGTAAGCGGTCGCTGCTTGCCCATCCCACACACACAAACCATGCACACTATAAATAGGGCAGGGGAAAGAATTGAAACACACTCACACACAACACTTTAACAAATTGAAAAATTGAAGGTGCATTGAGGATCAATTGTAGAAGGCAACAATTGGAATTGAAGAGTTTCAAAAAATCGAAACTAAAAGTGCCCTAGGAGCAGTTCGTGGATGAAGCCATCATCGAGAGTTCGTCAGAGAAATTAAAGAAAATTACACCAGTCTTCAAATTCCAGGTAAGGGGAGGAGACTCAAGTAAAGTATAGGAGTAGTTCTAGAGTTCCTTACTCTAAAATGAAAATTATTAATTGTATGATAAATTTAGTGTTAAATTTAATTATATCTTAATATAGTTTTAGGCAAAATTTAATTGTTATAGGAGTAATTCTAAGACCCCCTTGTGATAGAATAATATTTTATCAATTATGTAGTAGTTTAAATTTATTTGTAATTATATTTAAATTTGAAATATATATAATTATAAATTGGTGATTGAATTAGTTAGTAATTAAATTAATTTTAGGTGAGGAAGTGTGATATAATAATTTTAGGTGTCCAAAAATATATACGTTTTTATTTATGAATTATGTTAATAAATTTTGTAGGAAATATAAAATTATATACCCTGATATAAATTAATATAATTATAGGGATTATAATATTTATACATTGGGTTGTAGAAAAGGTTTTAAAATAGGATCCTAGTAATAGATTTAAGTTATACAAATATATTCTCACATAATAAATATAGGAGATGTATCCAATTAATAAATTTGGACGAAAAAGGAAATCACCGAGCATTTTATAAAAATGTTTAAAAATCTTATACCCTAGGATAGGTATTATTTTTCCCTCTAATATATTTTTACGTTATATAAAGTTATATAAAATATAGTTAATGCCTAACTTGCTTCATGTGTGTATATATATATATATATATATATATATATATATATATATATATATATATATATATATATATATATAAACCCTTAGTATACAAAAAAGCAAAAACCAACTATTGGAGAAAATTATATTAGTAGTTAATTTACATAAAACTGTGGGCATAAGTTTTAAGGGATATTTACCAGAGGTTGGAAACCCCGTTTAGGTTGGTAGAAAATATAATTAAACGTAGAAAAATATATACGTATAGTGTTGAACAAACTAAATAATTGATTGAGGACCGTGAGGTCCTATCCCCTGAGAAGAAGGCGATGCCTCCAAGTGAAATAGAGTTAGGAATTAGAACAATTAGTTGACATGCATCATTTGTATAAAAGTGTTTTGTAAATTAAAATGGAGGATAATCTGCGAGCCCTTATGTGAAAGGAAGCTGGGAAATCTAAGGGTCAGTTCACATGAAAGTAGATCGAAGTTCATGATAGTAGGAACTTCCGAACCTAGGGGGTACGTGAGCTGGGTTTGAGCCTTCCCAATGGCCTGTGGTTGCTCCTTTTAGCTCGGGATCGCTTTCCGGTCACCTACCCAGCCTTTTTCGACAAGACCCTGATGATTATCATGCTCGATTAGTTGGGATTTCGAATGTTGTGGAATGCGGATGATAATGATTTTAGTGTTACTAAAGGCACACTGTGGTAGAAATTGGATCCCGGTACCTCTATTATTTTGATAAAGCTGTGAAGAAGTTTAGGCCCACTTGCATGTGTATACTGTAAGGATGACCAACTTTAGATTAGTGACGATTATTATGGTATGGGATGCAATAATTTCAACCTATTCTTAAGTTTGTCATCATAAAAACCTGTTAAATAGAAAATAGAATAATCTCATTCATATATTGCATAGGACATGTTGTTAATATTTCAAAGGGAAGGAGTCCCACATGGAGTAGACTAGGGACCATTGAGGTCTTTATATAGTAGGACTCACCTTGGGGTTGTAAACAAACAAGGAAGAGATGTGCCCTCGCGCACATGAGCTTGGACCGATTTAGTTCAAAATCGGAAATTCCCCCCTACGCATGATAAATGGGGGCCACGATGTTTTTTGGATTTAAAATTATTTTTCGGAAACTTGAACATTTGCTTATCTGAAAAGTCTTATATTTATAAGTTTCAATTTTAAGTTGCCACCAATCGTGCTTTATTGACCTTAATTCTTTTTTAACCGATCATTAACCATACATTATTGTGAGTTATTTCCTTTGATTGTCCGATTTTAAAATTGTCGGTTATTATGCTAATTGTCTGTTTTGATCTGATTATTTTGTTTAATGAGAATTAATTTCCGTTTGAAATTTCAAATTCAAACACAAATTTTAATTGGTTTAATTAGGCCTTTAAATGGATTTTATTACCATTTACTCGACCATTTTACTCGACCTAAACTTTCACTCCTATATAAAGGACACTCAGCTTACCTTTTCAAACACACTCACAACCAATACTTTCCTATTTTTTGCTGTTGGGTTACTTATATTTGTGCTAGTTCTGTTCCTGCTTTCCATTTGCAGACGGGTCTGTTGAATCCTGGGGGATACACATCAAGGCGCAAATATCCTTGAGGACAGTGCCGTTACATGCCTCAGACCATCAGATTAGTAACAATCTCAACGATATTCCATGGCAACCGAACCAGCTCACACTCAGTCCTCAAACGACGTCGCCGCTGCTCCTCCTGCCCAACCTGCTGCTCCTGTTGCATATGCCAAGCCTCTTCTCGATGTCTCTAAGATTGAAGTGTTTGGAGGACAAGCCTATCGTCGGCGCAGGAAAGGATCCACTCCATCCTAGATATGCATGGGGTTGCATATGCACTCGTTGATGACAAACCCACTGATCCAAAATATGCTGAAAACTGGACTAATGCAAATAAGGTATGTCGACACACCATACTAAGTACATTGTCTAATGAACTATTCGATGTCTACTGTTCATATAAGGAGGCCAAGGCAATTTGGGACTCCATGCGTACAAAGTACACTGCTGAAGATGTTGGGAAGCAGAAATTCATCATCGGCAACTTCTACCGGTGGGAAATGACCGATGACAAAGACATCAAAACACAGATAAATCAATACCACAAACTCCTAGAAGACCTCAAAGTCGAAGACATCACAATGCAAGACCAATTGGTGGCTAGTTTTCTAATCGAAAAGTTACCTGAAACCTGGAATGACTATAAACAACAACTGAAACATAAACATGAATAGTTATCACTTGCGGACCTAATAACACACATCATCATTGAAGACACCAATCGAAAGGAGATCAAAAATGTAAGACCAAAAGCCTTGGCCACTAGAGCAAATTTGCTGCAAACAAAGAAGTCTCCAAAGACCAGGTACGACCGTAAACCTTCCTCTCAATTCCCTAAGCCGCCTAATCCTACTTCCTTAAAAAAGAAGGGTTCTTGCTATGTTTGTGGAAAGCCAGGGCATCATGCACCAGCATGTAGATACAGAAATCGAAACGCTGCCCCTCCTAAAGTTAAGGCAAACTTGACCAAAAGAGATGATGTGGTAGCCGTTGTTGTTTATCAAGGTCTTATCGTGGCCAATGTGAGCAAATGGGTGGTAGACTCTGGGGCTACCAGGCACATATGTGCTAACAAAAACGTGTTTACCTCCTACACTTCTGTAGGGGAAGGAGAAGACATTGTCTATCTTGGAGACTCCCGAACTGCACCCGTGCTCGGAAAGGGAAACGTTCTTCTCAAGCTCACTTCTGGAAAAACTCTGGTACTTCAAAACGTACTACACGTACCGAGTATTAGAGCCAACCTGATCTTTGTGGCTCTTTTGGGAAAAAGTGGGGTTAAGGTTTCTTTTGAGTCAGATAAAATTGTGATGACCAAAAATGACATGTTTGTAGGCAAGGGGTATTATGACCAAGGTCTATTTGTATTGAATGTCTCTGAAATCCTTAATGAGAATCCTTCATCTTCTTCTGCTTATATGATTGCGTCGTATGATTTGTGGCATGCTAGATTAGGACACGTAAATTCTTCCTATATTAAAAAGTTACAAAGTAGTGGTCTAATTTTTGGGATTAAGAATGAAAACCTAAATAAATGTGAGATTTGCATAGAATCAAAATCAACCAAAAGGACATGCTTTGCAGTAAAACGAGAAACAAAATTGCTTAATTTAATTCATACAGACCTAGGAGACTTAAAACAAACTATGACTAGAGGAGGTAAGAAATATTATGTAACCTTTATCGATGATTGCTCTAGGTACACCAAATTATATCTAATTAGGAACAAAGATGAGGCCTTTAATATGTTCTTATCATACAAAGCAGAAGTAGAAAACCAACTTAATAGGAAGATTAAAAGAATTAGATCTGATAGGGGTGGTGAATATATAACCTTTAATGAGTTTTGTGAAAAAGAAGGTATAATACATGAAACAACTCCCCCTTACTCACCCGAATCAAATGGTGTAGCAGAAAGAAAAAATAGGACACTAAAAGAAATGATGAATGCCATGCTCATTAGCTCTAATGCACCTGATAACCTTTGGGGTGAAGCCTTACTATCCTCTTGCCACATACAAAATAGAATTCCCCATAAGAAAACTGAAAAAACCCCTTATGAATTGTGGAAGGGTTATAAGCCTAATTTAAATTACTTTAAAGTGTGGGGGTGTCTAGCTAAAGTTATGTTGCCCGATCCTAAAAAGAGAAAGATAGAGTCTAAAACTTCTGATTGTTTGTTCATAGGATATGCTCAACATAGTGCAGCTTATAGGTTTCTAGTCCTAAAAAGTGACGTGCTAGACAAAAATTCTATAATAGAGACAAAGAATGCTGAATTTATTGAAAATATTTTTCCTTTGAAAATCGAAAGTATACCTAAAGAACCTAATCTATACAATAATGAACTTTCACATGAAGATATTGAACCTTCACATGAAGAGTTAAGAAGAAGTAAGAGACAAAGAAAAGAAACCTTGTTAGGCACTGACTTTTACTTATATCTTATGGGAAATGATCCATTAACCTATCATGAAGCTATCTCTTCTTCAAATGCTCCTTTTTGGAAAAATGCGATTAAAAGTGAACTTGAATCTATTAGAAAATGTAACACATGGACTATACTAGACCTACCCTTTGGGGCTAGACCAATAGGTTGCAAGTGGATCTTTAAAAGGAAATATAATCCTGATGGTTCTGTTGAAAAATATAAAGCTCGCTTAGTAGCAAAAGGGTTTACCCAAAAACACAACGTAGATTACTTTGACACCTTTGCCCCTGTAACTAGAATTTCCTCCATTAGAGTTTTGATTGCATTAGCATCTATGTATAAATTAATTATTCACCAAATGGATGTCAAAACAGCCTTTTTAAATGGAGATTTAGAAGAGGAAATCTATATGGTCCAACCAGAAGGTAGTGTGATTACCAGTCAAGAAAATAAAGTGTGTAAGCTTCATAAATCTTTATATGGACTAAAACAAGCACCTAAACAATGGCATGAGAAATTTGATAACATTCTTGTAAGTCACGGGTTTTCGTTTAATGAAAGTGACAAGTGCGTTTATACTAAAGTAGAAAATAATGAATGTGTAATTGTATGCCTTTATGTCGATGATATGCTTATCTTTGGCACTTGCATTGATGTTGTGAATAGTACTAAGGTATTTCTCTCTTCCAAATTTGACATGAAAGATATGGGTGAAGCAAATGTGATTTTGGGTGTTAAGATTATAAGGAAAGGAGATAGTATAATACTATCTCAAGAACACTACATCGAGAAACTTCTTAAGAAGTTTGGTCATTTTGACGCAAAACTCGTGAGTACTCCTTATGATGGAAGCTATCACTTAAAGAAAAATTTGGGAGAACCCATCTCACAGACAAAATATGCACAAATTATTGGGAGTCTGTTGCACTTAATGAATTACTCTCGACCAGACATAGCCTATGATGTGGGGAGATTAAGTAGATATACAAAAAACCCCAATAACGAGCACTGGACTGCATTAGTTAGACTAATGAAATACTTAAGAGGTACCATTAATTATGGTATTTCCTATAGTGGATTTCCCACTGTATTGGAAGGATACTGCGATGCAAACTGGATCTGAGATTCAGATGAGACAAAATCCACTAGTGGTTATGTATTCACACTGGGAGGTGGTGCAATATCATGGAGATCATCCAAACAAACTATCATTGCAAAGTCCACTATGGAGTCAGAGTTTATTGCTCTGGAACTAGATGGAAACGAGGCTGAATGGCTAAGAAACTTCTTAGCAAATATTCCCTTAGGAATCAAACCTACACCCTCAGTGTCTATGCATTGTGACAATAAGTCTGCAATAGCAATTGCAAAAAATAACTCTTACAATGGTAAGAATCGACATATTCGTCTAAGACATGATGTGATAAAGCAGCTGCTAAAGAATGGAATTATTTCCATTGATTATGTGAAGTCAGAGGTAAATTTGGCCGATCCTCTAACCAAACCATTAGGAAGAAAAATGGTTTATGAAACATCGAGGGGAATGGGACTTGAGCCAATAAATCAACAATGATAGGAACCCAACCTTTGTGATTGGAGACCCCATGAAGAAGGTTCATATGGGTAAAAACAAGTCATTGTTGGTCCGTCTAGCACTAATTAATTTTCCCATTCCTATGATGAGAGAAGTGTTAGGCTGCATTAGTTGAGAGGTAAAACCTTAATGGTTTTTAATGATACTCATATCCCTTATGGGTAGTGTATTAAATGCAGAATACACTTGATGAGGTCACCTATATGAATGTCAAGTGAGGCCGCTTGCATGAGATTGAGGCTCTATCTCTAGAGCATTCATGAACTACCAGGCAGGCGCATGGCCTATTAGCGCAAATCAGCGAAAACGGCAAAGAATTGTGGGGGTATAATGTGATAGACAAGCCTCTAGCTTGCATCAATGTTGCGATGGTTCATAGAAGCTCTGCTTCACCAAAACACAACAAGTTAAGCTCGTCTATCTAAAGTCTGGTTCATAGTCCAAAAGACACCAAACCTTATGCATGATAACTCAAAGAAAACCCAGCAAAATTTTTTTATTTATCTATTTCTTCTTCTTCTTCTTCTTATCAAAAACCTTTAACCCTTTTGAAATATGTGGGGGATTGTTGTTAATATTTCAAAGGGAAGGAGTCCCACATGGAGTAGACTAGGGACCATTGAGGTCTTTATATAGTAGGACTCACCTTGGGGTTGTAAACAAGTAAGGAAGAGAAGTGCCCTCGCGCACATGAGCTTGGACCGATTTAGTTCAAAATCGGAAATTCCCCCCCTGCACGTGATAAATGGGGGCCACGATGTTTTTTGGATTTAAAATTATTTTTCGAAAACTTGAACATTTGCTTATCCGAAAAGTCTTATATTTATAAGTTTCAATTTTAAGTTGCCACCAATCGTGCTTTATTGACCTTAATTTTTTTTACCCGGTCATTAACCATACATTATTGTAAGCTATTTCCTTTGATTGTCCGATTTTAAAATTGCTGGTTATTATGCTAATTGTCAGTTTTGATCTGATTATTTTGGTTTAATGAGAATTAATTTTCGTTTGAAATTTCAAATTCAAACACAAATTTTAATTGGTTTAATTAGGCCTTTAAATGGATTTTATTACCATTTACTCGACCATTTTACTCGACCTAAACTTTCACTCCTATATAAAGGACACTCAGCTTACCTTTTCAAACACACTCACAACCAATACTTTCCTATTTTTTGCTGTTGGGTTACTTATATCTGTGCTAGTTCTGTTCCTGGTTTCCATTTGCAGACGGGTCTGTTGAATCCTGGGGGATACACATCAAGGCGCAAATATCCTTGAGGACAGTGCCGTTACACGCCTCAGACCATCAGATTAGTAACAGGACAATTGTCTGCTAATAGTACCTTGTGAAGGTCCAAGAACTCATTCGTTATTTTTATTAAAGTATAACTTAACACACTACTCCTTTTCATTACTCTTAATTGAATGAAGTGTCTCACTCCCTTCTATTATATTCTATATGTATAACTATGACTACTTAGTAAGCTGACAATGTAGATCACCCTTATTTCGACGTTGAGGTGATTATCGACATGGAGAATAGACAAGAAATTCCGATTTTATGATCAAGGACGACGACTATAATGCCGGAGTACCAACTCGAAGAAGAGAAGCAGATCCTTCTACTTTTTAGTTTAGATAGAAAATATATAATGTTGTACGTACTTATCTTATCACCCTAGTCATAGTACCCTGAATTGCCCATACTATAGGATTGTGGAACTGATGTCGTTTTAAATGAGGATGTACATATATGTATGCAATTACCAGGAGCTTGTTTATTCGTATATATGCATGATTGGCAAATCAGGTATATCATGACTGTATGATTATTCGGTATTGATATGTATACGTAAAGAATGACGTACGAATAATGTTAATAGAATATAGATAATTTTAGGATGTGACATTGTGATCTATGATTGCCACCTAAAAATAATCCTAACTAAATAATAAAAATTTGAATTTTTTTTAATTTATAAATATTGTGGCGGTTTTTAACCGCTAATAACTTTTACAATTTCTGGCACCCGTAGATCTGTTTTTTTTTTTAAATGCTGGTATTAATAAATGTGGCGGTTTTTAACTGCCAGAAGATTTATTAATAACCGTCAAAAAGACCATATTTTTTTGTAGTGGTGTCCTTGATAATCTTTAGGCTTGATACAATTTTTTGGCTATTCAAAGCATCGAAACATGCTAGACCAAAAGAAAAAATGAACCGTCACTTTCGTCTTTCACTTTGTTAATGCGTTTTATTTTCTGTTTGAACTTAAAAAAATTAAGTCGTTAGTCCTTTACTTTGTCATCTATCTTTCACGTGACTCCCTGAATTCAAGTTTAATAAACAAAATGTTGATTTATGATGTTAAATGTCACGATATCAATTCAAATATACCTTAAGGGTCAATAAAAAATGGATCAAAGAAGTTGCAGTGGTAAAGGTGGAGCATTTGAAGATTTATTTACCCGCACTGTGGGAATAAGGACGAAGATGAGGATAAGTATAGTAAGGTGACTGAGGTGGAAAAGTTCTTAATGTATTATATGATGTTGTTTAGGCATATTTAGACATCTAATGTGGCATTTGATGATTACGTTTTAATATTGTGATTTATCTCTTGTGATGATTTATGTGTTGGATCTGCACCTCTGATTATGTATGTTAAGAGGTGGAATAAATTTTTTTAATAAGTTCCAAAGGTTCCCTTTGGACATTAGTTAGAGAGTTACCACGAAAAAGATGTAATTTGTAGCCCAAAAGTGGCTAAATCCTTGTATGGAACCCAAGACTCATCATGACCGGAACCTAAGAATCACAAATTGAATTAAATAAGCATGGAATAGAGGCTAGAGAGGCTGAAAAAGTACAACACCACTGAACCAAGGTGGTGTGAGGTGAAAGCTTGGAAGAAATCACCTTGGTTAACAAAGGAGGGCTTTCAGCCACCACTCCAAAAGCATAGTTTAACTTGTCTAAACTTTTTATAAGCAAATCAAGCTCCGAAATTAGGTTTTAAACTAAAAAAATTAACCTTTGAACAAATTAAATTAAACAAAAAATGGGTAACAAATCTCTAGGAGTGCATTCGGCCACCCTAGAGAGATTTTGGCAAAAATGGGTTAAAGATGTGATTAAGGATAAATCTATCATTTTCAGCAAGTAAATAATTTAATTTAAAATTTAATAAAGGTTAATTTTCATAATATATGGCCTAGGTAAGCTTAGGGTAAAATCCAAAAAGTACTATGTGGTAAAAATCCCAAATAAGCTTAAAATGGGTAACTAGAAAATTTACCATAACTTAAGCAAGGGTGAATGTCAGGTTCGGCCATTCCATTAAATTTTGGGTAAAAATACTTGAAATTACCTTAGAATATGTCAATTTTGAAGTCTAAACTTGGCCCCCAAGTAATGGTCAACTTAAGTTAACTAGGGTTAGGAAGAAGGAAATCCTAAACTTAAAAGAGTGGCATTCAGCCACTTAGTAGTTAATTAACTTAAAGGAGGTTTTAATTTCCAATTAGGGTTAATTAAGGACCATTTCTATGTAAATAGGATAGAATTAAAGTATGAAAAAGTTTTAAGGAGGGTAAAGAGACCTATTGATTTTTTTAGGCAAATGATCTTATGGTGAAAAAGGAAATTATGGAAACCTAAGTCTAGGAGGTTGGAATTCGGCTACCATGTTTTAAATTAACTAAGAAAGAGTTCCAATCCTTAACTAGGCCCAAATAATGATCCTAAATATGTAAGCAAAATATAATTAAGGAGTATGAAAAGTGGGATTTGAGGAAGTAGGTCATTTGGCCATTTAGGAATAAAGTGACCTAGAAGGTTAATTAAATTCAACTTAGATATTATTTGGTTTTAGAATAAAGAGACTTTAAAAGTTAAGAGTCAACTAGACCTAATTATTAAGGTATTTAAAAGGAGAACATAAGGTAACATATTTCAAAGGTTTATTAGAGGCATGATTAAGAAGGATGGATATGACTTAAACTTGAAGTTAGAAGTTCACTAAGTAATTTGATCACAGCATACCTTAATGAGAAGAAGTTCTAAAAGTATCTAAGTTGATTCAAATGAAGGATTTAGGCTTCATATAATATAAATTAACTTATTTGAAAGGAGGAAATGAATTAGAAGAAATTAGGATCCTAGAGCTTAAATTCGGCCATTCTAGGTTGATAAAGAGAAAAGAAGTTTAAAAATCTTAATGTGTATAACTCAAGAAATCTTAGAATGTTCTAAGAAGAATTAAAAGTTTAAAAGAATCTAGACAAATTTACAAGTTACTATTTCACTATGTTTACTTAAAATATCCTAAATAAGTAAAACTACGTAAATACTTAATACTTGAACTTAGAACAATTAGGACATGCATAAGACTTAAACAAAAGAAAACACAAAGAGTAAATATCTTGAAAAGTATCATTCGGCCACCTAGATTAAGATGCTAAGACGTAAAATCTTAATGAACAAATATAAATTTGAGAAAAGGAAAGGATGAAAGGTAACTTAGAAGGATGAGTGATGTAAGTCCCTTGTGTGATTTCAACATCAAACCGAATTGAGGCATTGGATTGGTTGTGTAAATGTGACGTTATGCTATGTGATTTACCAATCAAATTTCATTATTAGTTATGAATTCTCACTATCTATGAATGAATAAATGATGGATACTCATGAATGAGAAAAGATGATGATCATGTATGAGATTGGTTTATGATGATGATTGAGATGAAAATTCGAAACCTATATGTGCATTCCATATTGGTTGGAAATTTGTTTGAGCATGCATAATTATTTGGAAGCCATTAATATGAACTTAAAAAGATTAAGGGATCACTAAAGAAAACTTTATGTGAAAACGTAATGCTACTCTGTTTGTGCCTTATGCGCACTAGTATCCAGAGGGTCCTAAAAAACTCTACTGAAGAGAAGCCAAAGGTTGCTTCTAGGAGCCAAAGGTCGCTCCAAAAATCCTTCTACTGTGAAGGCATTGAGTCCTCACTCCTTATGTGGTAGTGACGATCACGTAGGAATGAGCTCATATCCTTAATTTTTAGTAGGAGCTGGGAGTAGAGTCAGTGAGAAGATATTGTTTGACGAATTTAATACATGTCTATGTCTAATTGTTTTCTCCCAAAAGTGGTGAAACTAGATTCATAAAGTGTCCCAAAGGTTGGACAAAGAAATGATAAAGACAAAGAAAAGTAGTAAATAATAAAGTTTAATACATAGAATAATTATATGTCAAATGATATCTTATGTGTGATCCCAAAGTTATGAATGTTAAGAAGAACGTATGGTGAGACACTAAGTTGTATGTTTTGAATAAAATTGATCCACTTTAGAGAAATGTTTTCAAAGAATTAAAAGTAACCTTTTATGTAAGAAATGATTTCTGAAATAAACTGAAGTGGCTGGGACTAAAGTGATGACATTAGAATTAAGTAGATAGCCTACTAAGAAACTTAGTTTCTCATCTCTACTTTTTCCCACTTTCTTCCCAAACACCTTGGATGCTGTTCATTATGGTGGCAGTTCACGTACTTGAAGCAAATGTGAGGCACTCTCTCTAGGAGGTGTACATCGCACTAATGTCAAAAATAATTGGATGCGAGAATCCTAACTACTAATATGTAGTATTAGCTAACTTATGTATATATTGTATAATAGTTGTAAGTTTACTGTTTGTAATAACTATATGATAAGGCTCACGGGCCTAAGACTTCTGGTCTGTAAAATTTTTTATGTATAATTATTGTATGATATGTATGTTATGCTTGAATCTCATTTATTTATTATAAGAAAATGATAAACGAAAAGAATAATATGAACGCATAGTATTCCTAAGGTTTTGAATGTACGTAGAAATCCTCTTAACGATGTATCTTACCGTTATACAAGTTTCATCGACGAGGCTTTCACAGTTTATATCAAACAGTTTTAAAAATAAATTACCGTATTTTCATATAACTATTTTCTAAAATGAATTCCCATCATGAGATAACAAACTAAAAATGGAACTGAATGATTGTCACAACCGTAATTCCGACGAGACGATGAACTCGCTAAAATTTAAAAATGAACTTTATTTTGATTAAGTATGGAGTCGCCACCAAATTTTTATTTGAGGGAAAAAGATTTGGAAAAACTCTGACTCGAGGAAGAGATTTAGGTTCGGGAGTCGATTTCGAGTGGGGAAGGTGTTATTAGGCACCCCACTCGCCCATTCCGAAGAACGGTACCCTTAAACTGAGCGTGTGATTTTCGAAATTGCTTGATCCCTTTAATTAATGTAGAAATAAATAACATGATGGAGGTTAGCCTAACAGGACTTGATCCTGCTCCTACGTATACCTCGGTGCAATGGAAAATTCAAGTCTTACATAGTTCTGGTTTGTTTTGAAGGTTTGACCTTCGAATTTCTTTCAAAAAGGAAGGAATATTTTGAAAAGAGTTTTAATTTTTTGAAGGGACTTTCAATCCACTCATGCACAAGGTCTGAGGGCTATAAGGCAGCACGGGGGCCTATATGAACCACTAGACATCGAACAGCAATGTAGACCGCCAGTTTTCCGTCTAGGGTTCGTCGCGTGAGACCATAGATCCCAAAGCATTTTGCAAAGAATTTTATTTTGAAAGGACATTCGGTCCACTCATGCACAAGGTCCGAGGAGGCTAAGGCAGAGCACGGGCCTATACGAACCACTAGACATCGAACAACAGTGTAGACCACCAGTTTCCCGTCTAGAGTTCGTCGCGTCAGACCGTAGATCCCAAAGAATTTTATTTTGAAAGGACTTTCGGTCCCCTCATGCACAAGGTCCGAGGCGGCTAAGGCAGCACGGGGGCTTATACGAACTACTAGACATTGAACAACAGTGTAGACCACTAGTTTCCCATCTAGAGTTCGTCGCCTGAGACCGTAGATCCTAAAGCATTTGGAAAGAATTTTATTATTTGGGAGAACCTTTTGAAAAGAATTTTATTATTTTGGGAGAACCTTTTGAAAAGAATTTTATTATTTTGGGAGAACCTTTTGAAAAGGACTTTATTATTTTGGGAGAACCTTTTGAAAAGAATTTTATTATTTTGGGAGAACCTTTTGAAAAAGACTTTATTATTTTGGGAGAACCTTTTGAAAAGAATTTTATTATTTTAGGAGACAAACGACGATAAGATAAGTCGATCTTAGATTTAAAATGTAAGAGAGTGAGGGGGTTAAATTTGAAGTATGGAAAGTATGGGGGTCAAATTGGAAATTTGGATAATTCTGGGGTCAAACTGAAAATTTGGATAATTCTGGGGTCATACTGGAATTAGAGAAAATAGAGGAACCGGGCTGCAATTACAAGAAATATGAGGGCTTGGTTGCAATTAAAATAAGTTGGAATAATGGGAAAGAGGCCAAAAATGTGGCGTCTGGGGTTCGAAGACGATTCACGAAACTTACAGGGGGGAGGTATCAGCCACTCGATCTGACGCTTCCTTTAGAGGTCATAGGACCGAAGTTTGATCTTAAGGTGACCCCTGTGGACTGCATGGGAGTGGATGAGGTTTGCAGTGGCCTCGTACGAGCCACTGTACCTTCTATGGCTCCAGCTTCTCTCTATGCGAGTGTCTCATGTCCTCTCCCTTGAGACAAACATTTGCCCACTGGGTCTACGAGATATATACTGCATGGCTAGGATGCGTAGGCTCTGTAGCTCTCCCATTCATTCTCCTCGTGGTCCTTGGCTAGTCACCCCTGATGCAGAAACATGACCCCTACTAGAGACCCTTACTCCATGATTTGGGTAACGCGACCTGGTGGTTAGGAGGGGTAGCCTTCCTCGTAGTAAGGTCCCGCACGGTCAGCGTTGAGTGCGACGAGCTTGGGTCTCGTCCCATTGCCCTCTCCCTGGCAACCTTCCCGATGACCCTTGCTACAGACTCCATGAAGCGCACACCTGTTTGGTGGGGTACTGGTGATCGCACAGCCTCACCCCTTTGTTTAATGATCTAGACTACCAACCATGGTGCCTACCCATGCTGGTCAAGGCGACTAGGTGACGACAAAGGATGTAGGGGGACGTACTTCAACTTCAGACATAGGGGAAGAGAAGGAGGTAGCAGCCTGTACATCCATCTCCTCAACTAGCGGCCATGCCTATATCTTAGCAGGAAGGGATGAGAGCGACTTAAGGTGCTTGGATACGCACACTCCAGTCTGCCTATACCGAGGAAGAAACCTACGCTTTCAACTAATAGACTCGAAAGGGATAAGAATGACGAAAGACAGGGCGACTCGACGCGTCAGAGAACCAGCCTGAGGTGCCCTGTTTTATCTTTTGAAGGGAAAACAAAGGGAGGAGGCCTGAAGTTCGTTAGGTTTTCTGAAAATGGTGCTTCATCCTAGTGATTAGCGCCCGTCGCCTCAAGGTGAGCATAGTGTAGAGGAACCGAGTCTGAGTTTGCTCGAAAGGTTCGTCCTAGAACAGAGCTCGCACCTCCCCTGTTTTCATGTTGCCGATCGAACGGCCGTTGTGGCTTACTTACATATAGTTGAGACCTTTTTCGATCTCATTCGATCACAGTAAAAACGGTGTTCGTCATCATAGTGGAACAGGAGCTAACTAATGCAAGCTGTTTCTCACAATTACATGCTTATGGAGAGTCATAGATTTTGGATTCATCTACGTTTTCTAACCTCCAATTTTCCAAATCTAGTACAGCACCAATTAAGTCATGCATGAATGCTGGTTACCTCACATACAATTGGCTATTTCTTAAGCGAATAATGTGGATTGATATTCAATAACCTACGGTATCTGAATTTGAGTTTTAGCATCAATTCTACGCTTCATCTTGCCGAGAGGAGAAAATCGGGAACGATCATCAAAGGCAGAGGTCATACAATTCAAGTTCAAGCGTAGAGCACTAACCTGTATACGATGACGAACAAGATCTTCTCCGATGGAGATTTGGCTTGATTGACGAACGTTCGCGATATCTTGAAAGCAGCATAGGATTCGAATGCTCGCTTGAGAGCTCCAGGATCTTCTCCGTTCTGCTTGCGCTTCTCCTTTCTTCTCGAGAGAATCTCCAATTCAGAACACCTATATCTGCTCCTCCCCTATTTCGCCCGATTTTTTCCAACCCTCTCAGTGGCACTAAGCAGCCCCTTTTATAGCCCCCTTTCTCCGCTTTTTGCTTCCAGATTTTTCCATTTTCCTTTTTATTTATTTTCTATTTACCTTTTTTTTTCTTTTCTTTTTTCTTCGATTATTATTTTCCCGCTTTTGAAACTTACCTTTCCTTATATTTTTAGCTTGCCATTTCCTTGTCTTTTCTTTTTTCGATTTTATTTCTTCTCTTATTTCTTCATTTTCTTGGTCATTTTTCTCTTTTATTTATCCTTTTTTATTTACTTTTTCTATTTACTTATCCCTATACATGCTTTCCTCATTGTTTTTTTTTTGTATTTTTATTTGTATTTTTCCTTATTTCAAATTATAACTATTATTTACTTATCTAGTCATTTTTATTCTCTTGATTATTTCTTTGACTTTTTCTTTCTTTTCTCTTTTTATTATATATATTTTTTTATTTTTTATTTTTTATAATTATCATTTATTTTTTATTTTTTATTTATTTTTATTTAAGACTTTTTATTTACTTTAACTATTATTATTTTTCTTCTTTTTCTATCTTTTCCTTTTTCTATTTTATCTTTCATCTTTTTATTCAATTTTTGTTTTTATTTACTTTAATTTATTTATTTCCTCCTATTTCAGTAGTATTTCCTTCAGTATTTTTTTTGTTTTTCTATTTATTTATTTTACCATTCACTTATTTTTTAAATTAGGGTTAGTCCCTTAGTTAATTTAGCAACTAGAGGCCTTAGAGATAATTTGGTGTTTACAATGATCGAGTTAAGCGTAAAATCCGTATTTGTTTTTAGGGTATTATATTTGGGGTCAAATATTTGATGTTGAAGAGTGATGGAAAAATTTTAGAAAATTTTTTATAGGTTATAAATAATTTTAGATTAATTAAAATATTTTTTAGATTTTTTTCACAATTTAATGAATTTTTCAAAAATAAAGGATTAATTTAATTAAAAAAGTATCCTACTTTCATTTTCTTTTCAGAAGATTGTTTTTAAAACAAATTTTTATAAAAATAATCCACCTAATATCATTTCTTAATACATAAAAAATAAGTAAAACTTAAAATTTTTTGAATGCACAAAAATTTATTCAAATCCCTTAAAATAATAATAAAATATTTAAAATCTATATATATATATATGAAATCACAAACTAGATAGTTTCTTTTCCATTCTCTTGTGGTTGTTCTAAAAAACAATTCCCGCCTCTCCATCGAAAAAAATTCAAGTTTCAAACCAATCGTTTTTCTTTATTTTTACTTTTTGAAAATTTAAGTTAGGAATTTTTTTTTATACTTACAAGGTAGAATTGGATGTAAAGGAAATAACAGTAAGAAAACAAAGTAGAAAGAGAGAAAAAAGAATTGATTTTTTTAGATATTGATATGTTATTGATACTTACAACTAAAAGGTGAAATATATATATATATATATATATATATATATATATATATATATATATATATATATATATATATATATATGCCATCGAACAAACTAACTAAATAATAGAATGAAGTTAAGTTTCGTCAATATGATGGGTTAATACCGCTCCAAAAGTTGGAGAGTGAATATTAATGATTTCCAACTTGGGAAAAAATTGATGGAGAAGAGATGAGTCTAAAGCTTTAGTAAAACTGTTAGCTATTTGAAAAGGGGTGGATATAGTCAGGAGATGAAATAATTTGCCTTGAATCTTGTGAACAACTTGATAATTTATCAATGTGATCTGTTCACTCATGAAAATATAAGTTATAAGCAATCTAGCAAGTTGATTGGTTGTCATAATAAAGAATGGCTAGTGTAATGAAAGGAATGAAAATTTTTTAAAGCAGAATAGTTAGCCATTATATCTCACAAATAGTAAAGGTGGGAGCATGATACTCGACTTCAATGAATGATAGAGACATAATGTTTTGTTTCTTTTATCTCCAAGAGATAGGTGAACTCCTTAAGAATATGCTATAATTAGTCATGGATCTACAAATATCATCATAGGCTGCTCAATCTAAATCATTAACAGCTTTGAGTTGGAGAGTAGATTCAGGAGAAAAGAAGATCCCTTGTCTAAGTGTTCCTTTGATATACAGGAGAATCCGAATAGAAACTTTATATTAATGAATTGTAAGAGAAGTCATGAATTGTGATAATTATTACACAACAAAGGAAAGATATGGTGTAGTGATAGTTAAGTAAAGAAGTTTTTTTGACTAACTTCTTGTAAATAGTGATATCAGTATAAGGATCAGAGTCATTTTGATGGAGCTTTTCAGTGTTGACCATACGAGTTGGTGTAGGTTTACATGCTAAATGTACCATTTAAGATAATATGCCAAGAGCATATTTCCTATGATATACTGTGATACTTTGTGTGATCTAGCAACTTTAAGACTGAGAAAATACTTGAGTGATCAAATATTTTTATTTTAAAAAGGTTGTTCAGATAGTTCTTAACAAAAGAGATATCTAAACAATCATTACCATTTAGGAGGATGTCATTCACATATATTATAAGTGTAGTAAACTTTGAATTATATATCTTGGTAAAAAGAGAATGATCATGGTTGGACTATTGATGTCCTAAGCCATGTAAATAAATAAAAAGCTTCGTGAACAATTGGCGATTAACTTATTTTAAAATGTAAAAGAACTTATAGAGTTTACAAACTTGGTTAGGCTCGTCACAATCTATTCCTATGGGATAGTTATGTAACTCAAGATCTCTCTATAAAAAATATTATTAATATCAAGTTGTTTTAGAATCCAATTCCTACAAACTACAATAACCAAGAAATGTCTCATAGTATATAGTTTAGCTACAAGAGAAAAAATGTTAAATTAGTTTAAACCTTCATGAGTAACCCTTAGCAACAAGATGATCCTTATATCTTTGTATAGATCCTTATGATTTGTATTTAATTTTATAAACCTATTTTGAACCTATGGCTTTTTTGCTTGGAGACAAATAAGTAATGGACTATGCGTGATTTGGTTATAAGGCATGTAACTCATTTGCTATACCATTAAGCCAATGTTGTGATATGGCAGCTTGATTATAAGTTTGTGGTTTAATATGAGTAGAAGTGGATAAATTTTATGAAACTTGATGTAAATAGAGAAGTATAAGATAAAATAGAAGATAAAGGATATTTTATCTTTGAATTAGTAGGGGATGCAATATAGGTTAGAGCATTGCAATGAAAAAATTAAATATGTAGTTATGTGTTTTACCTTGGTGGACCTTTGCAATGATGGTTGAATATTGGCTTCCTCATTTTGATCATCGTCAGAAGAGTAGTTTTTATACAGAAGAAGAAACATATGGGTTGTAAGGAGAATCATAATTCTCTATGGAATCTTTAGGAGAAAATCCTATGTTAACGTTAGTAATCTCACTTTCATCATATAATAAGAAATTAAAAGTATCATTATCATGTGTATGATTACAACTAGAATTATTGTTTAGAAAGTTAAAATAAGAAAAAACATTTTCATGAAACAAAATATTTTTAAAAATAAAATTTTTCCTTCATTTCAATTATAGAAGAAGATAACATTTAGTTCAGACTTGAGACCGAAGAAAGCACATTTTCTATCATGAGGATCAAGTCTTTCTTGTTGTTAAGAAAAAGTGTGAGTATAGACAACACTACCAAACACTCTCAAATTAAGTAAAGTTGGCGGAACTCTATGAAGCATATCAAAAGGAGTCCTATTTTATAAAATAATAGAGACAAATTTATTTATTAAATGGATAGCATGGATAATAAAAAAATACCAAAATACTTTTGGCATTTTAAATTAAAAAAGAAAAAATCCAGTAATGTTTAATATATCCTTGTATTTACGTTCAAGAACATAAGTTTGTTGGAGAGTTTCAACACAAATAACTTTATTAATTTAGGTTTTCATCAAAAGAATAAAATTTTGAACCAGATTTTTAACTTCATACTTTGATTTCATGAAAAATAGCCATATATGCTTACTATTGTTGATAAATCACTATTCTGTTTATTTGTTTATAAAAAAATTAGTTATACTTTTTTTTCTAAAAAAAGTATTATTTATTCATTGTTGGAGTACACATGGTAACCCATTTTCATTCATCATCTTTTAAGCATTAAACTTCATTGTAATGGATTTATGCACCAATATGAAAAACTTAGGCTTCTACATTGGTTTAGTTATGATCAAAACCAAACCTAAGACGTCATCTTAATTCTATCTATATACTTAGTACATCCCATTTTTGTTGCTGAAAAATCATTTCATTTCTTACTATCCAGTAATGCCATATTATTGAAAACTAGATCATCATTGCTCCCGCTTTGGGATTTTTACCGGTTACCAATCCCTTAAAGAGCCAAAAACCATATTCTAACTTATAAGGCATTGCTGTTTGTATCCCAATCCACCTAAGCATATATCCCTAAAGTGTATTCACCATTTGACATTGCATAAATAGGTGATTTGCTATCTCACCTACATTTTCACATGATGGGAATTTGTTATCTGTTAATATGTTTCCCTTGTTTAAGTTGAGCCATGTAGGTAACCTATCATACAAGAGTTACCAACATAACGCCTTGACATTTTTTGGGGCGTTGCACTTTCATATTTTTTAAAATGTTTTGTCCTTATGATGTATGTTATGCTAAGCCCTATCATTTCCTTCCAATAGTTGAGTGTAATTCATATACAATTAATGATTATTAAATTATAATTTTGTAATAACCAAATTTTGGTAAAAAAAAATAGGTGTGAAGAATAAATCATGCAAATACCACCTACCTTCCATTAGAACACCCAGATTTCCCCTTTCAGTCAAAGCAATTGGCTTTATGAACAAATATATATATATATATATATATATATATATATATATATATATATATATATATATATATATATATATATATATATATATATATATATATATATATATATTGTAACATCCCAATTTTTCTATGATAAATGTTTGAGGCTACAAATAGTTTCTAGAATAAAACTAGGTGAAATTAGGAGCCAAAAGCAGAGAAATTAGGAAGTTTGGTGCAAATGACAAAAATGCCCTTGCACCTGGGCAGCTCATATAATGAGCCAGAAAAATGGAAATACAAGTATAAGACATCTTTGAGGGATTATAAACATCATGTATGGTTAAAAGTAGTGAAAAAAGTTTAGAAATCTGAGAAGGGACGAAAACGCCCTTCGAAAACCCCGAGAATGACCAAAATACCCCTAAGTGCAAAACTAATTCCACTTGGCCCATAGGAGTCCGAATTTTTGGGGACCCTTGGGACCCCATTTGCTTCAGATTTTTCAGCTTAGAAACTCATCAAAATCCTCTCCATTCTCTCCAAGCTTGCCATAACTCCAAAACACCAAAAACTTACACTTTAAGCCTAAGTCTTCATCTTTAAGACTTAAGCTATATTAAAGCTATAAACATTTAAGCCCCACCACCATCCTTTGTCCATGTCCAGAGCAGACCAAAGGGGACCCAAGGAAGCCTTTAAAGCACACAAAAACACTAAGGAGGTCTTCAACAAGTAGGATCTTTCTACTTGTCTTTTTATGCTTTTAACTTGCCTTTTTATGGTGTGTTTGTGTTCTTTCATGCATCTTTTCTCCAAGATTTGTTTGTATTCTTTTGTTTTCACTTGTGAGAGTTTAAAACTGTATTTTAACCGTTAAAAATCAGCCCCACCCATTTTTAGTCATTTTTGAAAAGAAAAACAAAGTTTGTTCGGTTAAAAGTGCTTCTAAGGCGCTTAGAAGAAATTTAATAGGTGGGTTTTGTTTTAAAATTATTTTTGAAGCTTTGATCAGTTTTATGCTCTCATGAGAAAGGTTTTTAAAGCTTATTTGAAAGAGGATTTATGGATCTTGGAGTAGATCATGAAAATCTACTCTTTGTGGCTTGGAAAAAATATACTATGTTGTTATTTTCATGCTTGTTTATGCTTAAGTTTTAACCTTGTGATTTTCTTGTGTGATGAGTTTGGTATGACCTATGTGCTGGATCTGCACCTCTGAGTTTGCATGTTAAGAGGTGGAATAAATTTTTGTAATAAGTTCCGAAGGTCTCCTTTGGACATTAGTTAGAAAGCTACCAAGCAAATGATGTAATTTGTAGCCAAAAGTGGCTAAAATCCTTGTATGGCACCCCTAGACTCATCATGGCCAGCACTTAAGCATCAAAAAATGGATGAAATAAGCATGGACCAGAGGCAAGAGGGGCTGCACAAACCTAACACAACTGAACCAAGTTGGTGTGAGATGGAAGATTTGAAGAAATTACCTTGGCTAACCAAGGAAGGCTTTCAACCACAACTCCCAAGCAAGCTTTACTTTCATTAAAATTTTTATAAGTAACTTAAGCTTTGAAATAAGGTTTTAAATAAACTAAATCAACCTTTAAAAAAAGTTAACAAAACAAAAATGAGTTAAAAACCTCTAGGAGTGCATTAGGCCACCCTAGAGAGATTTTGGCAAAAAAAAAAATGCGCTTAAAATGTGGTTAAGGAAAAATCAAGTATTTTCAACAAGTAAATAACTTATTTGGAGGTTTAATCATTATTTAAAAGGTTAATTTTTAGAATATATGGTCTAGGTAAGCTTAGGGAAAAATCTCAAAATTACTAAGTGATAAAATTTCCAAATAAGCTTAAAATGGGTAACTAGGAAATCTACCATAACTTAAGCAAGGGTAAATGTCAAATTCGGCCATGCCATTAAATTTTGGGTAAAAATAATTAAGATTAACTTATAATATGTCAATTCTAAAGTTTAAACTTGTCCCCTAAGTAAAGGTCAATTAGAGTTAATACTTAAGTCAACTAGGGTTAAGAAGAAGGAAACCCTAAACCTAAAAGAGTGGCATTCGGCCACTTAGTAGTTAATTAACTTAAAGGAGGTTTTAATTTCCAATTAGGGTTAATTAAGGACCATTTTTAGGTGAATAGGACGAATTTAAAGTATGAAAAAGTTTTAAGGTGGATAAAGAGACCTATTGATTTTTTTTAGACAAATGATTTTATGGTGAAGAAGGAAATTGTGGAAACCTAAGTCTAGGAGGTTGGAATTCGGCTACCATGTTTTAAATTAACTAAGAATGAGTTTCAATCTTTAACTAGGCCCAAATAATGATCCTAAATATGTAAGCAAAATATAATTAAAGTGTATGAAAGGTGGAATTTGAGGAAGTAGGTCATTCGTCCATTTAGGAATAAATTGTCCTAGAAGATTAATTAATTTCTACTTAGATATTATTTGGTTCCGAATAAAAAAGACTTTAAAAGTTTAAGAGTCAATTAGACCTAATTATTAAGGTAGTACAAAGGAGAACATAAGGTAATATATTTCAAAGGTTTATTAGAGGCATGATTAAGAAGGGTGGATATGACTTAAACTTGAAGTTAGAAGTTCACTAAGTAATTTGATCATAACATACCGTAATGAGAAGACGTTATAAAATATTTGTGAATACTTAATACTTCAACTTAGAATAATTAGGATATGCATAATACTTGAAACAAAAGAGAACACAAAGAGAAAAGAACTTGAAAGGTGCTATTCAGCCATCAAGACTGAGATGCTAAGACGTAAAATCTTAATGAACAAATATAAATTTGAGAAAAGGAAAGGATGAGAGGTAACTTAGAAGGATGAGTGATGTAAGTCCTTTGTGTGATTTCAACATCAAACCGCATTGAAGCATTAGATTGGTGGTCTAAATGTGACATTATGCTATGTGATTTACCAATCAAATTTCATTATTAGTTATGAATGCTCACTATCTATGAATGAATAAATGATGGATGCTCATGAATGAGAAAGGAAGATGATCATGTATGAGATTGTTATATGTTGATGATTGAGATGAAAATTCGAAACCTATATGTGCATTCCATATTGGTTGGAATTTGTTTGAGCATGCATAATTATTTGGAAGCTACTAAAATGAACATAAAGAATTTAAGGGATCACTAAAACAAACATTATGTGAAAATCCTTCTACTGTGAAGACTTAAGTTTCTTCAAGAAATCCTTCTACTGTGAAGACTTAAGTTTCTTCACCATGTTATAAGGTGGTGACGACCACCGCGGAATGAGCTCATATCCTTAATTTTTAGTAGGAGGTGGGAGTAGAGTCAGTGAGAAGATATTGTTTGACAAATTTAATACAAGCCTATGTCTTATTGTTTCTCCCTAAGGTGGTGAAACTAGATTCATTAAGTTTCCCAAACGTTGGACAAAGGAATGATAAAGACAAAGATAAGTAATAAAGAATGAAGTTTAAGGCATAGAATAATTGTATGTCAAATGATATCTTATGTGTGATCCCAAAGTTATGAATGTTAATGAGAATGTATGTTGAGATGTCATAGTTTATGAATGATAAGAGAAATGCATATTTAAGCACTCAGATGTATGTTGATAATAAAATGTATCCACTTCAGAGAAATGTTCACAAAGAATTAAAAGTAACCTTTTATGCAAGAAATGATTTTTTGAAATAAACTGAAGTGGTTGGGATTTAAGTGATGACATTAGAACTAAGTAGAAAGCCTACTGAGAAACTTAGTTTCACCCTACTTTTTCCCACTTTCTTCGAGCATTCGGACGTTGTTCGTCATGGTAGCAAGATCACGTACTTGAAGAGGATGCGAGGCACTCTATTTTGAAGGTTTACATCGTACTAATATTAGCAAGAGAATGACAAACATCCTAGATATTAGTTAGTGGAAATTTGCTATGTATTTACATATATAATGTGTATGATAGAATATAGTAAATATGTATGTAAATAAGGAAGGTTAGCTATGTTTGTAATAACTATATGATAAGGCTCACGGGCCTAAGACTTATGGTCTATATGATATGTTATGTATAATTATTCTATGATATGTATGATATGTTTAGTCTTCCGTATCCAATATATGCAAATGATAAACAGAAAGAACAACTTAAACGCTTAGTATTCCTAAGGCTTTAAACGTACGTAGAAATCTGCTCAACGATTTATTTTACTGCTAAGCACGTTTTATCGACGAGGCTCGTAATTTATATCAAACAGTTTTTTTAAAAAAAAATTTACCGTATTTTCAAATAAGTATTTTCTAAAATGAATTCCGCATCATGAGATAACAAACTAAAAATGGAACCGAATGGTCGACTTAAGCGTGGAATCGGTATTCGTTTTTAGGGTGTTATATTATGGGTATCGAGCAGCATCATCCTTAAGGAGCCCGAGGATGGTCCGACTATGCTTCTAGAGCATGAGTAAGATCTCGCGATAGACTTAGAAGTCATGTTCAAACTAGATAGTCTAGCTAAGGCATGACCGCCTTATGTTTTCTAATATTGGTTGCTGACATGCGTGATTTCGATGTTGAGCCTGATCACCTCAATTTCTGTGCATGTGTGTTCAGGAACCAATGGCAGAAACAAGGCGTGGTAAAGGATGTGCAAGAAATGTAGAGAACCCTGAGGTTGGAGGAAACCCGAGCGCCACTCAAGGACATGGCTACCGTCATGGAAATGATGGATAGTATCGTAGAAACCACTTACCAAGGAACTGCCAATACCTTCGTAGCAAACCCATCGAGTAAAGTTCTTGAATTCAAAGATGAACCCGCTGACTTTCAAGGAACTCGAACCCTAACAAAGTCGATGACTGATCAAGGCCATAGGGTGTTTTTGGAATTATTGAGTGTGATGAGGAGCAGAAAAAGATATGCTACCTACATGTTAGAGAAGATCTTCGAGTTGGTGGATGGGTGTCGACGATTGTTAGAAGCTTAAGAAAAACCTATCACCTAGGAAGTCTTCAAAGAGGACTTTTATGAAAAGTATGTACCGCAGTCGGTACGAGATGCAAAGGAAACAGAGTTTTTGCATCTGCAGCAAGGAACAATGTCTGTAGTGGAGTACACAGCTAAGTTTGAGTAGTTGTGTAAATATTCGAAAATTTACCAGAAATGCCCAGATGAGGCGTGGAAGTGTAGGAGATATCAAGGAGGATTGAGGGAGGATCTCCTTGCAATAATGGGACCTATGGAGCTGAAGGACTTCGCTCGATTGGTTAATAAGAGTCGGTTGAGCAAAGAATGCAATAGAAAGTTGGCAACTGCCAAGACTGAGGCATTTAGAAGGAGGATGGCGCCTCAAGGGATCCCATTCAAACCCAAATTCATGAAGAAACCTTTTCATCAAAGAGAACAAAGAGGAAAAAGACCCATAGGGCAAACTTTCAAAGCCCAGAAATCACCAAACAACATGCAATGCAAAAGTGGAAAAATCTGGAGGTAGACCTCGGCTGAAGGTTTAACGTTTGCTATAGATGTGGCAAAGGCGGGGGCCATTTGCTAATACCGTGTGGAAAAGCCAAAGCAAATCCCCAACCGAGACTCCCAACACCAAGGAAGGGTCTTCACTCTGAACGCTGAGGAGGCAAACCGCTCTACTGATCTCGTGAGAGGTAGGTTCATTTTAAATGGTCAATCTTTAAATGTATTTTATGACTCTGGTGCAACGAATTCTTTTATTTCTCATGATTGCGTGAAAAGACTGGGATTGTCTGTGTCTGAACTTCCATATGAACTCCTAATTTCTACTCCTACCGGTAAACCAGTAAAAACTTGTTTGAGTTGCCTAAACTGTACATTCTCCTTGCTTGATAGAGTATTTGCATATGATTTTATTTGTTTTCCTTTGACTGGACTGGATATAATTCTAGGAATGGATTGGCTCTCTAGGAATCATGTGTATATTGATTGTCTAAATAAAACTATTGTGTTTCCTGCTGCTGAGATTAAAACAGTTAAACAAATTGAGCTTGTTCTAAATTCCCTTAGTCTAGATAATGGTAGGAGAGAAATGCAAGGATATGTTCTCCTGTTAACTAGTGAGGTTGAGACAAAACTAAGAGTTGATGAAATCCCTGTGGTAAGAGAGTATCCTGAGATATTCCCTGATGACATACTCCAATTCCCTCCTGTAAGAGAAATAGAATTCTCAATAGACTTAGTTCCTGGAACTGGACCGATATCAATAGCTCCGTATAGAATGTCTCCGGTAGAACTGGCTGAGCTGAAAACTCAATTAGAGGACCTTCTGGCTAAGAAGTTCGTACGCCCGAGTGTATCACCTTGGGGAGCTCCGGTGTTGTTTGTTAAGAAGAAGGACGAAAGTATGAGACTGTGTATGGACTATAGGCAGTTGAATAAAGTGACCATTAAGAAAAATATCCACTGCCTAGGATAGATGACTTGTTGGATCAATTGAGAGGAGCTGTAGTGTTCTCAAAAATTGATTTGAGATCAGGATACCACCAAATTAGGGTGAGAGATGAGGGATATCCCAAGACAGCCTTTAGGACACGATATGAACATTATGAGTTCACTGTCATGTCATTTGGATTGACTAATGCCCCTGCAGTCTTTATGGACTATATGAATCGAATTTTTAGATCCTGCCTGGACAAGTTCGTTGTTGTGTTCATTGATGATATCTTAGTTTACTCCCGAACCAGAGTGTTGTCTCAAGACATCCCTAAAATATGTCTTATAAATCTTCTAAAGAGAACAGTATTTTTATGAGGAACTTTGCGAAACCAATGAATATGAACTAAACATCGACTAAATCAAAGATAATTAATTGATGAACCTTAAGAAGGCTAATCCATGTGGGTGTAGAAAAATGATATAATCATGCTACTCTCATGGGAGAATTAATGATTTCAAAGTAATTATGAGGATTAAATTAAATCAATCATTGATGTATGAGGAGTAAGACAAATAAATGCCTTGAGATGGAGAACCTCATGTATTGTCATGGAGTTTGTTAATATAAATTACTTTCCTAGTGAGTTTTGTATATATGTGTTAAATAAAAGAGGATAACAAAGTCTTGTTCGAGAAGAAGGAAATACCTTCGATTAAGATGAACAAAAAGGTATAAAGTGATTGATTACCATGCATCACATGCATAAAAAGGAATATTTCGAGAATCATCAATGTGGAGGATAATCTGTGATCCTTTTTTGTGAAAGGGAGCTGGGAAATCTAAGGGTTAATTCATATGAAAGTAGACCATAGCTCATAAGAAATGAAAACTTTCGACCCTAGGGGTATGTGAGCTAGGTTTTAGCCTTTCCAATAGCTTGAGGTTGCTCCTTGTAGTTAATACTGCTTTGGTCAGACTTAGCCGCCTTGACAAGACCCTAAATGATTATCATTACTGGTTGACCAATTTCAATTTTTGTTGTTGAGAAAAGTGAATTAATGATGATATGATTATGAAAATGATGACTGATTGTTGCCGTAGGTTGACTATTATTGTGGAAATTGGATTCTGGTACACCCCCGGTTGTTTTGATAATGAGATGACGATGATTTGGGCTCACATGCAATTGCATATTATAGCGATGATCAAATCCATATTAGTGAGGATTATTATGGTATGGACACCGGTAGGCCTCAACCTAATCCTATGTCTATCATCATAGAAACGATTAAAGAGACTAGTAATGTAAGTACATGCATACATTGCATACAACGATTGTCTTTTTGTGTTGATTTTATGGTAGTTTTGTGTAAGCATCAAAGAACTTATATGTTGCTTGTTTGAACCTGGATTTAGGTTGGTATATGAGTTAATAAGACCCATATGTCGGGTATGAGGTTTATCGATGAGTGTGTGACTTGTAAAGTAAAAGAAGGAATGATCATGTACGTACAATGTGCACCATGATTGATGTTATGATAGCTCTTTGCAGATGTCAAAGAGCCTATATGTTGTCTATATATTACAATATCCCACTCTTATTCAAACAATTGCTTGAAAGAAATATCTCACTCCTTCTCCTTTTTTTTCTCATACATGAAACTATGTCTTAATAGATCTACGACATAGACAACCTCATCAAGATATTGAGATGGATACTAACTGGGCATCAAAGTGAAGTCTTCTAGTAAACCTACAATATGGGTAGTCCTTGCTAGATGTAAAGATAGATATTGGCATAAAGAATAGAGAATAGTCAATCTCCTAAAAACATGAGCAACCATTATCAAATGAAGATATGATGTGGATAATGAGAAGTTATGAGGAGTAATGGAGCTTGCGGTCGAGTTTCTCTTGGTCCAACCATAAGTTTCAAAGGTAAGTTTAGTATTTCTGCATTAGTGACATCAACCTAGATCACTTACGTTCCTTGTGAGTTGCGATTTATGTAGGTGGTTTAGGGGATAGTTACAAATTTCACTTAGTTTCCCTTACTAGGAAAATTTTGAAACAAAAAGAGAGCAAAAAGGACTTAAAAAGATGAAGAAGTAGTAAAAGGATAAAAATGCCCCTTGGAGGAAACTAGTACGATCGTGCTGGCTAGAATCAGAACAGTCATGATGGTTAGAGCATGCTCTTACAGCAAACCAAGCTTTCCCAACATAGCAGTGCAGATATGAGCATGACCTAGCAGCATCCCAGAGTTTTTAACATGGTTGTGCAAACCTAAGCACAATCATTGAACCTATAGGAGATGCTATAAATGATCAAAATTAGTCCTAATAACGTAAAAAATAATCCCAATTATCCTTGATAGTAACAAAGATGATCCAAAGTATCCAAGGAGGCAAAATAGATCAACCCGATTTGTAATAGAGGCAGCTCTAATTCATGTCTATAAAAGGGAGGCTACACCTTGGATGAATGACATGTCTTGATGCCCTCGATATCTCCAAGGGTTCTATGATCCACCTATTTCTTCTTATTTCTCATTTCCATCTCCCCTAGTTCCCTTACTTTTCTTCTGTTGGCATCCTCTTGTAAGATTTTGGTAGAAGGAATCCCTTCACAGTGCAAATCACAAAGTCTCTTTCCAGTCTTGTTAGCATTACGGTTTTGTATTTCTTATCTTAGGATTAGGATTATAAATAAATTTGTTAGGATGGTTTGTTCTCATTTGTTGTCTTTTGATATGTGTAACTAACCCACAAATCATGGGACTTCGGTAAACCTTGTGGTGTAACTATTTGAACCTCATTTTTCTTTATGAATGATTTTATTTTTTCATTATGAATGATTGCATGGTTCTTTATCCAATTGTTTTTCTTTATGATGCTTAATGCATTAATGAGAATTAGATACTCACGTTGATCTCTAAGTTGGTTAGGGGTAGGCAATCATACCATTGACGAAACTATAAGGTAACTTAGTCTAAGATTTTTGGAGGATCAATTGGAATCCTAGACTTTTAACCAATTATTAACTTAACAAATCTAAAGTATTTTATGCTTCTTTAACTATTTACCTTGCATGATCATTGAGTTAGTACATAGGGGAAATATTATTGTTATTGCATGATCATTGGATAGTAATAGCATTAGAACGAGTGGTTAGAAATTGATGTTTAAATTGTTCATAAAAGAATTTTGGGGTAAAAATAAGGGGATCTAAAGCCTTATATGTATCCATAACTTCACATTTGTGTTCTCCATTTTTTTTATTTTTCTTTACTTATTCTTTCTTATTCTTATTACTTACATTTGCAACAAAACCCTTTTTTTGGTGAGCTCAAAAATTAGAATTTAAACTTCTTCCATAGATTGTTGACATATCTCTATGGGATCGATACTAGAAGTCTAAAATACATCTTTTTTACATCGACAGGTATATTTATCCATGCGTAAATATGGCATACATTTTTACTCTCACGTTTTCACACATCAAGTTTTTGGCACCGTTGTCAATGAATATTCTTCAACGGTCTTTGAATTTTAAATTTTAATTTCTTAAGACTTATATATTAATTAAAAAATTAAAAAATAAAAATTTTGTGATATCCTTGTATAGTTATTTTATGTGTATATACCAACTCTATCTCAATTCTCTGGCTTGAAATTTAATCCGGAGGTAGAAAAAACAACTCAGAGGTTGAGGTAAGAAATAAAAAGCAAGAAAGATGGTAGCATAAGAACGTAGAACATTGCTAGATTACATGGCCCTTACTAATAAGAGCTTGAGGAGAATTATATGCATTCCAACATTGAAAGGTGTTTCAAACTTCAAATGTAAGCTTACCTTTATATACATGATTTAGAACCTGCTTCAATTCATAGGAACAACCTTAAAAGGCTCACATCTCCATATAGAAAGTTCCTAAGGCTAACGAACACCATCAAGATGAATGGTGTCACAGAGGATCCTATACGACTACAATTGTTACCCTTTTCCATTACACAGAAGCTGAACGATTGGTTGTACTCTTTGCCAGAGACATCCATTACTATCTAGGAGCAGCTAGCGTGTCTATTTTATATGTAACATTTTCCAAATTCAATGTAGGCTAAGATCATAGTGAAGATTGTTGGCTTCATCCAATTTGAGAACAAGCTCTTGTATGAGACTTTGAGACCATTTCTAGAACCTTATCCAGAGATGCCCATATCACGGATACCAAATATTAGAGGTGGGTAGTAGGCGGGTTCAGTTTGTTCAGCCCAGAATCACAATATATATATATCGGTTACATTTGGATTGGACTTACCACTAAGGCCAACAAAAAAAATGTCAAAAATATATATTTTTAACATTTTGGTTCATGAATTTATAGAATATATGAATTTACAAAGTACATCAAAATTTACATAGTAGACCATATCCAATAATCAAATCTACAAGCAAAAATAATATTTATATAATTAAATTAAATAATCCATTAATCTGATATGCTTAGCACTCACAAATTTTAGTGGGAAAGTAGCATGTTTCATGATATAATTTCTACAACAGTAAACTATTTAAATTTTAAAATGTAAAAATAAAACATGTTAATTTACAAAGTACTCACTATCAATCTAAACATAGATTCTTTAAATTTATACAAATATAACATAACCTGGATTTGTCCTCACTATTTCGTCTCACAAGTCGAGCAAATCCTTGACTCGAGGTTAACAAAATAAAACAAATAAAAAGTTATACTAAAGTATTTTACCAAAACCAAACAAATCTTATGATGAAAAATACTACCATAATAAAATAAAAAACTAAACCTAAGATTACAAAATGAAATTACCTTCATAAATCCATCTCCTGCCTTCCTCTGTGGCTAATTGGTACATGCAAGGGAGATTTTGAAGAATGAACAAACCCTAACCCCTAAAATGGGAATAGAAGACATATTAGATAAAGGTGAGAGGATTTGAGGCTTTAGGTTGAAAAAAATTTTCAACAACAATAAACCCTAACTAAGAAGGTAACAGAGGAAAGGGAGAGTACTGGGAGGGAGAAATAGAGATTTTACTCAATGTTTATAGAGTTTAGAGAAGACAAGATGGAGGTGAACTAAGCATAACACTCAATAACGCAAAACAAAAATCTAGTCAAAGAACCGAGAGGAAAAGCCAAGAAATACAACATATAAGAAGAGATAAAGATGGATCTCCCAAAACTTGAAACCTTAGCAGAGGCTCTTCCTCACATGCCAAAAATAGAAACAACGCAAGATAATAAGAAAATTAGGGTAATAGGTATACATAAGGCTTTAATTTTTTAGGCCAAGCCCAACATTAATAGGTACAAATAAATACATATAGAAAATATGAGTAATAATTAGGCAGGTTGGTTCAATTAGTACTGGATAGTAAAAACTAAATTTGTCCCCACCCGTCGTTCCCTATTTTTAACTGTTAAATGTCTCGAAATACTCGATTCTGACCTACCTCGCCCTTAACTGATGTTGGGCTTTCAGATTGGGTGGGTTTGGGTAGCCCACGATTTTTTCCCCACCCCTACCAAATATTCCATTTGTGTAGATCTTCTACAATAGCCTTTCCTATGCTAATAGGGTTGTTATTTATGCAACTTCAGGTGTGGACATTCTTTATAGCCTTTTAAAGGATACATAAAAGATTATAGGAAACTTAGCTACTAATAACAATTAATGACAATCTACGGATAGACACATAAAGAAGAAGGACTCTTAACCAATAGAAATGTATCAAATGGATCACATTACCATGATAGTCGGTCAAATAAAGGCCTTAATCAAAAAGATGAAGGATCTTATGCAAGCAAAGGCATAACTTTCCCTGTTGGTTGAAACTCCAGTTGCACCTAAACCTAACCTGTGTAACCTTTATGACTTTATAAGCCATAATGATGAAGGATGTTTGGTTGAAATCCATGTGGCTTAACAAAATGAGGAGGATAACTTTATGGGAAATACCTATAACTCTACTTGGAAGAATCACTCCAGTCTTTCCTGGAGAGGGTGTTAAGGTAATAACTTTTCTACCAATACTCAAAATGTTTATAAGCCCTCACATATGAAGAATTAAGGAGGTTATAAGAAAGAAAGAAAGAAGCCAACTCCTACAGAATCATAATTTCAAAAACATGGAGGCACAACTCCAGAACATATAGACATATATATCCCATGTTCAGAACATGGAGAACTAGATAAGATAGATACTTAATCTCTTGATGATGAGGTAGTGATGTTTAGACTTGTAACCTTGTTAAAACATCTATATATTTTTGCTTTTTTAATTTTCTTAATTTCTTAAAAGCCTTTCTAAATTTTCTTTCTACAAATGAACAACCTAGAATAAAGGCATACAAGACGGCAAGGCTCTGTAAGGAAAACATAAAGAGAGTATACCCCAAACACATTTGAAAATGTAAGTTTCGGATAGGTTAGAAATTGTCAATTTATAACTTACAATCTCAAATATTTTCAGGACATGGCCATTATAAAGTAAGTGAGGTACTCTCTTATGGTAAGATTGAATCCATAAAAGAAAATGGGAAGATGCTCAAGAAGAAAGGGCAAGGAAGAAAAACATTATGAGGAAGGTGAATTTAAGGAGCCAACCATTATACCATCAAACAAACCACAAGCAACCGGTTATGGCTTTTCCTAGCCACTAGGTGTAGGTACATCACACATGTGACATAAAATAAGCACTTATATGAGAAAACTTATTGATGTGTATATAATTATTTTTAACTAACAAAATAAAATAGATCCATACAATAAAAAAAAGCAAAACTAAGCATAACAATTCATAGTGATAAACATGGTCTACTACTAATTTCACTTTTGTTTATGTTTCTCTAACTCAACTCTCTCTTTCCTTATTACGTATGCCATATGCATTGAGTCTAAAATTTTTAATTATTGAATTCATGCACAGACGTGCTCAATTTTTTGCACCCCCAACTTGATTTTTTTCAATCATAGGCTAGACAATAGATTAAGACATGTTAATTAGGAAAGGATAACCTAATTAGCATGATCGTCCATATTCATAATTTTAAGACTTGCAATTATTTTAGTACGATTATGTTCATTTAAAATCGAATATGTTTGCTCATGAACACAATCACGTCCTTTTCTGTATAGGCATGAAAATTCATAAGATTATGGATATTTATCATAAGCACAGTCATGCCCCAATCTGGGTTTCATAGTAAGCACAATCGTGCCCTTGTCTGCATGACCATGCAAGATCATCATTTTCTAGGTATGCAACATGATCATGGTCATGCTCCCTGTTTTGCACAACCATACCAATTCTTTATTTGAGAAATTATGTTCAACAGAGTCGTACCCCTACTTAGCACGGTCTTGTATATTTAAAAGTGTATGAGTTTGATAATTTAGCACGTTTGTGCCCTTGTTTACATAATCGTGCCATATAATGAAGGCTTGCTTGATCTTGATAACAAATAACCATTCTTACGTATGCACAATCATTCCAATATCTATTGAATTAATCTTGAATATTTTTATAGCAAAATGTCTCCTTACACCCAAAAAATAAGTCATGCATCCACTATTGTAGAGGTCGAACCCTCACAGGAGCTAGTCTACTCCATATCCACAGAGGGTGTTACTAACATGTAGGCCTAACTCGAAAGGCTAAGAATTTTCTCCTTAAACTCCACTAAGACCTTTGAGGAGTAATCTTTACATGGCTATTCATAGGGTGATTCCAAGAATGATGTAATGGCACATATATTTTTGCACCTAAACAACATGAAAAACAACCATAACCACAACCACATTCACCCTTGCAGCGGCACTAGTAGAAGCTGTAGATGGTGGAATAGGAGATGGATTCCAACACCGAAGATAAGCATCCACAGACTCATTTTGTCTATGACCACCTTAATCATCTACAACTACGTTGGATGAAATTTACAATTGCTTGTATGTGAAGGTAACTGCACACTAGGCATTAGCACACTCAAGGGATGCTACCTCCGCATGGATGGATGCCCAATTTGCCACCTTTCTCTAGTTACTACAAGGCTAGATGGGCAATCCACTACCTTCGTGACTTTTGCATATATTTTCTTATTTTTATTTTCTCTTTATTAGGATTATATTTTATTTTCTTATATTAGGATTATTAGACTCTTTGAATTTTGATGTATTTTTCTCTTACTTTTATATAAAACTTATCTTCTTATGTATTGATATTATTTCTATTTCATTCTATATGTGATTCTTTGATTCTAACATGTGTGTTTAGTTTGAGTAGGGTAATGTAAAGTATAAGGACTTCTTTCCCAATCGTTGGCATCAATGATTAAATACATTAAAGGCATCACTCACCTATAAGTTTGTGAAGGGAGACCCTCTCCCTCCTTAACTACCATTCAGGAAAGTCTTACTTTTTCTTTTCTCTTTACTATACCTATATTAATTTGCATGTATGTAAGGACTTAAGTTTAAGGAGGGAGATCCTCTCCTTCCTAATTATCTTTTTAGGAATCACTTATTCTTTCTTTTGTGTATAACATTTTCTACCTTATCAAATAATTTTTCTCAAAAAATTAAGAGAATAGTAGAAGATTAAGTTAAAAAGGGGTACCTATCCTCAATTTTCTTTAAATTTCTTGCACCTTGTGATAATCTTATTTTTTTTGGATTGTTGGTAAGTTGTAGAAGCCTATAATACGTTGATATACATTAATTAAAGTTAGTAAGACATGATAACTTTTAATAAAAATAATTGATAATTAGTCAAGTTCTTTGTCATCTTGTTTCACATTAGAGTATCCTTAGTGAAAAATTGATCCTAGTTAATGTTTCACCCAACCTCTTTCTCTCTTTGTTAAGTGTTTTCTATCTAGCTTGTACACTCTAGAACTTGTCTTATAACCTTGTGAAGACTTGTATAAGTTGATTGCATAATAAGAAAATAAAGAAAACAATAATAAAAAAAAATTAGGTTTTGTGGAATGAACACAAACCTGGAATATCACTTAATACTCCCTTTTGAGCTTAAAATATTGAAGTTATTTTCTTTGGTGCTCCTCACATAATTTCTATAATTTTATGTATCCTTACATTATAAATGAAGCAAAGTAAGCGCTTAGAGATGAAAAAGTGATCAAAAAGGGAAAAATAAAATAAATGAAAAAGATAAAGAAGGAAGAAAAAAGAAAAAATGAAAAGGCTTGGGAAGTTTAAAAGTTAAAGTTCATGTAACCCAAGTAAATGAGTTTATAAACTAAGAGTTTAAGACTATTAAAGATATACATAAAGAACCCTTTTATGTTTCATTTCCTTTTTATATCTCATGTAATTGTTTGAATTCTCTTGGTTGCGTTACAAACTTAATAAAGTCCTTTTGATTCTTGAATGTAATTTAAATTTTAGTGGAGATTGAGATTTATGGGCAAACCTATGGCAGTGTACAGTTGCAAGGAATAGAGCAATAGTGTTGCATATTAAAATTTAAGGTTTCTGAATTCTATATTTGCTACATTCCCATTTCGTGGGTTATTACTTGGGGAGAAGTAATGTCTAAGTTTGAGGATGCGATAAACCATTATTCTATTGATTTATCTACATAAAATTAGCTATAATTATTATGTGATTAATGATTCTGATTTTGCTTATTTTTACAAGAATGGTCACATAAGTAGAGAATTAGAAACTAGGAAGACTTTGGGATACAAAGGGGAAAATAAAAACATAAAAAGATGAATGAGTAGTAGAAGGATAAAATTACCCCTTAGATGAAGCTAGCATAACCATGCTAGATATAGCACACCCTTACGGTGGACTAGGATTTTCGATATGCTTGTGAAGATTTAAGCATGGCCATTCCAGATGAGGAGCACGACCTAGAAAACTTGAGCACAACCTAGTAATATCCTAGAGTTTCTGACATAACCGTGCAAATCTAAGCACGACCGTGCACCCCTAGGAGATGCCAGATAGCAATAAAGGTGATCCAAAGTAATCGTGATGGTTGAGGAGGAAACTTAGGTCAATTTAGTTCACAATAGGTAGCCTTAATCCATGCCTATAAAAGTAAGGTTGTGCCTTAAAGGAAATACATGTCTCGACACCCTTACCATTTTGAGGGGTCCTCTAACCCACGTCTTTCTTATCATTTCTCATGTTCATCTCCCCTAATCTATTTTCTTTCTTTCTTTTAGCATCCTTTAGTAGGATCTTGGTGGAAGGAATCCCTTTATAGTACAACTTAAAAATCCTCTTACCAGTCTTGCTAGCATTATGATTTTATATTTCTATCTTAAGATTAGGATTGTGGATAATTTTATTAGGATGGCTTGTTCTCATTTGTCATCTTTTGTGTGTAACTAACTTCTAAATCATGAAGCTTTGGTGAACCTTGTGACGTAACTATTTGAATCCTATTTTTATTTATAAATGGTTTTGTTTTTACTATGAATGATTACATGGTTCTTTATCCCACCGTGTTTCTTTATCATGCTAAATCCATTAATGAGAATTAGCTACTCTTGTTGATCTCTAAGTTGGTTGGAGGGTAGGCGATTGTACCATCCGCCAATTAATGGAACTACAAGATAATTGAGTCTATGAGTTATGGAGGATCAATCAGAATCCTAGGCTTCTAATCAATTATTAACTTACAAATATAAAGTTCTTTATGCTTTTCTTAACTATTTTCCTTGGATGATAATTACGGGTAATAATTAGGAGAATGATTATTACTACCACATGATCATTGGATGGTAATAGTATTGGAACGAGTGTTTAGTAATTGATGTTTAAATCGTTCATAAGGGAATTTGGATGGGTGTAAAAATAGGTAAAGTTAAGAGAGGATCCAAGGTTTCATACTTACCCATAACTTTTCATTTGTGTTCTTCACTTTTTATTTTTATTTACTTATTCTTTCTTATTCCTATTACTTACATTGCAACGATACCCTTTTTTTGGTGAGCTCAAAAGTTAGAGTTAAACTTCTTCCATAAATTGTTAGCATAGTCTCTGTGGGATCGACACTAGGATCTAAAATATCCTCTTTCTACACCGAATAGTATTCTTGTCCATGGGTAAAACTAGACATACAATTTTACATTAATGTTTCACATATATCAATAGTCATAAAAAAAATCAAGAAATATATATATGTCCATAAAGGGAACTAATCTTTAGGGGACCCTATATGTCACCATGGATAAGATCAAAAGCTTGAGAAGTTTTTTATGTTGCTAAGAGGAAGGAAGTTTACATTGTTTAGCTAAATAGCAGTAGTCACAAACCAATTTAGAGTTAGATGTCACATAGGGGAAATGTTCACAAGCGCTATGTAAAACAAAAATTGAAGGGTGTCTTAGATGATAATACCATAGATCAAAATCATAAATAGATGTATTACAGTGATCCTTGGATATATTGTTAACAATTTTTGAGCTATGAATGCTAAATTTGTTTGGCTACCTAAGTATATTCAACCCATTATTAATCCCAACATGCCCAATCATCCTCAAAGTAAATTTTTCCTATATGATACAAGAATGAGAATACAAAATAACTATGTAGGTTTGAGATTAAATTAGTTTATGTATACATATTAAGTTATATCTAAAATTCAGTATATACAAGACATCTAAAAGATGAAGATGTTTTGAGATCTTGAGGTGTCCTAAAATTTTGGCAATGGTAGTGTTGTCATTAGGAAGTTTAACAATAACAGGATTTATTAATTTATACATAGAGAAATTTTGAATGGTATTGTAAACATGATCTGTTGCTTCACTATCAAGAATCCAAAGAAGACGATTAAGAGCAATACCTGAATTCAGTTGAATGGCTTACTGATTAATATAGTATCACCAACATTTCCATGACTTACTTGGTTAATTAAATGATTGGATTCAAGATTATATTTCTGGAGCATGGCAAGGATCTGAGTGTATTATTCTAGGATGAAAGTCAAATTTTATTCCTGAGTTCCGATGAAGGATTCAATTTGAGTTGTCTTTTAAGCACTACTAGTATATTATGTGCTATTAATAACAAAAAAAATTCTTAGATCTAAATTTGAAATTTGGAGGAAAGACATGCTTGAAATTACATGTTTTAACTGCATGCTTTTCTTCCCAAAAAAACTACATATTTTTTTTTATATTAATTGAGCTTCCAGCCTTGATGAATCTGCCCCTTTCTTTATTTGATGGAAATTCCTTTCCGATGGATCCTTTCTAATTTGATATCTAGTCAGTATTGCTAAAAATGATTTTGGGTTCTTTCAAGATGGATCTAACTAATTATCTTTCTTATTCCAAGACCAAAGAAAGTAATTTTGCTTATGCTTGGCAGAGGTTCTGTAATGAGAATTTGACTTTTTATGATGTTATATTGATCATTTATGCCCTTAAAAAAGTAAATAACAAGTTCTATATCTTTGTAAGTCTTGATGTATTTAATTAGCTAGCAGCTACACTTTACAATGTAGCTACAGTTCCCATATGATTTTAGGATCTGTGAAGTGGTAGGAAATGTTTAATTTGATTCAAGCATACACTTAATTCTTTAGGTTCAATGACTTAATCACGCATGACTAAGCTAGACTTAACATATAGGATGCATGACACATGATCATGCACTCTTCAAAATATTTGAAAGGAGACAATTAGAAACACAAATAACTCAGAAAGGCATATATATAGGAGGATAAAAACATGAAAAATAATACCTAAAAAAGGTTAAAAGAACCAGATTAACACAAGAACTTCAAGAACACATAAAATTTTGGTGCCAATTTTTGAATTCAAATCTTGGAATTTTTCTAAATTTTATTTTGGAAGATCTGAAAATTCAAATAATTAATTGAAATATATGGATCACATAAAGAAAAAAACAAAGTTTGACAAAGATCAGATCATAAATGAGCAAGTTATGCACAAATCAAACAAGTTAGGTGCATTTGCATGCCAAGACAGACACATTTCAGTAATCAGATGATAAAAATTTTATTTTAGATCCAAATCACACAAAAAATATCAATTATGAAACTATAAGGAAAGGCTAATAGAACACAACAAAAATCATCAAAATTGGAGATCGTTTGCACATAATTAGGAAGTGGATCTAGCCTATATTGTTGGAGCTTGATACTAGGTTGAAGCAGCTTTGGAAGAAGGATCTGGACTATACAATGGAGATCGAAGAAGAAGTGGAGGATGAAGGTGAATTCGGTGCAATATTCAAGTGCTTGGGAGAGCCATCTTCCTTGGAAGAATAAGCTCCTTCTCCGTCACCATGGCCACCATGGATAAGGAGGATTCCCAACCTCCAAATTGATATGAAAAGGGAGATAGAAGAGAGAATTTCTCACATAATTCTGAATAAAATTCAATTATGACTCAAATGTGATGAAAAATACACATAAGGGTGCATTATATAGGCCTTAAGTGGTGCCTAGGAGCATAGCTGCATAGGGTATCTTTAGGAGTCCGAATCAGGCGTCTCATGGAGCCCAAAATGAATCTCCCATCCCTCTCTAAATCAACCTAAGAAATTGGCAAAGTCAAACCCTAAAAGCTTTGCAAAGAATTATAGGGAAATAGATCTAACCCGATACATATTTGGGCTTGCTAGTTTCTAAAATACAAAAAATTGCCTAAATCCTATTCTACCATGTGAAGAGCCAAGAAAAGACCGGATTGAATTTGAGGGTGTTCCTCTTAAGGTTCAAAATGGTCTTCACCTTTTCTTACAGCTATTTGGCTCTTATTTAGTGATGATCCAATAGACCTAGTAGGTCTTTACAACTGACCTTCCTTTACTGCTGGGACCTTACATCATTCTTACTTAGTGATCTCTTAATTTATTAGATTCCTTTTTAAGTCTTACAAATAATCATGCATGCTCAAACGATCCAACAAATTATACTGCAAGTATAACTTTCAATTCATCAAATTTTCACAAATTCTATTAACATATCATACATAAGTCACATCACTTTTCTAAGTCATTAAAAAGGAATTTTGTATACTCTATGCATAATTCTAAATATTCAAGAACAACATGGTAAGATAGCATAATTATTTTTAACTAGAAATCTATCTCCTAATTAAAATTACTTGATTATGCTTGATGCTAAGTTTTTGGACAACAAATAGTCCTTTTTCTAAAAGTTGTCCATTTTGTTCATCTCTTGAGTTTTATGAAAAATTTCTTATGAGAACTAAATTCACTCATCCTTCTAAGTCATTTCTCCACCTTTCCTTTTCTCAAAAGCTAGTTTCTCTTAATATTTTTAATTTAAGTTTAGGAATTGGTGACACTTAGTTTAAAGGGGCTGAATGGCCTATTTTAAATTAAATTACCTTATGTTCATCAATTTAGGTGTTTTATGTACAAGCACCTTATTCCATGCTTGAGTGATAGAATTTTCATGCTTTGTTGACTATTTATCTAACAAATAAATTTTAAGTTACTAATTTGATTCATTTTTTTTTTATTTTCATGCTTATGGAACAAAGTCCATTTATTCATACTCTTTTTAGAACTTCTTAAACATCCAAATTAACCTCTTTTATGATCTTTTTCCTAGTAATGATTGAAATTAATCTTAGTCCTTAAGGAATTATGATCAATTTTCTTATATTTAAAAGGTGATTTGTGTAAGTTTATGGCTTAGATTGTTAGATTGATCTAACTTAAATTTTTTTAAGGTTTTTCTCCTTATTCACCAAAGGTTGGCCGAATGGCCACTTAAGCTTTTACAATCCCATATTTGAACTCTTAATCAACTCATTATACATGTTGGGATTCCTTTTTATGCCTTAATGATATTTTAACTCTTTTCCCTTAATTTTGACAAACTTAGTTGAATGGCCTCCTTGGCCATGTAAATGTTCTTTTCACAAAAATTTTCTTCCTTAGCTTGTGAATCCATAATTTTGTCACTCATTCACCACTTTAATTTTGGATCCAGCAAGGTTTATTCTTGATCCATAGTCTTGGTCATGATTATGAGGAGCTTAGAGTGTCTCCTCCACTTTTCAAGTCCATAAATCTACCTATACTCTTATTAATTTTATCCAAATTTTTGAAATCAAGTTTTAACCTTTGTGACTTAAGTTTTATAACCCTTTAGATTATGATTTTAATGATCTGGATCTAGACTTTAATAAAGGTCCAAATTCAAGATTTGAAATTTTCATAAGGATATGAGCAAGCTCACAACTTTAAGGAGAAAAAGATAACATATGATCATTTTCAAACAAAACAAGTTAAGATCCAAAAGATCTACTTCTATGCTCTAATTATCCTTCACTTGAGCACCTTCCATCACTTAAACATAAGCTCCAAGTTATAGGTCACTACTTAGGAGTTTCTAACCTTCCTGGATTTTCAGGGACATTTTGGTCATTTTTGATTTTTTTTAAAAAGTTACTAAAATGATTTTTTTGATGTTTTTAAACCTTATTAGTTTCTTTCCAACTCGTTTCTAAGTAATTTTCTATTTATTTGGGAACAATTTAGTGTTTATAGAAATCAAGGCTCATTAGGGGTGTTTTGAGCATTTTCAATGACATTTTCATTCTTTCTTTGATTCTAATTTTTCTTTATGATATTATAACGCTTATTGATGAGTTATAAGTCTCTAGAATATCTTATATCTTTTTATTTTGAGTTTCTTGCGCATTATTCGTTGTTGTCCCAATGTCGGGATATTTTTGTAATTTTATCAAACATGTTCTACTTTCTCTAAACTTTCATTTCAATCTATGCTTTCTTTTTTGTTAGTATGAATTTATAATGTTAGGGATCTATTGTATAATTTTTGGATGTTACAGTTTACATAAGAGGAAATGGGCCTAGTGCTCTTTTACCCTATTTACACCTTATTCCTTTTCTCTTTCACTTACTATTTTTTCTTTATATATTTCTTTTTTAGATGAGTCCATATTTTCCTTTTTCAAAAATATCTTTTTCTTCTGTTTTACTAGTTTTTTCTTTTTTTTTTGTAAAAACTTCTTTTAAATTTTTATTTAAAGAAAATTTCTTTAGCATCTTCATACCTTTTTCTTTATATAACCTTCCTATGGGCCTTTCTATTTTTAATCTCCTTCCCTTTCCCTTTATTCAAAAATCACATTTTCTTATATTTTATCACTCCTTGTTTTCCAATTATCATTCTTCATATTTTTTGAGTTCAAGCGCTTGAGGACTTTCATCTCCTTATTAGTGCTAGGATTGTAATAATTTTGGACCACTCTAATAAGATATAGAAATATATTATTACTCACCAAGTTATTTAGAACACTTAGTGCAACACTATGTGAGATATTCATTGCATTCATTGCCAATTGCTTAGAGCCACTGAATAAGGTATGGAAAACCTAAGGATTGATATTTCAATTTCTTTTACCCAACATTTTAGATAATTTTTATTTTTAAGTTTTACTATGTTTTTACCTTTTCTTAATGATGTTTGTCATATAAATTCTTTTTTTCATGCATATATAATTAATTTGATACTGTTAAAAGGGAGAATTAAGTTTAAGTTTAAGATGTGATTTAATAGTTTATTTATGTGACTATATCTATCTCATGTTTTGATTTTTTTTACTTATAAAAATGCTCCAATACTTAACTTTTGGATCATATAATATGTTTTTACCAACTTTGATATATAGTTTCACATTATAATTAAACATTTTCCTTCATCAAAAAGTAAAAATAGTTAGAACTCAAAATGAATGAGCTTCTTAAACACTAAAAGCTTTAATGATAAAATAAATTTAATTTACACACACACACACACACACACATATATATATATATATATATATATATATTATTTTCTCTTAGGATAAGCCTTCAATAGAATTATATCATGACTATGTAAAGATTGGATGTAATTCTCTCTAAGATTGAGAATAAACTAGTATCAACATTGTTCTGTTATTTCTCCTCCCCCTCTTTATTTATTTCTATGTTAAGTGGGTTACTTGTGATCCTTTTGTAAAATATATTTTCATACAAATCCATTTTTAAAAACATGGTTGTTGCATGTAAAACGTGAGTATAAAACTCTTTGTCAAGTATTACCCACAGTCAAGTATACTCATTGGTGTAGAAAGAGGGTATTTTAGGCCCTCGATATCGATCCCATAGAGACTATGCCAACAAACTATGTAAGAAATTTGAATTCTGACTTTAGAGCTTACCAAAAAAAGGTTAGTTTGTAGAAATGAAAATAAAAGAAATAGAAATAAGATTTCTTTTATAAGATAAATAAAAGAATACGGTGCAATTTATGAAAAATTTATAGGGTTTTGGATCCCCTCGTGAATTTACTTTCTTTTACCCCTAGTTGCCTCTTTGTCCAATTACTAACCACTTATGCGATGCTATTATTACTCCTTGATCTGGTAGTTGTAATAATCTCCATCCTAAATGCCATCCCCATTAATCCTGTAAGATAGATAACCAAAGAGGTATAATGTTTAAGAGGGTGTTAACTATATGTTGGACAATTAACTAGTTAGAAACTTAGGTTGTTAATTGATTCTCCAAGACCCTTAAGTTTAATTATCCTATTGTTCTATCGATTCGGAGTGGTATGATTGCCTAACCCCCAACCAATTGACACAAGAGTAAAATTGGCTAGTTCCTATTAAAGGATTAAACACAATAAAATAACACAATTGTAATAATGAAAATATTATTTGAAATAGGGAAATGAAGGTTCAAGCAATGCACATCACAAAGTTTTTCCAAGCCCATAAAATGGAAAGTTATTTATTCATGCAGAAAACTAGCCCACAAGTATCCATAATGAAAGCTGAAAAAGAATAGAAAATTGGTGTTGCCAATAAAGCTAACAACTGTTCTGAAATTGCACCATACAAAGATTATTCCCACCAAGATTCCACATGAGGATATCGGCAGAGGAACTAGAAATGGAGAGGCTAGAAATGATTAATAGATGGAGGAAAGGTTGGGTTATACCCAGAGAGGGATGTATGTATCTCGAGATGTGAGAGGTGTTGCCGTGAGGTTATGGTGTTATGTATAAAATGGTGAGGCAAAACCTCTCTTTTATAGGTGTAGATTATAGTTTCCAATTTCCCAGACTGGGCTTAACCTAGCTTCCTTACAAACATCACAGCCATTTTAGATCTTCTCTACAACATCGTAGGCTTGACTGAGATGCTTCATGTGTCATTAAGACTGACGTAGCACTATTTGCTAGCGCTCAACTGTTGGCACAATTGTGCTAAATTTAGCACAACCATGCAATCTCATGTTGGCAAGACTGTGTTGGTCAACTATTTGTCCTTTTCTGAATTCTTGTCTTTTTATCTCCTTTTTGTCCTCTTTTTGGTCCAGAATCTGCCTATTTTTTAATTTTCTTCTTGCTTGACCAATCTTGCAAAATAAGAGATATTGAACTAAATTGTAAATGAACTATGCTTAATTATGTAATAATTATGCTTAAAATCTCATAGATAAAATGATAGAATGATAATTTATCAATGAAGTTTCTCATGTCCTTATGTGAAGAGTTGTTTGAAGTATCTTAAAACTCCTTTAGAACATCTTAAAATATATTTGAAAAAATCATGTAGCACATAATTCGATTCTCTTATATATTTTTATGTTTATTCCAAATTTTTAGTTTACTTTTCACATAACTAATTATATTAAAACTATAGAAAAAGTATTAAAACTATAGAAAAAGTTGTTTACAATCTTTGGTTGTGTCATGTGTGAGCAAAGCAACAATATTTGTGTTGTTAGCATACTAACTTACCGTAATCGCTGAATAAATAAGCTAATTGCAAACATAATCATCCCCATTAATTAAATGAATTCTTTAAAGAAGAGACTTTAATCTTTAGTTGGGTTCTTAAGTTACTATGGCAAGTACCTAGAGTGAAGATTAACTATGTTCTAAGTTTGCTTGAAGGTAATAAACCTCAGAAGTTCTAAGCGAAAAAGAATAAATAAAATATCAAAAAGTATTAAATGTAATGAGCATTATATCAGCAAAGAGAACTTATCTTTTGAAGTTTATCATTTTTGATTTTTGATCTGTTACAGAATATAAATGAATTATTTATGAAATAAAATAATTATTGATGACTTTATTATATTAGCGTTTTGCATCTGTTGATAAATCTAATGTTTTATTTGGCGGCAAATCATTTTTAAATTATAAACTTAATAGCAAACAATCATGATTATGAATTAGTTGATTTGTGATCAAATTTTCTTGGTGATTTGATTATTATCAAATATCCATATGTTTAAAAAAAGTGGTCATCGTTTATTTCTTTAGATATTTAAGTCATTAATCTTCATTGTTCAATATATTACAATTACAAAATGAAGATGAATTTGACATTTGAAAACAATTTAATATCTTGTGAAATTTAACCAATTTTATTTAAAGCGAAAATATTTGGAAAAAATCTAATAGATGAAGGATTCTGATTGAGTTGATAAACGGAAAAAATTTAATGCTGCTATTTGTTTGCTTTGAATTCTTTTATTGAACATTATGTTTCGTATTTTTGAAAATTGAATACTTAATAGAATAAATGAACAGGTTTGTATTATTATCTTCACTGCTTTAATCGTTTTGATAAAGACTTAAATATCCATTAAAAGAACTTTGAAGAATTGAATTTTTAACATGATTTATCTATCACACTTAAGGTTCAACATGAGTGATTTGCTTTATTTATGATTGGAAGATATAACGGTGAAATATATAATTTGTGAACTTTATTAATGCAATTTTAAAAAATTTGGATTTATGATATTAAATAATTTTAGATGATTTTGTGTGATAAATATATGTTTTCTCTCAACTCGTATGGATAAAGTTAAAACGAGGATAATTTTAGACCTATCGTTAATGGAAGCGATAGAGAATTCACTATTTTATATGAATAATATCTGTAATTTTGAAAATTTAGAATTTAAAATGATGAAACAATTTTAGATTGAAATTTTTATTAAGTTAATGTTTCAAACTCACGTAACGTATGGGTTCTGACTAACGTAGATTGCACGAACATCATGATTAAATGTATTTGATGTTGAAATCTTACAATTTGTATTGATATCATATAGGAATTTTAAAATTTTAGAACATAAAAACTCTAAAGCATTTTTAGATAATTTGTATTAAAATTTATTTAATCTACATTCTTTGAAAAGGTTAAATAACTATAGTTGCGCCGCGTTTTGTGATCAAATGTAAAATCTGAAGAGAAATATAGTTGTAATTACTTTATACCTTTATATTTTTTTTTAACATCTTTGTTTATGCCATTATATCGGTCATTCATGATTGGTACTAAAAATGTAATATTTATAAATTTATTAATTAAGTATTTTCTATTTACCAATTAACGCGGTTTAGTCGTGACAGTTACATTTGAAACTCTAGATTAATATCAAGCGATAAAAATTGTGACATTAAAATTTGTGCATCGTTCATTTAGTTCATTGTTAGAATTTTAAAAATCAGAATAATTTAATTGAAATTTATTAATTAAACATTTTGTATCTATCAATTGATTAAACTAGTGTATAGGTTCAGTAAACATAGTTATGATTTATATATTCAAATAATAAGTAAAGAAACATTCAGTTTATGAATATATAGTGTGATTTTAAAAAATTTAAATTAAATATTAAAATATTTATTTTTAAAAAATTCAATTACACAAAATTCTTATTTATTAAAATTGAAATCATTAGGATCACAAATGTGAGGTAGAAAAGTTGAAATTAGCATGGATCATTTTTGATAAATATAATTTTTTTTTATGTTTCTCATTTAAAGTTTAATTTTTTAAATTTTAGTATTACGCATTAATTTGAATGAATTATTATAAAAGTTGATTTTTATTATGTATTAATGAAAAACAGAGATTTAATAAATTAAATAAAAATAAATAAGTTCAAACTCCATTCTATATTATTAAATAGATTTATGTTTGATATCTATATATATATATATATATATATTTATTTATTTATATGAAAAAATATAATCGTATTAATTATATCCATTTAAGATAATGAGCACGTTACGATTAAAGTTGGATCTTTATACATATATTATATTATATATATACAATTTGATAATATTTAAATAGGAACATTGATTTAATAACATCAATATATTTATATTTCTTCTACCAGCAAGTCTGATTGAAGAAAAAAATTTCTCAATTTCCAGTTTTTAAAGTTTGAATTTGATTCTCAATAACGACTTAGCTTCAATTACTTATTCTAGTTTCAGTTTAACAATAACACTAACCAATGCTAATTCTAATCATGATGAAGATGATGATAATATCTTTCTTTATTCATCTACAGAGTTCGCGTTCACTTAATATGACATGTTTTAAGCTTCAATTATTATCTACTTTTGCATTATCCTCACTCTTATCTACAAACATGAAGACTAGAAGATTTTGTTACTGTAATTGGAATGGACTCAAGGACCTATACTGCATGATTCAGGATCAAAGTCATTTCTTAATAATTTTACTGTATCTCACCTCTGTTCTTCGATTCAGGAGGATCATTCTAGACTAACTCTAGTCACTGTTTCTTGAAATTTCTTACAACTGTGAACAAACTTTCCAAATCACGAATACAAATTGATTTCTAGGTAAGGCTAAGGGAAGGTCATTGATGATACTTGCCGAAAGGATATTATTAGAAGAACAAAAGACGGAGGAAGAATTAGGTCTATGCGGTGATCTTGGAAGGTAGCGACCATTCTGCGAGTTCAAGAGGATCATATAATTATATGCTATACTGTGACCGATTTTGCAGTTGATTGATGTACTGAGTTTGCATAATTGATGAATTACCTCAATCTAAATTTGAACTAGGCTTTAGCTAAAAGTTGCAGAAGATCACACGAATAAATATCAAGCATCATCGAATTATTTACGAGGAACATATGCAAATGAAATATTAGGTTTTTGAGACTTATACCTGGAATTTGTAAAAGGATTGTGATACTGTAATTTCAACTCTCCTTCAGGATGACTTCTTTTTTCTAACTTCAACCCCAACTAATGAGAGAGAAAGGTCCCAAAAAAAATTTCTAGAAAAGAGACTCCCTTACCTTCTTTTGATTCTTTAAAAAAAAAATTCCAAAAAAGAAAATTTTTAATTTCTAATTTTTTTCAAAACAAAAAATTTCTTTCCATTTTATTCATTTTTCATTATTTACAGAGAAACAAACTCAACTAATTTTCTAACCAACTCTATCAAATTTTAACTGATTTACATAACTATTTTAACTACTCTTAATTAATTTACAACAAAATTTTATAAAATTTTATTTTTTTTCTTTTTATTTTTATTTTATTTTTGTTTTTTCAAAAAAAAGTAAAAAAATAAAATAATTTTGAACCAAAAACATTTTTTATTAAATTTGGATCCAACTATAATTTTTTAATTTTAACTTTTTATTTTTCTTCTTTATTTCTATTTTTATATTTAATTAATTTTTATTTATTTATTAAATAGTAATAAAAATAAAAATATAATCTCAAACATAATTAAATATTTCCAATGAATCTTATCCTTAAAATATAAAGATTGATTATATGCCGCAGTTTTCTCATTCTTTTTACCTAATTTTCTGCAGTAACTAAGATATTTAGTTCCCACACAGTAACCTCAGAAAAAAATTGTCATTTCTCTTGTTTTAAAAATATCCTTTTGAAGTATTTAGTATCTTGCCGGTGATATTAATACTTTCTTCGGCTAAAATTTTAGTCAACTTAAATTGTTGCTTGATTTAACTATCAAGTAAACTGTCAATTATTAAATTTATTCACTGTATGAGTTATCGGAATATGCTAAATAGAGGTTCTATAAGAAAACAAATAATTTTTGAATTAATTTATATTATAATAATAAAATCTAAATCCAACTCAACATTAGAAACATGCTAAATAGTGAATCTAACAAAAAATTTAATTTTTAAATTAAATTTATATTATAATAATAACATCCAAATCCAACTCAACTTCTGTTCAGCTCAATCTAATTCAGATTGACTATGTTTTTTTTGGACCTACTCAACCATCACCTTATCACACAATCTTAAGTTCTTGACTCAATTTTTAAAATATTAGGAAAAATGTATATGAAAGATATTTGTGACACATAGCAAGTGTGTTGTTTTGTACACGGGAGCTGCGGGATTCACACGGCAGGCAGACCAAAAGAGAAGGAAAAAGTGAAGAATGGTGGGGTCCCATCCTGCACTTTCTCGTGCAAGTCTTCGTCACTCCTTGCTCTCTGGATCTCCTTCTCGGTTCCTCTAGTAATTGCATGCAAACAAATTCATTTATCAATATTTAATCCACATCACAATCTTACCCTCCTCCACCAATAACAATATCAATAATTTATAATCATGACTGCAAGAATAGCTCAAGCGGGAATAATTGCATTTCAATAATATTAAAGAATAATTTAATTTTAACTTATAATTATTTTATATCTCTCACTTTTCTTATTCCCCCTACTATCATTATGTCACGTGTTATATGTCCTAAAAATGAAATAGACGCTCCATATTATCCTTTTCAATAAACATCCGATATAAATATAAATTAATAATGTGACATAATACCATCTTATTGATAAAGAATAAATTAATTACACAATTATCGTTATATTACTTATGACAACGAGGCAGATTGTGGATAAGTTTCATATATTTTATCCTCTTCTTAATATTTCTTTTTTGTTCTTATTTTTGTTAAATTTAAAATTTAAAATTTTATTTTCATTTTTATTAGAATTGAAAAAATTCGTTCTATATCAATTTTTAGTATTTTTATTTTATTTTTTTATAATTTATTAAATTATTATATATTTTTTAAAAATTTATATAATTTATCATTTTTATAATCTTAATAATTTTATATAATATTTTATAAATAATAAAAATATTTAGATAATTTTATAAACAAAATATGTACAAAAATAAAAACAAAACAAATATCAATATTTCTATATCTGTTTCCATTTTCAAAAATTAAGTTTTACCTATATCCTTCCCCTCTCCAACTCAGTTTAACTCAAATTTTTTCTCCATCAAATTTAAAGTGAGACAAAGGACACATTTAAATTTTCTTACCTTGCCTAATCATCATACCTAACACCTTTTAACAACAAATATTTTATTGGTTGTTGAAATAAACATCACGTGAATATTGTAAGAATATTGAATTGGCCATTTTTTCTTTAAAAGAAAAGTGATATATTAAATTATTTATTTTATCGGTATTTAATATTCATAATTTTAAAAGAATTTTAGAGTAAATTTATTTAAAATTTAAATTAATATGAATAAAATTCTGTTAACAATTAAATAATTATGTATATTAATAAAAAAACCAAATTAAAAAAATTTGAATACTTTTGTGTTATTTATATAATTTTTATTTTTTTTATTTTTTACGGTATCTTCTCATTTAATGGATAGATTAACTTCTGCGGTATAAAACCTGTAAGATAGTCTAAAATCAATTTTATTAATTTGAATCCAATAATCAAAATCGCATGCCCAAAAAATTTGAGTTTTTTACTGAAATCAACATAAGCTAATATATTATCATAATATTTTTTTTACATTAAGTCTTATAATCTTTAAATTTTTAAAAATTACAATACTCGTATATATATTCCGTACACGTATCCAGGTTTTTTTTGAAGACACCTGGGTGTATATATACGGTAAAAGAAAATAATTAGAGTAATGTGGAGTTGCAATGAGGTAAGCTAAGACTTTTAACACTTGCACCAATTCCCTCCAAACCCAATCTATCACCTCATCTCTTGCCAAAAACGAAATCCAGATAACAATGGAATCCACTTTCTGAACCAATCATCACCTTCCACGTGTCAGACGGGCCACACGTCACATCATCCCTTCATGCGTCGGTGTCCCACCCCACAAAAGTCCTTGCCTTTTTGCTCACTTTTCTCCCTTCTCTCTCTCCTCCCCATGCCCTCTTTAGAGGGAGAAACCGAACCTCCAACAAAGAGAAAGTGTGTGTGTTTGTGTGAGTGCATTCACTCGCTAACAGAAAAAACTAGCTAGATGTGCAGCAACAACAGTCCTTCTTCTTCAGATATTCAAACAAGCTCTATTATGAAGAGGACCCGAAAACTGACCCTAAGATCCTTCGTCTTCTTCTTTTGCTGCTTCCTCCTGTATATATCTTTATCTTATCAAAGCCACTCAAAAACGCTGGAACAGAACCAAAACGAGAAAGCCCAAGTTCGTGAGTCTCCGTCTTAAACTATCTCAGCCCAAAAATATGGCCCAGCCCCCGGCCCAACAACCCCAACTGAATCTCTTCCCTCTGCACCCGGAGAATCTGGTGGAGGACAAGGACATGCACGAGGAGAATAACGTGGCGTTTCTGTTCAGCTCCGACGGTGGCGCCACTCTGAACGGCCTGCTGGAGGACGACTCCACGACGACAGCGACCGACGACAGCTGACGTGCGGCATCTGGAGGAAGGGTCGTTGTCTGGCGATGACGTAGTCTTCCACGGCAGGTGGAGCCTGGTTCGGAACGTGCGATGAGGGAAGAGGAGAGGAGAGTGAAAGGAAGTCAGGTGGGTGTGTTCATTCGGAGGTGGTGAGAGGAGAGAAGGGGGTGGTGGAAGAGGTGACTAGTTATTGTGGTGGTGCCAGACATTGAGGTGGAAACGACGCGATCGTTTGAAGGTTCATCGTCCTTGAGGCTGGATCTACGAGGGATCTTGAGTGCATTGGTCTGATCAAAGGATCTCTCTGCCGTCGCATGGCGCAGGAGGCTAAGGCATGTCCCTGACTTGCTCAATGGTTTCCTCCATAATGCCCTTGTTCCCAATGTAATTTTCATTTCACTCTATTTTCCCTTCTTTTTATTATTTATATAAACATTTTTTTCAATTATGAGAATGGGTGCCGACATGGGTTAATATGAGCGAAATTACTAAATAGTGTTGAATTGTATTTTAATATTTATGTAAATGAAAAAAATAATTACTGTTAGAAAAAATATCCACTTGAGAGGGTGAGAAAAAAATAGTTTAGGAGAATGAGCTATAATAGAACTAGTTTCTCCCTTCTATTTGGAACATACGAATGGGGTTGAGACATGGGCCAGAAATTAGTTGTTAAAGAATATTTTTTAATAAATTACGTCATAAATTTGTTCTAAGATTTCGTGGCACGTGTGAAATAGAATTTATTTATTTGTGTTTAGGATTGTCTTAGTTGAATTTTGTAGTGTATAGGATTAAGGATAATTTTGATATTGAGGACTTCTTATTTTGCGATAAAGGGTGTGTTCTGATTAGGATCTTTAAACCTTGGGGTATAGAGTAAAGCGTTTTCAGTTTTTTTGGGGCAAGTGTAAATCATACCTATTGGTTAAGGAATTAAAATAGAAAATTTTTATTAGAATATTATCACCTCATTTTTATCATAATTTTTTAAATATATTCTTAACATGATTTCTAAAACAAAATTATTTATTAATTGTTTAATCAACATTTTAAATCCTTGTCGGCAAGACATTTATTTTTTTTACCCTGATTTGGGGGCATTGGAATGACATGGATGACTCTATGACTCCAAGTTGGATTGGAAGGAGGCGATTGGACACAATGTTCAGATTTTTATCGATTTCGTCATTCACTGAGTAATAATTATAGCGCGTCAAGACAGACAAGCAGGGTAGAGGATGACCAGAATTTGATAGCTTTAAATTGAATGGCTAGAGACCGGAGAAACTATTCTAGGTTGGGGTGAGGTAAAAGGGATGGATTGATATCTGCAACATATGAGAAGAAAATTAAATGTAAGATATGAAGAAGAAATAATGAATAATTACCAGGAGCTAAGATCTGTAGCGAGAACCAGATCCTTACTGTGCGTCCATTGTTATCACTCGTTGTCATATCATACATGATGGTCTCCACTCCTCGCTCTCTAATTGGGTTATTTGCTATTTTGATAGGTTGCATGGGATGGTTGGGGGAGTGATACTGTTGGGAACATATGGAAAGTTCCAGAAGATTGTGGAGCTAACAAGATGAAGATAAAGGAAGAAACGGGTTGGAAGCTGGGGCAGAGAGAGGCAAGTGTTCAGAGATACAAGGAGAAGAGGCAAAGCAGGCTCTTTTCTAAGCGGATACGCTATGAAGTTCGCAAGCTGAATGCTGAGAAGCGACCTAGGATGAAGGTACTATTCCCTACTTCCATTGTTTCTTTCCCAAATAATATTCTTTTTGTTATTAATTTAGATTATTAAAGGAATTTATTTGATGATAAATTGGAATAATATAGTGATCAAATCTTTAAAATATTATGTTTGATAGACTAATTGGGTGATTAAAATTTTTGGAGAACTTATGTAATCGTAGATGCAACTTTGAAGGGTTAAATTAAGCATTTTCTCTTTCTTAAACCCAGCAAATCCGGACACTTGCATAGTCAGAATTTATCGAATTCCTTAAACATTTGCTTCATGAATTAAAATTGTATTTTTAATGACACACATCCTATCTTAATCTTTAACAGACACTAATTTATAAAGATACCAAAAATAATGATATTTTGTGAGAAATTTTTTATAAAAGCTTTTGTGTTTGAGTTGCCTAACTTCCATTGATTCTATACCAAGATGAAATGTTCATCTGATTTCCATTTTTAAATAAAAGTTCTCAACATATCAAAATCATATAATTGAAGGATATTTTACATTTAAGAATTTACCTTGTAAACTTATTCTAAAAATTCATGTGCACCAACTTTCTTATCCTATAGACTACTATGTACTAATGCTAGGTAAGTACTATTAAACAAATAAAGCAAATGTACCAAGTACTAACTTTGTATGTGTTCCATACTAGATGGAAGGTATAGGATATAGGTGGAAAAGGGGGAGGGGGAAATGTTATGAATAAAATAGCAAATGTGTGGATTTAGGTTCAAGTGGTCCTAAGGTAGAGGTTCAGAGCTCTAAGAGATGCAGTGAGCAAAAAGTGGTATTTGCAATGGCAGTTGAATGCTCTAGTTAATAATACGTATTATGAGATAATGTGTTTGTATTGAGCAAACCCTTATTTAATTGCAAGCATCAGTCATTTAGTCTCCAACTTTTAAAAAATTTAACTTTAATCTTTGATTTTGTAGAAAATTATTTATTTTAGTCCCTTTTTATTGTTTATTGATGTTATTTTACATAAAAAAATTGAAGTTGTGTTTGAATAAATAATTTTAAAATTATTAATTAGATTTTATATATTTGGATACGGTAAGGAATTTTTAGAATACTACATAATTTTAATTGAATAAATTTTTCAAAATTAAGAATTAAAATAAAGTTATGTTCACCATTTTAAGGATTAAAATGTGAGGTTAGTTATTTTTCTGTGTTTGTCCAGATTCTTCTTAGGACAGTGGTCCCGTTTTTAGTCGTGAAGGTAACGATTTGGAGAATGTTATATACTCTTTTTTCTTTTGGACACCGGTGAGCGTGGTCTTTCTCTGCTTCCTAGATTCACCGCGGAATTCCAGTGTATTAATCATTTATCTCATGAAAATAAAGAGTTTTTGTTTATTATCTTAAAAGTAGGACAAAATTGAGAAAAGTAATAAATATTTGACCTACATACGTTTCAAAATCTTTATAAATATCATAATTTTTTTATTTAATCTCTTATGTTTAAGAATTATAATTTATTTTTTGTATCTTTCCTTTTTCTCATGATCTTTTTATTAGACTTTTGTTTTTTTTTTTCTATTTAGTGTTATTTATTTTGTGTATTTGATTTCTTTATAAATTATGACTTTTCTATTTAATATCATAAATTAATGATGTGATTCCTTATTTTTAAGAGATGTGGAAGAACTCAACAGAGAAAACAATGGAAGGCTAACAGAAAGATTAAATGGAAAAGAATTTTTTTTTTAACAAAACTGAATTATAACATTCTAAAATATAAAACAACTTAGATATTTTCTTGGATTGTAAAATAAAAGATACTAATTTCAGAATGGAAGTAAAAGGTCCTTTCTTCTTCCCTTTTCTGTCCTAACATACCCTTTGGTTTTCCTCTATTTGTTAGTCTACTCTCTGCATGTATCATCAACATCTTCACCTCACCAATAAATTACCTTCTCCATCACGTTCAATGCTGTATTATTTCTGGCAAGTAATCACATATTCACAATGTTTCACGGTGCACTCACTCATAACCTATATAATTTATCAACAGGTTACATTGTCATCCAGCATTTTAATACAATTCAATGTGAGAAACCCACCAAATTTATCCCCAATATTTACAGTGGTTATCAAATTAGTTCTTAAATTTTAAAAAATATTGTTTACAAAAAAAACTTAAAAATATACGAGTTCAGTTATTAACTTATTTTCAACCAATCATATTAATCCTTTGATTTTACCTTTTTTGTCACATCAATCTTTTTAAAGATTAATATGACTAATAAAGAATAATTTAAAAATATTATTATTATTTTTTTAAATTTAGGAACTAATTTCATTATCCTTGTAAACATTGGAAACTAATTTGAGGATTACCCCGTTCAAATGTTCATTATGGTATGTTACATCAAATTATGGTGATAACTTGACATTGTGCTAACTTTTTCTTTCTGTATAAAAATTCAAATTTGATCAAGCAGAAATTAATGAGCATACTTTAGCTTGATTCTGCTAACTCTGTTAAGAATGAATTTAATTAATTTCTTTATTGATAGTTTGATAGTCAGGAATCAATGTTATTTTTTTTTGGTACTGTCAAGAATGCATTTTAATCATCTTTTGTTTTAGCAAAAGCGGACTACTAAAGAAATTGAGCACTAGTTTGCATGTTTGTCTTTTAAAAAATGGGTTTAAACATCAGAGACACTTGTTATTCCTACTCCGGACATACTGAAAATTGTGGTCTACAATAGTTATTCCTGAACTAGGTTTTGAAATGAATTGCTTTTTGTTGGTAAATTTTGCAGGGACGATTTGTGAAGAGGGATTGAGAATTGTAGACGGTAACAGGCACTGTTCCAAATAAGAGTGTTGTGATATTACAAGCGCTGGAATAGAAATTTTCGTGTCTTCTGTGTTTGGTAGGGCTGGGAAAGTTTCTTGATAGAAATGTTGTAGATAGAATTATGGCATGTAAAAATCCCAGTGGTACTGATATGAAGTCCCGGGAAAGTCTATATTCAACTGGTGTACTGGCGCAACATGTAAGTGGCAGTTTCTAGACCTTTGATTGAATGAGTTTTGACAATGTTTTAATGGATTTGATCTCAATCCAAGGCTTTAGAAACAGTCGAGCATGTTGTACAAGTACAACAACCAAATGTATAGGTTGCTCTGAAGACTTGTACAAAGTCTCAAAAATAAAAAATTTGGAACATCAAGCGAAGCTTATAATATTGGGGAGTGGGAATTGAACCTGGGTCTGGTCATCAACATTGTGGTATAGTACCCTTGGAGGAAGTGTGTTGTGTGACTACAACCCCCACTGCTATGTCTCTTGAAATAAAATATAATAAAATAATCAATATGAATGAATATTCTTCGTTGGTTAGTTACGTTGTAATTGAAGTTATTTTCAATGTATTCAAATTTTTGTTAGTAGAAATTTGGAATTTATTTGATGAAATTAATGAACAGAAGGGGTAGCAATTTGTAAATGTGCATCTAGATTAATCTGTTGAATTTTACTCCTGCTTTATTTTTAATATTAAAAAGTCTTTAAATGAAAGAAAACAATACTCTCACACAAAATAATTTTAATGTTTATGTGTGTATTATTCTTAAAAGTAAAAATTTAGGTTGTGGAGCATTGGAATATGAGGTTATAACTTAACACATTGCAAAAGACTTAATTAATGGAAATGTACTGCTAATATAAATAAAATATATTCTCTTAATTGTGTTAAAATCATGGTATATTGGGGGTGAAAAAAAAAAAGGATGAATCAGGCTTTGAAAGGTTTAAACTTGCAAAATTTTAAAAATTTTAAATTTGACATATTTATAAGATATAAGTTATTTTTTTTATTTAATTCGTCCCTCTTAGCTTATTTAAAACCTTATTTTATAATGACATTTTTGAAGTAGATCAAAAGCTTACACTTAACTTAGATTAATAAATCTAAATTTATATATAAATAAGCAAACTTAAATTTTAAAAATAAAAATATATAATTTAAAAATAATACATTAATAATATAATAATCATATAGAGAAGACATCATCTTATTCATGATATAATTCATGTTAAAATTACTTCTTTTAATAATTTTTTATAATATATAAATTTAATAAATTTAACTATTGATATACACAATTTTAGAAAAATTAAAAATTTATAAGACATGTAATTTTTATAATTGGTATTTATTTATATTTTAAAAAATATATGTTAAATTTGATAATTATGTAATATCAAATAAATTTTCAATTAATATATATTAGTTTTATAAAATTTTATTTTCAAAAAATTATAATTAGAGCGGTAAGAATTTTTAGTTTTTCGTGCAGTTGGTCTATTAGTTTTTTTTTTGTTTATTTTACCTGTTAAATGCTATTTTTTTTTATCCATTTATTACTTTATGCTTTCATTTAATTTGACATTGAATAGATAAAAAAATTAAAGGGTATAATTTGATACGGATGACCATTAGAATTATATCATATAATTTAATCGGTTAGATTAATAAATTTTATTAAAGCATTAATAAAAGAAGTAAATTATTATTTTGACCCTAAAAAATTGAAATCTGCCACATCAAATTTTGAAAGATATAAATTACCATTTTTTCTACTAAAAATAAAATAATTTTTTAATTATTATTTTTTAATATTATTATAATCTATAAAAACATTATATTGATAGATATTTTCACCTGTTATAGATGAAAATTGTTATATTTATCTTTTAGGAACCAAGATGATTGATATTGAATTATTTAAAGATTAAAATGGTAGTTTATGTTATTAAAAATGTAATTTTATATAATTTGATATCTAAGTATCAATTTTTTTCTAATAATGCTTATTGCATTTCTCTCAAATTCAAATGCAATGTAGAGAGTTAAGAGATAAACTCTCAAAGATTAAGAGAAAAAAAATGAAATATGGAATGTGTGGTGAATATTTTCAATAACTCTTGTTTAGCTTCTTCAACTCTTCAAGCATATATGTCTTACAAATAGAGAGATTGATCTAGGTATTGATAATGGATCTGTATTGGCACCTTAGAGTGCTAGTGTTGATGTCTATATTATGCCTAATAGGCCCATGAAAGTAGTGTCAGAGCCCAAGGGCTGTAAGCAATTCAAAGGCCTTGTAGAATTGTATGTGATAGTGTGGAATCAAGAAAAGTGATGATAGATTTGTTAGAAGAATGCTATTATATAGATCTGTAATCATACTTTTAAGAGCCAATGAATGAAAATAGTCAAAAATTTTGTCTCTTCTTAGAAGGCCCTCTGACCTCATAAGAGAACTAACCTAACTTTTCGTTCCTATCAATATATTAAATTTGTCTGCTAATGGATGGATAGAGCTTCATTTAGGATTTTGACTTTGTTTAGAAATGATTAGAGATGCAATTCAAACAATTAGTGAGTACTTTTAACTTCATATTTCTCTATTTATGAAAATTTCAAGCACAATAAAAGGTTTTAATTTTTGTTTTATTTTATTTTTAATTTTGTTTAAGAAGCAACAAGTCAACAATGAAAAAGAATATTCCGAGGAATAAGATTCAGGAAGACCCCAAAATAGTTGATATTTCGCCTAGAAATATGTTTTGATGACCCTCATTAGTTGAATATGTTTATAAATAATTTCGTTTCCGACTTAAATGTGCTTAACTTTGCATACTAATCTTGGTGTGTTTAAGTTAGAGTCTTGCATATAAAGTTGTAACTGTTGGAGTATGTTTAACTCGTCTTTATGTTTTTAAATGCTAATAAGTTAAAACTGACCAGCCCAGATAGATGGAAAACCAAGTTACAGTTCAAATAACTTAAAAAATCGGTGGACTAAAGATCAGTTGAGAATTAGTCAAAATCAAATATTGTTTTTTATTTTTAAAATTATTTTGAATTTTTTAATAAAAACAAAAAATCATTCTCGTTGTAAGATCTACATATAGATTATTATTTTTTATTTTATAGAACATGAAATATAATTTTTATACTACTTAACAATTTCTTCAAACTTAATTCTCTTGTACTTTTATATTAATTTATTAGCTATTTAACTATATTTAAATCAATAAATTGTAAACTATTATCTTTACTAATTCTATAACCGATCTACTTTAAAAATAATGTTTGATGGGCTTTTTATTTTTGTTTGAGAACTAAACTAATTTTACCTTTTTTATTTTTCGCATCCACTTCTTATTTTTAAAAATATATTATTCCTAAAATATCCCTCCCGCTCCTTGTTCGCCCTTCATCTTCTGTGTTCGAGCTTCTCCATTTATCTTCCTTTGTTCCTTCATCTTCGTCTTCGGATGCGTCGTTCTAGCCTCATCGTTGGTCTGGTTGTTGTCTCTTCTACCATTGCCTACGTCGTCGTTTCAAATAAATCGATTTGGTTATTAATTTTAGGTTTATTAACGTATTATTAGTATTTCAGAATTAAGATTTCGCAAGTCACAGAAAACTAATAGAGTCTTAATTTTGTAACATATATGTCACTGCTCTAGAATCTTACTTGGAAACGTTAACAATTGAATTTCGAACTTTACTTGGTCAAACATTCCAAAAAAAAAAATTGTGTTGATTATTTTTTTCTATTTGGACTTCATATTTAAATAAATTATTAACATAAATTTATTATTATATTTATGGGTATGATCAAAATTAGAGAAAATTCTTTATATACATAAAATCATATTTTACAAGGAGGACCATAACAACATATTCAACCGAGGAGACTCATGTTGAAGTATCTTAATATTTAATTTATAACACTTTAATTATAAATATTAATTTTATTTTTAAGTTATTCATTGGGTTCCATTGTTAATTTGTTATCTTACGATGTAAAATTGTTTTTAGAAAATACTTGTATGAAAAATACGATAATTTTTTAAAAACTATTTGATATAAATTGCGAACCTCGTCCATCAAATATACGTAGCGGTAAATTAAATAACTGGACGATTCTGCGCGTTTTCAAAATGTTAAGAGCACTAATTGCTTGTGTTATTCTCTTTAATTCTTAATTTACGTGTAGATAGTCAAACTTAATTTGGTCACGCCATACATATCACAACCTAATTATACATACCATTCATGCATTACATAAGTCTTAGGTCTGTAGACCTTATCATACAAATATTACAAACCTTAATTTTACATAATTACCTTCTACACATCCTAATACAATATATACATAAGTTAGCTTAATACTACATATTTAATAGCTAGGATGCTTGCATCCAATTCCTAGTGGAAAAATAGTATTTTATAATAGGAATTTATATCGATTGTTCTTGAACCGATGTAAAAAAATGTGGTGGTATTTTTGTAAATAAAATTGAAACTTTTTACATCAATTGTTTTGAGAACCGATGTAGAATGTAGGGTTTAACAATATTTTACATTAGTTCTTAGAAAACTGATATAAAAAGTTGGCAATGGGAGTTTTGTGAATCAAATGACAAAGTTTCTATATCGGTTATTCCTTTAACTGATGTAGTAAGTCTTTTCTACACCGGTTTTGAAAAACAATCGATGTAGAATGTCTTCTTCTTTCCCTTTCTTTTCGACCGTTGTCGTCTTCAACCTCATTTTCTAAATCCCTAGTTTCTCGTCTCAGCTAGTTTTCTCCGTTTTGGTTTACATCTCAGCAATTTCCTCTGTTGTTGCACTCCGTCGTTGCACTCCTTCGTTACCTCCGTCGTTGCACTCCTTCGTTACCTCCGTCGTTGCACTCCTTCGTTACCTCCGTCGTCATCATCGTTGTGACCATTGCCTCTACTCAAAGTTGTCGTCACCCACCCTAAGGTAAAATATACCTCTGTCGTCGTCATTATTTTTCCATCTCCTTCTGTTATTACTATTGAAATTTACATTTGAAATCCTTCATTTTGATTGTATTATAGAATTTGCAAGCTTTTTCTTCAACCGCATTGCCTCTACTCTGCCATTGTTGTGTTCACTGTGAGGTATTCTCTTTGCACCTTTTCTTTTCCATTGCATATGTGAGAGTTTTCTTATGTTACCTTGAATAAAGAAGCGGGATATTTGTTAGCTTGTGTTCACTGTGAGTTGGTCTATTTTTGGCCACTCAAATAAGCAATTTTGCATGCTAAGGATCAGTAACATGGTAAGGACCAGGAGTCTATATCTTGTGTGTATCTGTTGAGAAGGCTAATGCACTTACTTGCGCTTTGCTTAGTTGAGTAGCAAGGGTAGGGACCAGGATTTTAGCTTGCACTTAATTTGCTTTATAAGCCAATGCAATTCCTTAGTTGAGTAGCAATGGCAGGGATCGAGAGTTTATATTATGTGTATCTGTTGGATTTATGGATTCCATCATATAGTGTAGACTTGAACAGGTTAGAAATAAGGTGTTAATGATGCAGAAATGTGTATGGATAATTAGCATCTTGTCCTGTACAGTTATGCCTTTTTCTATGGCTATTGAATCTTATGGCCTTCTATATAGTCTTGGGTTACATTGTTGTTAATCATGTCTATGTTTAACAATTTGCTTTAATGCTTGTTGTGTCATGTTGATTGGTGTCATTCATTTAGTAAATTGATGGGTTTATTCTGATTTTGAATTTTCAGGCCCTATTAGGAAGCTAGCTTTTCAAGTTCATCAATCTTGTTACAAGAAAATTAAGCAAAATATTGTAAGTTTCAAATTTTATCTTGGTTAGTGTATATAAGTTTATGCTCCAAATTCAAAGTTGTTATTTGCATAATTGGCATGGGTTTATTCTTATTTAGGCATTGGACTTACCTCTTTATGATGTTGATATGATTATAAACAGATTATGATTATTGTTCCCTTATATCAGAATGTCTTGACTAGTTTTAAGTATGATTATGTATAAGTTAGGAGATATTGCTAAGTCTTGGTTTTGTTTAATTGAACCATTATATTTGGAATTATTTGATGCTTGAAATCCTAACTCAGTATTAACTTTAGCTTGCAATGTATGCATACAATTTACTTTTCCTAAAAGGAGCTATTTGTATGCCTATTTTCTTTCGTTAGTAGTTCCACTTTAAATTGCAAATAAGATTGGCCCTATACCATACAATAGCTTAAGCTTCCCATAACTAGTTTTTCTCAATTTCATTTGTTTGCCCTCTTATATACTTTAAAGCCTAATTTGTGAGTAAGCCATTGTCCACTACATTGAGAACTATACTAGTTTTCCTTTGAAAAATGCCTAGATTCATATATCATGCAGGGCTCCTTTAACAAATTAAAACACAAATAGGTTATCCCAATGGCATGCGGTTATACCATTTGGAGTAAGACTTAAATAACTTAAATCATGGGAACTAAACTTAAGACTAGTAACCTTTAGCTTTGAACATTAAAACTTGCATATTTATGACCTATTCTAAAACATAAGGGATTATTTGAGGATCTGAGAAGAACCTTGACCTTCGAACCTTAAAATTAACCATGCCTCTCTACATAAATTGTCAAGAAAATATTTTTAATTCATAGAGAATCCATAACTAAGTTTATTAAGGTCATAATATATATAAGAAGCTTAGGCATGCATAAATTGTAATTTCTAAATGAAGACTTAGGAATGAATATGGTTACTAAGGTATCAACTCATCTCCAAATCACCAAGATTAATCTTTTATCTTCAAGGTCTCTTATTTATAATATATATAAGAAGCTTAGGCAGCCCTTAGAACACAACACTAACCATTCATATTGTGAGTGACCATATCTCTCATTCTTAACTCCTAAACTCTCACAAACAACATGGTCTTATAGTTAGCCAACCCCTTTCTTCTTTCATATAGCATCTCACATGATCAAAATATGAACCTACTTATCTCTAGTCTCTCCTTATATCATAAGACTTAAGAGATAGGTTACTTGCACTTGGTCACTATAAACACTCAATTATGTCCAAGGCCCCATTTTAAAATCAATTGGTAAAATTAATCAAGAAACCAAAACTAATTTAAATATTAATAAAAAACAGAAAACAAAGAAAAACAGAATGGAGAACGTAGAAAGCATAAAATAAATAAAATTTGGAAAAAATAATAAAGATAATAAATAAAAATAATAATAAAAACAAAACTAAAAGTAAAAAAATAAAAAATAAAAACAAAACTGAAATTAAATAATAAAACAAACTGAAAAAAAAAGAAGAAAAAATAAATGAAGAATGATAAAAACAAAAAATAAATATAAAGGAAAATATAATAGTAAGTAAAAAAAACAAACAAAATTGGTTAGAAGGAAGAAATTGAAACTAACTAATTAAACAAAACTAACGGATTAACTAAATTAACTGAAGAAAAAAACGGAAAAGCCAACTAAAGAAAAAAGGACAAAACAGAATATAAAAGAGGAAAAATGCATGCAGGGGCTTCGAAAAAAAAAAGAAGAAAGCTTCGTCTCGAACGTTTGGAAAAACTGGGTCCCTGGTTTTCTTCTCTTTTAGGTGTGAGAATTCTTCTTGAAGAGGGAACGAGATCAAAGAAGGGGCTGGGCACGAAGACGCGGACCCTTTTTTGTTTTCTACGAAAAATCCTTCATCTTTTGCTTGGGATATCTCAGCTGGAGGTAGAGTGAGGCTGGCTGGCTGGTCTTCGTGCACTACATTCCCAAACGAATCCTTTCAGTCAAGAGAGGAGGAGACTCAATTGATACTCGAAGATACAGGCACAATCGCGCTTCAACTTTCTCAACAGAGGAAGAGAGAAGAAGACCAAGACATCTCCGGAGGCTTGGGGAAAATGGAGGCACGAGCAAAACCAAACACACAAATCCTCGTGGAGCCACTGCAAAAGGAGGATTCATTGGAAAAAAGGAGAGGAGACTAAAAGATTCACGTATGGAGAAAGTCTGGAGGAAGCAAAGACCTACTACGTTGAAAGCGTCTTGGGCGATCTTGGAAGGCCAGCGTCACTGAGGTTGGTATTCAAATTTAGTTTTCTCTTTAGTTCATGCGATCATGTTATTATCCGGTGGTCAGGATTGCATTATGGCTATGATCTCTGCTTGGTTTGAGCGATTAAGTATGAATACAGTAGCTACGAAATTTGAGTTACAATTTTGAAGTCCTACTCCCATGAATGCATGCATCTGTGGGTTATGGTTAAGGGTTTGAGTCATGAGTTCGGGAGGTCCGTTATACTCCAGAAACAGTGCCTCAAAATTATTCGTGATATCATTTTGAGCTTTAGTTGAACTACTGCATACAACTTCATCCGATTATTGCAAGAATGGCTATGCATATTGCCTTGGAGCCAGATTCTGTACTGCACATGGCTCCCATGCATGTATGTATTGTCGTCGTTTCCTTCCACACCCGGGTTCCATACGGATTTTGAGTGTAAGATATGCTCGATTCAGGGGTTCTCTTTAACTAAAAGAGTGAGTAGATATCGGGCACGTCATAATGTGAGACATGTTGGGCCTTCAAAATAGGCTATCCAAAGCCACAACCAATGTCCACAGAAGAAAAGAATTGGTTCTTTACTTTTCTACATGAATAAGCCTCATGCAGTCTACGTGCGAGCTATGATCCACACCTAATATTGAGTGATCATTGTGGATTAAAGGCAATTCTTGTCTGGTTATTCAGCTTCTGTTTCATTTCAACTGGTCTGGATCATCACGTGGGGTTGGTACTCCCCTCGATCATTGGCATCATGTGTCTATAAATTAGTTTAGTTTTGTCACAGAAGTTATGAGAACACGGACCTTCACCATGTGATCACATTGAGAAGATAGATTGCTTTATGCAAGGCTTTAAAGATAGGGATCGAAGGCCTAGCTTGACTGAAATAGTAATCTTGAAGGTATGTTGATGTCATTACCCTTGGGATCCTAAATATTCAGGCTCCTAAGCGTTCAATTCAGATGCTCGCATGCACCTGGTCTGCTAAGTCTTGGAGCAAACAATGCAGCGTCCCAAGTCTTCACTCAGTCGCTCACTGGCCTTCCATGATGGTATCACGAGCCGTGAATGTGTACATACCCCAAGACCAAAGCTTTGCTGCTACTTTGTGCTTGGGTCGTCCATGAAGATACGCTGGGCCAAAGGACTCATAGCTATGGTGGCGGGATTAACAGAATTCGACGCCCCTGATCCTAGCAAGCCACCTTTTGGTGCAATGCTAAGAGAAGATGGAAACATGCTGTAGGCCGACGTAGAAATAATACATGCGGCATATAAATGCTTTGGCCACAGGAACTTTTAGTTTCCCGATTCAATTAAGTAGTCTCAATACTGATTGACATGAATTAGGATCCTAGTTTAGTGACTGCATGGAGGGAACTTTTTGCGGCCTCCCAAATTCCTGCACACTTGGCTCGTCTTCAAGTCTGTTAGCAAGAGGGCGCATTCCAGCACTTGAACAAGCTCGGTACCTGAGATAGTAGGCAAAGCCGCTTCAAGGAAAAAGCTATGAGGTTTATAACTACGAGTCTGGTTATTTTAAATTTTAAGAGCAAGGTTGTAGTGCATATCTCTGGTACAATTGGAGAGCAAAGTCCAAGGTGCTATTCCCTTGACGTACGTGCATGGCTTGACCGCTCTCATTGCTTTACGCACCTGTCTCTAATAGACGTTATACCAATTAGTGAGTGATATGACTAAACTCAAGATCGGTCGGGTGGTTGAGCCGATCGTACGCAAGCTCCAAACATCCTGTTCGAATCCCATGCACGGCCTTTTTGTTTTGGGAATTTTTCCCAGGCCATACGTCAACCATCCAGCAAGCGTGAGCCACAATGGGCTATACCTCACAGGCCACATGTCAACCATCCAACGAGCGTGAGCCTCACACCCACATGTCAACCATCCAACGAGCGTGAGCCTCAATGGGCCATACGTCAACCATCCAGCAAGCGTGAGCCACAGTGGGCCATATATCAACAGACAAAATCCAATTATTCTTATGGGCAGTGCAAATTTCCAAATATTTTTAGAACAAATTTCATTTTTATCAAATTAATTTTACTTCAAAATTCAAATTGAACTTCTTTTTCTTCGAATTTTAAATTAAACTGTTTTACTTCAAAATTTAAATTAAACGTTTCTTCAAAATTTCAAACTAAACTATTTTAAATCAAAATTTAAATTAAACTTCTTTTTCTTTAAAACTCAAATTAAATTCTTTTTCCCTTCAAAATCCAAATCAAACCTTAAAACTGGTTCACCCAAGTTAAAATTAATTTCAAATGCAGTTTAGGTTCCGATCCCATTTATTTCTATTCTTCAAGTTTTAAACAAAATCCATCTTAATTCAAATTTGTTTTTAAATCTTTTACCCAATTCCATTTCAAATCAAGTTTATTTTTTTTTCTCTTCCAAAAAAACTCAAATTCTTTTTCCAAGATTCAACTCATTCTTTCAAATAAAATCAATTTCTCAAGTCTTAAAACAAGGTCAAATTCTCAAATTCTAAATCAAATCAAAAATCAAGTTTAATTCCTTCTTCTTAAATTTTAAGTTCGTTTTTAGTCAAGGCGAGTTCAAATTGCAATTTGAATTTGTTTTAGTCAAGTTAATTCATTCATTTTATTTTAAATCAAGCTCAATTCTTTCCTTATTGTTATTATTTTCTTCAAATTAAATTCTTTTGGAATTCTAAGTCTCACGCAATGAACCCTAAACACGAATTGGTAGCTTTTTCTGCTGTTTGATGTTTAGGAGTTTATATGGGTCCCAGTGCAGCCGTAGTTGTCTTGGATTGTGTGCATATGTGGACTAAGAATCCTTTTGTAAATAAATTCAAGAACAAAGACATCATTTAAGAATCCCTAAGTCTCACGCGATGAACCTTAAGCACGAACTGGTAGCTTTTTCTGCTGTTCGATGCTTTGGGATTCGTATAGATCCCAGTGCAGCCGTAGTTTTCTTGGATCCTGTGCATATGTGGACTAAGGATTCTCCTTAAAATAATTTCAAAACACTCCAGCCACTTTTAAAAATTTCATTTCAATCGGTTCCGAAGATCAAGCCTTCGAGCACCATTTATTTTCAAATACTCCCATTCAAGCGCCTTCGAAGGTCAAGCCTTCAATACCAGAACTATGTAAGCCTTGAGTTTTCCATTGCACTGAGGAATACGTAGGAGCAGGATCAAGTCCTGTTAGGCTAACCTCCATCAAGCTATTTATTTTCATATTAATAAGGGATCAAATAATTTTCAAGAAAGCACACACTCAGTTTAAGGGTACCGTTCTTCGAAACGGGCGAGTGGGGTGCCTAACACCTTCCCCACTCGTAACTGGCTCCCGAACCTAAATCTCTTCCTTGAGTCAGGGTTTTTCCAAATCTTTTTCCCTTAAATAAAAATTTGGTGGCGACTCCACATAATCAATAAAATTCATTTTCAAATTTTAGCGAGTTCCTCATCTCGTCGGAGTTACGGTTGCGACAATCACCACTAATTGTTGATTACTAAAATGATAATTTCCATAATTATACATGTCTCAATTGTTGTTGATGTTTCCAAGTTATGTTTTTTTTTGTCTTCAATTTAAATATAAGCATATCCTTAGTTTCCCATTTGAGCTTGAATACAATGAGTATATTGTTGAATAAGAAAACCATTTATTGTATTCAATCTTGAATTGTCCAAGTTGGATAGTTTGGGACTAAAGTTTTTTATTCAATGGTTAACAATTTCATCTTAAATCTTGTAAATTGTACTTGATGAAATTTTGGTTTAGTTCATTTATCATTGTCTCTAGGTATATGTTTGATTATGGTAAATGAAACCATAGTGAAGTTATGTACTTGGAGAGTAATGCAAAATGCTGCCGAAATTTCACCAAGTATGATATTCAAGATTTAAGAAGTCTGTTAATCGATGAATAAAAAACTTTTTTCTTGAGTGGGATAGGGCCTTACCAATAGTTAGGAAAATAAATTACCAATTATGAGTGACAAGGTTAATGGGTATCCTAAATCATGTGTCTATGATTATTGTATAGTATGGATCGTAGTTAGATAAATGCTAAACGGATGAGTGATTTCTACAAGACTAGGGTCAAAGAATTTTTGAATTTTGCGCAAACAAATCTACCTCAGAGTAATGGATGACTTTATTGTTCATGTGTTAATTGTCTAAATGAAAGATGGTTGAATGTTGATGAAATTAGAGAACATGTTCTTTATGATGGATTCTGCAAAAGTTATACAAGATGGACATGGCATGATGAATTATTAGGCATGCCAAGTGTGTCGTAGACTGTGCAGGTTGATATATATATGGAAGATCGGGTAGAGGATATGATCCATGATATGGGGCATGAGTCGTTTGAGCGGGAAAATATGTATGGTAACTTGTCTAGTGATTTAGAGAAACCTTTGTATCCAGGATGCACTAGGTTTGCACAATTATCAACAGTGTTAAGATTATTCAATTTGAAGGCAACGAATGGGTGGAGTGATAAAAGTTTTATAGAATTACTTGAACTGTTAGTAGAGATGCTTTTGAAAGGTAATACATTACTGAAGCATAGTTATAAGGCGAAAAAGGTTTTGTGTCCGATGGGTATGGAGTATAAGAAAATGCATGCCTTCCCTAATGATTTCATTTTATATAGAAATGAGTTTGAAGGATTACATGAATGCCCTGTATGTCAAGTTTCACGTTATAAACTTAAGGATGGTGATTCTAGTTGCAATGAAATCACAAAGCGACCTCCAGCAAAGTGTTGTGGCATCTTCCAATAATTCCAAGGTTCAAATGATTGTTTTGTAATAAAGATGAAGCAAAGAACCTTAGATGGCATGCAGTTGAAAAAGGAATTGATGGAAAACTTCGTTATCCAAATTTTTGAAATGAGCCAAGAAACCTAAGGCTTGGACTTGTAATAGATGGAACGAATCCGTATGGTAATTTAAGTAGTAAGCATAGTTCATGGTCTGTTCTTTTGACAATTTACAACTTTTCTTCGGAGTTGTGCATGAAATATAAATACATGATGTTGTCTATGATGATTTTAGGTCCACAATAGCCTGGAAATGATATAGACGTTTATCTTACTCCCTTGATTGAATAGTTGCAAAATCTATGGGAAGAAGATGTAGATATGTTTGATGGGTATGGTAATGAAAATTTCAAGATGTGAGCAATGCTTTTTTGCACTATTAATGACTTTCCAGCATATGGAAATTTATGCAGATATAGTGTTAAGGGGCACAAAGCATGTCCTATATGTGAAGAAGGCACAAGTTACCATTAATTGCATCACGGAAGGAAGACATTTTATCTTGGTCATTGGAAATTTCTCGGGACTAATCACCCTTATCGTAGATTAAGGAAAGCTTTTAATGGGTTGCCAGAAAATGGGGTTGCTCCAAAATCCTTAAATGGACAAGAAGTTTGTGACTGGGTTAAAAATATCAACACTGTTTTATAAAAGACTCAAAAAAAGGTGCCGAGACAAGGATATGGAAGAAAAGATCAATATTTTTTGATCTTCCATACTGGTGCAATCTTGATGTTAGACATTGTATTGATGTGATGCATGTGGTAAAAAAAGTGTGTGATAGCGTCATTGGAACACTCCTCAATATATAGGGAAAGACTAATCTCGACTGGAGTTGGTTCAGATGGGTATACGACATTAGTTAGCGCCAAGTCTGTAGGGAAGCAGACATATTTACCCCCAACATGTCATACATTGTAAAAAAAATAAAAAATAAATTTGTGTGAGTGCCTACATGGGGTTAAAGTGCCACAAGGTTATTCTTAAAATTTCAAAAGACTTGTCTCCATGAAAGATGTAAAGTTAGTTGGGTTAAAGTCTCATGATTGTCATATGTTGATGCAGCAGCTACTTCCAGTGGTTATTCGTGACATATTTCCTAAAAAATTTTGACACACCATAAGTAGGTTGTGCTTCTTCTTCAATACAATATGTAGCAAAGCCATTGACCCTATGAAATTGTATGAGTTAGAAAATGAAGCTTTTACTTATTATGCCAATTGGAGATGTATTTTCCTCCATCATTTTTTGACATTATGGTTCACTTGGTTGTTCATATAGTGAAGGAGATCACATTATATGGTCCAGTTTATCTAAGGTGGATGTATCCAATTGAATGATATATGAAAATATTAAAAGGGTATATGAAGAATCCACACCGTCCTGAGACATCTATGATTGAAAGATACATTGCAGAAGAGGCAATTGAGTTTTGTACAGAGTATTTCTCAAAGGTGGAACCCATAGGACTTCCTAGGTCTCATCATGAGGGAAGACATGGAGGTAAAGGTACACGAGGAATAATGAAAAGCATGGGTTATGCGGAAGTCCTTCAAGCACATTTGTATATTTTGAATAATATCGATGAGGTTTAACATTACTTATCTACTCACAATACCATTATATGGGAAAAGAATGTTTGAATGAATGAGAAATGGTTGTTGAATAATCATAATAACACGTTCCTAAATTGGTTTGATGAAACAATTAAGAAGGATGATGGTGCCTTTGATACATTGAAGTGGCTAGGAAATGACCCAAACTTTGATGTCATATATTGGAGTGGATACGATATCAATCATTTTTCATTTTACACAAAGTCTCAGAATGATAAAAGTACCATGAAAAATAGTGGGGTTATGGTAGTAGTAGAGTTAATTCATTTTTCAAGTTCCAAAGATAAAAATCCCATCAAGGCTTCTATATCTTACTTTGGAGTGATTGAAGAGATTTGGGAGATTGATTACACCAAATTTAGAGTGCCTGTTTCCATATGCAAGAGGGTTGATAGTAACAGTGGAGTACAAGTTGATGAATTGGGATTTACATTGGTTGACCTTCATAAAGTAGCTTATAGGGATGACCCTTTTATCATGGCCCACCAAGCAAAACAAGTGTTTTATGTTGAAGATCCTTCTAACAAAAGGTGGTCAGTCGCTCTTCAAGGAAAGACGAAAATCGCTAATGATGACACTAATGATCTGTCAAATATAGATATTTCTCAAACTCTCTTATCATCAAAGATAGCTAGTATTAATGAAGAAAATGAAATTGATATGTATATGCTATTCGAGATGATCATCATGAAGGAATATGGGAAAATGTTACTACATGATACAGGTTAGTTATTTATTTGATTATATCATCATTCTATGTTTATTGTTTACTTATTTTAAAATGTTTATTACTTCTTTCATATTCAATACAATGTTTAACATATATTTTTTTCTTTGCTTTCAACAGGTACATGGCTAACCTATTAGAGAACCCTCCTTCCCAAAGTGGGTCCTTTGGGCAGAAGAATGGAAGACGAGTCACACGGGTAAGGGAGTTAACCCTTAGCCAGAGTGGTGAACAGAGGATTCCTATAGAGTTTGATCAGGCCACTGGGAATCCTTTAGGGCTAAACAAGACAAAGTTTAAGAGTTATGTGGCCCTACTTGGATGAAGCAAAGCTAGTATTTTGAAGAAGGATTGGGATGATGTAGAGATGCGAGTGAAGGATCAAATTTAGGAGACTATTATGGTATTTAACTTTAAAGCTTTAAGTTTCTCCATATATTTATGATTTTCACTAACTAATTACATCTTGTTTTATGTAGCTTACATATGATGTGCGAAACACTAGCTTCCTAAAGAGGAAGTGACTTTATTTTGCTAGTGAGCACTGGAGGGGCTTCAAGACACATCTCACTAAGAAATATATATATGGATCACTCAAAGATGTGTCTCCTTGTGAGGAGTACTAGTTCCTTGATGATGACACTTGGCAGAGATTTATTGAGAGCCGAATGGATCCTGCATTCGTTGTATGTATCAAAGCTAACTTTATGTTTTTTTAATTGACTAATATAAGGTGTATTATGTGTTCTCCATTTGATTTCTTATAACATGAGAAAAGAAAGAAGACTCAATAAATTTCTGCCAAGAACTATTACCCCCACAAATTATCTCGTGGGGGGTTTTGAGTTGCTTTAGGAAAGGCTAGTGGAGTAGAAGTTGAAAGAACATTAGCAATCATTTGAATCAAATCCATCTACACTTATCTCCACCATCTCCATCCTCACGCCATGAGAAATGGAAGAGAGCATGCTAAAAGGCGTTTGGAGAGTATACATCATAGCCTTTTCGCATTTTTACTGAGAAGATTGTAAGTAATTACAAAATTTAACATTGTTTTATTTAACTTATAACATGATATTACTGATAACAACCATTTTTTATTTTGTAGGATTCTTTGGTTGCACAAGGTTCACAGGGAGTCTTGGTTCCACCTGAGTACTGCTATTGGCCAACTAGAGCATCCAGGTCGTGTTCGTGCTGCTGGACGAGGTGTTGGCATTAGATAGTACTTCGAACTATCTTCCACCCATGCCTCCAAAGAAGGATTGGTGTCCAGAGATGAGTTGGAGGCCATGAGAGAAGACATGAGGCAGGCACTGTGACAAGAACTTCGAGAAGAGCTCAAACAAGAACTCAAATAGAAGTTTAGATAGGAGCTTAGGCAAGAGCTTGCATCTTTAGGACTTTACCATATTCAGACAGAGGGTCACTATCCATCACCTTCTCCTAGGTGCATGAGCACAAAGGGAAGTTTTATTGCGATGGAGGAGCAAGTACCGAGAGAAGAAGATGTGGTTGATGCTGTAGACGATTATGAGTTGTATGTTGATTATCCATATCGTTTGGTAGCCATTGGGAAACTCTACACCTTGGATTCAACCATCCATCACCAACAAATTGATGATGATCATGCCAGAGTGGTGGTTGAACGGGTTCAAGATGCAAATGCTCCTGTTCCTATGCCTATTGACGAGGTTCATGTTTTGGGGTAAGCCCCCCATCATTTTATTCTATGGCCAAGGAGACTTATGTAGCGAGCTCAACCTAAGGTATTAAATAATTTTATTCTATATTACTAATTTATATATATATATATATATATATATATCTATATTTCTTACTATTATCTTAATTTAATTTAGGTTCATAGGGAAGATCTTGGCAAGGATATTGATTTCAGTGTTAAAGAAGATCTTCCTAGGCCTACTCAAAAGAAACCTGAGGTTGAGTTGCTCACACATCTGTTTGGTATTGCCGTAAACATGGACAACCAAACTTTTCAAATAACTATGGAACCAGATATCATAGGGAAGCCCACTGCTATCCCTTTCTATATTACTAAGAAGGATATCTTGGAGTTGGTTGTGGGTAACGATTTCCTATGTGTATCAGTTCTATAATAATGGTTGATGTAAGTAAATTTCTAGACCTTAGGTACCTGTATCATATCTATATGCAAAGAGGAAACTTACACCTCTATGGATTCGTGGACCCGGTTCATATGCAGAAAATCAGGAACAAGGCAGCTGAGATATAGGGATACCTTTAGAGTAGACTGGAGGCTGATAAAGACTATTACTAAGTACCTTATTTTCAATCATAAGTCAATACTTAAAAGTTTTTTTTAACAAATTCATTGAAATTTCTAATTTTGGTTCATTTTCATCCATATTTTGTAAGGATTATTGGCAGTTAATCATTATTTGTCCAAATCAGAATATATTTGTATTTCTATGCTTTACTCGGAAAAAACCAAAGAAAGATATAAAGGACATTATAGATGTGTAAGTTTTTAGGATTTTGGTATTTATATACATATAATTTTTATTTTCACAGGTATTCATTTACTTATTATTTTATTATAGAGTAAGGAATGCTTAACTTCGGTTAAAAGGGGGAATTCATTAAATATTAAAAAGCCTTCATGGATAGTTCCATGTTTAAGTACTTTATTCAAAATTATTCAATTATTTTATATTCTTTTATCAATATATCATCATCTCTAATTATATTTGATACTCTTTCTATTTTTTTGAAGTGTCCAAGACAACTTGGAGGAACCGAGTGTGGATATTATGTGATGAGACATATGTTTTAGATTGTCTCAGCTTCTATTGTTGATTCTTGGAATGAGGTAATTACACTTGTCATAATTTAATAATTTCATTTTAATTCATAACATGCTATTTTCTCTAATTTCATTAAAAAATATTTGGTAGATATTTCAAAATCTTCACCCTCTATTGGAAGAAGAAATTGATGTCAGAAGACGTTGGGGAAAATTTATCATAGAGGTGGCCAATTTGGGTTGATTTGATGTAATTTTAAGTCATTTCATTAGTAAATTTAGATTTGATAATGAATAATGATGTGTTTAATTTAAATATATAGATTGTGTGATTTTTGTATTGTCTTCCTGTTCATTCTGTTTGTATATGAAGGTATTGTGAATAAATAATATGGTAGTATTCCTAAACGAAATGAACATTTAAAAAAATTGGACTTTCTACATCGGTTATGAAATCGATATAGAAAGTCCTATTTTCTATATTGCCCGCTTCTATACCGCTCAAATAACCGATATACAAAGTCCAGAACAACCGATGTAAAAAGCTCATTTTCCACTAATGAATTATTTTCAATATCAGCGTGATGTAAATCTTCTTCCAAAGAGAGTGCCTCACATTCGCTTCAAGTACGTGAACTGTTACCATCACGAAAAGTTTTTGGGAAGAAAGTGAAAGAAGTAGGGATGAGAAAGTAAGTTTCTCAGTAGACTTGCTACGTTATTTCATGTCATCACTTTTATCCTAATCACTTCAATTTATTTTCAAAATCATTTCATGCATACAAAATTAATTTTAAATTCTTTGAAAACATTTTACTAAAGTGGGTTAATTTTATTCAGAAACTTACATCTCATTATTTAAACATACATTCCTCTTACGATTCATAAGCTTTGGAATCACAAATAAGATATCATTTGACATACATATTATTCTATGTCTTAAACTTTATTCTCTGTCATTTCTTTTTGTCTTTATCATTTCTTTATCCCACTCTTTAGATAAATTATGGATCTAGTCCCACAACTTTAGGGAAAATATTTTGGCACACATATGCATTAAAATTTGTTAAACAATATCTTCTAACTGGCTCAACTCCCACCTCCTACTAAATCAAGGATATGAGCTCATTCTAGGGTGATCGTCACCACCTTATAAGGTTGTGAATACTCAATGTCTTCACAGTAGAAGGATTTTGGAGAAACCTGACGTCTCCTAGGAGAACCCTTTTGCCTCCTCTTCAGTAGAGCTCTAAGAGCCCTATGGAATTAGTGTACAGAAAATACATGAGAGTAGACTTACATTTTCACATAATGTTTGCTTTAATGATCCCTTAATCTTTTTAAGTTCATTTTAATGGCTTGCAAATAATTATGCATGCTCAAACAAATTTACAGTCAATATGGAATGCATATATAGATCTCGGATTTGATCTCATCATCAAAGATAAACAATAATCATAGATAACATAATCCTTTTCTTTCTTACGAGCATTCATCATTCAATCTTACGTAAATAGCATGTATTCACAATTGGTGATACAAGTTGGCTAGTAAATTACATAGCATTTTTACATGTCACAAACACATATCCAACCTAAATTTTCAATTCAATTTTTGATGTTGAATCACTCAAGGGACTTAATTCTCTCAATATTCTAAGTTTCTCCTGATCCTTTCCTTTTCTCAAATTCACATTAGTTTTAAGGGATTTTACATATTATAATTTTACTTGAGGTGGCTGAATGACACCTTTTAAGTTTATATTCTTTGTGCTTTTCATTTGTTCAAGTGTTATGCAAGTCCTACTTATGCTAAGTTCAAATGTTAAATGTTTACAAATTTTTAACCTGTTTAGGACATTTTACTTGAACATGGTCGAATAGTGGTTTATATCTTTGTCTAACTTCTTTTGAACTTTTAATTTTTCCTTTAACATTATAAGGATTCTTAAGTTACCTAAACTAAGATTTTAAATTCTTTTATTCTTAATTAACTTAGAGCAGCCAAATGTGAACTCTAGGTTCCTAAGACCTTCTAATTCATTTTTTCTTGTCTTATGAGTTGATTTATGTCACTTAGAGACTAACTCATTAATTTCTATCTAACTTAGAAACTTTTAGAACTTCCTTATTATTTTGGTATATCATGGCCAAATGACTCAACTACCTTCTAATTTCATATTTTAAGTTCTAATCACTTTCTTAAACATACTTAGATTTAGTCTTGAAGTAAGTTAACTTTTGACTTTCTTTTACTACCTTAAGCGAATAGGTCTAAATAACTATTTTAACCTTTGCAATTCTTTTTAGTTTTAACCCAAAGAATGTCTAGTTAAAGTAATTAAGAATTAATTCTCCTCCTAGGTCTATTTACTCCAAAGTGGTTGAATGACCCATTTTCTTAAGTTCTGTCTTCCTTATACTTTTAACACATTATACTTACATGTCTAGGATGATTAATTAGACCTAGTTAAGAATTAAATATTTTATTTAGTTAATTAAACTCATAGTGGCCGAATGCTACTCCTTGGACTTAGGGTTCCATAATTTCCTTCTTAACCCTAGATTCATTTACCTATAGTGATCGAATGGTCCCTTTATCGATTTTAAGACTTTCTCACACTTTTAACCCATTATGTTTGCATGTGAAGGGTCTTTAATTAAACCTAGTTAGGAATTAAAATCTCTCCTAAGTTATTTAACCACAAAGTGGCCGAATGCTACCTTTTTAAGTTTAAGGTTTCCATTCCTTAACCCTGGTTGACTTAGGTTGACCTTTACTTGGGGATGATGTTTAGACTTTAGATTTGACTTAGTCTAAAGGGTTTTTAGGTCTTTTTACCTAGACTAAGTGAAATGGTCGAAAATCAATTTTAGTTTTACCTAGGCCATGGTTAATTTTTAGTTACCCATTTTATGCTTCTTTAAGATTTTTACCAAATACTAGTTATGAACTTTACCTTAATTTAACTATTTGAATATTAGGGTTCAGTCACTTTTAAATGTTAATTAAGCCTCCAATTATCTCTTTACTTGCTAAAATTGTTAATTTACCCTTAATCAATTTTAAACCATTTTTACTAAAATCACTCTAGGGTAGCCGAATGCACACCTAGGGGTTTTTAAAACCATTTTTGCTCTAATTAACTTTATTTAAAAGTTGATTTAGTCCATTTAAAATCTAGTTACAAAGTTCACTTAGAGAAATTTTAGCCAATTTAATCTTTGATTATGGTGTGGTGGCTGAAAGCCTCCCTTGGCTTGCCAAGGTCATTTCTTCCAAACTTTCACCTCACACAACCTTGGTTATTTGGTGTTGTGCACTTGCAGCACCTCATGCCCTTGGCCAATGCCTATTTTGTCCAAAGTATAGAGCTTAGGTTTTGACCAACATGAATCTTAAGTGCCATACAAAGCCTTTGCCATTTTTATGTTCAAAAATTCAAATTTTAATTAGTAGTTTCTTAGTCTTTGCCCAAAGTGAGCCTTTGGAACTTATTACATAAATTTATTTCACTTTTAAGATTTACGATCAGAGGTTAAGATTTGATCCAAAGATCACACAAGATCACCACAAGCAACAAAATCACAACTTTAAAACTTAAGCACAAAAGCAACATAACACTTTTTCCATACACCAAAGTGTAGATTCTCATTATCTACTCCAAGATCCACTTATCTCCTACCAAGAAGGATTCAAAAATTTTTCTCATGAGTACTCAAAACCAATCAAGGTTTAAAAAATGATTTTGAAACAAATTCCACCAAATAAATTTCTTGTAAGTGCCTTGGAATCACTTTAAACCAACCGAACTTTGTTTTTCTTTTCAAAATTAACTAAAAATTGGTGGGGCTGATTTTGAATGGTTAAAATACAGTTTTGAGCCCTTATAAGTGAAAAAAAAAAGAGATGTTCCAATTTTGGAGAAACGATCCATAAAAGAAATAAAACAAACCATAAAAAGACAAGTAGAAAGGTCTTACATGATGGAGACTTTAGTAAGTGGTAGTTTGGCAGTGATGGCTGCCTTGGTCCCCTCTTTGGTTGGTCCACATGGTTGATAAGTGAAGATGGTGGGGCTTCATGTTTATGGCCTTGATTTGGCTTAAGACTCAAAGTTGGAGCTTAGGCTTAAAGTGTGGGATTAGGGTGATTTTGGTTAAGATGAACTTAAAGAGAATTGAAAGAGTTTGGCTAATTGTTTTCTTTGTAAAAATTAAAGCAAATAGGATCCCAAAGGTACTTAGTGGGTTTGGCCACTTAAGGATAAGTTTGGAATATTTTTACACTTAGGAATATTTTGGTAATTTTCCATGAATTTTCTTATTTTCCAAAATAATTCAAAATTCAAGGAATTATCTCTTTAGGTTTGTATTAATGTTAATTAGGCTGATTTGACCTATAATTGTGTTTACCTTAGCCTAAGCATGATTTACTTTTAATTAACCAAGGTTAATTAGTCTTAACCATGGTTAAAAGAATCTTTTTACTATTCATCTTTTGTCTTTTGTGTAAGACTTGATTGACTTGGAATCGTTGACTTACCACCAGGTTTTCCAAATGTTTATTTTCGTGCAAGTAAGTGTGGGGCCCACTCTTGGCTTGCTTATCACACTTTCTTGCCCTCTTGGCCTTTTAGGGGCATTTTCATAATTTTTCTCCACATTGTCGAAAGATTTTCCAAATTATTTATTTGAAATTTATAAAACTTTTTAGTTTGTTCCCATGTTAATCTTAGGTCATTTACTATTTTTCTGGGAACTGACTAGCTTTTTACAAAAAGCAGAGCTCTTAGGGGCATTTTGGTCATTTTTAGGGTTTTTGGGCATTTTCGTCCCTTCTTGGTTTTCTAAGTTTTTCTTTCTACTTTTGATCATCCATGATGTTTTATAATCCTTTTAGGATGTCTTTTACTTATGTTTATATATCTCTGGGTTCATTTTTTAAGTTGCACGGTTCAAGGGCATTTTTATCATTTGTACCAAACTTTCTAATTCCTCTGTTTTTGATTCCTAATCTTACCTTGTTTCACTCTAGGAATTATTTGTAGTTTCAGACATTCATCATATAAAAATTGAGATGTGATATGAATGAAGTTATTGATGTTGATGTATGTCTAGAAGAGGATGTAATTAGAGGTTTTGATATGGTTATGTGGGATCAATCTTTCCCTAGTGATCCAATGGATCTTTCTATGTTTAGGTATCCTTACTACATTGCTAGTTATTATAGGTTGGAGAGGTAGTAATTATTGCTTTGTTAGTGTTTTAATCATTGTTAAAAATTATGGAATTAATAACTAAAAATATGTTATAGCAGGATCATGATGCCTATAAGGTAGTCATGCATGGACAAAAAAATTTGAAAGATTCTCAAGAGGTTTACATTTGTGAATAGTTTGAGATTTTGAGTTTAGATCCATTGTTCCATATAGTGACTTGTTTACAGATAGGAGGATGTCTACATTTGTTAAGAGATGGTATAAGAATACATGCATATTTCATTTGATAGTAGAAGAGATGACCATCATAGTGGATGTGTTAGGTAGTGTAATGTACCCACCAAAGACATAAAAGATCCTTTACATTCTTTATTCCTAGAAGCACCCATAAGAAAGAGAAAAAGAAAAAGAAAGAAATACAAATTTAATGTGGTTTGACACAATTTTCTCACATCAACACAATACCTTAAAAGTAATTTTATTATCACTTGCAAATTTTGCATGAAAAAATTATAAGTCCTCTTACAATTTTTGAGCAGGAAAAATTGCAAACCCTTTCATTAAGAAAATTATCCAAGTCTCAGGTACAATTAAAGTAATAAATTGTTGTAGTGGTAAAATTATAAAACTTTTTCTTTATCAAATATATGTAACCATATATTGAAAAATCATCTATGAAAGGTTATAAAATATTTATTTCCATATATGGTAATTGGATAAGGACCACTAATGTTCGTATAATGTTTTCTAAAATGATTTTACTTCACGTATATCCATTTTTCCTATTTTTGGTTAATTTACCCCTTATGAAATCAATACATGTATCCTTATTATCATTTTCTAAGGGTAGAAGTATTTTGGAAGTAATTAATATATCAATTCTTTCTTTAAATGTATGACCTAACCATTTTTTTTCATAATAGTCTTGACTTTTCCTTAGTTAAGGGTCTCTTACCCAACTTTATTTTAACATTTAAGGATATATCATGTTTATCAGTAATTAATGATAATCTATAAAGCCCTTCAATTAGATTGCATGTGTGGAAAACTTTTTAATTATACATTATATTTTCTTTCTTACATCCAATACTGATATAATATTAAATTTTATCTAATAATTGAACAGAAACTAAATTTGTATCAAAACTAGGAATGTAAAATACATTTTTAAAAGTAATTTAAGTTTAGTTTATAATACTAGTTCTACAAATCCTATATTTTCTACTTTAATCTCTATATCACTTTCAACTTTAATCCTTGATTCCTTTCGACTTGGTTTCCTCAAATGTTTTAGGCCCTATAAGGATAGATACAATATGAATAGTAGCACTACTATCTAACCATCAATAATCTATTGAAGCATCAACTAAATTAGATTATAAGAAAACATAAGCAAAGGAGATACTTTGTTCATTAATAATTTCTGGTAGACCCCTGAGTAAATGTTTACCAATTAATATCTTCATTGAAATCAAACTAAGAATATTTTCTTTTCCCATTTAGCACAATGGTTCCTAATTTTGGAATGAGTATTTTCATTACTTTATGTTGGTTCCTCTTTTCTAAGTGCTATATCTAAGTCCACAAAAGCAAGCTTTATATCATACTTCTACTTATTATAATTAGAGCTGTTTAAAATGTTTATCACGATATTGTTGTTGTTGTTTAATGATAAAAAAATTATTTTACAAATTCCATATGTTTAAAGACTAATTCAAAGGCAATTATAATATTTAGGAAAATTTACCATCTATGGATAAATAAACTTTTCTAATTCAAATTTTTACCATCTTTGGGTGAATAAAAATTCTTTAAACTTATTTTCATAAATTCCATAATATACCAAATTAATTTACATAATAAATACCTTTGAGTATGGGATCATGTAAAATAGTTCTATATTAATTTAGTATAAATTCATACTTTTTGAATTTTAAAGAAAACTTTGATTATTATTAAAATTCTAGAATTTCTCTACATAGGAATTTTAATTGCATTTCTAAAACAATTTTCATAATGAAAAATTTATGATCTAAACTGTATGAAATATAAAACAAATTATATATTCAAAACATAAATTCATAATTTAAAAATAGTTTAATTTTTGTAAAAAGATACTTATGTATTTATCTAGGGAGAGTAAACCTTATAGATTTACTTTATACATGCCAAAATATTCCTCTATAATTTTCATTTTGATAAAAATATCTTAATTTTATTTTTAATTAATATATTAAGTCAGATAACAATCCTAAAAAATCATAAAAATAGAGATTGTAATGGTGGTATAATTTCAAGGAGAAAGAAGTAGTTGTGATGCTGCATGCACTCACTACTCTAGGTGAGGGTTAATTCCTACTCTTGACATCTTCTCTGTAACATGCAAAAATTCTTACAATAAACTCTTTAGGCCACAAATAACCTTGAGTGAGAAACAAAGTAGGAATAAAAGAAAAAGGTAGAGAAATTAGAAAGTTTGGTGCAAATGAGAAAAACACCCCTAAACTTTGGCAACCCAAATAATGTGCAGGAAAAGTATAGAAAAAGAGTTAAAAGATATCTTATGAGATTATATAACATTAGGAATGATTAAAATTTATGATATAATAATAGTAACAAAGAAGAGACGAAAAAGCCCTTAAAAAACTTTGAAAACACCCCTAGAAAGCTTTGCGTTCTGCCTAGGGCTAAACTGTTCCCAGAAAAATATCAAATGATATTAGATTGAATTGGGAATGAACCAATAAGTGTTAGAAAATTTGGAGGAACAATTTGAGAACTTCCTGGGTAATGCTGAAAAAAATTATGAAAATGCCCTTGAAAGACCAAAATGACAAGAAAGTGTGAAGAAGATGCCAAAAGTGAGCCCCACATGGTGTGCATGAAATTTTCATCTTCAAAATGTGATGGTGACTCACCATATGAGTCATCACCATATTTATGGCATAGAGGAAATAAATCATAAATGAAAAGATTCACCAAGGGCCATGGGGAATCTCATTTGGTTAATTTTTCACCTCCTAAACATTTAGAAAATTTTGCCAAACTCTCTCAAGGTTAAACCTAATCCAAAAACCCTAACCTTCCACCTTAGACTTAAGTTTCCATCTTTGAAATTTCATCTAAAATCAATCTCTAAACACCAAGCCCCATCACCATCACCAAGAGCTCTTTGTGGACCACCAAGGGGGGACCAAGTTTAGCCATCAAAGTCCCACACAAAGTCTCCATCAAGTAGGATTTTCTACTTTGTCTTTTAAGCTTTAAATCTTAAGTTTTATGGTTGGTTTTCTTCTTTTTGTGGATCCTTTCTCTAAGATCCATTGATCTCATTTTGTAAAAACTCATGACAGCTCAAGGCTTCCTTTTAACAGTTGAAAATGAGCATCAACCATTTTTAGTAATTTATGAAAGTAAAAGTGAAGTTTGGATGGATTAAAGTGCTTCTAGCCACCTTAGAAGCAATTAATCAGTTAAAATTATTTAAAAATTTATTTTGATGCTTTGGGAAGTTTTGAGAGGTAATGAGGAAAATTTTTGAAGTGTTCATAGTATGAGATGGATGGATCTTGGAGTAGATTTAGTGGATCTACACTTATTTGTCTTGAAAAATGCCATCTTGAAAATTTTTATGCTTAAAGCTTGAAAGTTGTTGATTTTCTTACTATTGTTGGCTTGCGTGATAAAATATCCAGATATGAACCCATAGACTAAAATAAAAAGTATAATAAAAACTAAATCATAAGTCCCATAAGCTTGCTTTTAGGCATAGATCTCAAATCTACTAAGAGAAAGATGAAATTTTGAGACCAAGAATGGAACAAGTTTCATAAGACATCTATGACACATTTTGACCATGACCCAAGATAAGGAGTATGGACAAGCCTTATATGGATCAAGTGCTTAAGGTGCTACAAGTGCACAAAATCATGGAACCAAGGTTTTATGAGAAGAAATTTTGAGAAGGTGACTTTGGAAGCTCAAGGTGAGCATTCAGCCATATGAGCCAAGTAAAGGATAAAATTTCTAAGAATTTCCAAAGATGGTACAAACTATATGATTAAGTCCTAAATGGTGTGAAATCACTCTTAAGGGAAGAAAAATTAAACTAAAATGTCCTATAATCCCTAGGTGTGCATTCGACTATCTTTGGTTAATTAAAGGGAAATAAGTTTAAAGTTTTATTAAGGATGCACTAAGAACCATCATTCGGAAAATAGAAAATATTTAAATGTTTAAGAAATATTTAGAAGTGGCCAGGTTCATAGTAGTCAAAATTGATAAAATCAAGTGAAATCCATAATTAATACTTAAGCTAGACTCAAGGATGCAAAGTTGGTAATTAAAAACGAACCATGAAGTTGTGATGAGAAAATTTGAGATTTAGCCATGACCTTTAGGAGTAGAAGAGAAGCCTTATAATTAACTAAACTTGGTAAAAAATTATAGCCTAAACTCTAACTAGGTGGACTACCAATTTAAGTCAAATAAAGAGGAAATTGGATGCGTTAAACTGTAGAAGTCGACTTTGGCCACCTTAGGGTTAATTAGACAAGAAGGAGTTTAAATTCTTGAATAGGGTTAATTACGCATCCATGGCATATAAGTATAAAGGATTAAATATGTAAGGAAGTTTTAGAAAGGGTAGGAAGTCCATTCGGCCATGATAGCTAAGTTAGTCAAAGGAAGTTAAAATTTTCACTATGGCTTAAGTCTAAACATAGGCATGCATAAATTGATTAATTAGGAAGGGACCATGAGGTTGAAAAGTGATATAGGCCATTCATCCATGCCCTCTAAGTGTGAGGAAGAAGTCTTAAAAATTTCCTAAGTTAGTAGTGATTAATGACCTAAACTTCAATTAGTAGAAATCATCTTCTAAGATTAAGAAAAGAGAACTAGAAGGCCTTAGAAACCTCGTTCATGCATTCAACCACCTTGAATAAAATTAAATGGAGATTAGTTTAAAACATTGATCAAGGTGTAAGAAGGATACTCACTATGTAAAATAAATGAAATAAAGTTTAAAAGATACTTAGCAAATGTTATGAGCACCATTCGACCATGGTTGAGAAAATTGTTATAAGTGAGTTAAAATTTTTCTAACACATAAACTTTAAACATAGTTTGATTAGGTTATGTATAAGACATGTAAATTGAAGTGCACAAAGAATAAAAAACTTAAGAGATGCCATTCGGCCACCTAAAGAAAAACTTATATGTTTTATAAAAACATATGAAATAGATTGATTGACCTTTGAGAAAAGGAAAGACTAACGGATAACTTAGAAAGTTGAGTGGAATAAGCTCCCATAAATGATTCATCATAAAATATTGTGAATTAAACAAGTTGGACATATATGGGTGTATGTGATTATGTTACCCAAGATTAAATAATAAGCCAACTTATGTTTCTTTATGAATGCATAAAGTCTAATGTGAGTTGAAAGATGAATGCTTATGAATGTTTAAAGAATAATGCTATGTATGATGATTATGTATTGATGATGATGTGACAGAAATTGAGACCTAAATATGCATGACATATTGGTTGGATATTGATTGAGCATGCATGATTATCTGAAAGCCTTTAAAATGGACTTAAATGGCTTAAAGGATCACTAAAGAAAAGATTTATGTGAAAATTTAATATACTCTTATGTGCCTTATGCACATTCAGAGGACAATAGAGTCCTACTAAAGCGGAGACAAAAGGGTTCTCCATAAATCCTTCTACTATGAAGACAAAAAGGTTCTTCACCTATTATGTGATGGTGATGACCATTTGAAAATGAGCTCATATCCTTAAGAATAGAAAATAGAGTAGCAGAGCTAGTGAAAATATATTGTTTAACTATTTATAATGGGTGTCTATATCTTAAAAATTCCCCAAAGGTGTGGAATAGAAAATAAAATTCCCTGAAGGTGTGGAATAAAAAATAAATGAGACATTATGTAAGACATAGAGAAAATGCTAGTCAAATACTATCTGAAATGTGGTCCCAAAGATTTACGATTTTTAAGGAAGTTACATATTTATGTAATAATGGTTAGTTTTTTTTGCATAAAAGTAACCAACTTCAATAAGATTTTTTGAAAGATTAAACATAAATATGGTATGCAAGAAATAATTTTTTAATAAACTAAAGTGGCCGAGATGAAAGTGTGGCACTAGGAATAAAGTACAATCCTACTGAGAAACTTAGTTTCTCATTCCTTCTTTCCCCAGTTTCTTCCCAGACGAACAACATGTCCTTCACAACAGTGGTAGTTTACATGAACATCAGTAATGTAGATTGGACGGCAAATCCCCAAGGACTGTTGATTATAGCCCATGCTAGTGTAAGGATTTACTTTTCTTTGGGACACCTCTTTGTTTTTGAAGTCATAAGTCCAAACTCCACATCAATGGTTTTCGTAATCCCATTGGAGGCTTTCCATCTAAATTTGGTTTTCCTACCTCCTTTTAGCTATTGAAGCAAAGGAATGCAACAACTGAAGATTCCTCTTCCTTAGATGGGGAAACAAACCCATAAACTCCACCCCATTACCACAGTTCTTCACATGTTTGGTCATCACATGGAAGCTCCCTATACCCTATGCCTTATCCTTTTCAAGCTTATCAGGAGATGCCCGATGGAACTTTTATGTCTTTGGATTAGAGTGTGGCTGGAGCATTTCCATTATTAGACTTGGGTAGTTTTGTTGGTCCTTTTTCCATTTTCAGAAGAAGAAGAAGAATAATAAGAAGATGAAGTTATACCCATAATGTATATTTTGTAAATAGTTGGATGTAAGGCATCCTAGTTAGTAATATGTAGTGCTTCAGTAATGAATATATAAGAATTATGTATGTAACCATGGCATGTACATTATGATGTGTAATTGAGTAGGAGTGAAGGCCTTGGAGCCTAAGACTGATTATGTGTATGTATAAGGACTATATAGTTATATGAAGTTTGTATATGTATGAGTTTGCTTGAATTTTTTGACTACTGACTAGAGACTATTAAAAAAGGAATAAATTATAACGATAATAATCTATACATGCACAAGAATGCTAAGTAATTATTTTTCGCTACAGACTCACAAGGCTCGCATTCTATATCAAAGTGTTTGTTTTAAAAAAAATTACCGTATTTTCTCTAATAAGTATTTTTCAAAAATTTAGCATCATGAGATAATAAACTAATAATGGAACCTAATGAATGACTTAAGCGTAAAATTGGTTCATTTTTAAGGTGTTATATTCTCTGGCGAGTTCTGCATTTTGAATGACTTTTGTGGAAATATTTCAACGTATTTTTAAGCATTTTTCAATAGTTTTTTTAGGAATGATATTTTTATGACTTACGTTTATTTATAGCAAGTTCAATGAATAAAAAAAATATCAAAATCTCATCCACATAAAATGCTTCTAAATCCTATTCTAATGTGATCTAAAACATATAATAAAGGTTGTGATAACAAATGTAGATTTAAATAAAATGATTAACATCAAATATTAATATTATATAGAATTAGAACAATGCAAGTCATTATATATAAGAAATGCAGAAGGAAAACATTTTGTATCATATCTCTTATGTTTTATTTTCTTTCCCTTTTGCTTAAAGTCTTCCACTCAACTTCATATAATTATAGATGGTTTTACATAGGAAAAAACATTTGAGTATTGTGTATACATTGGTATGTTTGAGTTGGGACCTATCGCTTTTATTTATAGATTTGTTGTTCCACTATCAAGAGTTACAATCCTTTTTTCTCATTTCTACACATCCACTTATCTATACTTTTCACCAGAAGATGCAACTCTTCGTAAAAAGATATAACCCTTTGTACTTAAATATACTTATCTAATGATATTACTATCCGATGATCATGAAATATAAATAAGTAGGAGAATTATAAAGAACTTAGGATTGTTAATTATGGTCAAGTAAATAACCAGTTAGAATCTTAGGATTCCAATTGATCCTTCAAAATCCATAGATCTAGTCACCTTATAGTTCCATTAATCAAGAGATGGTACAATTTTCTACCCTTAACCAACTTAGTGATCAACCAAAGTAGCAAATTTGTATTAATGGATTAAGCGTGATAAAGAAACATAATTGTATAAGAAACCATGCACTCATTCATAATGAAGGAATAAAAATCATTTATAAAAAAAAAGGGTTGAAATAGTTATATCACAAGCTTCACCAAAGCTCCATCATTTGGGGTTGTAACATATAGCAAAAGATAAACAATGAGAACAAAACATCCCAAAAAATTTCATAACCCTAATTTTAAGATAAGAAATGTAAAATCATAGTGCTAGAAAGCTAACAAAAGACTTTGTAACTTGCTCTACATAAGAATTCCATCTACCAAGATCCTAGAGGAAGATGACGAAAGAAGACATGAAATGGAGGAGTGAAGATGGAAAATGAGGGGTGAGGCCTACAACCTTGAGTAAGGTGTAGATAAGAGATGGAGAGTGGTAAAGCATTTATGAGATGTGGCTTTTCCCAAGATGTAGCCTTCCTATTTTAGTTGTGGATTTGGGCTACCTCTATTGTGAACTGCGTTAACCTAGGATGTGTCCTCAGCTATCACTACTGTTCTAGGTCACTTGCAGCATTATTTGGGGTGACGTAGATCCCTTTAGGCATCATTAGTACTGACTTGGATCACTTGTAGCACCTCCAAGGTTGGTACGATGGTGCTCAAGTCTACGCATCCCTGTTCCTTCATCCGACACGATGCTCAGGTTTAAACGATCATATAAAAAATCTTGGTCTGTTGTAAGGGTGTGCTTGGCTAGCGTGGCCATGCTAGGTTCCTTCAAGGGACATTTCTATCCTTTTTTCCTCCTTCTTCTATTTGTGCCTTTTCTGTTCTCTTTTTGGTCCAAAATCCAATTATTCTTTGATTCTTTTCATATGTGACTATTCCTGCAAAAATAAGCAAAATTAGGTGGAATTATGATAAAATAATAAATTATTACATAGTAATTAGAACTAATTTCCCTGGATAAATAAAAAAATAGTGATTTATCATAGACTCATTTTGTTACATTTTTTTCGTAATTGTTATAAATAAATATTATTTAATAAAATCAAACACTTTTATCGATGTTACATTTAATTATTACCAATTATTGTATATGTTGTGGGAAAATCCACAAATAGAAAAGAATATATATATAATAATAATAATAATAATAATAATAATAATAATAATAATAATAATAATAATAATAATAATAATAATAATAAAAATAATATATGACAACCTAAGGACAATAAAATTTAACAAACATCAAAGGCATAGATCCACGATGAGTTAGAAGCCTAAGAGAAAACAAAAATAATATTTGAACTAATGAACTAAAAATTTACTACAAACTTTGATGTTTAGTGAATACATGTGGCTAAATTTTTATAAGCTAATATAAAAAGTAAAATAAACAATTTTACAACTAAAATGGAAAAATGATTTGTGTTTATAGTTAAGATCTGGGAGGATAAGCTTATTTAATGGATGGTGAAATTTTTCAGAATTTACTTATGTGTAAGATTGGTTCTTGATGTATGGTGTTTAGATTTTTTCTTGAAGATTGAAAAGACTTATTCTTGAGTCTATGAATTTTTTACATCATAGTAAGGTTAAATACAAATGACATTGAGTTAAACTAAATGCATTCAGATCAAAGAACTTTGCTTGTAAGTGTGTTGAGGTTGGCATAAATTGATCGCACTATAAGAATATGATAAAATCAAATTAAGTTTTGTTGAACGAGGAAAGATCTAAAATATCACTTCGTGCCCCCTTTGAGCTTGAAAAAAATTAAAGTTACCGTCTTTGGTATCCCTCATATAATTGCTATGGTTTCAGGTACCCCTAAGATATAAGTAAAGTAAGGTAAATTCTTAGGAGATGAAAAAACAATCAAAAAAGGGAAAAAGAAAAGAAAAAAATAAAGAAGGAAGAAAGAGGGAAATAATCATAATGACAAAGCTTGGGAAATGTAAAAGCTAAAATTCATGAAAACTTGGTAAATAAATTCATAATTTAAGGGCTTAGAGCTATTAAAAAATAAAAACAAAAGAAACACTCATTTTGTGTTCATTTCCTTCTTATATCTAACCTAATAGCGTGAATTCCGTTAGCTGCGTTATAACCTTCATGAAGTTCTTTTGATTCTTATATGTAATTTAAATTTTTAGTGCAGATTGAGATTTATAAGAAGGCCTATGGTAGTGTACAATTATGAGTGGTAGAGCAATAATGATTTATTCCTTCAAAGTGATCTCCTTTATTTGTGAGACTTGATTTTATGAAACTAGAAGATCCTAATTGAACTATTTTTTATTTTCTATGATTTTAATTGTATTTGTTGATTGCATGTTAAAATTTGAGGTTTTTGAATTCCATTCTTACTACATTCCCATTCCTTAGATTACTGTTTGGGTATAAGAAATGTTTAAGTTAAGGATGTGATAAACTACCATTCTATTAATTTATTTATAGGAAATTAGTTATAATTATTGTGCAATAAATATTTATTTAATTATGATTCCACCTAATTTTTCTTATTCTTGTAGGAATGGTCAAGAAAGTAAAGAATTAGAAACCATGTGAATTTTGGCCCCAAAAAGAGGGGAAAATGGCATAAAAAAGTTGAGGAGTAAGCGGATAAAATTCCCTTTACGAGGAAGTTTTGTACCACTCATGTCACAGGCTAGATCCTTTCTTTATAATGAAGTAGAGAACTCGACATGATTGTGCAGACCTAAGCACAACCTTGTAGTGCCTTGGTGCTTCCAACATAGCCATGCAGACCTGAGCATAATCATGCCAACCTTGGGAGGTTCTAGGACCGATCCAAGCTAGCCCTGACAACACTGCAGGTGACCGAGAGCATCTGTGATGGCTGATGAGACAACTTAGGTCAACCCGACTTGCAACGTAGGTAGCCCTAATCCACGCTTATAAAAGAGAGGATATGCCTCGCGAGAATGACAACTCCTTACACCCCTCTAATTTCATACCCCACACCTCCTACCTACGCCTAACACAATATTGTAGCCCTTACACCTCTTTCCCCTCATTTTCCATCACCATTCCCTTATTCATATTTCTTCTTCCAATATCATCTTGTAGGATCTTAGTGGAAGGAATCCTTGTATAGTGCAAGTTATAGTCTTGTGTCAGTCTTGCTTATAACACCCTTAAATTGAATATTGTTCTTACGCTTAAGTCGTACGTTCAGTTCCATCAATAGATTGTTATATCATGATGCAGAATTTTAAGAATATAATTATTAGAGAAAGTACAATATTTTTTAAATAAATAATTTGATATAAATTGGGAGCCTCATCGATATAACGTTCATGATAGTAAAATTATTAAGTGGTCTTGCACACATATAGGTTATTACCATTAAAAATTACTTCCTTTATTTTAATTGTCTCTAGTCAACAGTAAATCAATTTAAACATAACACACACACATACATTTACAAACTTCACATAATTATGCAGTCCTTATTACATTTACATAATCAGTCTTAGGCTCTCGCATACTTAATTACATACCATGGTTACATACCTGTTTATTTCATACCCTAATACATTCACTATTCGAGAACTACATAATAATAACTAGGATGCTTGCATTAAGCTATTTAAAAAATTCACATTATGGATATGACTTCTTCTTCTTCTTCTTATTTGAGAAAAGAAAAAGGGATCGGCAAACCTCCTCAGGCCTAGTGATGAAAATGCTCCAACCATATGTTCTAATCTAGAGAAAGAAAGGTTCCATTGAACATTTCTTAATAAACTTAAGAAGGATAAGGCATAAGGTAAGGAGAACTTCCTTGTGATGACCAAATATGTGAACAACTATGATAATGAGATGGAGTCAGTGGTTTGGTTTCCCCTTCTGAGGAAGAGGAATATTTAGCTGTTGTAGTTCTTTGCCTTCTAAAGCGAGGAGGAGGAGGAAAACTCCATTTGGATGGAAAGCCTTCAATGGGATGGCAAAGCCCGTTGTTGTGAGGTTTGGAATCATGACCTCAAATAAAAAGGCATCCCAAAGATAAGTAAATCCTCACACTAGCCTAATCTATAATTAACAGCCCATGGAGGTTTATTGTCTAATCTACATTACTGATGACCACGAAAACCATTGTCATCGTGAAGGACAGTTTGTTCGTCTAGGAAGATAATAAGGAGAGGAGTGAGAAACTAAGTTTCTTAGTAGGATTCTACTATATTCCTAGTATTGTCACTTTCATCCTAGTCACCTCAGTTTATTAGGAAAACATATTATGCATGCAAGGTTAATTTTTAATCTTTAAAAACTCTTGTTGGAGTGGATTACTTTTATACAGAAAAATGTTATTAAGCAAGCATATAACTTGCTCATACATGATAATTCTTAGGGATCATATCATAGATGTTATTTGACCATCATTTATGTCTTTCATTTCTCATATGTATTCTCTATCACCCTCTCTTAGTGATAATTAAGACATAAGCATACGTTAACATTATTCAAACACTATCTTCAAACTGGCTCTCTTAAAGGCCATAAATCTTTACCAAGTTTAAATAATTTTAAGGCTTATCTTCCACTCCTAAAGGTCATGGCTGAATGGTAAATTTCTACCTTACTACTCATGGTTCATTCTTAAATTTTCAATGTTTGCATCCTTGAATCTAGCTTAAGTTTTAATTATGATTTTCACTTGATTTCATGAATTTTATATACTATGGACAAATTATCAACCTAGCCATTTCTAAATCTTCGTTATACACTTAACTCTTCTTATTTATCTAGTGATGGTCCTTAACACACTATAATAAAAAATTTAAACTCATTTTCCTTTTATTAGCCAAAGGTGGCCGAATGCACACCTTTTGATTCTAAGACATTTTAGTTCTTTTTTTTTTCTCTTAAGAGCTGTTTCATACCATTTAGGACTTAATATTATAGTTGGTACTATATTTAGGAATTTAGTTTGTACCCTTAACTTGGTATAAGTCGAATGGTCACTCTTGGTGTCTAAGGTCACCTTTTCAAAGTTTCTTCTTATATTACTTTGGTTCCATGATTTGTACACTTGTAAAACCTTAAGCACTTGAATCCATAACAAGAAAATGTAGCATCTCAGTCTTTTCAGCCACATCGTTATCAAGCTCAAAATATGACAATTATTAGGTAGTACAACCATGCGAGTTTTGGCTGTTGGGGACGTTAAAGAACCATGCTAAAGGCCATGCAAACTTCTGCTCATGGGAACTGCAAAGAGGGCTATACGACTGATTACTATGCAACCTAGAGAGTGAAATTCTTTTCCAAATATTGGGGCTGGTACTTGCTGCCAAGAGGTTAGCAGGAGAATGAATCATGGTGGGCTCGGAGAGGCTGTAAAGTAGCTACCCATGTATACGTGACATTTGAATTCGGGTGACATTTGGTAGACCCCACATCATGGTGTTGAGCCAAAAATAAGCCCAAGATAAAAGGCCAAGAACATCTCATGTTAAAGAAAAGTCACACAATGTGATATTAACCAAGTTCATGAACATTCAGTCTAAACTTGATGCTCAACTTAATGGTTGGTACATTCGTCCCCTGCACAGAGGCCATGGGTTCGAATCTTGGGTAATGTTGTTTATTTTAAAATTGGTAACTTATGATCCATGTGTGATTATAACCAATCTGAAGAATAACGATACAACCCCAAAGCTCAGTTCAAGTAGCTATTTCAGTTAGAGCCTATGCGACATTTTACATGTTGAGAATTAAAATTCTGACTTTTAGCAACTTGATCAAGGAGGCAGTGGCGGGTCCGGCCGTTTTTTATTAAAAAGAACTAACTAAATTTTCAAGTAGCGAATCCTAATTTCTTTTGAACAAAATAAATGACATCCATCAACTCTTTTTATTAATTTGGGTCAAATTTCAAGTCCAATCATCCCAAAGATCAAGCCCATCCCCTCTTCTTCTCAAATGAAATCAAGTATAAATTCATATTCATCTTATTCAAATCCCATTTATTTCTATTCCTCAAGTTTTAAACAAAATTCATCTTGCTCAAGTCCCATTTATTTCTATTCCTCAAGTTTTAAAGAAAATCCATCTTGCTCAAATCCCATTTATTTCTATTCTTCAAGTTTTAAACAAAATTCATCTTATTCAAATCCAATTTAATTCCCTTCCTCAAGTTTTAAACAAAGTTCATCTTATTCAAAACTAATTTAATTCTTCTCCTCAAGTTTTACATAAAATTCATTCTTATTCGACACCAATTTAATTCTTTTTCTTAGGTTTCAATCAAAATTCTTTTTTCAGATCCAAACTTAATTCTTTCCCTCAACTTTCAACTCAAACTAGTTCAAATTAAATCTAATTCTTTTCATTAAATTTCAAATTCAAAGTCAGTTTCGTTCAAATCAAATTTAACGCCTTCCCTCAAGTTTTAAATCTAGTCCAATTCTTTTTCCTCAAGTCAAAATCTAGTCAAATTCTTTTTCCTCAAATAAAAAATAAAGTTTAATTCCTTTTTCTTAAATTTCAAAATAAAAAATCAAGTTTAATTTCTTTCTCCAAATCAAATCAAGTTTAAGTCTTTTTCCTCAAATCAAAAATCAAGTTTAATTCTTTTCCCCAAATCAAATCAACTTTAAGTGTTTTCTTTAAATCAAATCGAGTTTAATGCTTTTCTTCAAATCAAAGTCGAGTTTAATGCTTTTCTTCATATCAAATCAAGTTTTAATGATTTCTTCAAATCAAATCGAGTTTATTTCTTTGCTTCAAAAATCCTAAATGAAGTTCAAGTTTTCTTTTCTCAAAGTCAAATAAAGTTCATTCTAAATCAAGTTCATTCCACATCAAGTTCATTTTATTTTAAATCAAGCCCCATTCTTTTCTTGTCCTTATTATTTCAATAAAAACGTCATTTTAGAATACCTAAGTCTCACGTGATGAACCCTAAGGAGGAACTGGTAGCTTTTTTTGCTGTTTGATGCTTAGGGATTCATATGGATCCCGATGTAGCCTAGTTGTCTTGGATCCTGTGCATATGTGGACTAAGGATCCTCCTTAAAATATTTTTTAAAACACTCTATTCATTTTCAAACACTCATTTTTCAAGCTTCTTTGAAGGTCAAGCCTTCAAACCAGAACTATGTAAGCCTTGAGTTTCCCATTAAAAATGAGGAGCAGGATCAAGTCTGTCGAGGCTATGTATCAATCTATTTATTTTCACTCTACCAGGGATAAAAAGTTTTCAATAAATCGCTTATCACTTGGTTTAAGGGAGTCTTAGTTCTTGAACGGGCAAGTAGGGGTACCCTAACACCTTCCCTTACTAGAATGGTAGGTCCCGAACCTAGATTCTTGCTTTCGAGTTAGGGGTTTTCAAATGTTTTTCCCTTGCACAAAATTTTTGGTGATGACTGCATTATTGCCGCAACTGTAATTCTTCCAGGACGGCTTAACTTCGCTAAAAATTTAAAAAAGAATCTATTTGAAGAGTGTGGAGCCACCAAATTTTTATTTAAGGAAAAAAGATTTGGAAAACCTAACTTGAGGATGAGATTCAAGTTCAAGAGTCGGTTACTAGTGGGAAAGGTGTTAGGCATTTAATTTACCTGCTCCCGTTCCCAAGAACAAGACTCCTTAAACTGAATGTAGTAATTTTTGAAAACTGTTTTGATCCCTTTTTAGTTAATGTGAAATAAATAGCTTGATGGAGGTTAATTTGATTGCCCCAATGATTCCCCCTGCAATGGGAAACACAAGGCTTACGTGAAGTTCGTTTAGATCATGCTTGACCTTCAAAGGTGTTTGAATTGAAAAGCCGAGTCGCGTTGTAGATCACTTTTTGAAAATATTTTAGGGTGCATTGCGCACGGGGGCATGACAACTTCGCAACAAGACCGACTTATATGAAGCTCTAAAAGCGAAATAACGACAAAAAAAAGCTACGATTCGTTTTTAGAGCTTCGTCGTGAGATTAAGTGATTGAGAAATAAAGATGAGTTCTTTATTTGTTTGAAAAGGAAATCCCAATCCAACTATTATATGCACAAAGGCCAAGACAACTCGGCCTGATTTGGATTTTGTGATCTTGATTCACCTCTAAACAACGCACAATATAAAAAGCGCATCTAAGATTTTAGAGAGCTACGTTGGATGAATTAGAACGAAAAGTAAGATGAGTTCTTTATTTGTTTGAAAAGGGAAACGCAATCCCAATCCACATATGCACAGGGCCCAAGACAACTACGGCTGCACTTGGACCCATAGGGACCTCTAAACAACGAACAACAGAAAAAATTACGGTTCATTTTAGGCCGTTGAAGTGGGAGATTAAGGAATGCAAAGTAAGATGAGTTCTTTATTTGTTTAAAAAGGGAAAGGAAATCCCAATCCACATATGCACAGGGCCCAAGACAACTACGGCTGCACTTGGACTCATGAGGACCTCTAAATAACAAACAGCAGAAAAAACTACCAGTTCGTTTTTAGGGCTCGTTGCGTGAGATTAAGGAATGAAAAGTGAGTTTTTTAGAAAGAGTTTTCTTGATTTTTAACTATTGGAGGCGCGGGGGGCTTAAGCGGACTTTTGGGAAGTTTTAGGGGTCAAATTGTAAGTATGGGAACTACAGGGGCCTAATAGTAAATATGGGAAATATTGGGGTCTAAATATAAATATTAAAAGTATAGGGGTCAAAATACAAATATTAAAAGTACAGGGGTCAGAATATAAATATTAAAATTATAAGGGTCAGAATGTAAATATTAAAAGTGTTGGGGTCAGAATATAAATATTATAAGTGCAGGGGTCAAAATACAAATATTAAAAATATAGGGATCAGAATATAAATATTAAAAGCGCAGGGGTTTAAAGGAAAATTTGTGAAGTGTAGGAACTTGATCGCAATTCTGGAAGGTGGGGGCATTAAGTAAAATTTGCTAAAAGGGTCTCTTCCCCATTGAAGCGCCCTGAGCCCCTCGTCAAGACCGCACCTCCTCGCTCTCTCTTCGCCATCACCTTCGATTCCGCAAGTTGCCTTCGTTCCATCCTTCTCACCTTTCCAGGGCGGCGCCTCGTCGGCGGCTGCTCCCTGGTGCGGATGGAATCCTCTGGGGCATCGTCGGAGTTCCCCCTCGCTTTTCGTTACCACCGACAGCGGCGGAGCGAGGATGAGCAGTTTGGCAACGAACACAAGACGCAGGGAACGAGATCGAAGTGCGAGTAGGAGAAACCATGAAACGTTCTGTAATGGATCGGAACAGGGCCTGGACGACGAGTTTCCTAAAATCGTGATCCGAGATTAGCGTCCGGATCATCCTGTTTACACACTACCTGCGTTTCTCAGCTCCTATCTAGTCTCTCATTGAAGGAGCATGGACTACCCGATTCTACCTATGTGTTTTGGCTCACTGGAGCGGTAAGTAAATCGACGAACGCAGCGCGATGATTCATTTATGGTGGTTAGGTACGGCTCTAGCAAGTGACTGAACATCGCTAAGCTACAATAAGTATAGACGAGAAAGTGAGATAAGGCCTAAGCTAACTCGCTGAACGAAGTTATCAAGTAATATTCATTCGCGAATTTCAGAACAAAGATGACAGAGACATGGAAATTTGCAGGGAAAAGATTAGGAGTATCAAGGGAGTCCAATTACTAACCTCGACGAGCTGAACTATCGAGTGCGAGCCTGGAGGTCCTAAGCGTGATGCACCTTGGCCGGATTTGTGGCTATGACCATGTCGGCAGATTGACGGCGAAATGGAGTGGCGGCGTTGGCGTATGGGAGAGCAAGCCTCAGGTAGTAGCTATCGATCACCGACAGCGAGAACAGGAGGGGATTTCAGAGAAGCTTCTTGCTACGCCGAGGATCCTTGGCTCCCTCGCATGGGTTCCTTTCCCTCCAATAACGAGAGAGGATCTCCAAAGAGAAAAAGCGGAAACTCTTCTACCTTTCCTCTCCCTTCCAAAAACCAGAAAAAAAACCCTCCCAGCATGGACCCTTGGTCCTTTTTATAGCCCCCTTTGTTTTTGTTTTCCTTTTTACTTTCCATTATTTAATCATTCTTTATATACATACTTTTTATTATTATTTATTATTCTGCCATTATTTCCTTTCCCTTTATCTTTATTACTATTTTTATATATTATTTTCTATTTTATTTTTTATTATTATCCTTTTATTTTTCTTGTTTATTTATTATTATTTTTATTTATTTTCATTTATTTTTTATTTTTTATTTATTTTATTTTATTTTGTTTTGTTTATCTTTATTTATTATATTTTTTGGCGTTATTTATTTATTTTTGCTTTTACTTTTCTGTTATTATTTGTTTATTTATTTTGTTTTTTTCGATTTTCGATTTTCTTAAATTTTATTTTCTATTCTTTTTCCAATTTTGCTGTTTTCTCTCTTCTTCTTTTTTTCATTTTTTTTCGTTTATTTCCGGTTATATACCCTTGATTTTATTATTTATCTCGTTTTCTATTTTGGCTTTTTATTTAATATTTTTTTTATTTAAGTTACTTTATTTATTTTCATCTTATTTTGGTACTTTTCTTCTGTTTGTCTGTCTTTCTGTACCTGCTTTCTATTTTTCTTGTTTGTTGAATTTAATATTCACTTATTATTTAAATTACGGTTTGTTCGCTAATTAATTTTAACAACTAGAGGCCTCAAACATAATTGGGTGTTCACACACATAATCCAATAAATTTTTTTTTTAAAATTTTAGCGAGTTCGTCGTCCAGTCGTGATTATGGTTCGACAAATGGCGACTCCACATAATCCAATAGTTCTTTTTTTTTTTTTCTCTTAAGAGGTTTTTCATACCATTTAGGACTTAATATTATAGTTGGTACCATATTTAGAAATTTTTTAGAGTTTTTACCCTTAACTTGGCATAAGTGGAATGCTCACTCTTGGTGTCTAAGGTCACCTTTTCAAAGTTTCTTCTCATATTACCTTGGTTCCATGATTTGTGCACTTGTAAAACCTTAAGCACTTGAATCCATACAAGGCTTGTCCATACTCCTTAGCTTGGGTCATGGTTAAGGAAAGTCTTAGGTTTCTTATGAAGCTTGTTCCATTTTTTATCCAAAAATCTCAACTTTCTCTTAGTAGATTTTAGATCTATACCCAAATCAAGCTCATAGGACTTATGATTTAATTTTTATTATACTTTTAAGTAATTTAGTCTATGGTTCATATCTGGACATTTTCCCACTCATCCACAATATTAAAAAATCAACAGTATTCAAGCTTTAAGCATAAAAATCTTCAAGATAGTATTTTTTCAAGATAAATAAGTGTAGATCCACTAGATTGACTCCAATATCCATCCATATCATATCATGAACACTTAAAATTTTTTTCTTATGACCTCTCAAAGCTGCCCAAAGCATCAAAGTTGAATGTTAAGAAATTTTAATTGATTAAGTTGTTTCTAAGGTGGCTAGAAGCACTTTAATCCATCCAAACATCATCTTAACTTTCAAAAATCACTAAAAAAAGGTGATGCTGGTTTTTAACTTTTCAAAGGAATCCTTTAGCTCACATTGTTGCTACCGTAATTGCAACAAGACGACAAACTCTCTAAAATTTGAAAATAGAATTTTATTGGATTATGCGGAGTTGCCACCAAATTTTTTTTAAGGGAAAAAGTTTGGAAAAACCCTAACTTGAGGATGAGATTCGATGTTCGGGAGTCGGTTACGAGTGGGGAAGGTGTTAAGCACCCGCCTTGTTCGTTCCGAAGAACGGTACCCTTAAACTGAGTGTGTGACCTTTTTTGAAAAATGTTTGATCCCTTTGAATAGAGTGAAAATAAATAGATTAAGGGAGGTTAGTCAGACAGGACTTGATCCTGCTCCTACGTATTCCCCGATGCAATGGGAAACTCAAGGCTTACATAGTTTTTGTTTGAAGGCTTGACCTTCAGAGACACTTGAAAAGGCATAGAGTATTTTGAAAATATTTTTAAGAAAATCCTTAGTCTACATATGCACAAGATCCAAGACAACTATGGCTACACTAGGACATCTCTAGTCCTAAACATCAATTACTGAGGAAAAAGTGCGGTTAGATTGCTTAGGGTTAACCGCAATAGACGCTATGGATTCCAAAATGAAGTTTTTCTTGAAATTATTTAAAAAGGATTCTTATTCCACATATGCACAGGGTCCAAGACAACTACGTTCGCACTAGGACCCATATGAATTCCAAAACATCAAACAGCAAAAAAAAAACTACCAGTTTCTACTTACGGTTCATCGCGTGAGACTTAGAATCATGAATTAAATTGGAACTTGATTTTGAATTTTAAGGAATTGAACTTAATTTGAATCCAAAGAATTGAGCTTGATTCGAATTTGAAAAGTAAGATGAAATTGATTTAAAATAAAATGAATTCGCTTTGAATTTGGAAAAAAAAGTTAAACTTTAATTTGAATGAAATACTTGATTTGAATTAAAACAAACTTGATTTAACATTTGAAGAAAAGAGATAAACTCGATCTTATTTTTGAAGAAAAGAACTAAACTTATTTTTTATTTAGAAAAAATAATTAAACTTGGTTTTACTAAAGAATTAATCGTGATCATATTTTGAAGAGAAGAATTAGCTTGATTTAAAACTTGAGAAAAAAGAACTAAACTTGATTTAAATATGAGAAAAGGAAATAATTTTGTTTTTGAAAAGAGAGGCTAACTACTAAATAAAAAGGAAGTTGGGGATTTATGTTGGTTAAATAAAATTGATCGAATTTCTTTGTAGCACAAATTGAGGAATGGCGTTGAGGATCTTGCACTCAATTTTTAGAATCCCCAATTTAGAATGATTAGGCATATTTGTAAAATTCACTAAGCTACTGAGAATCCAGGAAGTGTTTGCATGGCTTATCATTTATGTGCAGTGCTTGGTTCATGGATTAATGCATTAGAAAACTAAAATTAAATTGCAAAAGGAGTAGGAGTCCGAACAGGCACACAGTTTAAAGCAGTGTGTATAAAGTCTTAGCTCTCAGTTTTTATGATTCATACCTCCTAATTTTGTATATATGTGCATAGGATAATTTGTTTCCCTATTCAGTTATGTCTTGCTTTAGTAAATTTATATGTTCACTTTAATTCACTTTTGCATGTGCATGGGTTCATTTCAACTATGAAGTTTGTGCTTTAATCTCTCCATTTGCTGCCATGGGACCTTTACCACATCCACAAGCCTTATGAATCCGAGTGTATGACATTCTCTTCTTGGTCGAGAGCTAGGACCGTTATTGGCAACAATGCAAGAGAATTTGGCAGCCTATAGAACTTTCATAGGAACCCAAAATTCAAGTGAGCTCGTCGCTAGAAAAAGGGTAATATCTAGAGAGTGGTTAGCTGGAACTTTAAGCTGTCTGATGCAACTTTCATGACAACTAGGAGACCATTGCACATGATAAGTATTCATGATGTCGGCAATAATCGAGGAGAAACACAACTCGAATGACAAGTTCCATTCACAGTTTGCCATGTTTCCATTTCCTTGGCTGCTTGAAGTATATTGGGCCTTGAGTTTATTATTGGGATCCTTTGTACCCTTGCTATAATGTACTTGCTCGCACGAAAAATATGGCTTATGAGATGACCAGCTGGGTGTATATTTGGCATCAACACCTCTGGCCAATGAGTGAAGAGATCCTTTAGCTTGGTAGCAAGCATGCAAGGGTGCATATTAACTTAGAACCTGATTACTAGCCTTGGCGTGCCAACTACAGTGGGGTAGGGCTACCTTACTAAGATAGCAACGATCCAGCTGTTGAGGATGCCCACCATAATGTCTATACCGAACGATGTGCAAATTCCCTAGGCTGACAGAAACGTGCTTTTTCCCGCAGGAGATGAAACCATTTAGGGTGCATATTATGATCAACCGTGATCCAAGGCAGCATGCGACTTATCCCTAACAACCACCACCTGCTGAGATAAGCATCTTGTAACATGATTATAGGATCGGTGGTTTTTTTACTTAGTTCAGTTTATCACTCCCTTGACTTAGCCACAATTGCACATAACGTTCAGACGATTATGCATGGCTCTTGCATAGCCTTTTACATTGAATTAATGCTCGCATGAGCCCTTATTATCAACAGGGCACCCTCGTTTACGTAGTTTGGCTGCCCCAACAAACAAACATGGCTTGAGTTAAGGATATTCTCACCAGCTAGAAGCTGCATGGTCCCTGTTATGGGATTGAATGGAGCCCCTGTGAAAAATAATTGAAGCTGAGCCTTTTTCCTTGCAATGGATCTCTTTGCCAACGTTATGCCTCAATCTCCATCGCAGGGACTGGGAGCTCTCCCTTTTTCTTTTTCTATCTTCCTCTCTCTATAATCATCTATTGCCCCCAAAAGAATCCAATCCTCCTCTAATTCTCTTTATTCCTTCCCTTTTTAATTCTGTTTTCTATTTTTAAATTTTGTTTTTTCTCTATTTTCAATTTAGTTTCTTTTTTTTTCCATTTTGTTTTTTTTTGTTATTTAGTTTTTATTCATTTTCTGTTTTCTAATTTTTACTTTTCTTTTTTTATTTTTTATTTATACATATATTTATTTTATTTTATTTTTTTAATTTTATTCTTTTGTTTTCCATTTTTTTAGTTTCATTTTGCTATTTTTAATTATTTATTTTATTCCTTTCCTAATCCTATTTTCTATTTATTTTTCTTTGATTTTTTTTTGTAATTTTTTTTTGTTCTGTTTTTATTTATTTATTTATTTTTTCCAATTTTTTTTTCTGATTTTCTTTTCTCTTTTTTTTCTTCCTCTGAGTTAGTTTTAATTTAATCTTTCTTTTTATTTGTTTTCATTTTGTTATTTTCTGTTTATTTGTTTTTCTGCTTTCTGCTTATTTATTCTTCTGCTTTTTGTTTATTTATTTTTCTGCTTTCTGTTTATTTATTTTTATGCTTATTACTTAAATTTTAGTTTATTCACTAATTAATTTTAAAAATAGGGTCTCGGACATAATTGAGTGTTTACACTCATGAGTCCAAACAAAATGAGAGCTATGGATATGAGAGAAAGGATCCACAAAAAGAAGAAAACTAACCATAAAAATTAAGATTTAAGGCTTAAAAGATAAAGTAGTAAAATCCTACTTGATGGAAACTTAGTGTCGGGTTTTTGTGGGGCTATGGTGGCTAAACATGGTCCTGCCTTGGTGGTCCACAAAGAGCTCTTAGTGATGATTGTGGGGCTTGGTGATTAGAGGTTGATTTTAACTTAAATTTCAAATATGGAAACTTAAGCTTAATGTGGAAGATTAGGGTTTTTGGATTATTTTTAACCTTGAGAGAGTTTAGAAAAAATTTATAAGTGTTTAGAAGGTGAAAACTGCAGCAAAAGAGGTTCCCCATGGCCCTTAGTGAATTTGGACCAAGTTAGGGCATTTTCGGAATACATTTCTCACTTAAGGATATTTTAGTAATTTTGTATGGAATTTCCATTTTTCAAAGCATTTCAAAATGTGAGGAACTACCCTTTTAGAATTTTATTAGTGCTAATTAAGCTGATTTTTTCACTAATCAAGTTAAACTTATCCTAAGCATGATTAATTTTAGTTAAACAAGGTTAATTAATCTTAAGCACACTTAAAAGAATCTTTTCATTCATGATTTTTGTCCTATAAGCCATAAATATGATGATGACTCATATGGTCAGTCACCACCATATTTTTCACATGGAATTTTCGTGCAAACCATGTGGGGCCTATTTCTGCCTTCTGTTTCACATTTTCTTCCTCTTTTAACCCTCTAGAGGCCTTTTCACAATTTTTCTTAGGATTACCCAAGATGTTTTGAAATTTTTCCTCCAACATTTCTAACATTGATTGGTTTATTCCTGAATCAATCTAATGCCATTTAATATTTTTCTAGGAATAGTTTAACCTTTTGCAAAAAGCAGAGCTTTCTAGGGCATTTTGGGCATTTTCAAAGATTTTTTAGGGATTTTTCATCCCTTCTTTGTTACTAATATTTTTTACGACTTTTTAATCATTATTAATGTTCTTTAATCCCTTAGAATATCTTTTTCCTTTGTTTTATATTTTTCCTGCACATTATTTGGGTTGTCCAAGTGTAGGGGTATTTTCGTCATTTACACCAAACTTTCTAATTTCTCTATCTTTTTCTCTTATTCCTACTTTGTTTCTCAATAAAGGTCATTTCTAACCAGAAGGGTTCATTAGGAGATTTTATTAGTGTTACATTTCTTGCACTACGGTTTTCTATTTCTTATCTTTGAATTAGGATTATGGATAATTTAGGTAAACTATTCTTATTTGACTGTTTTTTCTATGTGTAATTGACCATGAAACTTTAGTGAACCTTGTGATGTAGCTATTTGTCATATCCGTAATTCCGACGAGACGACGAACTCGCTAAAATTTGAAAATGGAATGTTTTGTTTTATGTGGAGTCGCCACCAAACTTTTTATTTAAGGGAAAAGATTTGGAAAAATCCTAACTTGAGGATAAGATTCTAAGTTCGGGAGTCAGTTACGAGTGGGAAAGGTGTTAGGCACCCCACTCGCCCGTTTCGAAGAACGGTACCCTTAAACTGAGTGTGCGATTTCTGAAAATTGTTTGATTCCTTTTATTAGAGTGAAAATAAATAGATTGATGGAGGTTAGCCTGACAAGACTTGATCCTGCTCCTACGTATTTCCTGGTGCAATGGGAAACTCAAGGCTTACGTAGTTTTGGTTTGATTTGAAGGCTTGACCTTCAAAAGATGCTTGAATTCAAAAGGTGAGCGTGTCGTTGTTTTTATTTTGAAAATATTTTAAAGAGAGTCTTTAGTCCACATATGCACAAGATCCAAGACAACTACGGCTGCACTAGGATCCATATGAATCCCTAAGCATCGAACAACAGAAAAAGATATCAGTTCGTGCCTAGGGTTCATCGCGTGAGACTAAGAGATGCAAAATGAGTTTTTTTATTTATTCAAAACGACATTCCCAATCCAAATATGCACAGGGTCCAAGACAACTACGACTGCACTTGGACCCATACGAATCTCTAAACAGCGAACAGTAGAAAAAGCTACCAGTTCGTGCTTAAAGCTCGTCGCGTGAGATTAAGAAATAAAAAACAAGGCTTTTATTTATTAAAAGGAGGCATTCCCAATCCACATATGCATAAGGCCCAAGACAACTACAGATGCACTTAGACCCATACGAATCTCTAAACATCAAACAGCAGAAAAAGCTACCAGTTCATGCTTAGAGCTCATCGCGTGAGATTAAGAAATGCAAAACAAGATTTTTATTTATTAAAAGGGGGCATTCCCTATCCACATATGCACAAGGCCCAAGATAACTACGGTTGCACTTGGACCCATACGAATCTCTAAACATCAAACAACAAAAAAAGCTACCAGTTCGTGCTTAGAGCTCATCGCATGAGATTAAAAAATGCAAAACAAGATTTTTATTTATTAAAAGGGGAATTCCCAATCCACATATGCACAAGGCCCAAGACAACTACGGCTGCACATGGACCCATACGAATCTCTAAACATCAAACAACAGAAAAAGCTACCAGTTCGTGCTTAGAGCTCATCGCATGAGATTAAAAAATGCAAAACAAGATTTTTATTTATTAAAAGGGGAATTCCCAATCCACATATGCACAAGGCCCAAGACAACTACGGCTGCACATGGACCCATACGAATCTCTAAACATCGAACAACAGAAAAAGCTACCAGTTCATGCTTAGAGCTCATCGCGTGAGCTTAAGAAATGCAAAACAAGATTTTTATTTATTAAAAGAGGGCATTCCCAATCCACATATGCACAAGGCCCAAGACAACTACGGCTGCACTTGGACCTATACGAATCTCTAAACACTGAACAACAGAAAAAGCTACCAGTTCGTGCTTAGAGCTCGTCGTGTGAGATTAAGAAATGTAAAACAAGATTTTTATTTGTTGAAATGAGACAAATGATAAAATTGCACGTGATTTGAGAGCGTACACGAATATGGGGGCTCAACTCGGATCATGGGGGTACAAGGGCTTGATTGGAATGTTGGGAAATTTAGGGGTCCAAATGTAATTACTAGGAATTCAGGGGGTCTAAGTGTAATTACTGGGGGATTCAGGGGTCTAAGTGCAATTACTAGAAATTCAGGGGTCAGAGTGGGATTTTAAAGAGTTTAGGGGTCAAAGGGGGATTTTAAAGAGTTTAGGAGTCTACCCGTAATTTGTGGATTTTGGGGGGCCGAATGTAATTGTGAGTGGGTCCCTTCAATTTAATACGCGATGGACCCCTCATCCAACACTTGATTCTGCTCGTATTTAGTCCTTGAAACTCCAGTGAGTTGGTCATCGTCAGAGCCGGCGCCGGATGAACAGAGGATGGGTTTTTCTTTCCCAGCGAGTGGCAAACTCAGTTACAGGGCCCTCTCGTGAGTAGTCACCGCACCTCACTGCCTTGCATGGCCCATGTAGCCACATCCGGTCGCGCCTAGCTCCGTGTGTAGGTGTGATTCTTCCACACCCGTGACATCGCGTATGCTTGAGGTGTCTTTCGAAGATCCCTTCCTTTTGCCATGAAGAGTTTTCGGCCCAAGTTTCTCCTTTATTCACCAAATTTTCGACCTCGTTTATGCCACACAACTGCTTGTAGTGACCGGGGCTGGGTGCTTTGTTTTGTATTTGTCGGGGTGGCTAGGGAGAGTCCAGATAGGGCTGACGGCGGGGCTCGATCCCGGCTTGGCTTCGTGAAGCCTTCTGGGTTTCGGGCTATCATTCGTGCCTCAACTGTCCTTGACGAGACCAAGTCATGGGATGCACCCCTTCGAGCTCTTCTGGTTCGTCTCTATCGGCGTGGGGTCTCGGCCTCCAGCCCCTATCCGGTGATGGTTATGTTCGCCGGCGTTCGTCCTGGCCCTGCCTCCGTTGCCTCGTTGGACTTGATCGATTGCTAGAATAGGTACCGGAACTCTGTTCTTAGTTGGAACCTCTGTGACTCTGGCCCTCTGGGTTCGCACGTGTATGGCTCTATGCGACCTTCCTAAGGGGATTGGTCTTACGCTACTCTGCTTTCCTACCATGGCAAGCGTTCGGGTTCGCTCAGAATTGAACCTCTCTCCCGTTCCTGTCTTAGATCCTATTCAAATCTTCATGAACATGGCTGAGTCGAAAACGGACCGGGGGGGGGTGATCAAGGCTTGGGGCTTTCTAGGTGATGATCGACAAGGTGACCATGGCGGTGTTGGACCTATCCTCTCTTCATCGGGATCGGGGAAATGCTTTGAAATGCATCTACAAGTGATCTATTTTTCCCCTGACTAGTGGTGGTGATTTTGACTCAATGTGGGGAGCGACTCTTCCTAACGCTATGGGTGATTATCTAAATAAGAGGACTTGCGGCTGTCATGGCACTAGAACGCCACTCCTCTCCCAATATATCCACCAGATTCAGGCGTATCCTTATCTTGGCTTCATGAGCAGGGGCGGAGCTAGGTTACTGGAGGCGATCTCTCTCATACTTCCTTTTAAACCTAAAGGATCGACTCGCCTAGTCTGCTTCCTGGCCATTCATCCGCTCCATTATTCTTTCGGCTCACTTGAGGACTGCTTACGTGGGAAGACTTCTAGACTTACACCGAGACCGGGGCGATGATGTAGTGATGAGCGTGCATCTCCTAAGCCTCTAAATTCGATGATCGGAACTGAGATCGTGACTAACTCCTACCCTCCTCCTTCGTTCTATCATGGATTTGCGGAGACTATATCTACCATTTCCATCGTATTCATCCATTTACACGTCGATTACTAGGCTCTATTTACTTATGCTCAACTAATACTAGCTGTGAAGCACGGTGATAAGCAGATCATTAATGCAACTTAAAGATTCAAGCACCTCCGCGTATGGATTTCAGCGAGCCACCACAGAGACATAATGATTTCATCAAATAGACTAAAAGAGCCATGGTAAGCCGAAGCACTAACCTCAACAAGAAGAGCTATTGTGCGACCGATTGGCTGCACCGAATCATGGCTAGGCCTATGGCGAGGAACCAGATCTGCAAAGAGTGAATCCAGTGAAGAGAAGATAGCTACAACGGAGTCGAGTTGAAGGAGGAATCTCCGGTTGCAGGAGCTGTTAACACGGTTCTGAGAAAGTCTCGAGAGGTTTCTGATGGAGTCTCCCACTTGGCTCAGTAGATTCAGTCACCTCTCCACCCTTTTTACCCCCAAAATCAGAGAGAACCCAGTGAAGAAGAGATAAATTCCAAGAACCCTTTTCTGCCTTACCAAAAAACAGACCCCTCGCTAGGTAACCTTTGGCCTTCTTTTATAGGCTCCCCTAATATCCACCTTTCTTTTTCTATTTTTCTCTTCTCCGCTTTCCACCAATGCCCCCCCCCCCCGCTTTTATTTTTTTATTTTACTCTTTATTTTTTATTATTATATATATTTTATCTTATTTATTATTATTATTTTTATTATATTTTGTTTTTATTTTTTATGTTTTTTTTCAACTTGCTTTTAGTTTTATTTGTCAGCGTATTTTTGTCAATCATATTTATTCACTCTTTTCTTTTTCCAATTTCTTTTCTTTGGCCTTTATCTTTTATTTCTATAGTTAAATTGTTATTTATTACTAGTTGATTTTGGGGAAGGGCCTCAGACATAATCCGGTGTTTACACTATTTGAACCCCATTTTTCTTTATGAATAATTTTATGTTTTCATTATGAATGATCGCATGGTTCTATTTTCAATTACATTACTTTATTGTGCTTAATTCATTAGTGAATTAGAAACTATTGTTGATCTCTAAGGTGGTTGGGGGTTAGGTGATCATACAGTCCCTCAATTGACAAAACTATAAGGTAATTAAGTCTATGTATTTTAGAGGATCAATCAAAATCCTATTTTTCTAACCAATCATTATATTAATAAATCCTAAGTGCTTTATGCATAGTTTATGTGGGATCAACACTAATGGTTTCAAATACTCCCTTTCTACATTGATGGGTATAATTTTCCATGGGTAAAACTTGATAGATAGTTTCGCACTCATATGCAAGCAAAGGAATTGAATAGAAAGATGGATGCTCTTATGCAAATAAAGGCAGAACTTTCCTTATTGGCTCAAACTCCAATTGCACCTGAACCTAGCGCTTGTAACCTTTGTGGCCCTATAAGCCATAGTGATGAAGGATGTGTGTTTAAAGACCATGTGGCTCAAGAAAATATGGAGGCCAGCTTTGTGGGAAATACCTATAATCCCACTTGGAAGAACTACCCCAGTCTCTCTTAAGGAGAGCATCAAAGTAATATTTTTTCTAACAATTCTCAAAATAATTATAGGCCCCCTCATATGTAGAACTAAGAAGGTTAGAGGTAAGAGAGGAAAGAGCCAATCTCTATAGAATTAAAATTCTAGAATGTAGAAGGATGACTCTAGAACATAGAGACACAGATGTCTCAGGTCCCGAACATGGAGAACCAAATAGAACAAATTCTTAACCTCTCATCAAGTGCCTGGGACCTTGCCTAGCTAGCCTGAGGTGAATCCAAAGGAATAAAATAATACAATAATTTTGAGGAGAAAAAGAACTTGGAAATGCTTAAGAAGAACGAAAAAAAATAAATAAAGACATGGTTATTGGTGGCCACCACGAGGTTACTGATCATCTCTCAACACCAAGTGAAAGAAGTTAAAAATAAAAAAGGAAGGAGGTCAATGAAGCATTAAAATAGGCTCAAAAAGAGCTCAATGCGGATCCTTATCAAGTGAACATACCTTTACTTCAAAGATTAAAGGAAAATAAAAATGATCCCTAAATTTATAAATTTGTAGACATCCTAAAACAACTAAGGACCAATCTCTCCTTTGAGAAGATCATTTCTCAAATGCCCAAGTATGCAAAGTTCGTAGAGGAGATTACTTCCAATACAAAGAAGCTTGAGGAATACATGACCATCAAGATCAATAAGGAGTGTTATTCCATCTTTCTAAAAAACAACCATCCAAGCTTGAGGATCCAGGGAGTTTCATTATACCTTGTACTATTGGTGAATCTTACTTTGATAAAGCTATTTGTGAACTGGGAGCTAGTGTTAATCTAATGCCTTTATCTATTTTTAGAAGGTTGAGTATGAATGAGACCAATCCTACAATTGTCTCTTTGTAACTTACAGATAGATCTATCACGTATCCAAGGGAAATAATGGAGGACATTTTGATAAAGATGGATAAATTCACCTTCCCTGCTGACTTTATGATGCTTGATATGAAAGAAGATAAAGAGACTCCACTAATCTTGGGAAGATCTTTCTTAGCCACTGGGAAAGTTATGATTAATGTACAACAAGGGAAACTCACTCTAAGGCTCGATGATGAGGAGGTAGTGTTTAAAGTTAAATACTTGTTGAAACACCCAAATATTCTTTCCCCTTGTAATTTTGTTAAGTCCTTAGAACACTCTAAATTTTCATTTTATGTAGGAACAATATACAATAAAGGCATGGGATAATTTAATCCTTTGTAAGGAAAAGCAAAAGAAAGGACATCCAAACACATCCAGAAATAGAAGTTTTGCGTAGGAAATAAAGTGTCAATTTACAACTTATGATCTCAAGTGTTTTTAAGAAGTTACCATTATAAAGTAAGTAAGGTACTTCCCCTATGCTAAGACGGAACCCACAAAATAAAATGGGGAGATGCTCAAGAAGAAAGGGCAAGGAAGTGAGCATTACGAGGAAAGTTCATTTGAAGAGTGCACCATTATACCAATGTAAGGACCACAAGTAATCTTCCATGGCTTTGCTTAGCGATTAGGTGTAAGTACGTCAAATTCAACATAAAATAAGTGCTTATAGGAGGAAACTTGCTTTTACATATGTAAATAATTATTTCTAAGCACTAAGAAAAAAGTGAGCATGGTTGTGCCTAGTGATCATCATAATCGTGTTAACCTTTGCGTAGCTTTAAATAGGAAGGAAGGTAACTTTATACATCACTCAGTAAAAATATTTTCATTATTTACTATTCATTTTGACCTCTATTTACTTTCCTCTAAACTTTCTTTGACTCATCTCTCTCTCTCTTTGTCTCCTAATCAGATATGCCATTTACCTTAAATCTAGCAATTTCGATTATTGAATTTCTGCACAAGCGTGCTTAGCTTTTAACAGGCTCAACATGATTGATCCAACCATAGGCTATATGAAAATTAAAATGTATTAATTAAGTAGCATAGCTTGATCAACACAGACATTCCCTTACTTGCACGATTGTTTATATTCATAATTATAATATTGAACATGAGTTTATCATGGTCGTCGTAACACCCATAATTTCTAATAATAGAATCCCTAACTAACAAATGTCTTTTAGTAAGAACTAAAGCAAACATAAGAACAAAAACTGAGAAAAATTAGAGAACTTTTAACAAATGATGAAAACGCCCTTACACTAGCATGACACAAATAAATGAGTAGCTAACTCAAAATAAAAGTTAAAAGGCATTATAAAGATTTAGAATCCATCAATAATGGTTAGAAAGTCATGAGGAAATATTAGAAACAAAGAGAGAACGAATACACCACCGAAAATGCATAAAATGCTTAAAGAGAGCTTTATCTCCTATGAGGGTTATCTGCTCTTTGAAAAATGGTAAATGACATAAGAATAATTTTGAAGCAAACCAACAAGCATTAGAAGAATTGACAGAATAATTTGGAATTTTTTGAAAAATTCCTCAGAAAATTACTAAAATGCCCTTAAAAGGCCAGGACGACAAGAAAATATGAACTAGAGACCTGTAACTTGGAGTTTATCATTGTGAACGAAATTTTACATGTTTTAAATGGGTGGATGACTCACCCCATGAGTCATCACACCATTAATACCATATAAAACAAAAACATTTATGAAGAAAGATAAAATTAACCATGGTTAAATTAAAGTAACCTTGATTAATTAGAATTAACCATGATAATAAATTAAGCATGATTAGTGTTAAAATAACCTTTATTTGTTTTAAATTAATATTGAGGGATAATTCATTGCATTTACATTTAATTTTTGAAAATAGAAATTACATGTAAATGGACCAAAATACCCCTAAGTGGAAATTTACTTCCCATGTGTTCCTAAGGGGCCGAATTTGGTATAGACTAAGGGAAAGCTCATTTGATTCATTAACATCCTTAGAAACACTTGAGTAAACTCAAAACTCACCCAAAACCCAAGCTTCTCTTAAAGAACGTAAACCTACACCAACCTTGAACTTCCATTTTTTGAAGTTTAAGTTATAACAAGCCAAACAAACAAAGCCCCATCATCATCCTCAGAGGCTTTCATGTATACCACAAAGGAGAGGGGAATCAACTTCAAAAAACTCACCAAATCCTTATATAAGTCTTCAATAGGTAGGGTCTTTACCATACACTTATGATAAGTTTTTGATTATGTGATATGGCTTGTTTTTCTCCTTTCTTTGGTGGATCTTTCTCTAAATTCTATGGATCCCACTTCCTTCAAGTGGATAAATTTCCAAACTGCCCTTGGTTTTTAAAAATGGGCATAAGAAAGTTTTTAGTAATTTTTGGAAGTTAACAAGGAATTTTGATATATTAAAATGCTTCTTGGAACCTTCGGATCAATTTAATCAGTTAAAATTTCTTAAAAATAATTTTAAAAGTTTGTGCATATTTTAGAGTTTTTTTTAAGAATTTTGAGATGAGATGCTCAAAGTAAGGAATGGATAGGACTTAGAGTAGATCTAGTGGATCTCCACTCGGTTGTCTTGAAAAATGCTTTCTTTATGATCTTTTTGACAAAAATTATAAGCTTTCTTTTATGTATCCCCTTAAAAGCTTTAATATTGAACTTAGACTTCGATAGAAGTCTTGATCTGGACCCATGTCATAATAATCATAAAATACTAAAAAGGTTAAGTCCCAAAAATTACAAACTTAACTCCAAAATTGGATATCAAATCTAGTAAGAGCAAGGTTGGACTTATGAACTAAAGAGTTGAACAAGAAACATAAAACCCTTGATAATTATGACCAAATCTAGTGAGAATGGAAAAAACTTAATGGACCCAAAAGCAAGCGATTCAATAAGTACTAAAATTTATGATACAAAGACCAAGTGAGAAGAAATTGAGAAACTGACCTTTTCTTGGTGAAGGGTGTAGATTCGACCATTCTAAGATAAATAAGGGAAATTAAGTGTAAAATTTTTGTTAAGGTGTAATAAGGAGCCTAGCCATGTATAAGAAAAGAATTAAAATTTTAAGAAAGACTTGGTGATGGTTTGAGTAGCCATTCAACCATACTTAGGGGACATTAGTGAAAGTAAGTAAAATTTTGTTAAGACTTAAAAATGAGCTCAACCATGCATGAGGTGATGATTAAAATCAACTATGGGGTCGTGGAAGTTTAAGGGGACATTCAACCACAACTAGTAATTAAGAAGGAAAAGTCTTAAAAATTTCTAAATAGGTTTAGTCTATTAGCCTAAATCCTAACTAGTATAAATCATCTTCTAAATCTAAGAAAAATGAACCATAATGCTTTATAGGCTTAAGGAAACATTTCGGCCAACCATAGGTTAAATGTATAAAATAAGTTAAATGAGATGCTTAAGGAAATTTAAATAGAACATGAGTAAAAATCCTTGAATTTATTTGTAAGAAGGTAAATAAGTAAATTAATTAGTAGCTCGATCTTGATTAGTAAAAATGGTCAAGAAATCATAAAACATCTAACACTCAAACTTGAAATAATTAAGTTGTGCATAAAACATATAAATTGATGAATACAAAGAAGATCAACCTAAATAAACCATTCAGCTAACTGTTATAAGCTTCCCTTATTTCATGAACTTAAATTAAAAAAATTAAGAAAAACTTAATCTTTGAGAAAAGGAAAGGTTGAGATGTAACATAGAAGGATGATTGGACTAAGTTCCTATGAAAGATTTCTCATAGAACTTGAGGAAGAAAGAAAGATGGACAAATTCTTCAAGGAAGGTTGCATGATATGCAAGAAATTTATATCAAGCATAATTAAGAAATTTTGATTGGGAGGTAGGTTTCTAATTAAATGATTATGCTAACTTGTTATGTTGCTTCTTGTGTACACAAATATGTGTGTAAAATATATGAAATATACTATTGGTTTGTTTAGCAAAGTGGTGTGGTATATGATGCTCATGTGTGGATGATAAATGTGAAGCTTGAATGGATTAGAAGCTATATATGCATGGGATATTGGTTGGATTGTTTGAGCATGCATGTTATTTGGAAGCTTTAGAAAGTAATCTAATTAATTAAGTGATCACTAAAGAAAAACTTATGTGAAAAGTTAATACTACTCTTAATGTGCTTTTTGCACATTCAGAAGGCAAAAAGGTCCTTCTAAGATGGAGACAAAAGGGTTCTTTAAAATTCCTTCTACTATGAAGCTCTAGGTCTTTAATGATTATGATGGTGATGACGATAAGGGAATAAGCTTATGTTCTAAGAATAGAAAGTAAAGTAGAAGAGCCAATGAAAGATTTTTTTTGACTAAAATGTATGATATGCCTATGATATAAATTATCACTAAGAGAGTGACAGAGAAATGAAAAAAATTATGATTAAGGCATGAATGAAATGTTAGTCAAATGGTATCTGTGATATGATGTAATGTGATCTCAAGAGTATGTAAAATGTTTAAAATCCGGAATAAGAAACTTGTATGCTTATGATAGAAGTTAGTTTTTACATCTGTAAAAGGAAATCCGCATAACCTAAATATTTTCTAAAAATTAAAAGTGAACTTGTATGCATGTCATGTTTCTTAATAAATTGAAGTGGTTGGGTTGAAAGTGTTGACACTAATTATAAATGGTAGAATCCTACTGAGAAACTTAGTTTCTCAAGAGTTAATGATAGAAGTTAGTTTCTACATCTATAAAAAGAAATCCACATAACCTAAAGATTTTATAAAAATTAAAAGTGAACCTGTATGCATGTCATGTTTCATAATAAATTGAAGTAGCTTGGTTGAAAGTATTGACACTAACTATATATGGTAGAATCCTACTGAGAAACTTAGTTTCTCATCCCTCTCCCACCATTTTCTTCCTAGACGCTAAATATATATTTTGTGATAGCAGTAGTATTCATCGAGCTTAATAATGTTAACTGGTATGCTAACACTCATGGGCTAGTCATCACAACTTAAGCCAACCTAATAGTTTATTTTTCCTTGGGTTACATTTTCATTTTTGCGGTGTTGAGACCAACTTTTCTACCATTGAATTTTCCATACCTCTTGAGGCCTTTCATCCTAACATGGATTTTTCTCTGCAGCTGGGTTATCAGGAATCCCTATTAGAACATGTGGAAGTCCCCTCTTCTTCTTAAGGAGAGAGTGATTTGCAGATGCCCTCACACTACTACAATCCCTCCCATATGGGTCATCACGAGGTAGTTTTCCCTTTTCCCAGATGAACCCACTCCATTCTTTTCAGGAGATGGGAGATGGAGTTTATTATGCCTTGGGTAAGAGCCTATGGCTAGAGCATTTTGGCCCTTATTATTGAAGCATTATCTAAATGTACAGAAGTTGAAGTTTTTGTCTCACCCGATAATGTAAATTTTTGTATGATAGTCAATGCTGACTATAATATAAATAAGTAATATGTAGAATTGTAATATAATATAAATGTTGTAAATAATTATTATTATTAGGTATAATAGCAGTAGTTATATGTAATAGTAGGTAGTGTATGGAATATTTGTAAATATATGTATGAGATGTATGCAAGAGGCTAATACCCCAATACTAACCTCTGGACTTAAGCACAATTAATAATTATTAAGAATTGTATAAATAATATGAAGTGTGTTTTATATGCATTATTTTATCATATATTAAGCAATTAAAGGGAGTTAAGATGTGAGTAGGGATGGAAGTGAACAAGGCCGTACGACAGGGACCTACAGCTCAACTTGTTTAAAGCCTAGCTTGACTTGGCTTGTTTAACAAATAGACAGGCTTAGGCTTGCTAGAAAGCCTTTTTAAATAAACAAGTGAGGCTTAGGCTTACAAAAAAGCCTATTTAGCCAAAACCAGACTTATTTCTCTTTATATATTATATGTTTATATTTATTTTAATTAATTATATTTATATAGTATTTATTTTAATATATTATATTTATATAATATTAATATATTTATATAATTTGTTAAAAATTAAAATTTTTAATTTTTAATTTCTAACAAAAGAAACCCTAGATTACTTTTTCCTTATCCTTAAATTAGGACTCTTCCTCTACTATTATCGTCCATCTCTACGAGTCTACGACTCAAGTCACTCAACCCTTAATCCTTGAGGTGCAAGAAAGTTATGTTAATTTAATTTTAGAACAAGTTCTCTATATTTTACTTTAGTTTTTATTTATATCTAAACTTGTATATGTGTGTGTGTATGTGCTACGTGTGTGCATTATACCTTTTTTATATATATTATTGTATTTGTATATAGTTAGTACTCAATATATATGCTCTAAAATTCTTTAATTTGTAATGACATATAGGTCTTCCAAATGTATTCTACATTCGAGAGCAATGAAACTATTGATTCTTCTACTCTTACAAATGACAATGAGATGATTGAAGTTGCGCTAGCAGATTCAAGTCAAATTGGAGATAGTAGAAATAGAAGTGGAAAAGATACCAATCAAACACAAAATGATTGGATCATTAAGAGGAAGAGATAGAGAACATCGGTAGTTTGGAAAGATTTTGATGAAGTTGAATTTACTGGAGGCATACAGAAAGTTGTTTGCAAGCATTGTAAATATCTCTAATCTATTGGTGGGAAAGGATCTAGCATTACCCACCTAAAGAGACATTTACAAATTTGTTTACAAAAGGAGATGAATATGAGTTTAAAGAAGAAGGAAATTGTAATTCCATTTCAATCCTATGGTGCTTCAAATAATCCATTTATGGGTTTCGGTATCAAGTATTCTAATGAGAGGATGTGGGAAATAATTGCTATTGCTATCATGGTGCATGAGCATCCTTTTACCATTGTTGAAGATGATGTTTGGATGTGGGCCTTCCAATATGTTAATTGCGATTTTCAAAAAGTTGGTCATAAAACTATTAAAAATGATTACTTGGCAATATATGAGGTGAAGAAGAGGTTATTAAAGGCACAACTTAAGAGTGTGAGTAAGATTAGTTTCACTACTGACATGTGGAAATCAAGTCATCAGGTATTTGAATACATGGTTATCACTGGACATTTTGTTGATGCAGGGTGAAAGTTTCAAAAGAGAGTTTTAAGTTTTGTGAAACTACCTGCTCCTAGGCGTGGAGTTGATGTAGCTGATGCAATTTTTAAGTGTATGAAGGCATGGGGGATTGAAAATAAAGTGTTCTTAATATCTTTTGAAAATGCATCTTATAATGATACTTGCGTACGAAATCTCAAGGAAAACATGTCATTGAGTAGTAAGTTGTTTCTTGGAGGTGCTTTATTTCTTGTTAGGTGTTGTGCACATTATAACACCCTAAAAACGAATACTGATTTCACGCTTAAGTCGATCATTCAGTTCCATTTTTAGTTTGTTATCTCATGATGCGGAATTCATTTTAGAAAGTACTTATATGAAAATATAGTAATTCTTTTTTTAAAAAAACTGTTTGATATAAAATGCCAGCCTCTTCGATAAAATATGAGTAGCGGTAAATAAATCGTTAAGCGGATTTCTACTTACATTTAAAACCTTAGGAATACAAAGAATTTATATTATTCTTTTCGTTTATCATGTGCATATAATAAATAAACAAGATTTAATCATAACAAGCATGTCACACAATAATTATACATAACATTTCATACATACCATAAGTCATAGGCCCATGGGTCTTATCATGTAGTTATTACAAACCATAAACTCACAACTATTATACAATATTTATACATAAGTTAGCTAATACTACAAATTAGTATTTAGGATACTTACATCCAATTATTTTTCTACAGTAGTGTAATGTACACCTTCCAGAGAGAATGCCTCACGTCTGCTTCAAGTATGTGAACTGCTATCATAATGAACAACATCTGAGGTGTTTGGGAAGAAAGTGAGAAGAAGTAGGGATGAGAAACTAAGTTTCTCAGTAGGCTATCTACTTAGTTCTAATTTCATCACTTTAATCCTAGCCACTTCAGTTTATTTCTGAAATCATTTCTTGCATAAAAGGTTACTTTTAATTCTTTGTAAACATTTCTCTGAAGTGGATCAATTTTATTCAAAACATACATCTTAGTATCTCATCATACATTCTTCTTAACATTCATAACTTTGGGATTACACATAAGATATCATTTGACATACAATTATACCATGCCTTAAACTTCATTCTTTATTACTTATCTTTGTCTTTATCATTCCTTTGTCCAACTTTTGGGAAACTTTATGAATCTAGTTTCACCACCTTAGGGAGAAACAATAAGACATAGACTTGTATTAAATTCGTCAAACAATATCTCCTCACTGACTTTACTCCCACCTCCTACTAAAAATTAAGGATATGAGCTCATTTCGGGGTTGGTCGTCACCACCTTATAACTTGGTGAAGAAACTTAAGTCTTCACAGTAAAAGGATTTCTTAGAGAAACTTAAGTCTCCTAGAAGCAACTTTAGGCTTCTCTTGATGAAACTTTTAGAGGCCCTCTAGATACTAGTGCGCATAAGGCACAAAGAGAGTAGCATTACGTTTTCACATAAAGTTTGCTTTAGTAATCCCTTAATCTTTTTAAGTTCATTTTATTGGCTTCCAAATAATTATGCATGCTCAAAAAAATATCCCACCAATATAGAATGCACATATAGGTTTTGAATTTTCATCTCAATCATCATCATAAACCAATCTCATACATGATCATCATCCTTTCTCATTCATGAGTATCCATCATTTATTCATTCATAGATAGTGAGCATTGATATATAATAATGAAATTTGATTAGTAAATCACATAGCATAATGTCACATTTACACTACCAATCTAATGCTTCAATTCGGTTTGATGTTGAAATCATACAAAGGACTTACATCACTCAACCTTCTAAGTTACCTCTCATCCTTTCCTTTTCTCAAATTTATGTTGGTTCATTAAGATTTTACGTCTTAGCATCTTAATGTAGGTGGCCAAATGGCATATTTCAAGTTCTTTTCTCTTTGTGTTCTCTTTTCTTCAAGTCTTATGCATGTCCTAATTATTCTAAGTTCGAGTATTAAGTATTTACAAATCTTTTAACTCATTTAGGATAATTTTGATTAAACATGACCGAATGGAAATTTTTTACCTTTTCCTATTATCCTTTAAACTTTTAATCCTTAATATTCTAATACTTCCTAAGTTATCTAAATTATGATCTTTAAATTCCTTTTCTCTTTATTATCCTTGTATGGCCAAATATAAAATCTAAGTAGAAATTAATTGATCTTCTAGGTCAATTTATTCCTTAATGGCCGGATGACCTACTTGCTCAAATATCACCTTTCATACACCTTAATTATATTTTGCTTACATATTTAGGATCATTATTTGAGCCTAGTTAAGGATTGAAACTCATTCTTAGTTAATTTAAAACATGGTAGCCGAATTCCAACCTCCTAGACTTAGGTTTCCATAATTTCCTTCTTCACCACAAGATCATTTGCTTAAAAAAATCAATCGGTCTCTTTATCCACCTTAAAACTTTTTCATACTTTAAATTCACATAAAAATGGTCCTTAATTAACCATAATTTTAAATTAAAACCTCCTTTAAGTTAATTAACCACTAAGTGGCTGAATGCCACTCTTCTAGGTTTAGGGTTTCCTTATCCTAGCCCTAGTTGACTTAAATTGACCATTTCTTAATCTTAGTTGACCTAAGTTAACCATTACTTAGGAGCCAAGTTTATACTTCAGAATTGACATATTCTAAGGTAATCATAAGTATTTTTACTCAAAATTTAATGGAGTGGCCAAATTTAACATTTACCCTTGCTTCAGTTATGGTAAATTTCCTAGTTACCCATTTTAAGCTTAATTGGAAATTTTACCACTTAGTAATTTTGAGATTTTTCCCTAAGCTTACCTAGTCCATATATTCTGAAACTTAACCTTTTAAATATTGATTAAAACTATAAATAAGTTATTTACTTGTTGAAAAAACTTGATTTTTCCTTAATCACATAATTTTTTTTTCAAAATCTCTCTGGGGTGGCCGAATGCACTCCTAGAGGTTTTTAACTCATTTTTGTTTTGTTTAAATTTGTTTAAAGGTTGATTTAGTTTATTTAAAACCTTATTTCAGAGCTTAAGTTACTTAGAAAAATGTTAACGAAACTAAAACTTGCTTGGGAGTTGTGGCCGAAAGCCTTCCTTGGTTAGCCAAGATAATTTCTTCAAATCTTCCATCTCAAACCACCTTGGTTCAGTTGTGTTAGGCTTGGGCAGCCCCTCTTGCCTCTGGTCCATGCTTATTTCATCCATGTTTTGATGCTTGAGTGCTGGCCATGATGAGTTTAGGGTGCCATACAAGGATTTTAGCCACTTTTGGCTACAAATTACATAATTTGTTTGGGAGCTCTCTAACTAATGTCCAAAGGAAACCTTTGGAACTTATTACAAAAATATATTCCACCTCTTAACATACATACTCTGAGGTGTAGATCCAGCACAAAGGTCATACCAAACTCATCACAAAAGAAAATCACAAGGTTAAAACTTAAGCATAAAAACCCACTGATTAAATTTCTTCTAAGTGCCTTAGAAGCACTTTTAGCCGAACAAACATTGTTTTTCTTTTCAAAAATCACTAAAAATGGGTGGGGCTAATTTTGAACAGTTAAAATACAGTTTTAAACTCTCACAAGTGAAAACAAAATAAGACAAACAGATCTTGGAGAAAAGATGCATGAAAGAAAACAAACACACCATAAAAAGGCAAGTTAAAAGCATAAAAAGACAAGTAGAAAGATCCTACTTGTTGAAGACCTCCTTAGTGTTTTTGTGGGCTTAAAAGGCTGCCTTGGGTCCCCTATAGTCTGCTCTGGACGTGGACAAAGGATGGTGGTGGGGCTTAAGTGTTTATAGCTTTAATATAGCTTAAGTCTTAAAGATGAAGACTTAGGCTTAAAGTGTAAGTTTTGGGTGTTTGGAGTTATGGCAAGCTTGGAGAGAATGGAGAGGATTTTGATGAGTTTCTAAGCTGAAAAATCTGAAGAAAATGGGGTCCCAAGGGTCCCAAAAAATTCAGACTCTTATAGGCCAAGTGGAATTAATTTTGCACCCAGGCGTACTTTGGTAATTTTGCCTAGATTTTTCCTATTTTCCAAAATAAATCAAAATTCAAGAAATATCCTTTTAGGCTTAGATTAGTTTCAATTAGGTTGATATCACCTATAATTATAATTAATTTACCCTAAGCATGCTTTACTTTTAATTAACCAAGGTTAGTTAGTCTTAACCATAAACAAAGTAACCTTTTTACTATTCACTTTTGTCTTTTTGTGGAAGACTTGGTTGACTTCATTTTGGTGACTCACCACCACCTTTCCAGCTGTTGCGTTTCGTGCACCTTGGTGTGGGGCCCACTCTTGGCATGCTTATCACATTATCTTGCCCTCCCTGCCTTCCAGGGGCGTTTTCATAATTTTTCTCAGCATTGCCGAAAATTTTCCCAAATTGTTCCTCTGACATTTCTAAGACTTTTTGGTTTGTTCCCATGTTAATCTAAGTCCGTTTGCCATTTTTATGGGAACTGACTAGCTTTGTGCAAAAAGTATAGCTTCTAGGGGCATTTTGGTTATTTTCAGGGTTTTTGAAGGGCGTTTTCGTCCCTTCTCAGGTGTCTAAATTTTTCTCACTACTTTTAACCATACATGATGTTTATAATCCCTTTAGGATGTCTTATACTTGTATTTCCATTTTTTTGGTTCATTATTTGAGCTGCCCAAGTGCAAGGGCATTTTCATCATTTGCACCAAACTTCCTAATTTCTCTGCTTTTGGTTTCTAATTTCAAATAGTTTTATTCTAGAAACTATTTTTAGCCTCAAACATTTATCATAGAAAAATTTGGATGTTACACACATATATTGAATTTATGGTGCAAAGACAGGCTTGGTAAGATTAAGGATATAATTCATAATATTCGTGAAAGTGTAAAATACATTAACCATAACGATGCATGATTAAAGGCTTTTTGTGATGTTGTTGAACAAAAACGTCCAAAGGAAAGGAAGTTGGTTATTGATTGTCCAACTAGATGGAATTCCACATTTTACATGTTGTCTATTGCATTAAAATTTAAGAATGCCTTTGCAGCTTATGTAGAAAGAGAGCCACCTTATAACTACGCACCTTTACCTGAAGAATAGGACAAAGTTGAAAAAATTTGTCAACTTTTGGAGGTGTTCAATCTTGCCACTCATGTAATATCAAGCAGTAAGTATCCTATTGCTAATTTGTACCTTGCTAAAGTTTGGAGGGTGAAGCAAGTAATTGATAATGCAATAGAGGATGGTGATTCATTCATGAGAGAAATAGCAACTCCAATAAAAGCAAAGTTTGATAAATATTGGGGAGAATGTAATCTTTTGATGGCTATTGCAAGTGTATTGGATCCTAGGTGCAAATTTCACATTGTAGATATATGCTTTTCCTTAATTTATAAACCTCAGGAAATTGCTCAAGGAAATATAAATAAGGTAAAGGTTGCACTTGAACAATTATACAATGAATATGTGATAATAAATGAACAAGAGTCATCTTTTAATAAAGGTTATAATGGTGGATCTAGTGGCAACAATGACTCAGCTTCCTCTTCACAAAAAACTTTATTGGTCACTAGATTTGACCAAATAATGAACTTGGTGCGTCAAAAGGAAGCAATTCCTGCAATTAAATTAGAATTGAATGCATATCTTGATGAAGGTGTTCATATTCATGATGATAATAACTCTTTTACTTCTATGGAATGGTGGAGTAATACAACCCACTTGGGAGGAGGAGGATGGACCTAGTTGGAGGTAGGATTGAAGCTCAAAATTCAGGGCAGTTTTGGGAGCTCCTCAAATTGTGTTCAATGTAGCACAAAATTGTGCATAAAAATGAAAAGAAGAGGAAACATAAATTTGCAAGAATGTAAAAGGGAATTGGGGAAGGTGATTGCAAGAATTAAAGGCTGGAAATAAAGTGCAGAAATGGAAGAAAGGGCAAAATGAAAATGACCCAAAATTAAAGGGGAAAGGGGCTGAAAATTAAAGCATAAACTAAGAACCAGAATTGTAAATTGCAAGAAGGTAAATGGCGAATGTAAATTGCGAGAAAAATAATTCCTAAGCTAGCGCCCTCCACTAGCTAGAGGAAGCTAGGAAGATAAGCCAAGTTCCACCACATTGGAGGCTCAATGATAAGGAAAAGGTCTTAACCCCAAGAACAAGCAAGAGGAGAAGAAAGAAGAAGAAAGTTGCTCTCTCAGGGAATTTGATTCGATATCATAAAATGCACCCAAAAGGTACCATTTTATTTGCTTACATTTAGCCCTTATTTATAGGAAAAAAAAAGGAAGGGCTGCTTGGTTGTGGGTTTACTGCCCTTAGCCAACCAGAAGCTCTTAACCTAAGCCTATTCCTATTCTAAATAACCTATTCTTATTCCATGTTGGAATAAGCTATTCTCACTTTTACAACTCAAAGAAAAAATACAACCAAATTAAAATTAGGAAAATTTCAGTTTTATTATCCTTAAGCTAAAAATTTCTCTTGAAAGCTAATTTCCATACTCCATCATCCTCTCCCCCTTAAAAGCATTAAGCCCTCGAATGGCGATCATCAATTTCTGCAAAACAAAGGATACAAATAAGAGTAGAAGAGTATATATGGTTATGGAAGAAGAAAATTATGGAGAATGCAGGGATCAAATACGAACCCTCTTTAATTTTTCAAATAGTTAAGTAAACATTGGAAAGCAAATTTGACTAGGAACAAAAAGGTTGATTAGTTTGCAAGCTCATAGTTATTAACAAACATGTCCCAAGTAAACTTACGTGCTTTGATCCATTTTCTTTTCCCTAAAGAGATCTTAGTGCTGAATATTTGTAATTACTAACAAATGAAGCATCCTAGACGCATTATCATATAACAAAAATTGAAGCATGCTAGGGACCTTTATATGTGAGAATTCACTATCTTGCACGTGAAGCATATGAGACGGTGTGGTGATAATCTAGGCATATGAATGGATCTAGACACATGATCTCCAACAAATTTTGCAACAATGGTGTCTGAATGTTGGTAGAGGCTGGAGTTCCATCTTTTGATTACTCTTTGTAAAGGAGAACATTTCAACCCCTATGATAGGTGAAAGGAATTGAGGAACACTAGCCACTGGATTTTCTTGATGTTCAATACCCCTTACAGGTTGCAACCCTAAAGGTAACTCTTTGGGAATACATCTTGGAATTCTTTAGAAGTTCACTAGACTCAAGGTTTGGTTGAGTATTCAAGCAATACTCTCTTGCACATGAGCATGTACATGGGTTGTCTAGCTAGAAGAATTTGCCTAATTTCTCCTTGATTGATGAAGAGGTTTTTATCATTTTCTTCATGTCTCACCCCTCTTATCTTTTTTTAAATTCTTTCCTTTAATTCCTTCTTTCTTTCTCTTTTTTTCTTTTTCATTTTGTACTTGATCTTTACAAACCTCACTGGGGGCCAAGGGAACTAAGGTGACCTGTTGGGAATCGAAAACAAAGGAATACCTATTGCTATGCCCATCATGGTGAACTTTCTATCAAATTGCCCTTGACCTTCCAGCACATGACTTGCTTCCATGGGCACAACATCACAAGTTATGTCAAGATACCTATGGAAAAGGCAGCTAAGACTTGCTTATCCTTTAAGGGTCCCCATTGTCACTCAACCATTGCAACTTGCTAAGGCCTAGGATGTGGGGTAGTGGATTAATCCTAACTTTTGTACTAGCCTAGCACACTAGCCACGTTGGTGCAACTTCCCCCATCTATAATCAAAGAACATGTCTTCCCCCAATCCCACACCTTGTGTGAAAAATATTTCTCTTTGGCTCTCATCTTCCCCATGACCATGCTTCCTAGTAATCTCCCTAACAAAAGAAGATCACCTTCGAGGCATACTCTAATCCTTCTTCACTAGAAGAGCTAGTGGCACTAGAGCTAGAGTTTCACTTGAGATTCCAAACATGAGACTTGTCCATTATCTCTAGGATCATGCTCTTCTTGTTAGGGCATTGAAGCAATGTGCCCTCGTCCCAAACACTTGAAACACTTAATGGATGATTCCTTTTTATCGGAGTGGATGGGGTGTTGGCCATTTTCTTTCTTCTTGGGATCTTTAGGCTTAAAAGGAACATCCTTGTGGCCTTCCTTCTCTTATTTTCCTTCCAGAAGGCTTTGAGGTTGAGTATCTACTCTTACCTTTTCTATGGAGTTGTTGTTCTACCTTTTTGGGTTTGGTGGTAGAGTTCATTCAAACTCATATAGTTGTGGAGTTCCACAACATCCCTAATCTCATCCTTAAGCCCTTCAAGGGAATCTTCTTGCCATTCTAGCCTCCTCACATTCTCCTATGTTTGGCTCTAATGATGGCTACCTCCATATCTTTGTAGTACTCATCAGCAGTCCCTTACCTTGGGTTAATCTTTGGAGCCTATTAGGAGCTCCCTAAGGTAATAAGAGGTGGTACATACCTATTCCTAAGGATGGCTTTCATTTCTTCCCAAGTCTCAATAGGGATGAAACCTTGCTCTCTCTTTCACTAGCTTATCCCACCAAATCAAAGCATAGTCTGAAAATTCCAAGACAGCTAGTTTACCCTATGTTTCCTCCCTTACTTCATAGCACATGAAAATTTGCTCTACTTCAACTTCCATGATGGTAGATTTGGGGTCATTGATAAACCATGAAATTTTGGAATTCTAAACTTGGTTCCATCAATTATTTCTTGGTTTCATTTTCTCTCCTCCCTTCTAATCCTAGAAGAAGCTCTATGACTATGATGGCTAGGAGAATGTCTATCTCTACTTCTATGGATCCTACTCTAGATGAATTTCTAACCCCTAAGTGGAGACCTAGATGATTCCCTATCACTCTCATGCCTACCTTGATTCCCACCCTGTGATTATTCCTTTGGTTTCTTCTAAGGATTCATAGAATTCTTCTTGTGAAAGTTCCTCCTAGGTGAATCAATTTTATTTTGTTTTTCTTATAACTACTAGGCCCTTCATTTTGTTTCTTTTTAAACAAGTCTCATTCCTCTTTTCTAGTTCATACAAAGCGATCTTCAAATTGTTCACTTTGTTTTCTTAACATTTTTTCAAAGGTTTGGGTAAGGGCTTCTAGTTGTAACCTATTGAAGCTAGGTGGATAATCATTTTCACTCATGATGCTCTCACTCAAGACACAAGATATGAAACAAATCAATTAAGAAAATCACAAATATTCTAAGTACAAATTCCTACCACATAAAACACTTGAACAATTAAAAATTAAAATGCAGAAAGTTAATTGGTTTCTTACACAAACCAAGGTCCAAGATGAGGAAAGATAAGTAACAAGTAGTCATAGGCTAAGTTGTAAACCTATGATTATGAAACCCCCTTATTACTCCTTTCAACAAGCACACTTAAACTCCCCTTATGGCTCCTTAAAACCACACAAGGCCTTGGAACTTACACAATTACTAACAAAATTACAAGGAAAATTCCTAAGTACAAACTAAATCAAAGAGTTACAATATTATAACCTACTACAACAAATTCTAAAATTACACAAAAAAGAAAGTCTAGTAAGAGAAATCCTAATTTATTACAAATGGGTAAATTCTTCAAGTCAAGCTTCAAGTCCAAGTCTTCTCCAAGTTCAGCTCCAAGTCAAACAAATTTCTTTCTTAGGGCTGCATACAAAATTAAACAAAGAATGCTTTGCAAACCAAGAAATTGTTAGCACAATTAAAACAAATTACTTCCTTCCTCACAGTGTTTGCCACTCTTAGTCACTCAATTTGGTCTTGCTTTACCCATGAAGAAAAGACACATATTCAACTTAAAATTAGAGGCCTTGATGTTTCCAATGTGGTAAAAACTCAACTCATCCAGAATTTAAGAATGGACAAAACATAGGAATTTTGGGGACAAGCAAAGAAACTCTTATCATAAAAATTAGCTAAACTCAAAGGTTAAAATTGTGACAAACTAGAATTCAAAGAAGACAAGCAACAATTAAGTGGTGGCCCTCAAGGAATTCAAGAAAGATGAATGGATTACAAACTTGTGTGAATTGTTCTTAAAACTGAACTTAACCTTTCTTTGAAGAAAATCATTCATAACATCATAGTTCATTCAAGAGGATAAATCAACTCAAGTTGTTCAACACTTCAATTGATCCCAAACTGAACTCAAATATTACAATTGAAATATAATAAATGAAACTTGAGATAATTCAACTCTGGAATTTTTTTTACTTTTTTTGAAAAAAATTCTGCATGAATTTTTTTTTCCGTTTTTTTTTTAGTTTTTTTTTTTTTTTTTTTTGTTCTTTGTTGATTCTTGTTTTTTGCCTTGTATCTTTTAGGGAAATGTAATGTACTTATATCACTCCAAAACCAGCACAGGATTAACACTTAAACACCAACAACAATATTTTCAAAAGATCAAACCAAACTTCCCTCAAGAACACATGAAAGAACAGTGTTGAACATGATGAACAATTTGCAGAATTTTGCCAAAATAATTGAGGGTTTTTGAGGCAACAATGATCAAGTTTCAATTTCAACAACAAAACCCACAAATTCCAAAGGATTTGAGAGAACAATAGATGTGTTCTTTATTTGGAAATACCCATAAAAAAAACAGAAAGGGGGTTCTTCAATTTCTTGACATTTTGATGCAATTTTGAGCAAATTCACCGATTAAATTGATGTTTAAGTAAGGATCCAACAACATATGACTCAAAGCAACTTAGAATTACATGTGAATTCAAGCAGAAGGGCTGAAAATATGCAGAAAAAGCTGGAAGAAAAAGCAGAGGCGAAAATGGGAAGAAGATGATGAAAAATGAAGGAGAAAAGTAGAGAAGTTACCTCCAAACAACAAGCTCTTGATACCACATAATACAACCCACTTGGGGAGGAGGATGGACCTAGTTGGAGGTAGGATTGAAGCTCAAAATTCAAAAGCAGTTTTGGGAGCTCCTCAAATTGTGTTCAATGTAGCACAAAATTGTGCATAAAAATGAAAAGAAGAGGAAACATAAATTTGAGAATATAAAAGAGGGAATTAGGGAAGGTGATTGCAAAAATTAAGGCTGGAAATAAAGTGCAGAAATGGAAGAAAGGGCAAAACGAAAATGACCAAAATTAAAGGGGAAAGGGGCTGAAAATTAAAGCATAAACTAAGAACAAGAATTGTAAATTGCAACGAAAGGTAAAAAATAGCGAGAATGTAAATTTTGAGAAAAAATAATTCCTAAGCCAGGCGCCACTCCACTAGCTAGAGGAAGCTAGGAAGATAAGCCAAGTTCCACCACATTGGAGGCTCCAATGATAAGGAAAAGGGTCTTAACCTCAAGAACAAGCAAGAGGAGAAGAAAGAGAAGAGAAAGTTGCTCTCTCAAGGGAATTTCGGATTCCAATATCATAAAATGACCAAAGGTACCATTTGCTTACATTTAGCCCTTATTTATAGGAAAAAAGGAAGGGGACTGCTTGGTTGTGGGTTTGGGCTGCCCTTAGCCAACACAGCTCTTAACCTAAGCCTATTCCTATTCTAAATAACCTATTCTTATTCCATGTTGGAATAAGCTATTCTCACTTTTACAATTCAAAGAAAAATACAACCAAATTAAAATTAGGAAAAATTTCAGTTTTATTATCCTTAAGCTAAAAATTTCTCTTGAAAGCTAATTTCCATGCTCACATCATGGAGGAATAATAGTTTGAAGATTTTATCAAAGATGGCTACATATATATTAGCTATTCTAATCTCAACTGTGGCATTAGAATCAACATTTAGTGCTAGGGGTAGAGTCATTGATGAATATCGTTCTAGACTCAATAAGGAGTCAATTGAAGTACTTATCTGTGGTGGTGATTGGCTTTGTCATAAATACAATATGAAAAGAAAATCGAAGGTTTTTTTTTAAAATTTTAAATGGTTATTTCTTATATATATGTAAATGAATGTTTTAAATTTATCTTATATTTTAATAACCATTTGTTCAATATTTTGAAGGTGTATGAACAACTTCAAGAAATCAACTTGAATATTTGACACTTTGAATCAAGAGATCACAAACTTACTATAAGTTTTTTTAATTTTATTTTAATGTTGAATTTGAAGGATGACTTTATTTTTATGTTGGAGTTTGGATGTTTTAAGATGATTTATTAACTTTAGTGATTTTTATGTTTTAAGAAAATTAAGTATATTTTTTTAATTTGTTTGGTAGTCAAGGATCTATTTAATGATCTTTTTATCTTGTAGGTTTTGTTTTAAACTGATTTATATGTTTTAAGCTTATTTAGTAGCATTTTTATCTTGGAGGCTTTAAGCTTGCAAGCCTTTTTAATCAATTATTTATATAGGCTTTAAGCCTATTTATTGGCCTTCTTTGGAATGTAGGCTTTTAAACAGACTCATAGGCCTTGTAGGCTTTAAATTAGGCTAGGCCTTGACAAAAAAACAAAAGCCTTTTACAGGTAAGAGGCCCAAGCTCAGGCCTCAAAATTTTTAAACAGGACAGGCTTGAACACTCAAAGCCTAGCTCGGCTCGGCCTACTTCCATCCCTAGATGTGAGTGACAACACTTGATTGTTTATTTTTTGCTATGACGAGGCTTGTATTTTTAGCAAAGTTTTGAAAAGAAAAAAACTTCCCATATTTTCAATATCATTAATTTCTAAAAGGATTTTTCATTATGAAGTAATAGTCTACTAATGAAACTATAAGTACAACTTAAGTGTAAAACAAGCTTCATTCTTTTTCTCCTGCTATGAATGATTCTACCAAAGCTATAAAATTTCTTTTGAACTCGCTTAGTCTAGGTAGTAGTAGGAGTGAAAGGCAAGGATACATTTTCCTTTTAAGTAGTGAGGTTGAAATGAAGCAGAGAATAGAGGAAATCCCTATCATAAAAGAGTATTCTGAGGCATTTTCTAATGATATACCCAAGTTTTCGCCTATAAGAGAAACTGAATTCTCAATAAACTTAGTACCTAGAATAAGGCCCATATCTATAGTTTCATATAGAATGTCAACGATTAAGTTAGTTGAGTTAAAAACCCAGTTAGAGGAGCTGCTAGCTAAGAAATTTTTCTGACCAAGTGTATCACCATAGGGAGCTCCAGTATTATTTGTGAAGAAAAAAGATGGGAGCTTAAGGTTGTGTATGGATTAGAGATAATTAAATAGGGTGACCATTAAGAATAAATACCCACTTCATTGGATAGATGATCTGCTAGACCATTTGAGAGGAGTTATAATCTTTCAAAGATTGATTTAAGGCTAGGATACCATCGGATTAGAGTAAGAGACGAAGATATCCCTAAGGCAACCTTTAGAAGGAAAGGATCCTAGTTAGCCTTGACAACAGTGCAAATGACCCAAAGTAACTATGATGATTAAGAGATAACTTAGGTCAACCTAATTTGCAATGTAGGTATCCTTAATCCACACCTATTGGTGAACCTTATGATGTAACTATTTGAACCTTATTTTTCTTTATGAATTATTTTAATGGTTTCAATTTGAATGATTGCATGGTTCTTTATCTAATTATGTTGCTTTATTTTAGCTAATCCATTACTAGGAATTAACTACTCTTGTTTATCTCTAAGTTTGTTAGGGAGTAGTGATTCTACCATGCTTTAATTGATAGAACTATAAGTAATTGAGTCTTGTACCATATTGATGTAGTGGTCTCAATGGTAGAGAAATGCCAACTATAGAGACCTACTAGGCCTGTTCAGCCATCATAAGAATAAGATCCAAACAGCTACAAGAAGAGGTGGACACCTTCTTAGGCCTTCAAGAATAGCATCCTTAGGCCTAATCCATCCCTTTCTTGGCCTTACACATTTTAGAATAGGTTTTAGTACTTTTTTGGTATTTTAGAAGTAGACGACCCAAGACATGTATAGAATAGGCCCATTTCCTTGTATTTCTTTGCTAAGCTTTTTGGGATTGCTTTGGCCAATTTATAGGTTTCCTTGAAATACAAGGAGGGACTCATTTTGGGATCAAGGAAGAGGCCCAATTCGGATTCCCAAAGTTGCTCCATGCTAGGCACCACCTTTAGCCTAAATAAAGGTATCACTTATGTAATTTTGAAGTTGAAGGCAATTTGAATGAATTTGTGAGGAACCTCCTCATGATGGTGGAGAAGAAGCTTATCCTCTACAAGAGATGACGCTTCCAAGTATTTGATAACATCTTCCAAAAGTGAAACTAGCACTTGTAGGATAGGTACAATATAGTACTCTAACTGTTGGAGTTAGAAATATGACATATTCGATATTTTTTTATGTGATGAATCATATCTTTTCAAAGTTTTGGCTAATAGAATTTTCCATGACTAACATTACTGTCTTGTCTGTGCCAAAATCTCAAATTGAGCCTTGATGTTATTATTCTCAAATAATTTATTCTCTTAAATAACATGGGAGAAAAGAATAAAAATTATTTCTTAAAAGGAAATACTTGTTGGTGATGAAAATACAAACAATTGAATTTTACTATAATTCCAAATGTTGTTGAAATTTGGTTCATACCGTTAGAGCTCTTTAACGATTTCAAAGTCAACAACTTTTTTTTTGTAATGTGTAAAGCTAAGCATGACACAACTAAGTACATCTACTACACAATTTTGATTCCTAAATTTTTGCTTAATCAGGAAAAAAATAGCCTTGTTGGAACTCAATCCAAGATTCATGTCTTTGGCTGATCTTCTATTTAGGAAGTAGATAATGACTTTAATGTTACAACTCATGTGTAACGATATATAATTCTTTGTCATATATTGAGAACTTGCTTTTGATCATTATTTAACTTTTCATTAAAGAAAGCTATTGGTTATCCTTCTTATTGAGTATAGAACCAATGCTTGTATTATAGGCATCGTAGTTTTCTTCAAACATCTAGTCAAAATTATGAAATGCTAACACAAGAATCCTTTTTATTTTAATTAATGTTCTATGTTCCTATTTGGTTAAGATGCTAATATAAAATTTTAGAGAAGTTCATAATACAAGAAAGATGCTGCTGATTTTTTTTTTCTTCAAAATTTTAGGTTTAGCGTGTTTTTTAATTTAATTTTGAGTGAAACCGTTGGTGGTGTTTCATTTTAGAAAATATGTTTGATTTGTCTTCAACATTTTTGTATAGGAAAGAGTGAAAAAGTAGTTTTTTTTTTTCTATTTTCAGTATAAAACTTTGAAAACAGGAAAAAAAATGAAAACAAGGTGTCATTTGTGTAAATAAAAATAAAAATAGAAAAATATTTTTTGAAACCAAACACCATCTTATTTTCCCATTTGATATTCAATAAATTTGAGTACAAAGCTCATTTTATTGAATCTTGAACTATTCAAGATGCACTATGTGGGAATAAAAGTTTTGTTAAAATAAAATTTTAGGAAAGTCCATAAAAAATATGTTGAAAAAAACGCTGAAAATTGTCATACCAATTCTCTATCAAGAATTATTTTTTTCTGTTTCTTGGATAAACATATGATAGTTGAAAATAATGTTTATTTGGGTGAAGATATTGGTGATTTGTTAAAAGAAGTGAATGTAGGGCATGCCCCATTCCATATTTGCTCCAATGAAATAAAACATTATTTTTAACTGTCACATCTTTACCTTAGGAACAAGAGGAAACAATTCTTGATAAAGATATTGATATGACATTTCTCAGTAGCTCGTGCACCATATTTTTGAGGTGTCTACATAATCAAATATACAAATGACCCAATACATCTGATTATTACAACTGGCAAGGCAGCACTTACTAGTGCATAAATAGATTTTATAACAAGATTTTACATTGGTTGTTCTTGAATTGATGTTGAAAAGATGTGGTGGCATTTCTGCAAATAAAATTGACACTTTCTACATTGGGTCTCCACACAACTAATGTAGAAAGTACTTTCTACATTGGTTATAAAACAATTGATGTAGAAAATGGAACGATGACATTTTTGTAAATATAGGGAATGATACTACATTGGTTCAGGTATGCAACTAGCGTAGAAAACCACATTTTACATCAGGCTCTTGCGTAACCATTGTAGAAAGTTGATTTATACATCTGTGATATTGTTCATCGTTGATACTCTCCATCGCTAGTTCACTTCATCATCTCTATCGAATGTTTTCTCCCCTCTATCTCTGTCACCTCAGAAGCTAAGGGGTTCGTTGCTTGCTCGCGCTGTCTCTGTCTGCTCAAAAGCTAGGGTTCGCTGCTTGCTTGTCTCAGGTTCTCGCCATTTCATATTTCATTTTAATGGTTGTTCGATTTTCGTTGTTTTCATCAGTCCCAACTTCACCGATTAATGTTCGTGCATTAAAATTCAATATTCTCCTCAATAATGAAACTCTAACTCATAAATTGATGACCGAGTTCGATGCAGAATATATATTTCTTGCTTTGGTGCATACTATGTGTTTGATGAACTGCTTGAATGCCTTAACTAATGGCTACTACGACATTGTGTACATACCAATTTCTTCTTCTATGTGTAATGTTTCCAATGCTATTCAATCTTATTTTAGCTTCATCCATTTGTAGGACACTGATTGGGGTTTGCTGATCCAATTGCAGGGAGTTTTTGATCCTGGTGTTGCAGAAGATCACTCAAATTGATCGTTGTTAACAAGAAGAAGCTCCTAACCTATTTCCCTAACTGATTGGCCGAGTAATAACCTAAACTTTACTGCACTTTACTGCTTGCCTGTTTATTTTCTATTTATATATTTTTTTCATTACATAATTGAAGTTGATTTAAAGAATAAGCAGTTTATATAAGATGAATAACAATGCATTTGGGAACTACCCTTTTGAAAATGTTTTGCATCACAACACATTTAATTGGTCCTGTTCATCCTGAAGAGCATCATATGATTGACACGCTCATCGCAAACGCCCAAAAATAATTTCTAGATTTTCCCCAACTATTGGTATAGCATAAGGTACAACCTAGGTCATCTCCCAAAGATCATTTCATATTCTTAAGCAAATTAGGAGAAAGTTAGAACAAGGGCATTTTGTAAAGATGCGATATTGAATTCAAAATACAAAACACAAAATGAAATTAATTTGACTTAACAATTATCAACTCAAGGAATTCAGAGGTTATTTTCTTACCTAATCATTGATAACTAAAATCACGCATTATGTTTATCAACACAGGATCATCTGGAACCCTTAAAATGATCCTTGAATTCTCTATTGAGAAAACTCTCAGGATTCAGTTGATTATGATCAACAAGATTAAGTAACCACGTAATCTTTCATTAGATCTAAACCAATTTCATAATTAGAATTCAGTTAAAGTAAGTAATAAAATGAAAACCTTCAATTCAATTACTTAATTTCTACTCTTCAAACTTTGGGAAAATGATTAACCAATCAAAAACTAATTAGAAATTAATTATGCATTAATCAAAATACGTCAACCGAACAAACTTTGATTAAAAGAATAAAGTAAACAGAGTAGAAACAACTTAATAAGCATGTAAATAAATATTAAGACCTCAAAGTTAAAATAAAAATAACTTGAATCCTTGAATTGAAATTACAAACTTTGCCTTCCATGAAGGAGGCAAACTAACAACAAAGAAAGAAAGATGGAAAATGGTATTGGAATTAATATCCAAGGTGTGTCTTCTCGTCTTGTAAACCCTTCTATTTATAGAGGATTTTTTATGCAACATCTTCAGAAGGTCACCAACCAATTCTGACTTTTTCCATCCTTTTATTGCTTTCACATTGGCTTTGAAAATACAAAAACACTTTTGACTTTTGTCACCAATCAGCCCACCAATTTTGACGTTGATTGTAGCACATTTTCGGATATTCATGTGTCCGAATTAGAGCTTTAGGTATGAATAAAAGTTGTAGCCCTGGATTTTAGCTTTCCAATGGATCTAATTTCATCTCAATATGACTTTTTTATCTCAAGATATGGCTGGATCTTTTTCTTGTTCAGGTTCAGTGAGAGCAACACTATCTCATATTTGAGATAATTTTAGAGTCATATACATCCCATTTAGAGTCTGATCTTGCTTTTTAACTATGGACACTTCTTTAAGCTTTCATTCAAGACATATTTCATGATTTTTGTACGTCTAAAACTCCTATTATTTTCAAAATACTATAATAGTGTCATTTTAATCGGTTAAGCAAAGAAATTCAATTAAACTCCATATGAACCCAAACTCATAAATATGACAAAGACCACTTAATTGAACATATAAGAAGTCTTAATGAGCTAAAAATGAGAGATAATTATTTATGAAATTTATGCTTATCAATGATCTTTAATATTCATTTTTAATATTACAAATTAAAGCCTTTGGTATAATGTACTTCATGCTTGAGACTTGTGAGGCTGGGAAAATTTTTGTATATTCTGTGTTGCAAAATACTCTTTCTCTGTGCTAAAATTAGTGAGTCACAACCTTGTATGCCCATAAATCTTCTATTTTGAGAACTTTCACCTTTCAACTTATGATTTCTACTAAGCCTTCCATCCCATGTCCTTGGGGATTGCTTTAGCCCATACAGGACCTTGACTAATTTACAAATATGATATGGTCTCTAAGGTATTGTTGCTGCTTTCTAATATTTCTAAGGAAACCCAGTCATTGCCTCTTGCCCTTCATTCTCTTTGCTCTGAAGGAAAATTATTTTGGGCTTAGACTTTTCAAGTTCATCTTGGAGAGTTAAAGTTGCAGCTGAAGCCTTTTCTTTACTTTGCTTTCGGGTGGTGAGAACTAACTTCTCCTCTTCTTGTTTTGATTTTAGTGTAATAGAAGCCTCCTTCAACCTGTTAACCTCAGTAGTTGCTTTCTCTATGTTTACCTTTATTTCCTCAAATTCCTCTTGTCATTCAATGTTTTAGTTTTGATTCATATATGCTACTAATTCAGCTTATCCTTATTGAAAATTTTGAATATCACATTGAACTAAGAAAAAATGGTGAACCAGTTCAAACCTGTCTTACAATTAGAGAGAAGTAACTATTTTGAACAGGTTTTGCTATTATGAGGATGGTTATTGTTCCTTCACCATCAATTTTAAATTTTTAACAATTTTTTATGTTACATTTTACTTGTAATCATGAGATCCTAGTGCCTAGCTACATTTAATATGTTCAAATTTCAAAAATGATTTAGAATACCACTAGCTCTAAACGCCAGTCATGTTGAAGTAAAGTAAAAATCATACATAAGAACATATTTTGACTTGCTTTTCAAATTTCAATTTTCGTATAGAAACCTATAAGAGCAGAGTTTGATAGAGCAATAAGAGAATTTAATGAAAGCAAACGTTTTACTTTATACTATGTATGTATTAATGTCTCTGTTGTGACTCTGAGCTCTAATCCACCAACTATACCATAAGTATTAAGTATGAAATATGAACCCAACTTTCACTTAACCTTTTCTATTCTTCCTGCACACAAAGGTATAATACTGTAACTGCATGCTTTCAATTAAGATAGAATTAAAACATATGCATCAACTACAGCCACCTAGTCTGTAATTAATACACCTAGTCTAGATGTTGTTCTAGCTTTTCATGTTGAATTCTCACAACAAAAGCTTTAACTATTTAACTGGAAATTTAAAGGTATGTACAACTGAAAATAAAAGTAGAAGTAGAATTACAGACATGGCTAATAACATTGTGGTTACTTTCTCTATTCTCCCTCAACTACTGGTCAAGCAGAACACCAAGGTCTTTTAGACACATATTTCCGCCTATTATCCTTTCTTGTTATCTTTAATTATTTAAAATGGTGATTATGATGCAGTTATTAGATCTTCCTTTTACAATTAGTAATTCCAAAGTACAATTGTGGTTAGTTCTTAAATTCAATTTCAGATTATTGAACCATTCATAGCATACTATTCTTAAATACCTCTGGGTCTATGTTGTTCTTGGTTTCCTTGTTAACCATTTCATGTCTTGCAAAGTAAGAAATTAATAGTAAAGTAAAATGTCTTATTTATTTCATTTGACCATGTTTCATTTTGGTCTAATATATTTGAGAAAATAGGTTTAGCAAAATAGGCACAACAAACTGAGAAAGATCACAACCGATTTGTCTTAATCCTGGGTGAACTACATCAAGTTTTGAACAGCTAGGGCATGATCCTAATTGGAGTTTGGGTAAGTATTTTGTGAAGCAGCTGTCTTGATCTTTCTAAATGCTTGCTTGCTCTAGATTTTAGGGGGTATTATTTATTCTTGTTTAGTTATTTTAGGTTTTGTTTGTTATTTTTTAATATGCCACTTTTTTTAAATACCCTGGGATGAAAGAATTCTACAAGTTTATTCTATTGTCTAGTTGTTGTAAACATAATAAATAGATTCCATTATTCTAAAATTTAGAATCTATTTATTATGTAATGAGTTATGGTTTTCATGACTAGTTTTGAACAAAATAGGTGATGTTTTGAGGTTACTACTTTGATGTCTGAATAATATGAAAAGAATATGAGACTGTTCTATTTTCGGTCTAAGAGATGATCTAATATTTTGAAAACTAAATACTTCCCTTTTGAACTAACCAGTTTAGTATAGTAGACATGGATTTCTTTTTCCATTCGAAACTTCCCATATGTACTTGATCTAAACATGTACAAGCTTGAAATATACATAGAAAGTGCAAAAATTTAAAAGCATATCCTAGAATATCTTATTTTGATGCCGCAAGGGATTATACCATCTTTGTCTTGGTCCCCTACCTAGCAAAGTTCACTGATCTAACAAAAAGATCAGTGACTTCTATTATATTAGACTCTATTCTTTTATGAATGGCTTCATTTCAATGATAGGTTTAAGTCCCTTAAGTGTTGAAATAAAGCAATTTTTCATGCTAAAGAATAAAACCACTTGGTATAATAGATGAGTTAAACTTTATGTAATCATTAGTAATTGACATCTTTAGCACAAACCTTATTTCCCTTACATCAACCAATATAGGACTTCTGTTGAATACCACCTTATTTTTATTTTATTTTCTATTTTTTAAGTTTTGTATTGGAAATAGGTTGGAAAGGTTGAATTCTAAACAATTGAGATACTAGGGTTTAGGGTTTTAGCTTGCACTTTGCTTCATAGGATAATGTAATTAGTTGAATTATGTATAACATTACTTGACATATGCAACATAGATGACTAAGTAAGAGAGCACAACACCTTGCGTGTGGACTGTATTGTAAGATCAACCAAAAGACAAGTCTTTGTCCACCCTGTATGTAGTCCCTATTTGGGCCTAAATAAGCCTAATTTATTGACAAAATAAGCAGTTACATTTGGGGCCAATGCTTTTGCAAGAAATGTCATTTTTTCCTTGCCTTAATGTGCTTGGATTACATATTCATATTAGGAAAGTTTTCTAGGTAAAATCATTATATTTGGTCAACTAAGGACTATGGGATTGAACTTTTGACCCGTAGCTTGCCCAAGCTTTTTTTTTTTTTTTGTGGTCAAACAAAACCTTACCTTGTGGTTACAACTATTTCAAGTTGTTTTTGGCTTATGTATTTTGTTCATTTCCAATTCTTTGTTCTAGATATATGATATTTTTAAGTATCTGTAATTCATCATATTTTACTCCTATTTGTTAACTTATTCTCTAGATTTTTGGGCCTTCAGTTGTTGTATGAATTATGAATTTACCTCAAAATTATGAACTTATTTTCTAGAGTCTTGAATTCATTGTCATAAAATTTGTAGATTTTCTATTAATCCAATGAAGAGTGAAAGACAAAATAAACCAAGCTATTATTGCCTCCTAAGTGGTCCTTGAATCTTAATTCTATGTAGCATTTTAATATTCAATTATATTTTTTAATTTGATCTACCTAGTGACTAGGTTATTAGAATGTTAGTTGAAGGCAAGATAGCTTATTCCTTATAGGCTTATAGTACCTCAGTTGAATGTTATTAGAATAATTTAGTGAATGACAAGAATTATTAAAAAGAATTGGAATCAGGAAGTGCTAAATAAGTAAAAGAAACATACGTAATTCAACTTGAGAATATTGAGAATATTGAGAAAGTTGTTCATATAAGGTTGGTACATATGAACATTTTTCAAATTTGGTCTTGGTTAGTAAATATAAGTTTTTCTCCAAATTTAGAGTTATTCTTTGCATAATTAGAGTGGTGCATTTGTGCTATTATGCTAGTGATCACTTTGTTGTTCACTAATTGATTATTCATATAGAATCACCTAGAAAAAATGCTATAAATTCATTTCAAGGATATTATCTCATCACCTTAAATTGTTTGTAAATGAAAAGGAACACAAAGCAAAACATCTAGGGCCTTAAATTTTTTTCATCACCTTAGTATTTTGCTGTTACACCAGCCAATATAGGACCTCAATTAGAATCTTTGTTTTTCATCATGAAAATCTCATATTATAACTTTGCTTAAAAGGCCATTTTATTCTTCTCAATGAGCATTCTCCTTTCAAGACTAACAGATTTTAACAGAAGGGCCCTCAAAATCTTTACAGTGTGATATATGGCTTAATTTGGAACAATTGAATGTTCTATCAACCACCCTTAGACCCAAAAACATACTGGTCTAAAATAATCTTTTCTATTTTCCAGGCTGTTTATCTCTACAGACGATTATAGTAGGAGATCTTTTTGCTTCTCTTTCCTGCCCTGCATTCTTTGCCTTTTCCATCTACTTGTTTGAGACTAAATAAGGTAATCCATTTCAACCCCACCATCCCTCTATTTTTTCTATCTAAACTTTACACCATGTATATTTTAATTTCTATCCCCTTTATTTTAATTTCTATGCTAAGTCCCTGATTTTACTTACCATTCAACACTTATTGTTGACATTCCCTTATGTTGGTGTTGGTTTAATACACACACTAGGTTATAGGTTCCATTGGTAGTGAATAAACTCTAGGAACTTGGACCTTCTTTTAGTGTGTAATAAAATCCAAAGGTATTAACTTGGTTCTTCTTTTATTATAGAGCAATGAAAGTTTGACTTCGTTTAAAAGGGATGTATTCATCAAATATTAAAAAGCCTTCGTGGATAATTTCACATGTAAGTACTTTATTACAAATTATTCAATTCTTTTATATTCTTTTATCATTATATAATCATTTTAATAATATTTGATATTTTTCTATTTTTTTAAAGTTCCCAAGATAAGTTGGAGGAATCAAGTGTGGATATTATGTCATGACACATATGTTTCACATCGTCTCGGCATCTATTCTTAATTCTTGGACCGAGGTAATTACAATTATCACGATTTTTTAATTTCATTTTAATTCATAACATGATATTTTCTCTAATTTTATTCAAAAATATTTTTTTAGATATTTCAAAATCCTCACCCTTTAATCGAAGAAGAAATTAAGGACGTTAGAAGGTGTTGGGGGAAATATATGATAGAGGTAGCCAATTTAGGTTGATTTTATGTAATTTTAAAATATTTCCTTGGTAAAATGTTAAATAAATTTATATTTGATAATAAATAGTGATATATTTAATTTAAATAAATGGATTTTATGGTTGCTATATTGTCTACTTTCTTACCCTGTTGTATATGCAAGTATTGTGAATAAATGATATGGTAATATGCCTATGCAAAATGAACATTTAAAAAGGTCATTTTCCACATGTGACTTCACCATCCAACTGATGAGTCAACACTTTATATCTATTGTTAAAGAACATCTTTTTTCACAATTTTCATAGATGTTGCAAGATGCTGCAGGAGGCCACACAAGGATGATAGGAAGAAAATGGAGGCCCTAATATGGGGCTACTAAAAAATGGGATCATGAAGAAGGCTCTTACATAAAAAAAGACTTAATAATTGTTGTATTTGTTTTACTCTCTTATTACATGTAATATGGATGATGTTTTATAAGTTTAATGGAATATAATTAATATATAGGTTAAGTATATTTTTAATCCCTCTAAGATAATCAGATTTTTTATCTCATCCCTTGATTTTAGAACCTTTGGTTTGAGTTCCTCATTTTGTAAAACACCTTGATCATGGTTCCTGACGTTAAATCAAGTAAGATTAAATCAAATTACGTTAACCATTGGTAGGGGAAATTTTGATCATTTTATAAAATGCCCTGACTATAGTCTCCCAATCAAGGTTAATATATTTTGATCTAATATATCTTGGATTAATATTAATGATCATAACCAAGGCTTTTTTAAAAATGAGATACCCAAACCAAAAATTTTAAAATTGAAGGATGAAAGCAAAAAATTAATTATTTTAGAATATTTAACCTTTGATGTATTATATAAATTTGATTAATTTTATTTGTAATATAAATTAATATATTGTGTCGATCAAGTAATTGGAAAGTTGAAAAGTCAAAAAAAAAAGGAAAAAAAGTTTCCACTAATATTTAAAATAAAAATAATACACATTGGAAAGTAATTATCCAACCTCTGTCCAAGTGTGCACTATGTTAAAAAAATAAAAGAAAAACTTAAAGAGTGATTTATTCATCACTCTCCAAGTGAAGCTTAGAGGGTGGTTTGGTAATCTCACTCTAAGTTCCATTTGAAGATTGGTTAATGGACCACTTTCTAAGTGCAACATCATTTGTATAATGGTGTATTGGAGAATGGTCTGAACCGCTTTTTAACAGCATGTACATAACCCTAGTCTCCCATCCTTTTTTTGTAGTTTTTGTCTTGCAATACTCTTCCATTCATCATTAGGTTGTAATATGATATGATGATAACCACTTGCAATGATCAATCTTTGAGAAGACAACTACTCCATAAAGTTGGTCTGACTTATAGTTACTTTAATAATTACTTGATGATCCTGTCTTACCTTCATTGCAAAATGGTTGAATGTGATTATTAGTTACCGTCCCTTCTATGACATACAATAGGATGGGTTTCCAATCCATTCTATGAGTAATTAGTAGAGAAGCAATATCACTTTGGATAAGCCATTCATCCTTATTTTTACTATGTTAAAATTTCTATTAACTTCTATGTTAAAATGTTGTAGACACATTCTTAAATACACAACACGATCACCCAAGATAGTTGAAGTTCTTATAGTAGGCTATCTTAGAATAATACCATCACCAAATCGATCACAACAAAGATCAAGATTTTTTTTGTTCAAATTTTGGGTAGAGATAGCCATCACTAAATGTGTCTCTTTTTAAAACTTTTAATTCTTTTTTCTTTATTTAAAATTATTATTACTTTTATAATGAGATCACTTGAACTTATATTATCATAAGGTCTAAAATATTTTATTTTCTTTTAGAATCCCTTTAGTAGTTAAGGTGTTTTGACTTTGAAAAGATATATTTTCATATTTTCTACTACAAAATTATGATTAAAAATTCATAATAAAATTAGATAGTATTTCTAAGGATATTACAAGAAGGCCTAATAATATGTACTTATCTTAAACTTACTAGAAATCATATCATAAGCAATCAAACATTCACAAATAAGAAGATTAGAACCTAAAGATTGAATTCATTGTTGAGTTATCAACAACCCTAGCATTAGAGAAATTACTTATACATGTTCAAATTAAGAATTTTATTCAAAAAATTAAGCATTGGACAAGCAATTAAAAGAAAAACAGAGAAAGGGAGATCTCTAGTGAATTTCTATTCATTGATTTCTTGGAAATATAACTTCTACTTTGAATAACCCTTGCTTTCTTCTTCTATCTCTCCTTTTAAGAACTGAGGTTTAGAACTCTAGAGACTACATCCCTTGGAAGGTGAGGAAAAATTGGTTCAATGGAGGCAAAGTTATGCCGAATTGGATGTGAAAATAGAGAGTATTTTAGGTCATTTCTAGGAAGATAAGCCATGGCTACTTGTCCACCTTGTAGTTCCAAGGATAAAGAGGTTCTCACCTCAAGACAAGGCTAAGGGAAAGAGAATTTGAGAGAAAATCTCATTTTGATAATTCTGATTTCAATTAATTACTTAAAGTGCCTCAAAATGACTACAAAGTGGTTTATACGTAGACTGAAGGAGGGGCATCAATGTGGGCCTTGGATCAACCTCCTTCTTTCCCTAAACTGGGCACTACTGAGGTAGGCCATTTTGATAATTCCCTAAATGTAGGTCATTTTCCTTATGATGAATAAGAGAAAAATAGCTCTTTCCTCCATGAAGTTTTCTCTATGTTTTAATTGTTTGCAAGATGGTATTAGAGCTCTGAATTTTAGACTCTACTAAGCTCACACCATAGGTAGAAACTCAAGATCATCCTATAGTAATTTTCATCGACATGGACACACCTAAACCATGGATCTTTATCAAAATCAAGCCAGCCCATACTTTGTTCACCCGAATGAAAATTCATTTGCAGCAATGGTAACCACCCCTTTGACAAGTAACTATTATCACACTTGGGCACAAGGAATGAAAAGAGAGCTTGTTTCTAAAAATAAGGTCAAATTTATATATGGGACTATACCCAAGGTTTAAGGTATAACAATTTAGTTCACTCACCGATACTGAATTCATTTTCTAATATAAGGTTTGATGTTTGGAATGATTTAAGAGAATATTTTTCTTAGGGTGATATAATCCATGTTTCTAAGCACCGACAAGAGATTCACATCCTAAAGTAGGGAAGATTGTTTGTGACAAGCTTCTCCATAGAGTGATGTGAGCATGGAAATTAACTTTCAAGAGAAATTTTTAGCTTAAGGATAATAAAACTGAAATTTTTCCTAATTTTAATTTGGTTGTATTTTTCTTTAAGTTGTAAAAGTGGGAATAGCTTATTCCAACATGGAATAAGAATAGGTTATTTAGAATAGGAACAGACTTAGGTTAAGAGCTTGGTTGGCTAAGGGCAGCCCAAACCCACAACCAAGCAGCCCCCTTCCTTTTTTCTATAAATAAGGGCTCAATGTAAGCAAATGACACCTTTGGTCATTTTATGATATTGGAATCCGAAATTCCCTTGAGAGAGCAACTTTCTCTTCTCTTCTCTTTCTTCTCCTCTTGCTATTTCTTGAGGTTAGACCCTTTTCCTTGTCGTGGAGCCTCAATGTGGTGGGAACTTGACTTTATCTTCCCACTGCTTCCTGCTGGTGGGTGGTGCCTAACTTAGGAATTATTTTTTACGCAATTACGTGCCATTTACCTTTCTTTTGGGCCTGAATTAGGTTCTTAGTTTATCTTTAATTTGACCCCTTTCCCCTTTAATTTTTTGGGTCATTTTCGTTTTTGCCCTTTCTTCCATTTCTGCACTTTATTTCAGCCTTTAATTCTTGCGATCACCTTTGATTTTCTTTACATTAAATTTATGTTTCCTCTTCTTTTTCATTTTTATGCACAATTTTACACTACATTGAACACAATTGAGGCTCCAAGTACCCTGAATTTTTGAGCTTCAATCCTACCTCCAACTAGGTCCATCCTCCTCCTCCCAAGTGGGTTATATCATGCTGTATCAAAGAGCTTGTTGTTTTGAGTAACTTCTCTTTTTCTCCTTCATTTTCATCATCTTCTTCTCCCATTTTAGTCTCTGTTTTTCTTCAGTTTTCTGCATATTTTCAGCCCCTTCTTGTAATTATGTACCATTTGTGTTGCTGAGTCATACATTGTTGGATCCTTGCTTAAACATCAATTTGTCGGTGAATTTGCTCAAGAGCCATCAAAATAAAGAAATTGAAGAACTTTTCAAAAGTTTTTTTTTAGCAAATTCTGTTTCAAATAAGAACACATCTATTATTCTCTCAAAATCACTTTTAGATTTGTGGGTTTTATTTAACAAATTGGAAACTTGATCATTGTTGCCTCAAAATCCCTCGATTATTTTGTGAAATTATAGTGTTCATAGTATTCATCATATTTATCCACTTGTTCTTCATGTGTTCTTGAGAGTTGTGTTTGATCTTTGAAAATATTGTTGGTGTTTTAAGTGTTAATCCTGTGCTGGTTTTGGAGTGATATAAGTGTACATTACATTTCCCTAAAAGATCTGAAGGCAAAAGCAAGAATCAACAAAGAACAAAAAAACAAAAAAAAAAAAAACGAAAAAAAAAAAAAAACGAAAAAAAAAAAAATAAAATGTAATTTTTTTCAAACAAAAAAAGTAAAAATCCAGAGTTGAATGATCTTCAAGTTTCATTTTATTGCATTTCAATTGTAGTATTTGAGTTGAGTTTGGGATCAATTGGGTGTATTTGAACAACTTGATTGGATTTTATCTCTTGAATGAACTATGATGCATATTAATGATTTTCTTTCAAAGAAAGGTTAAGTCTCAGTTTAAGAACAATTCACACAAGTTTGTAATCCATTCATCCTTCTTGAATTCCTTTTGAGTGCCTTCTTTTCTCACCACTTTGTTGCTTGTCTTCTTTGAATTCTAGTTTGTCACAATTTTAATCCCTTTGAGTTTAGCTAATTTTTGTGATAAGAGTTTCTTGTTTGTCCCCAAAATTCCTATGTTTTGTCCATTCTTGAATTCTGGATGAGTTGAGTTTTTACCACATTGGAAACATCAAGGCCTCTAATTTTTAAGTTGAATATGTGTTTTCTTCAAGGGTAAAGCAAGACCAAATTGAGTGACTAAGAGTGGCAAACACTTTGGTGAGGAAGGAAGTAATTGGTTTTAATTGTGCTAACGATTTCTTGGTTTGCAAAGCATTCTTTGTTTAATTTTGTATGCAGCCCTAAGAAAGAAATTTTGTTTGACTTGGAGCTAAACATGGAGAAGACTTGGACTTGAAGAATTTACTCATTTGTAGTAGATTAGGATTTCTCTTACTAGGACTTTTTTTTTGGTGTAATTTTAGAATTTGGTTGTAGTAGGGTTATAATATTGTAATCCTTTTGATTTAGTTTGTACATAGGAAGTTTCCTTGTAATTTTGTTAGTAATTGTGTGTAAGTTCCAAGGCCTTTGTGTGGTTTTAAGGAGCCATAAGGGGGAGTCTAAGTGTGCTTGTTGAAAGGGGTAATAAGTGGTTCCCATAATTTAGGTTTACAACTTAGCCTATGTGACTACTTGTTACTTATCTTTCCTATCTTGGACCTTGGTTTGTGTAAGAAACCAATTAACTCTCTGCATTTTAATTTCTTAATTGTTCAAGTGTTTTATGTGGTAGGAATTTGTACTTAGAATATTTGTGATTTTCTTAAGTGATTGTTTGATATCTTTGTGTCTTGAGTGGAGAGAATCATAAGCGGAAAACAGTATCCACCTAGCTTCAATGGGTTACAACTAGAAGCCCTTACCCAAACCTTTGAAAAAATGTTAAGAAAACAAAGTGAACAATTTGAAGATCGCTTGTATGACCTAGAAAAGAGGAATGAGACTTTGTTTAAAAGAAAACAAAATGAAGGGTCTAGTAGTTCTAAGAAAAACAAAATAAAATTGATTCACCTCGGGAGGAACTTTCACAAGAAGATTTCTATGAATCCCCTAGAAGAAACCAAAGGAATAATCACAGGGTGGGAATCAAGGTAGGCATGAGAGTGATAGGGAATCATCTAGGTCTCCACTTAGGGTTAGAAATTCATCTAGGAGTAGGATCCATAGAAGTAGAGATAACACATTCTCCTAGCCATCATAGTCATGGAGCTTCTTCTAGGATTAGGAATAGAGGAAGGAGAGAAAATGAAAACCAAGAAAGAATAGATGGAACCAAGTTTTAGAATTCCAAAATTTCAAGGGTTGAATGACCCTGAAATCTACCTATCATGGGAGTTGAAGGTAGAGCAAATTTTCATGTGCTATGGAAGTAAGGGAGGAACATAGGGTAAAGCTAGCTAGTCTTGAATTTTCAGACTATGCTTTGATTTGGTGGGATAAGCTAGTGAAAGAGAGAGCAAGGTTTCATCTATTGAGACTTGGGAAGAAATGAAAGCTATCCTTAGGAATAGGTATGTACCACCTCATTACCTTAGGGAGCTTCATAATAGACTCTCAAAGATTAACCCAAGGTAATAGGACTGTTGATGAGTACTACAAAGATATGGAGGTAGCCATCATTAGAGCCAACATAGAAGAATGTGAGGAGGCTAGAATGGCAAGATTCCTTGAAGGGCTTAAGGATGAGATTAGGGATGTTGTGGAACTCCACAACTATATGAGTTTGAATGAACTCTACCACCAAGCCCAAAAGGTAGAACAACAACTCCATAGGAAAGGTAGAGTAGATACTCAACCTCAAAGCCTTCTTGGAGGAGGGAAATAAGAGGAAGGAAGGCCACAAGGATGTTCCTTTTAAGCCTAAAGATCTAAGAAATTAAAGATCCCAAGAAAGAAAAGGTCAACACCCCATCCACTCAATAAAAAAGGAATCATCCATTAAGTGTTTCAAGTGTTTGGGACGAGGGCACATTCTCAATTCCCTAACAAGAAAAGCATGATCCTTAGAGATAATGGACAAGTCTCATCTTTGGAATCCTCAAGTGAAAACTCTAGCTCTAGTGCCACTAGCTCTTCTAGTGAAGAAGGATTAGAGTATGCCCCCGAAGGTGATCTTCTTGTTATTAGGAGATTACTAGGAAGCATGGTCATGGGGGGAAGATGAGAGAGCCAAAGAGAAAATATTTTTCACACAAGGTGTGTGATTGGGAAGACATGTTCTTTGATTATAGATGGGGGAAGTTGCACCAACGTGGCTAGTGCTAGGCTAGTACAAAAGCTAGGATTAACCACTACCCCACGTCCACAGGCCTTACAAGTTGCAATGGTTGAGTGACAATGGGGACCTCTTAGTGGATAAGCAAGTCTTAGTTGCCTTTTCCATAGGTAGGTATCTTGACCAAGTAACTTGTGATGTTGTGCCCATGGAAGCAAGTCATGTGCTCTTGGGAAGGCATGGCAATTTGATAGGAAAGTTCACCATGATAGGCATAGCAATAGGTATTCCTTTGTTTTCAATTCCCAAAAGGTCACCTGTAGTTCCCTTGGCCCCTAGTGAGGTTTGTAAAGATCAAGTACAAATGAAAAAGAAAAGAGAGAAAGAAAAGAAGGGAATTAAAAAGGAAAGAATTTAAAAAAAGATAAAGAGGTTGAGACATGAGGGGAAAAGGATAAAAACCTCTTCATCAATCAAGGAGAAATTAGGCAAACTCTTCTAGCTAGACAACCCATGTACATGCTCATGTGCAAAGAGTATTGCTTGAATACCAACCAAACCTTGAGTCTAGTGAACTTAGAAGAGTTCAAGATGTATTCCCAAAAAGAGTTATCTCTAGGTTTGCCACCTATAAGGTATTGAACATCAAGAAAACTTAGTGCCTAGTGTTCCTCAATTCCTTTCACCTATCATAAGGGTTGAAATGTTCTCCTTTACAAAGGGTAATCAAGAGATGGAACTCCAGCCTTCTACCAACATTTGGGACACCATTGTTGCAAAATTTGTTGGAGATCATGTGTCTAGATCCATTCATATGCCTAGATTATCACCATTGTCTCATATGCTTCTTGATAGTGAATTCTCACATATAAAGGTCCCTAGCATGCTTCAATCCTTATTGTATGATAATTCATCTAGGATGCTTAATTTGTTAGTAATTACAAATATTCATAGCACTAAGATCTCTTTAGGGAAAAGAAAATGGATGAAAGCACGTAAGTTTACTTGGGACATGTTTGTTAATAACTATGAGCTTGTAGATCGAATCAACCTTTTGTTCCTAGTCAAATTTGCTTTCCAATGTTTACGACTATTTGAAATATTAAAGAGGTTCGTATTTGATCCTGGCATTCTCCATAATTTTCTTTCTTCCATAACCACATAGACTCTTCTACTCTTATTTGTGTCCTTTGTTTTGCAGAAATTGGTGATTGTCATTCGAGGGCGAATGCTTTTAAGGAGGAGGATGATGTGAGCATGGAAATTGACTTTCAAGAGAAATTTTTAGCTTAAGGATAATAAAACTGAAATTTTTCTAATTTTAATTTGGTTGTATTTTTCTTTAAGTTGTAAAAGTAGAATAGCTTATTCCAACATGGAATAAGAATAGGTTATTTAGAATAGAACAGACTTAGGTTAAGAGCTTGGTTGGCTAAGGGCAGCCCAAACCCACAACCAAGCAGCCCCCTTCCTTTTTTCTATAAATAAGGGCTCAATGTAAGCAAATGACACCTTTGGTCATTTTATGATATTGGAATCCGAAATTCCCTTGAGAGAGCAACTTTCTCTTCTCTTCTCTTTCTTCTCCTCTTGCTTGTTCTTGAGGTTAAGACCCTTTTCCTTATCATTGGAGCCTCCAATGTGGTGGAACTTGGCTTATCTTCCTAGCTTCCTCTAGCTATTGGAGTGGCGCCTAGCTTAGGAATTATTTTTCTGCAATTTACATTCTGCCATTTACCTTCTTGCAATTTACAATTCTGGTTCTTAGTTTATGCTTTAATTTTCATCCCCTTTCCCCTTTAATTTTGGGTCATTTTCGTTTTGCCCTTTCTTCCATTTCTGCACTTTATTTCCAGCCTTTAATTCTTGCAATCACCTTCCCCAATTCCCTCTTTACATTCTGCAAATTTATGTTTCCTCTTCTTTTTCATTTTTATGCACAATTTTGTGCTACATTGAACACAATTTGAGGAGCTCCCAAAACTGCCCTGAATTTTAAGCTTCAATCCTACCTCCAACTAGGTCCATCCTCCTCCTCCCAAGTGGGTTGTATTATAGAGTTAAAAACACTTTGGTAAGAACTCAAGCATATAGTTGATGCCTTAATGTTCATGTCCTCACCCTTGTATATGCGTCCATGAGAAATGCTAGGGAATAACGATATTAGGATCATGTCATCCACTTTCTCACTAGATTGAATGATGACTTCGCAACAATCTGATCACAAAATCTTCTTACGGATCCCTTCTTAGTTCTCAACAAGGTCTTTTCCATGATCCTCCAACATGAAAGACATAATGGTATAAATGAAGAATCTAAAATATCCATCAATATGAATGATGGAAATTGTATGTATGCATAAGGTAGATGATATAATTCTGCTAAGAAGAATTAGAGAAAGATATGCACTCACTATGGTAGAATCAGGCATACCATTAAAGTATATTATTGGAAGAATGGGATTCCTCCAAGCTATGTAAATTTTAAAGGAAGCGTATCCATAAACACCATGATCCAGACATCACTTCTAAGAGCATTGCTATAGAGGCACCACCAAGCAATGACATTGATCCCGTTAGGTCCATCACTAAAGTTAGAGCCAAGAAATTGAAGAAGGAGGTGGAATCCATGCTAAACCTTCAAGAAGACCTTTCTCAAGTCCCCACCTCACCTATGGCTAAGCATATCTTAAACTAGGACTTAGATAATTTCTTGTGTTCTAAGATCTTAATGGGCCCAATTATTTTAACTTTTACAATAGCTTTTGGGCCTACCTTGGCCCATTTATGAGGTCGTATTTAGGGAAGGATAAGGGTCATTATTTAGCTCACATCCAAGCCTAATTTCAACTCCAAATGCGGATTCTAGCTGCCTCATGATCCTTCCCTTTAGGCGCTTAAAACTTAGTCTATATAAAGGCATGAGATATACCATTTTTGGAACTTTGAACCATAATATTCAAATTTGAAGCTCAAGTGAGAGAATCCTCTCTTACTTTTCCTCTCCTCTTTAAGGTAGAGTGAGTAGTGGCTCCTTATCCTTGGACCCTCTAAGGTGGCTTATCCAACTCGAGGTGATGCCACCTTCTTCAAGAATTTCCATCGATCCAATTCCTTTTTTTTGCCACCAAAAGTGTAGCCTGCATTTCCCAGGGATCACTATCCAATCCTCCTCACATCAAGTGGTATCAAAGCTCCACAATGGAGGTAAGATCCACACCTAGTTTTCCTTCTTGAATCTACATAAACATTCTTCTCTTCTACTCCAATTTTCTTCAATTTCAATCAATCAATTATGCTTATTTTTGTGATTTATTTCTTGATGTATACATGTTAGATCATCTTAATAAACCTTGAATTTTAATTTTGATTGGTCTAATTTTCTCAGATTTTGCATCAAAGTTGTTTGATCATCTTGGTGTAATTTGGTGCCAAACTCCCATGAAATGCTCTTCACTTAATTACTTTTATTCTTGTCCAATTTCACCCATTCTTATCTAAATTCAAATTTTTTTGCATAACACTAATTGAATGAACCAAATTTAGACACCAATTTCTTTTAGCTTCAAACACTTGTTTTTGGCACCTAAATATGGTGCATGTGATCCAATTGCATAGGTGCTATGTGTAGGAATTATTCAATCTGTATTGATCCTCAATTATTGGTTTTTATGTCTAGTAATTTCACCTTGTTTTGTCCAATTTTTATTCCAAGAGTTGCATGATCATGTGCATGCATTTTATGGATGCCAGAGTAGCTTACTTCATGTATGATCTAAGTGTTAAGATCTTGTGTTAAGTGTTTGCTTAATCACTTTAATTAAGATTCTGAAAGGAACTTAACCTTACCTCTGGACCTCATTGACCTATGATGATTTTATGGAGTATTGGACAAAGAACTTGGACTTAGAACCGTGACCTAAGTAAGGAAGAGTGCACAATTTCACTTAAAGGACTCTTTCAAACTTAGGATACCTTTAGACCTTGAACAAGACTGTGCAAGGAGTAATTTGAGGACCAAAAAAAAGGACTCGAACTTGTGGACTAGACAACCTAAATAAAATAAAAAAGAAGAAAAGGATAAGGAAAGTGGAAGAAAAGGAAGCATAAATTTTTTTATGAAAAGCATTGTATATAAGGTCTAGTTTTTTGAGTTGATCGTATGCTTACTTTTAATGTTAATGATAGGAATTTAAGGTCCTTAGTTGTAGATATTAATTTCTTAGTTAACGCATGCCTAGGCTTATTCAATCAGTGGGTAGAATCATGACTTATGCATGAGTTTTTTCTTACCTTTGATTTTAGTTTGTTAATTCTTGACCTAAGTGTTTTTCTTATTTGAATTCCGTTTAAGTGTGCTTTCGTTGTTTTGAGCTTTACTAATTTATCTCTAAAAGTCCTTGGTTTTGTATGCATTGTCTTTCTTTACTCTTAAACCTCCTTTCCTCCTTCACTTTGGGAAAATTAAAGGATTGGGCTAAGTTAAGTTAACCTCTCCATCTAGCTTTTTAAGAGGATAATTGTGAATGATTTGGTGTGAGATACAGGTAGCCTAAAGTGTGAGGATATTCGAGGGATATAAGTGAGACACTTGGTGAGGCGTGGACAATTTTATTTTGATTTTTTTGAATATCTAATCAAGTGAGGGAAACAAGGCTCTCCTCTTTTGTTTGATCTTGTAGGTCATATTTGAAGGAGGAAAAACTCAAGGAAAGAGTTCTAGAGGAATCTTGAATACTTAGAGCTTGAAGGATTGAAGATGAAGGCAGCTTTCAAGACATTCTTCTATATAATTGCATTTGGATTTTAATGTAAAATTTTAGGCATAAAATTTGTAATTAGGAACCTTGTGACTTGTAAGTTTTTAGCACATTGTAGTAGGTTCTCTTTTCTACTATAAATTCAATTTGAATTTATACTTTAGTTGTAAAGGGAATTTAGACTCTTGCCTTTGGTGTAGGACACTCACCATAAAAAGGCACTTTGTGTGGGTGATTTTGTTGCATGCAAGAAGTATAAAGGGGTGTTAATTGATTAAGTGATTTTCCTAGTATAATTGTTATCATTAACTAGTCTTCTTTTGCAAGATCAAGGGGTTAGGTATCAATATAACCTTTTATGTTGTGTGCCTAGAAATCAAGGATTGATTGCTAAGTGTTTTGGTTGTTTTTACCTTAATTATAGAGTGCAATTCGGGCATGGAGAGGATTTTTCTTTTGTAAATGAGTTCCCATGATAATTCCCCTAGAAACCAAATGGAACAATTAGCCACTAGGTTAGAAATAGTTTTTGAAACCCAAGCTAAGGCCATTGAACAATGCCTACAGAATCTAGAAAGAATAAACTCACATAGGAATTAAAGAAACCAAAGGAAAGTTGAAACTAGTGGGTCAACAAGGTAACGAGGTTACCATAGTGCAAGAGGAGAGACATCTGAGGGGGATGCCAACTTCTTTGGGGAAAATGAAGACTATAGGAATAAAATGAAAGAATCACCACAAAAAAAGAATCCCTCTTCTAGGGATAGACCTCAGTCATAAAAAAAAAACACCAACATCAACACCAAAAAGAACCTCACAAAGGGTATATAAGTATAGGGATTACCATAGGAATAGGAAACTCTCCAGGCATAGAACCCATAGAACTAGAATCTATAGGAGTAGGGATAAAAGATCTTCAAGGAATAGCATAGATGTTAGGTATCATAGACATAGCTCTAGGAGTAGGAACCAAAGGGGTAGGGACTACCTAGAACCCTTAGAAGTACCAAAGGTCAAAATTCTTAGATTCCAAGGGAGGAACAATCTAAAGATATATTTAGATTGGGAGCTCAAGATTGAGCAATTATTTTCAAGCTATTCCATTAGGAAAGAACGTAAGAAGATTAGTTGACTTAGAGCTTAGTGACTATGCCCTGATATGGTGGAATAAGCTTAATAATAAAAAATATTAACCTTTGAGTAAGCGAGAGTAAATGAAACACATCATGAGGACAAGATATGTCCCTTTCTATTATTTAAGGGGGAAGTGAATAAGATTGTAATGAGTTACCCAAGACACTATAAGTGTATATGAGTATTATAAAGAAATGGAAGTACCTGTGATCAGGGTTAATCTAACTGAAAGAGAGTAGGCTACCATGGCTAGGTTTCTAAATGACCTTAGGCATGAAATAAGATACATAGTAGAACTTCATCATTATTTGAGCCTTAATGACCTACACCATTAAGCCCTTAAGGTGGAATCCTAATTTGCTAAAAAGAGTAATGGTAAATTTACTTCTTTCAAAACATGTACATAAAACACATGGAAAGATAGGAAGAAAGACTCTAGCTTTAAGCCTAGGGAATCAAAAGATGTAAAGGACTCTAATGATTCCAAAGGAAAAACCCTAAGCTTACCCTCTAGAAAGGAGTATTCTATCAAGTGTTTTGAATGTCTAGCAAGAGGCCATATTGCCTCCCAATTTCCTAATAGGAAAAGCATGATCCTTAAGGATAATGGTAATTATTTTTCCGTAGAGTCCACTAGCCCTAATTTCTCATCCTTTTCCTCTGAGGATGAAACCCTAGAGGATGTACTTGAGAGCGACTATCTAGTTATCCAGAGGTTATCAAGAAGTGTGGCAAAGGAGGAGGAAGAGACTCAAAGAGAGAACATCTTCCACACTAGGTGTTTTATCAAAGGGCACGCATGCTCCTTAATTATAGATGGGGGTAGTTGCACCAATGTGGCTAGGACAAGGTTAGTCATCAAATTAGGGGTAGTAACCACATTATCCTAAGCCATATAAACTTAAGTGGCTTAGTGACAAAGGAGATTTGATGATTAACCAACAAGTACTCCTTATCTTTACAATTAGAAGGTATGAGGATAATATCACCAGTGATGTTGTCCCCATGGAGGCTAACCATGTGCTATTGGGAAGATAATGACAATATGATAGGAATGTCTATCATGATGGAAATACTAATATGTATTCCTTCCTATTTAAATCCCAAAAGATAACTTTCATTCCTCTAAGACCTAGTGAGGTTTGTAAGGACTAAGTGTATATGAGGAAGAAGAGTGATGAAGAAAGGAAGGAACTAAAAGGGAAAAAGTGTAAGGGATCTAGAGAAGAGATCTATACCCTTAGCAACTTGCTAGCAGAACCAAAGGTAGTGAAGCAAACCTTGGTGGCTACGAAAACCATTTACCAAGTTTTGCCTAAAAAGCAACTTTTTCTCCAAGACGAAGAATCTATCCTTAGGGTCATCCAACCACTTTTGGAAGAATTTGAAGATATCTTCCCAAAGGAGATGCCAATAAAGCTTCCTCCCTTTAAAGGCATTGAGCACCAGATAGATCTAATTCTAAATGCCTCTTTACCCAATATGCTAGCCTATAGGAGTAATCCTGATGAGACCAATGAAATTCAAAATCAAGTAGGGGAACTTCTAGCTAAAGGATGGGTGAAGGAAAGCCTCAACCCCTATGTTGTGCTTGTCTTACTAGTCCCCAAGAAAGATGATAGGTTAGATCACCTTCTATAATACCTCAATGGGTCATGTATCTTCTCTAAGACAGACCTTAGATTTGGATACCATCAGATTAGAATAGAGGAGGGGATGGGTTGAAGACAACCTTCAAAACAAAGTTCAATCTTTATCAATGGTTAGTCATGCCCTTGCTGCTAACCAAGTGCTCTAGCATGTTCATGAGACTCATAAACCATATGCTAAGAAATCTCATAGGTAAAATACGTTGTAGTATACTTTGATGATATCCTAGTATATTCAAGAATCCAGGAGGAGCATATAAGGCATGTTAGATAAGTACTCTTGGTCTTAAGGGAAGGAAAGTTATATGCCAATCTAGAGAAATATTCCTTTTACTTGACCATATGGTCTTCTTATGATTTATAATAGGAAAACAAGGGTCCAAGTTAACTAAGAGAAGATCCAAGTTCTTCTAAGGATAGCCTTAGGAACCATAGGAGTAATGTTAGGACTAGAGACCCAAGGGGAAGGGACCACCTAGAACCGCTATAACTACCTAAGGTTAAATTCCTAAGTTCTAAGGGAGGAATGATCCAAAGGCACACTTGGACTGGGAACTCAAGGTTGAACAAATTTTTAGTATCTATTCCATTAAAGAGGAACATATGGTGAGGTTAACTACCGTAGAATTTAGTGATGACGCCTTGATCTGGTGGGATAAGCTTAATAAAGGAAGATATCATCCCTTGAGTGTGTGGGAGGAAAGCACATCATGAGAACATGATATGTTCCTCCCTATTATTTAAGAAAGATTCACAATAGACTATAGAAGCTATCTCAAGGATCTAAGAGTGTAGATGAGTACTATAAGGACATGAAGATAGCAGCGATAAGGGCTAATTTGAATGAGAGTGGGGAAGTCGCAATGACTAGGTTCTTAGATAATCTTACACATGGCATAAGAGATATGGTGGAATTCCATCATTGCTTAAACTTAAATGACCTTTACCATCAAGTCTTAAAGGTAGAAGCCTAAATGAATAGAAAGGGTAAAGGGAAATTTGCTGCATATAAATCATCTACACGAGACACTTGAAAAAATAAGAACAAAATTGTAGTTTTAAACCAAGGGAGCCCTAGGATGCCAAAGACTCCAAATAGTCCAAGGGGAAGACTCCAAATTTCCCTCTAGTAAAGTCTTTAGTTAAATGTTTCAAGATCCTTAAGAACAATGGTAATTATTCATCTCTAAAGTCCACTCACTCTAGTTCTTCTTCCTTTTCAACTGAGGATGAAGCCTTGGAGTATACACTTGATGAAAACCTTATAGTAGTTAGGAGGTTATTAGGTAGCACAACTAAGGGGGAAGGAGAGACATAAAGGGAGAACATCTTTCACACAAAATGTTCCATCAAGAGGAAAACTCGCTTCTTAATTATAGATGAGGGTAGCCGTACAAATATGGCTAGCACGAGGCTAGTAGATAAGTTAGGGCTACTAACCACCCCCATTCTAAGCCATACAAATTGTAATGGCGTAGTGACAAATGGGACTTGTTGGTCAACTAGAAAGTGTTCCTCAACTTTACCATTGGGAGGTATGAAGACAATGTTATTTGTAATGTTCTCCCAATGGAGGCTAGCCATATGTTTTTGGTAAGACCATCTTATATGATGAAAATATCCATCATGATGGGCATACTAATAGTTGTTCCTTCCAATTTAATTCTCCCAAGGTAACTTTAGTTCCCTTAAGCCAAATAAGGTCTATTAGGACCATGTTCATATAAGAAAGAAGATGGCTGAAGAGAAACAAGAACTAAAGGGGGAAAAGTCTAAGTGATGCAGAGGTGGAAAAAGGTGGTTCTTCTGGATCAATGGAAGTTGCAAGTTGTAACACCCCAAGTTTCTCTTCCTAAGTTAGTAATTGAGAAATTAATAGTTACGAAATTTCCCCTAAAATTTAGAAGGAAATAAACAATTTTTAGTAAATGATGAAAATATCGCTACATTAGGAAGACACAAATAAATATAGGGGAAACCCAAAAAAAAAATTTAAAATACATTCCTAAAGGATCGACACCATCAATGGCAAATGCATTCAAAAACACTAGAAAAGTCCAAAATAACCTTAGGAAGTTCTGTCTTCCATCAGGACTAAATTATTTATGGAAAAATAGGAAATGACATAAGAATGATTCAGTAACAAACTAATAAGTGTTAGAAACATCAGAATAACAATTTGGAAACTTTCTGGGAAATTGCCAAAAAATACCAAAATGCCTCCGGAAGGTTGGTAGGGCAACAAAATGCGAAGCAAGAGCCTGGAAATGGGTCTCACTCATTGAGCATGACATTGGACATATGGGAAATAAGGTGATGATTCACCCAATGAGTCATCACTTCAATAATCCCATATAGGACAAAAATATTAAATAAGAGAGATAAAATAAATGATAATTAAAGTAAATTAACCTTGAATAATTAAAATTAACCATACTTAGAATAAGTTAACCATGATTTGTGACAAATTCAAAATAATTAATATTAAAGTAGTCCTAAAGGATAATTCCTATATGTTCTCAATGGAAAAAATTGCTTAGGATCACCAAGGGGGGATCATTTTCTCCATTAACACTCTTCTAAACACCGGTACAAGCTCTCTAAACTCACCCAAAACTCTAACTTCAGTCAAAACACCAAATCCACACTAAGCTTAAACTTTCATCTTTAAAGTTTAGGTTAAAATAAAATGAAATCCATCAAGCCCCACCACCATCACTAAGAGATCTTATGTGTGTAAACACTCAATTATGTCTGAAGCCTCCAATTGTTAAAATTAATCAAGAAACCAATACTGATTTAAATTAAATAAACAGAAAATTGTTAATAAAAAAAAAAGAAGAGAAGAAAAATTAATAAACAAAAATAATAATAGAAATATGAATAGTGAAAAATAAAACAAAAAATACATAACAAAAATTAAAACTGAAAAAATAAATAGAAAAAGCATAAAAATAAAAGAAAACAAAACAATAAAAAATTACAAGAATTAAATAAATAAAATCTGAAAATAAAAAAAATATATAATAATAATAATAAAATAATAGTAATAATAAAGAAAAAAGAAAAAGTATCAAATCAAGAAGAAAAGATCTAAAGAAAAATACAAAAAAGGATAAAATCTTAAAATGAAGAATAAAAATATATATATATATATTAATAAAAAAAAGAAAGGGGAAGAATTAATAAAAACAATAAAACAGATAACAGAAAAATTTAAAACAGAAAGAAAATTAATAGAAAATTAAATGAAGAAAATAGAAAAAGATTTAAAACAAAAACAACGAAAATAAAAAAGGCAAAACAGAAATAATAAAAAACAAAAAAGGGGGGAGAATAAAACGGAATTGAAAAAGAAACATAACGAAGTAACGGAAAAAATGATTAACTAATTTGAAAAACGGAAAAACTGATGAAGGAAGGGAAAAAACAGAAAAAATGGGGGGAAAGGAAAAAAAAGAAAAAAGGGAGAGCTCTCGTTGGGGACTCTTCTGCAGGCCAAGGGGCCATTCTCTAAAGGCTCGAGGTTTAGCAGGGAGAGAAAGGGGGGATCAGTTCAGGGGTTTGGAAGAGAAAGAAAAGGGATTGGTAAGATCTTCTTTTTCTGGGGGGTTTGACGATTTTGCATGGCCGGAAGCATAGCTCCTTTGGCTCTCATTCAAGCTTATTCCTTGTAAAGGACTCCATGGCACGATAGAAAGAAGGATCAACACCATTGATCGAGGACCAGGTCAATAACTTGCATCCTTCTCTTTTTAAGTTATGGAATCGAATCATTATATCCCCCCTAGAATTCACCATTTGATTCGCATAGTGGTTGCATGAATCTTGCGGTTGTAGCTCTTAAGATGTATTTTGAATATCAGCATGCATGGATCCATACCTTCTTGATTTTAGTTTGTTTAAGAAATCCGTACTCCATAGCGTTACTGCCAATGATTTTGAATCTACGAGTTGGGTTCATGATTCCATTACGAATCTCGCGCTCAGTGGTCAAGCCACCAACCAGTCGTTCGATCAAGTTACTACGGAAATGGTATAGTATCTTTCATCCGAACCAGACTCTACTGTGAGAGGCATCCTATTTTGATGGTTTGTGGAGTTGTAACACCAATTGGCCATGCATGAGCAACTCTACTATTCATCCCCTGAAATGATAAGAGAGTCATCCACCCTAGCATAAGATTAAGGACATCTTACAGGCTTTAGGCAATGTAGAAACCATGCACCAAGACGTGCGTTCATGAAAATTTTATCCCTATCCTGTGTAGCGAATAGTGGCCCTGTTAATGTCCATATAAATCTTAAGCTATAGAAACCAAGAGATTAACAGAGTTCACTCTCAACAAGATTATCCATGAGAGTCTAAATGCGTCCCTTATGAGGGTTATGATAGTCTCTGTTAGTGCTAATTCCAAATGCATGGCTAATGTGGTCTTCAGGCACGTACGGTGGGGCACATGTCCTGACTTCTGATGTTGTAGCCATCAAAGTGTGGCCGTTGGGGTGGATGCGGGGCTGCTGCAGTGCATCCAATGGGCACGTCATTTGCCAAACATTTGTTGGTATCACGCGTGGCAATTTCTTGGCCGCTCTCCAAATATTCGGGCGAACCTTATATTATGCCCAATCCATGCAACCTATTAGATTCTGACACAAGGAATTTTGTCTCAGTCTTTGGCTGGGTACGTCCAGAAACTCATGGCCTGGTTTTGCGTGTCCCATGACTTCATGACCTAAAGAACATGCATGCATACAAGCCGACGTCCGGGGCATCCTCATGAGCTTATCACCTCAGGGTTGAACCAAACATACCATGTAGGAGAGGGTGACGACATATATCCGTGACTGGGTTCATTGAAATGCAAACTAAAGTAGCACATGAAGACTTGAAGCACGGCCTGGCTTTGCAAACTAATTCAAGGGGCTGTCGTGCGTAGAAAAGGAGAGGTCAGGCCCCAACTAGCTCTCCCAATATGTGGTTGTGTGCTAGAGATCATATTGGCTTCGGGACTTGAGCCCTTTTAGCTTGCTTCCATGTATTAAAAGAATCTATTAGCTTTAACATGGAGGTATTGTGAGCCAACAGTGATCATTTGCCAAAGCCATGACGTCCCTTGAAGGCTTATCGAGTGGAAGAAAGACGACGCTGCCATTGCCAAATATCCAGGTTCAACGTTTTTGTTGAAGATTAACGGCTTGCAATCGACATGACCGGATGCCCAGTTTTCTGAAATGTGGAGGGGTCACGCGTTGGTCCATTCGGTTCAGCTCTGTTCTGCATGTGCCTAAAGGGCCAAGCTTGGGAGCAAGTGACGCTGCATGCCAAAAGATGTGACCATACACTATGGCGAGCAAGGGCCAAAACACGGCATGGGTCCTTGGGTGATTCGAGTCTTCACGCTGGTAACTCCGGGGACGGACCCAATTGCCCTGATTGGAACAACAAAGTCATTAATCTGCACATGGCAACTAGCAAAGGGACATATGTATCCATCACCCATACAGTTCATGCTAACTCTACCAGGTTACATATCGAGAGTTCGACGTACACATGCATGGGTTAAGTCACGTTCACTTTTATTAATTCTGATTTCATCAAGCTTTTATTAAAATGTTGAACATTATGTACTAGTGGAAGCTTGGCTCATCTGGTCGATGCGTTGTGTCCAGCCTCCTTGACCTCAAGCTCGATCCTTGAGGGTAACTCTCTATTTTAATTTCTCACAAATTGCTCCAGGGGCCAGTCATTACCTTATGACTTGGGCTATGCCCGCCATTCCAACCGGCCCATACAATCGGAACGCATTTTATGTTTGATGTTCCAAACAGCCCAAGCCAGGGGCTTAATTGGGCCATGCTGCAATTCAAGACCCTTAATTGGGCCCATTCGAGCAATTTCCCAACCAGGGGCAAATCAACAACGTTTTGTCTTGAGTATTAGGCCCTCTAAAATTAGATAAATTTTTATTTTATAATTAACTTTTTCAGTTTTAATTTTTATCAAGATCGGTTCGTTTTCAAAATCAATTCTTTTTCTTAAATTCCTTTCCACAAATCTCAAATCAAACTTATGTTACTCTAATTCTTGTCTTCAAATAAAATCAAGTTTAATTCTTTCTCAAATCACTTTAATTTTCCTTCCAATAAAACCTTGCTCAATTCTTTTCCTCAAGTCAAAATCAAGATCAATTCTTTTTTCAAATCAAATTCAAGTTTAATTCGATTCTTCAAGTTCAAGTCAAACTCTTTTTTAGTTAGGTCCAATTCTTCAAGTCCGAGTCAAGCTCATTTTAATCAAACCAAGCTCAATTTCCCAATTTCAAAATCAAATCAAGTTCCATTCTTTTCTTCAAATTTTGAACCAAATTCACCTCTTATTTCTAATCAAACCCAATTCTTTTCTTATCCCTATTCTTTTTAAACTAATTCTTTTGGGAATCACAAGTCTCACGCAATGAGCTCTGAATGGGAAATTGGCGGTCTACACTGCTGTTCGATATTTAGAGATTCATATAGGCCCTAGTGCAGCCCTAGTTTCCTCAGACCTTGTGCATAAGTGGGCTAAAAAGTTCCTACCCAAAAATAGAAATCTTTTAAAATATTTTTGGGAATCACAAGTCTCATGCAATGAACTCTGAATGGGAAACTGGCGGTCTACACTACTATTCATTATTTAGAGATTCATATGGATCCGAGTGCGGCTTACTCGGATCCTATGCATAAGTGGACTAAGGATTCCTCCCTAAGATATTTGCAAAATACTCCTTTCCTTTTCAAGCAACTCGAAGGTCAAGCCTTCGCCCACCAGAACTACGTAAGCCTTGAGTTCCCCATTGCACCGGGGAATACGTAAGAGCATGATCAAGTCCTTTCAGGCTAACCTCCACCAAGTTATTTATTTTTACTCTAATTAAAGGGATCAAACTATTTTCAAATAATCACACACTCAGTTTAAGGGTACCGTTCTTCAGAACGGGCGAGTGGGGTGCCTAACACATTCCCCACTTGTAACCGACTCCCGAGCCTAAATCTCTTCCTCAAGTTAGAGTTTTTCCAAACATTTCCCTTAAATAAAAATTTGGTGGCGACTCCACGTTATCAAATAAAATTCAATTTTCAAATTTTAACTAATTCGTCGTCTCATCGGAATTACGGTTGCGACAGTGTGAACCACCAAGGAGGAGAGAGATCAACCTTAAATACCCATCAAACCTTCATAAAAAGTCTTCAACTAGTAGGATCTTTACCGTATATTTTTATAAACTTTTAATCATGTATTTATGATTTTGATTTACTTCTTTTTGGTCAATCTTTCCCTAAGTTTTATGGATCCCTTTGGCTTGAGTTTGATGGAGCTCAAAACTTCCCTTAATGGTTAAAAATTAGCATCATAAAGCTTTTAGTGATTTTTGGAAGTTAAAGGGAAGTTTTGATGGAATTAAATGCTTCTAGCCCATCTTTGGAGCAATTTAATTGGTTAAAATTTCTTACACCACATTTTTATGCTTTGGAGTAGATTTAAGAGTTTGTTAGAAATTTTTTGAAGTGCTCAAACTAAAGGATGGATAGATCTTGGAGTAGATCTAGTAGATCTACACTTGTTTATCTTGAAAGATGCTTTCTTTAAGATCTTTATGTTCAAAGTTGGAAGCTTGTTTATATCTTTTCTTAAAAGATTTAATATTGAAGTTGGACATTGATAAAATTCTAGATCTGAACTCATATGTTAAATCTCTTGAAAGACTAAAAACTTTTCATAAAAACATAAACTTAACTTGAACTTGAACTTAAAATCTAGTAAGAGCAAAGGTGAAATTTTGGACCAAAGGTTGAAAAAGACCCTTAAGTCCTTCCATGACCATAAATAAAGCTATGGAGTAAGGAAAAATCATGAATGGATCTAAGGACATATGAAGTACCAAGGGCTAAAACTCATGAGACAAAGTTCAACTGGGAAGAAATTGAGAAAAAGACCTTTGTTTAAATCACCTAGAGCATTTTTCCACATTATACATAAATAAGGAAACATGGGTTTAGAATTTTAATCAAGGGGTAAAAAGGAGCATAACCAAGTATAAGAAAGGAATTATGAATTTATAAGAGACTTAGGAATGGTTGGATAACCATTCGACCATGTTGGCTAAAATTGATGAAAACAAGTTAAAAACCTTGCTAAGACTTAAGAAGGAACCTATACACACTTTAGGTGGTGATTAGAAATTGATTACAGATAAGAAGTAAGAAGACAAGTCCTAAATAGTGTAAAACACCTTTTAAGGAAAGAAAAATTGAACCATAATACCCAGGACTAAAGGATATAGATTCGGCCACCTATGGAATCAATAGACAAAGTAGCTACTTTGAATGTTTAGAAATATTTAAGCAAGACATGAGTAAGAAACTTTAAAATTTATGAGAAAGAAGGTAAGCATGTATGTTCATTATTTGTTTAAATTTAATTATCAAAGTTATTAGTAAAAAAACATAAAACTAATAACATTTAAACTTAAATTAATTAAGTTGTGCATACGACATTCAATTTAATGAACACAAAGATTAAAAAACTAAAACAATCATTCAGTCAACTAGGGAAGAAATCCTATATATCATAATCTTACATTAAACATATTAAGAAGAACTTAATCTTTATGAAAAGGAAAGGTTGAGACGTAACTTAGAAGGATGAGCGGACTAGGATCTTGTGAGAAAATTATCATAAACATTATGAATAATGCTATATGGACAAACTCTTGGAGGAAGGTTATATGTTGTCCAATAAAGTTACATCAAGCATAATTAAAAAATTCTTGATTAGAAGATTAGTTTCTAATTATAAAAATTATGCCAAGTTGTAGTGTTGCCTTATGAGTACACAAATATGAATGTATAGTGTATGGAATGTACTTTTGATTGTTTAGAAAAGTGATGTTTTATATGATGCTCGTGTGTGGTTGATAAATGCAAAGATAGGTTGGATTTGAGGCTATATATGCTCTTTTGAATGATGCATGAAATTGATGTGAATTATGATTCCATGAATGGATGAATTATATGAGAAATTTGATGACTTGGATGCTATTTGTGCATACCATATTGATTGAATATTGAGCAAGTATATTATCACAAAGACTTAAAATGGAACCTAATAAGTCAAAAGATCACTAAAGAAAATCCTATGTGAAAATTTAAGACACTATGCTTACCATGCCAAGTCACAGGGCTTGTGCTCGTATAGAGGTCACAGGGCTTTCCATATGCAAGCCATAGCTTTAAGAAATGATGATGGTGATGATCATCTAGAATGAGCTTATATCTTGAAGAGAAGGTAGAGTATGTGAGAAGTAAAAGATATTATTTGACTAAAATTGTTAAAGATATGCCTTTTATTAAATTGTCACGGAAGGGTGACTATAGAATAAGAATGAATTATGAGTAAAGTATGAATGAAATCATAGTCAAATGATATATGTGATGTAATGTGATTTAAAGAGAATGAATGATGTATGAATTTCAGAATAAGTCCTTTGTATGCTTGTGATAGAAGTTAGTTTTTGCAACTGTAAAATAAATCCACTTCAGCTAAAGATTTTCTAAAAAATTTAAAAGTGAACTTGTATGTATATCATGTTTCTAAATAAGCTGAAGTGGTTGGGTTGAAAATGTTGACACTATAATTAAAGTAGATCCTATTAGAAAACTTAATTTTTCACCATTTTCCCACCATTTTCTTTCCTAGACCCAAATAATGTCGTTCGTCGAAGTGGTGGAATTCATAGAGATTGACAATGTAAGCTAGGTGGTGGGAGCCTTGGGGTCCTCATGTCTGAAGCATTGATGGAAATTTAATATCACCCTAAAAATTTTCATTTTGTATGATACTCAAGGATGATTGTAATATAAATAAGTAATATATAGATAATCATGTATTAGATACAGTAGTAGTAGTTATGTGTAATAATATGTAGTGTGTAAAATATATGTGTGGTATATGTTTGTGATTTATGAAAGGGTATTGTATGCATGATTAACTTTTATATCAAGTAATCAATGCAAGTTAAGGCGTAAGTGATGACGCTTGATCATTTATTTCTTGCTATTGAAATTACTACGGCGAGGCTTGCATTTTCAACTAAGGTTTTTGTTTTAAAAAAAAATTATCGTATTTTCAATATTAGTAATTTCTAAAAGGATTCTACATCATGAAATAACAATCTAATAATGAATCTATGAGGTAGGGTAAAATTAGAGATGGGAAATTAGGATTAAGGAAAGGGAGGCATGCCCCACTGTGGCCTAAGAGAAAGCTACATAGTTGCGACCACTATAAGCACTTCGAAGGTGAGATTCTTGTGGGCTTGAGGGGATTTGGCACCCTTGCATGCGTCCTTCTTGGCAAGGAACGCAATGGTCATCGGTGGGGAGGAAGGAGGCTTGGGGAAACTTGGGGAGGCTTGTCGAGGATGACGAACAAGCTCGACGAACGTTGTTGGTGTGACTAGGACGTTTAGCACCATCACTGGTAACCACTCTGGTGAGGACTTAAGGAGTCCCATTTCTAGAAAGATCATCATTGACCAAAGAGAGAAAGGACCACACTCGTTCATGTGAGGGACAAGTGGTTTTTGGGGAGGAAAGGAGTGTCCAATGGTGAAGGAGTTACGACAGGTTCTATAATGACAGGAAAGCAAGGTCCAAGGTCATCGAACAACCACCGTGGACGACGATCATGCGTATGGAAGTTGACAAGCAAAGGTGAATCAACATAATTTCTTATTTTCTTTCTTTATTTTATTTTTAAAATTTTCCTCATATAATTTATTCCTATCCAACTCCTCTATTTCCATTGATTTACTTAAATTGATTTTACATCTTGTTCATATTTGGTTGGGAGGAAGTGTGTTTTTGGCAATTACTGGTGGCAATGACGATAGCTGTTAATGGAATATTAACAAAACGAAGAAAAGAGGAGATGAAAGCATTCAAACTTAAGACTTTAATTATTGATTACAGAGAATGTTTAGGCAACTCTGTACTTATTATGGAGAAGAAGTAGTTTTAATTTACTGTAGAACTGAGGCCTCTCTTTTGATTTGAACCATAAATGATACTAAAGATTTTTATCTATTAAAATCTAACACGAACATACAAAAGATTAAACAATAATCAATACTTAAGCATTTAAAATTGTATAACTTAGCACTAAGCTACCAAAATTAGTTATAAAATTTAAGGATCAAATCTCGAGCTCATTCAACTTTAGAAAATAGATATGACTCCATTTGTAAGATTATTACTGAAGGTAATTTCTAGGATGCACAAGGAATGGTGATTTTATGGTCATACCTTGGAGTTCTCGAAAAAACTTTTGAAATAAGTTTTCCATCGCAACAATTCCTTTGGTCAAATGCAATTAAGAACTAGATTGTATTGAACTTAAGAAAGTCTTTGAGAGAGAGAGAGAGAGAGAGAGAGAGAGAGAGAACTTTTTCCCAACAATCACTAAGTTTCCCTTGATGACTCTGAAAAAAAGCCTAAATGTCCTTGAGAGAGAATGGAAGAGAGATTTTCTCCGAGTCCAACTTTTCTACTTTGATCTTTTTGACCAAAATAGTAAAAAAGTGTCCACTCCCATCTAATAATCACTATTTATAGATTTTAAATTAGTTAGTTTAACCTTAGTTTTGTTTATCCAACCACAACCGCTTTTTTAATCATGCTTGCAACTAATTAACAAATTTATAACTAATTCTAAATAAATCCTAATAGAAGTATTACAACAAATTCTAGCAAAACATTTCTTTTTTGCCTTTTGTTCTCTTTTTCTATTTGGACTAGCTACTTTGAGGTCCATAAAAAAATCTACCAACCTTTTTCCCTTCTTTTGTTATTTTCTTAGTTTGAATTTTAGGCCCAAATTAATTTTTCTCTTTTTTCTTCTTTTTTTCTTCTTCAAGTTATTTTATAATTACTATCATTAAATAATTTTAATTATTAAAAAGGAATCTCTTACATTAATTGATATTCACAGTTTTTCCCTTTTTAGTGAGTTTTTTACCATATAATATGGGAACATTTTCTAGATTATCATGGTAGGAAATAAGTAAATGTGTAAACTAATTTTGTCTGAGATGACCAAGGATGTGATAGGCTAACAAAATTCAAACAAACATGGCTTTGTGTAATAGTCGAAGAAGCAACAAATTAAATGTGAAACCTGATGTGATAGGCTGACAAAAATTAGTCGAGGTGCAGGAAATTAAAATGAAAAACCTAATGCAATAGGCTAACAAGAACTACACATGTTGGGCCTTTTGTTATTGGTCGGGATATAGGAAGTTAAACATATAAGGCTTTCTATGATAGGTTCGGGTGCAAGAAATTAAGGTGCAAAGCCTAATGTGATAGGTTGACAAAATTTAAACATACATGGCCTTGTGTGATAGGCCGAGATATAGGAAATTCAAATGCAAAGCCTGATGTGAAAGGCTAACAAACTTTACATACAAAGCCTTGTGTAATAGTCCAAGAAGCGATAAATTAAATAGGAAACCTGATATGATAAGTTGAAAAAAATGAGTCGATGTACAAAAAATTAAAATGAAAAATCCTAATATGATAGGAAAATAGAATTTAAACATGCAAGGTCTAGTGCAATATGCCAAGATGTAGGAAGTTAAAATGTAAAGGTTGATGTGATAGGCTGAAAGAATGTAAACATGCAAGGCCTTGTGTGATAGGCCGAGATGTAGAAAATTAAAATGCAAAGCCTAATATGATAGGCTAACAAAATTTAAACATACAGGGCCTCGTATGATAGGTCAAGGCGTAGGAAATTAAAATGCAAAGCCTGATCTGATAAGCTAATAGAGTTTAAACATGCAGGCACTTATGTGATAGGCCAAGATGCAGGAAGTTCATATGGAAAGCCTGATACAATAGGTTGATAGAATTTAAACATGCAAGGCCTTGTGCAATAGGCCGAGATGCAAGAAATTAAAATACAAAGCCTAATGTGATGAGCTAACAAAATTTAAATATACAGAGCCTTGTATGATAGGTTGAGCTATAGGGAATTAAAATGTAGAGCCTGATCTGATAGACTAATAGAATTTAAACATGAAAGCCTTGTGTTATAGGCCGAGGTGGAGGAAGTTAAAATGCAGAGCCTGATGTGATAGGTAGAAAGAATTTAAACATGTAGGGCCTTGTGTGATAGGTCGATATGTAGGAAATTAAAATGAAAAGTATAATGTGATAGGCTAACAAAATTTAAACATATAGGGCCTTGTATGATAGTCTGAGGTGTAGTGAATTAAAAGGCAAAGTCTGATGTGATAGGCTAACAAAACGTAAACATGCAAGGCCTAATGTGATAGGTCAAGATGCAGGAAATTAAAATGAAAAGTTTGATGTAATAGACTGATAAAATTTAAAAATTCAAGGTCTTGTGTGATAGGATGATGATACAAGAAACTATAATTCAAAGCCTGATGTGATAAGCTAAAAGAATTTAAACATGGTGGGCCTCGTGCGATAGGTCGAAGTACAAAAAGTTAAAATGCAAAGCCTGATGTGATAGGCTAATAGAAATAAACATGTAGGGCCTTGTGTGATAGGCCATGATGCAAGAAATTAAAATGCAAATCCTAATTTGACAGGCTAACTAAATTTAAACATGCACGACCTTGTGTTATAGGCCAAGATGCAAAAAGTTAAAATGCAAAGCTTAATGTGATAGACTACCAGAATTTAAATATGTCAGGCCTTATATGGTAGGTCATGGTGGAGCAAAATGCAATGCCTAATGTGATAGGCTGATAGAATTAAAATGAAAATTTTGAGAAAAAGGCTTTATTGACAAAATATTTTTGTTCATTCATTGACCTAAGTGGGGAGTTGCTAAATGAGTCACTTGTTTTTGAATTTGTTTGAAGACTCCTTAGATTTCGATATTCCTTTATAGCAACACTCCATTACTTACTTCATAATGAGCTAGAGTTGACAATTTGTCTCAAAGTTGCTAGTTTGGCCATCGTTACTCATATTTCTTAGAAAACGTTAGCATCAATTTCCAAAATACTACTAAACATTTCAATATTATTCAAACTTGTCATGACTTCAAAATAGTCTTAGCAGAAGTAATTGTCATATTTATAATCTCATACTTTATTTTTGTGCATATATTTGAATGGGAAGACACAACTAAACAATAAAATGTTAGGATCAATGAGTGACACATAGGCTTAGACAAGAAAGAATAATGTCTAATTGCAGGTGGGAGGTTATTGGTCGATTTGTGCCTTTGAACTAGACAATGATAGTACTATACTTTAGCAACGTCACTTGCCTCATTAACAAAGTTCTTTGAGAAACAACAAAATTTTTCCTCAGTATTTGTCCATAGACTATGTCGAGCCATTCTGAAGTGGTAACTTTGAACCAAACCATCTATCTTCTTAAAATTTTCCCTAGTATAGTGATTGGAAATTCGTCAAGATACAACCTTTTAAGGACTGTCCCAACATGGTATTGTGAGATTTTCCTAGTGTAAATCCTAGTGACATTTTATCTCATTTTTCATTACCCTAACCTTTTTCTAAATCTCCCTTTTGAGTTTTCAATCTAGCGAGCTTTTGCTTTCCTAAAATTTTCTTAGATAATCCTTTTAAGGTTTTTGATATAACGGGATTTTGTTTGCCCTAACTTTTCCTAGATTACGCTTTTCGATTTTTGATCTAACAAGATTTTTGTTTTCCCTAAATTTTGCCTAGATCACCTTTTCAGGTTTTCAATCTAGTGGGCTTTTATTTATCCTAACTTTTTCCTAAATCTTCCTTTTGGTTTTTCAATCTAGCGAACTTTTTGTTTACCCTAACTTTTGCCTAAATTCTCCTTTTGACTTTTCAACTTAGCAGGGTTTTTGCTTACCCTTTTCCCTCCTTTTTCAATTAAGCATAATATCTTTTGACAGCATCAAGTTTAAAAGAATAGAAAGGCCCTTTTTGTCCATATCTTTCAAAATTAATGCTCTTCCCGAGAAAGTATTTTAACCACTATGACCCATGATAATTTGGGGCCTAGTTTCCTTGGAGGATTTTCTATACTGGTAACAACTTCTTGAGCACTAGGTCCCCTTCCCGAAACTCCTAGTGATGTACTTCCTTTTAAAATTATCTTTTCATTCACTTCTGGTATAAATGACCATGGCATACTATAATTAACCTTTCCTCCTCATTAAAATTTATTTTGTGAAAATGGGCTTGAACCCATTTGGATTCTTCCAACTATGCATCCATTAGCAGCCTTAATAAGGGGATTTCAACTTCAATTTGGAGTACCACCTCCATCACATACATGAGAAAGAATGGAGTTTCCCTTATGGAGGTACTAAATTAATGTACGATAGAGTGGAGAGCATATTTGGGAGCATTTCATGACAATCCCTGTATATGAGCACCATTTTCTAGATGATCTTATTTTTATTTTTATTAGCTGCTTCAACAACTCCATTCATCTTTGGCTAATATGGTGATGAATTATGATGTTGGATTTTATAATTCTCACAAAGTTCTTTCATCATTTTTTTTCTCATATTGGTATTGTTATGTGTGATGAGCTTGTTAGGCAACCCATATCGGAAAATTAGATTTCTCTTAATGAATTTCACTACCACATTTCAGGTCACACTAATGTAAAAAGCAGCCTCAACCCATTTTTTGAAGTAATCAATAACAACCAGTATGAAGTGATGCCCATTTGATTCCTTGAGTTCAATTGGTCCAATCACATCCATCCTCCACATTACAGAAAGGCCATGGTGACGAAACACGTTTAATGATGTTGGTGGGGTATTAATGTTATCATCATATATTTGGAACTTGTAACAGGTTTTTGCATATTTTTATAGCAATCATCTTCCATGTTTTTCTAGTAATTCTCGGCCCTTAAAATTTTTCTTGCCATTGGGTATCAATTTGCATAGGTACCAAAAGACACTTCGTGAACTTCTTGTATGACTCTTTTTGCTTCTGTTGTGTCTACACACCGAGCAACACCATTTCATGATTTTTTTTGTTTGTAAAGTACCTCTCCATTGAGAAAGAAATTCATGGTTAATCTTCTCAAGGTTCACTTGTCATTTTCTGAGACATTGGGGGGATATTTTTTACTTTTCAGGTAAAGTTGGATATCATGATACCATGGTCTTTCATCCTATTCTTCCTCAATAGATCGGAAAAAATCATGTTCATTATGGTATTGGATTTTAATAAGTAGCATATCTTCCTCTCGATCTAACCTGAACATGGATGATAGAGTAGCAAGAGCATCTGCTAGTTGGTTATCTTCTTGAGGCATGTGAGAAAAAGTAATGTTGTCAAAGTGATCGGTAGTTTTCCTGATATAGACTTGGTATGGGATCAACTTCATATCCCAGCTTTCCCATTATCCTCTAATTTGGTGAATAACCACAGCAAAATCATCATAAACTTCTATGCATTTAATATTGGCTTTGAAGATGACTTGAATTCCCATGACACAGGTTTCATATTCTATTACATTGTTGGTACAACCGAATGCTAGTCTAGTCGTGATTGGTATATACTATTTCTATATAGAGATTAATATGACTCTAATATCATGGCCCATCAATATTGGAAGCACCGTCAAAAACATGGTCCACCTCTTCTCTATAGTCTTTTTTCCTTCATTGAACACGATAATCAAGTCTTCTTCTAGAAATTTGCATTGCATCAACTAATAATCATTTAAAGGTTATCAAGCTAAATAATTTACAAGCAAACTACCCTTAATTGCTTTCAACGTCACATATATGATGTCATATTAGTAAAACATACCATTGAGGGATTCTTCTTGGCAGAGCAGGCTTTTCAAAGATATGTTTGATGGGATCCATTTTAGATACCAACCAAGTGGTATGACTCAGCATGTATTGTCTTAGATGATGAGACACTTATGTTAAGGCCCAACATGTCCGCTCTAGTAGCGAATATTTTTTCCTCATAATCACTGAATTTTGTGATTAGGTAATATATCTCATGCTCTTTCCTTCCAGACACATTGTGCTGGCCTAGCATGTATCCCATAGATTTTTCCACTATTGTTAGATACAAAATCAATAGCCTCCCTGGGACTAGGGATATTAAGATCGGAGGGTTTTGTTGATAAAGATTCATCTTTTTAAAAGTTTCTTAGCAATCCTAGTTCCATAGGTTGATTCTTGTGCAAGAGTTTAAAAATCGGCTCACATGTTATCGTTAAGTGAGATGAAATGAGGAATATAGTTCAATATTCCACGAAAACCTTGGATCTCCTTTTTTGTTCATGGGGTGGGCATGTCAAGAATAGCTTGGACTTTATCGAGATCGACTTTAATTCCTCTCTCACTAATAATAAATCCCAATAATTTTCCTAATTTCACACCAAAAGTACACTAAGTTGGATTTAATCTCAATTTAAAATTTTGAAGTCGCTCGAATAATTTCTGTAAGTCATTAAAATGGTTGTGCTCAAACCTCAACTTTGTAATCATATCGTCTACATAAACCTCAATCTCTTAGTATTTCATATCATGAAACAAGGTCACCATGGCTTTATGATACGTTGCCCCAAAATTCTTCAACCCAAAGGCATGACATTATAGCAAAAATTTCCTTGTGTCATGATGAAAATGGTCATTTCCATATCCTCTTTGGCCATTTTGATTTGGTTATACCCTTAAAAATCATCCATAAAAGAAAAGTAGGAGAATTGAGTAGTATTATCAGCACATCAATATGTGGTAAGGGAAAGTCATCCTTAGGGCTTGCTTTGTTTAAATCTTGATAGTCCAAGCAAAAAATTAAATTATATATTTTTACTTTAGGGAACGTGATCGGGAGTGTATTAGCCTAGGATGATGAAACCAGAAATTAAAGGATAATGTATTATTTAAGTAAGATTTTAACTGATATCAAGATCAAATATTCCTATATGGAAAGTTTATGTTTATGCTTATACTTTCCATGCACTAAGCTTAAGTACTATATTAAACCCTTTGATGTGAAAGTTCTGTGGCTCATTCTGACATTTTGAAGTAAAAACTGATGTTACATAATCGCGTAGGGCAATGGGCGTTGGCTTTAACTGAATATTCAATAGAATATGTACCTTTAAAAGCTATGAAAGGACAAATATTGGATGATTTCATGATTGTTCATCCCCCGAAAGAAACTCAGTTTGTGGCTAACACAAGTCAGAATTTGGTGGGCCTTAAATCATGGAAGTTGTTGTATTTTTATGGATCGATCAAAACATCAATTACGAGCAAGTTAATGAAAGCGATAAATATTAACATTTTTGGTGATTTTTAGTTAGTTATAGGCCAATTAACTCAGGAATTTAAATTTATCAATCACAACTTGAGAAGATATTATGAGAAAGCAATGGATCTCCTTACAAGATTCGATCAAGTGAGTTTTAAGCATATCCCACAAAGTGATAATTAATATGTATGCTAATGAGTTGACTCAAATAGCATCAGGATATAAAATGTCAAATGAAAAGTTTCATGATCTTATTAAAGCTAAAGAGAAGCTAATTTGGAATATAGATTCTCCAATATTAATAACCAATGCAGATAATGATTGGAAAAAACCTATTGTCGATTATCTAAGCAAGCATTTAAAATATGTACTTTTGGGTAATAAGTTAGGTAAAAGGTCTATTAATGGTGACTGTTAAGAAGTCTTGGTCAAGAAGAAGCACATTTAGCATTATACGAAACTCATGAGGGAGTTTGTGGAGCAAATCAAGCTCGTGAGAAGATGAAATGGATGCTTTTTCAACATCGAGTTTTTTTTTTTACCATCTATGATTCGAGAGATTGTTTTGCTTACTCATAAATATGTGATCAATGTAAAAAATATAGAGTAAAGCAAAAGTTACCAACCAATGAATTATTTTGCTTTTCTGTTATTTTTATATTTTTTGTGTTATTTACTTTTTTTTATTGAGTTTTAGGAATAATATTTGAAGGTTTCTGAATAAAATTCCTTATTTTTTTTAAATTTAATAAGTTGGATCAATTGAGTACTTGGAGACTTGAGTTATTGGACCATTTGCGGTAGATTCAAGTCTTGTGAGAATTTTTGGCCTTTTGGTTAAATGGAATTATGCACCATTATATTTTCTTCTTATGTAATAACATCCAAGTTTTTATGTTCTTCATAGGTTACCTTGATATTTTTTAAAATTTGTTTATTAAATTACATATATTATCAATTCAAATAGAAAAATAAAGGTTAAACTATTTATTTATTCTGTACATACATACTTATTTTTAATTTGGTTTCCATATTTAAAAAATTTGTAATTATATTTCAGTATATAAAAATATTTTATCACCATAAAATTTACTTACTTTTTTCTTATTTAATCACCTAAATTAACAAAACATACTTTTTTAAATTTTTACCTATCTTATTAACATATTTTTCATAATTTTTAACATTTTTTATTTTTATTCATATTCTTTAGATATAATAATACAGCTGGGCATAACTTGGCAGCAGTGCTTTTTACTCCCACGAGAATAGTGGTCCACTGTGGCACATGTTTGCCTTTTGATTAATATGAGTTGTCCTTTGCTCGCCTAAAAAAGGATAAGTAAAGAATTAATGAAACAAAAATTATTATCAAATATATTTACGGTAAAAATATTTATTTATATTTTAAAAATTTATTTTAATTAATTAATTAATAAAAATATATAATTAATTATATAATCGATTATATAATTAAATTAAATCATTTTATATAAAATAATTATGATATTTTTTTATTGATTATATATATTTCTTTAATTGATTATAAAAAATATATAATTATCTTTATATAAAATAATAATTAATTTAATTATATAACTAGTTACTTAATCAATTTCAAAAAATTTGTTAATCAATTAACATTTTAATGCTTGATACATGTATAAATGTGGATACTTTTAATATGTTATTCAATTATATCCTTTTAATAAAACTATAACCAATTAAAAAATATTAAAATTTAATTTATGTAACTGTTAATTTAATTGTTAAATTAATAAAATTTAATTATTTTAAAAAATATTAAATAAAATAATTAAGATGAGTTATTTTTTCTTTTTATTGAATAATATTTCTATATAAAAACTAACTTATTAAGTTTTAAATATTATAACTTAATTCATAATTAAATTTTTAATGTATAAAAATAAAATTACAAAAATTATATATAAAAATTTAACTAAAAATATATAATATATATTGGGATGAAATTAAAAAATTTGTATATATAAATACTTAATTATAATTTTTTAATAATAAAAATTAAATTAAATAAAAATACATAACGAATATGTGACGGTTCTTAACCAGCAAAAAATAAACGATTTTATAAGGAATAGTAATATTAAAGATCGCATTATAAATGTTTCTACGTATATATTTAATTACGAATTTTTTAAATCTCAAGATTAAATTAAAAATAAATATCTCATGAGACTAAATTTAACCAAAAATAAACATACCACACATTTAAACCTATCATTGCATTGTCCACAGGTAACCATGGTCGCGAAATTGACGTATGTTTAAATATTTTTTTTCCTTTACCAAAGCAAAAGCAAGACACGTTTTTCTAAATAAATGGGTGGCCTCATTTTATCAAAAGAGTAATAACATGTGTCTTATTTATGGCATCTTATATTTCAATTAAATAATTTAATAATGTCAAATTATATAAGAATTGCTATATATTATATTGTTATGTGATTTGGTACTATTATATTCTTTAACTGAAATATAAAATTCCATTAATACAGACACATGTTATTACTTTTTAAAAAAAATGGTCATCTATTTATTTAGAAAACGTGTCTTACTTTATATATATATATATATATATATATATATATATATATATATATATATATATATATAAATATGATTAATATTTTTTGATTAAAATAATTTTATTAAAATAATTTTTATAAATAATTAAAATTTATTGATCTAATTATTATATTAATATATATGAATTATACTTATTAAATTTTATAAATATTTAATATTTAATTAACAGATACTAAAAAAATATATTATTCGTAATTTAAATTTTTTTAATAAAATATTAATTTTTAAAAAAAAAATTATAATATATAATTTATATGATAAAATTTATTAAATTAATAATTAAATTGATAAAATTTAATTATTTATAAAAATTAGTGAATAAATTATTTTTAATTAGAATTACTAGTAAAATAATTAAACTAAATTAACATATTTTATTGTATAAATCATATTTATAAAATTTTATAAAATTTAGTCTTTTATTATATTATATATTTTATATATAATATATTTTTAATATACATTAATTTAAATTTATTTAATAAAATATCAATTTTTTAAAAATAACATAAATATAATATTATAATAATAATATATTAATTTAACAATTAAATGATAAAATTTAATTATTTAAAAAATATTAAATAAAATAAATTATAATTATTTTTAAAATAAATTGATCCATTTTATATATATATAATATCATCTAATAAATAATTGAAAATAATTAAAGTTTAATAAAGATGTTTTAAAAAATATAATTATATATTTCCTTTGCTGGTATGTTATCATTCTTATTGAAGTATTGTTAAAAAAAATAAAATTGTTAAACATATAGTTTTATGGTTGTCTATTAAGTTACAAGTCTATTATTTGAATATCAAATAAATCACACCATAGTTCTAAGCTTTGAAGTTGCTTATTTTTTTAATTCTATGATGTATTAGAAGATGAGGTGTATGAGCTTTATAAAAGTAACTTGACAGATATCTAAGAGTTTGTCCACTTCAATTCATGGAAAATTGAATAATTTGCGAATAGGATGAGGTTGACCTTGGAGAAGACCAATTCGGCTATGCATGTGATATTGTGAATTGAATGAGGTTGACCTAGGAGAAGACCAATTGAATTTTGTTTTTTATTTTAATTTATTTTATATAATTTACTTATTTATTTTTATCTTCTTTTTCAAGGATGTATAAATGAACAGATTTTATTTTTATTTTTTCTATTTTTATTCATTTAATTAATTTCTTTTTACTTTATGTTTTATTTTTTAATTTAAACTTCAATCAAATAAAAAATTATTTTTAATACATATTTAATTTTTAATTTTAGGTAATATTTTATGGAAAATGTAAAATTAAAATTTTTATTAAAAATTATTATAATAAAATTTTAATTTTTATTAATTAATTTTATTATAATTATTGTAAATAATTTTTAAAATTTACTTACTTGTTTTTATTTTTCAATCATCTAAATAAATAAAAAATAAGTTTTTTAATTTTTACTTATCTTATTAACATATTCTTCTTAATTTTTAACATTTTATATTTTATCTTTTATTTGTTCTTAGTTTTTATGCATATTCTTTAGATATAATAATACAGCTGGCCAGAACTTGGCAGCCAGCGATGATAATGATGCGACTGTAGTTACACATGTCACTTTGCCTTTTCATAAATATCGATACACTGATTTCTGACCTTTGCTTGCCTCAAAAAGAACAAGCAGAGAATTAATGAAATTATATAATTAAACCAATTACACATGTTTGCACATGGCACAATGGGAAAAAAATGTCAAAATCAAACTTCCCTCACTGGAATTTCCATGTTTCACATGTAACTATGGTCGTGAAATTATATATATATATATATATATATATATCAAAATGGATAAATTTTATTATATAAATTATATTTATAAAGTTTATAAATTAATTTAATAATTTAAATAATTTAATAATTTATTATTTTATTTTAACAGATAATATATTAATATATGTTAATTTAAATTTATTTATTAAAATATTAAATTTTAAAAAAATTATAAAATTTATATAATTAATTTATATATAATATTTATTAATTTAACCGTTTGATAAAATTAATTTATTAAAAAATATTAAATAAAATAATTTTAACATAAGTTATTTTTTTATTTTTTCTTTTATATATAAAGTAAGAATATATGAACATTAAATATCAAATTTAATATTTATTTTAATTTAATAATTATTTATAAAATATAAGATTTATCAATTAAATTAATGATTTAAAATCTTTTATCAAATAGATTATATTTATAAAATTTTATATAAAATAAAAAATTAATAGATACTTAATTACATGACTTTATTTTAATATCTAGTATGTTATTTAAATATATGTAAATATTAATAGTTAAAAAAAAAATATATATATATATATGCAAATATTTAAATTATTTAAAATTTAATATATATAATCATAAAGATATTATTATATGATTTAATGATTAAGTTGATAAATTTTATATTTTATAAAAAGTTATTAAATTAATGTAAATGTTAAGTTTTACATCTCGTGTTAATGGATCTTAACTCAAATATATTAAACTTAAAATAAAGTTATCCGGTAAAATATCTATTAAGTTTTGTTTTAAATGAAATTATACAAATATGATTTATTTAATAAGAATTTTTAAATCAACGATTGAATTGATAAATATTATATTTAATAAAAAATTATTAAGTTGATATAAATATTGAAGTTTGACACATGATGCTACAGGAGCATCAAGTTTATAGTAGAGATTCTTTGTTATATTGTAATTTTCTTAAATTAAGTTTCCAACATCAAATTCTTAAAATGAAAGTCATGACTAGAATTTATAGCATAGAGAAAAGTTCTCTTTTGTTGATAAATCTACAAACTTTGAACAAAAAATTCAATTTCCATGATTCATTTAATTGGTAAACCAAAAATCTTAGATTATGAAATAAAATATTTTGCATAGTTCAAATGCCAAGTGAACATGCCTTGTAACAACTTGATATAGTTCAAGGATAGTCTCATGTTTAAAATGAGATAAGTAGAATAAGTTTGTAAATAAAAATAAAAATACAATCCTCAATTATCATAATTCTTAAAGATCTTGATAACACTAACTTAAATATTGCTAGATGCAGAAATGATAAAATATAATAGTAATAAAGGATTGTAAAAATTTAATTACGTTCAACATTAATAATTTTTGTTACTTAATAAATAAATAAGGATTAATTAAATTTATTAAATCTATAAGTTAAAAATAAAAAATATAGAGTTTACTTATTAATTTTAATTAATAAAATTGAAAAAAAAATAAAAAGTCTAGATTAATAAAAATAAAAATAGAAAATTTTTTTAATAAAAAAATAAAAAAATAAAAAATTTAAAATAAATAAAAAATTGAATGGACTTTAAAATATACAGCAAGCTGAAAACAAAATTTTAAATTATTATAAGCTAATATGCCATAATACTCTTAAAAAATTAGTTAGTTACAAGTTAGTTAAGTCGGTTCTAAGTTAATTAAAAAAATTTAGTTTATTCAAGATTGAATTAGTTAAATTTCTGATAGATATAAAAAGGATTACAAGGGATGAATTTTAATGGAAGAAATTTCAAAAATCTTCTTAGATCTTCTCATTCTCTCAGAGGACTTTTTCATTTTCCTAAGTTTAGAAGTTAAAGTGAAAATTATCTCTCTTTTTTAGAGAACTCTCCTATCCTTCTCAATTTTTGAAGATCACTCAATCCTTTAAAAATTAAAATTAAGACTCAAGATCCTCAGTTGATTTTCGAAGTTTTGGAATTCTCTATCCTCTCAGTGGATTCTACTTTTGGTGCATATCCATCTCTGACTCAATTTCTATTAAATTTACTATGATTTATATCTAATATTAAAAATGCAGTTTAATCGTTAAGTTTTATAGGATGGATGAATCATTTTTCTTGCATATATAGATGTTGTTAATGTCCTGGTTAATTTAATTATCAATTAAACCAGATGAATTTATATGTCGTTACGCACCGTTGTAAAAGGAATTCAAAATTTCTTTATCCCATATCGTACTTATTGATTGTTATTTTAACCAACTAACCAGAAGCTCCATATTAGCTATTGAATGCTCTTTCTTATATTTAAATTATATTACTTAATTTCTGTGAGACTGAAACTAATCAAATCAGTACATTTACTTAATGCATAATGAAGCAAAACCGTAAAAAGAAAATTTAAGGTTAAAGTGTATTCGATTTTCATCTTGGTGAATGTTGGATCACATGCATTAACTTATAAATTAATGCTTAAATCATTATTACATTAAACATTTCATTAATTTTGATCCTTATTATCAGTTCTATTTTCATTTTATTATAAATCTTCTAAACTTATCTTGAATTTTTTATTGTCAAGAAACCATTTTTTTAGAAATTAACAAGTTCATTAGAATTCTTATTACACACGTGCCACCATAAGTATACCAATGAAGTCCAAATTATTACAAGTCTAGATATAAAAATAGTTAAATAAATTAATGATGAAAATAAATAAGAAAATGAACTCTGATCCTTGTATGGTTGTTTTTGCTATCTTGTACCCATATTTCCTCTACTGTTGGGATCATTATCTTAAATCCAATCACTCTTTAACCACCATGGCCTCCCATTTTTTTGTATACATAATAGAATCATAGTCATCAATACATTTAGGCTATTAAAAAGTTCAAATCCTTATAAGTCAATGTTAGTACTTTTTGAAGTTCATATTCACCCTCTTAGATACATACACATTCACATTTACACAAAAGATCCAATCTCATAATACACTCTAAATTAAGATGAAATTAAAGAGAACACAAATATAAAACTTAATAAGAAAATGAATTAATAGCCCAAATAAAGTTCCAAGCCCCACCAATTCCTTTTTCCCCATTGGGAGCATATTTTTTGTTCCCTTTAAATTCAGACTTACCTATCCCGAGGCACAAATCCAATTCATACATATTTAAGTATGCTCAATAGAGTTTTTTTTTTCATACACGCATATCGATCTTTCTCCTCTCATCTATCAAAAATTCAGGCATGTATATTGATGTGAACATGTGTACCACGATAAGTAAAAGATATCATCTAAGAGATTATCTACAAGGAATGGAAGGTCCTATGACAAGAAATAGGACCAAACGTATGGAACAAGAACTTGAAGGTCTGATCAGGGAAGTTCAAGAAAAAAGACTATGTGAATCCAAGCCCAATTCCAACATAGGTTAATTTATGTAGTCATATCATTGAAAATTTTAAGTGATAAGGTTTATGATTTGTTATAGATTACATTAGGATTTGATATTTATCTAGAAGTTATTTGTTTTAAATTGGTTGCAATTCAAATTGAAATCTAATTAGGATTTCCAATTTGTTATCTTTTTACTAGATTATGTTATCTATATAATAGGAGTTAGGGATCTAAGGTAGAGACAGATTTTGATGAATAATAATCTTTTCTCTTGGAGAGTTTTTCATCTCTATATGAGTTGATTTCCTAGGTTCTTGAGCAAAGAACTATCCTTGATAATGTTGTTCTTCTGGTAGGTTGCGGTAAGGGTCACGTTCCTCTTGATAACTTTGATGCTCTCCGGAAAGTCGTGGTTTGTGTTGGGTTCATTTATCTTATCTTATCTTATCCTATTTTTATCTTATCTTATTTTATCCTACTTCTCAAGACGTTCCATTATCGTTTCCGCATTCTGATTCACTCGCATAGGGTTGAATCATATCATTTGTCATCAGAGATTTGGCTCTTGTAATCAAGTGTCATCTATTCTTTGTTTTTCTTTTATTTGTGTCTCTTGTTTTTCACTATCCTTCTTGTTTCCATTCATCTTTTGCTTTAGCCTTTTTTTCTCTATTACCTACCCTATAAATTCTCTAAAAAAAAAAAATAATTATATCTTTGTCTCTTACATCATTAAAGTTGCTATTTGCCAAATATTTCATAGAAAAAAATTTATGATAAAATTCAAAAAAAAAGAAGCAAAAAAAAGGTTGTGATAGAAATTCAAAAAATAAAAGAAGTTGTGATAGAAATTAAAAAAAAATAATTCAAGATAATTAATAAAAAAAATATAGTCTTCATTCAATATAATATTTGAGTTCTTATTTCTTTAACTAATATTTCTTACCCTATTCATCTTGTGTATCTGTGACTCTTTCGTTATCCATGGAAAAAATCAACTTATGAAGTTCTTGGTTCAAGCACTCATAAGGAGAATCGAGAGGTAAAAGGCAAGAGTTGGTGAGACCATTATAGAAAAAGTCAATTTGAGTGTAAACAAGTGAAGAGCATCAATATTGAAGGTAAACACCGAGGAATGATTGGTGAGGTTTTATTATACTTATTTATTTTGTTCAATTTGTAGCATTGCCAACATGAGTGGTGAACTTCATTAAAATGAAACAGATCTAAAAATATTAATAAAATCATTTCAAGATCAATTCCAACAGTTGAACGAAAGGTTGGATGATATGGAGGGTTGTTCGAGGGCGAGGTCTCGGGTTTCTCGTCGAAGTAGTCCCCAAAGATTACTTCACTATGATGAAGAAGCAGATTAGGGGGGAGAACTTAGAATTAGATAGTGAAAGTTTCAGAGAAAGAAGACGATATGGAGAAAAGGATAACAACTTAGGGAGTATTAAATTATTCCTTCCACCATTCCAAGGAAAGAATGAACCTGAAACTTATCTAGAGTGGGAGAGAAAAGTATAGCATGTGTTTGATTGTCACAATTACTCAGAGGAGAAAAAGGTAAAACTAGCCACTTTTTCTTTTAACAATTATGCTAATATTTTGTGAGATCAGTTTATTCTTAATAGGAGGAGGTATGAAGAGAGACCTATTCGAACGTGGAAAGAGATGAAAGTAACCATGAGAAGAAGATTTGTGCCTAGTCATTATCATAGGAACTTGCACCAAAAACAACTACAAAGTCTTACTCAAGGTGCCATGGGTGTTGAAGATAATTACAAGGAGATGGAAATTGCCATGATAAGAGCCAATGTGAAGGAGGACAGAGAAACCACTATGATAAGATTTATTGGAGGGCTAAAAAGAGAGATAGTTGATGTGGTGGAGCAACAACATTATGTGGAGATGGATGAATTGCTTCATAAAGCTATTCAGGTTGAAAGACAACTCAAATATAGGAGCACTCGTAAATATCACAAATATGCTTTTAGTTCATTATGGAAGTTTAATTGGTCTAATGAGAAGGAAGATCCTAAACCAAAGGAGGCTTGTTCTGACCAAATGAAAATTTCAAAAGAATGTAAAATAAGAGAAAAAGAATTAGAAATTCAAGAAAGGGAAAGAGAGATAAAATTGAGAGTGAAAAGAAAGAAAAATCAAAAAAACAAAAAAAAAAAATAAAGTTTGTGTATTTGCTCACAATGGGGAGGTCAAGAGTGTTTTGAGGGAAAAGGATCAAGTTCTTATGCTCATGCACAAGGATATTTAGTTTACTAACAATCATAACTTTTGTTTTCCTAACGTGGTTAAATCTTTGTTGCAGGAATTTGATAATGTATTTCCTAGAGAACCACCAAAAAGTTTGCTTCCTATAATAGGAATTAAACACCAAATTGATTTTATCGTTGGTGCTATGATTCTAAACCGACCAACCTATAGAACTATTCCTAAAAAGGTCAAGTAGAGGAGTTGATGCAGAAATACTTTGTGAGGAAAAGTCTTAGCCTATGTATAATTCATGTTATCTTGGTACCAAAGAAGGATGGGACTTGACACATGTGCGTGGACTGTAGAGCTATCAACAAGATTACGGGAGTTAGTGTTGATGAAGAAAAAGTTAAGAAAATTAGAGGATGGCCCACGCTTACAAATGCTAATGAAGGAAGAACCTTCCATGGTTTAGCAAGTTTTTATAGGAGTGAAAGACTTAGTGGAGCGACGCTTAACTACCCAACCTATGACAAGAAGCTTTATGCTTTGGTGAGGGTCTTACAAACTTGGCAACATTACCTTTGGTCGAGAGAATTTATCATCCATTCTGATCAACTCAGCTTGAAGTTTTTAAAGTCCCAAGGTAAGCTCAACAAAAGACATGACAAGTGGCTAGAATTTAATGAGATGTTTTCTTATGTTATAAAGTATAAAAAAAGGAAAGGAAAACATTGTAGCGGATGCGTTGTCACGAAGTTATGTATTACTTATGACTTTACAAACCAAATTACTTGGATTTGAATTACTAAAAACCATGTATGCGGATGATATTGAATTTTGACAATTGTGGAAAGCGTGTTCCAACCATGGTTTTGATGACTATTTTAGGAAAGACGAATATTTATTTAAGAAAAATAAATTGTATGTACCTAAGTGTAGCGTAAGGGGAATGTTTATTAGAGAGACTCATGGGAGAGGATTAATTGGGCACTTTGACATTCAAAAATCTTATGATATTTTACACGAACATTTTTTTTGGCCAAAAATGAAGCATGATGTTAAACTTATTAGTGAAAAATGGATTACTTTCTTACAAGCAAAATCTAAGGTAATGCATCATGACTTGTATACAATCTTACCTGTTCCTAAATATCCCTATATTGATATTTCTATGGATTTTGTACTAGGGTTTGCTTAGGACCTCAAAAGGAAATGATAGTATTTTTGTCGTTGTAGAGAGGTTTAGCAAAATGGCACATTTTATTGCTTGTTCTAAAACTAATGATACCACTCATATTGCTGATTTATTTTTCAAAGAGATTGTATATTTGCATGGCTTACCTAAAACTATTGTAAGTGATCGAGATGTTAAATTTCTTAGTCACTATTGGAGAACCTTGTGGGGTAAGTTGGGTACTAAATTATTATTCTCTACTATGGCTCATCCATAAATAGATGGACAAACTGAAGTTGTAAATAGAACTTTAGGCACCTTATTACGTACTATAATTCAAAAGAATTTAAAGGATTGAGAGAATTGTTTGCCTCATGCCTAATTTGCATATAATCGGGTTGTTCATACATCTACTTCCTTTTCACCTTTTGAGGTTGCATATAGATTCAATCCTTTATCACCTTTAGATGTTTTACCATTTCATACTAATGACTCTTTTAATTTGGATGGAAAGCAAAAGATTGAATTTGTGTAGAAATTACATGCCAAGGTTCGTGCTAATATTGAGAAGAAGAATGAACATTATGCTTAGTAGGAAAACAAAGGGTGCACCAAGGTGGTCTTTGACCCTGGTGGTTGGGTGTGGGTTCACCTACGAAAAGAGCGGTTCCATGTTAAAGAAGTTCTAAATTGCATCCTAGAGGAGATGGTCCATGTCAAGTGATTGAAATGATCAACGATAATGCCTATAAAATCGATCTTCCAAGTAGCTATGGTAATGTGAGTGCCACTTTCAATGTCTATGATTTATCCTTATTTGATGCAGATGACCTTCAAGATTCGAGGGAGAATCCTCTTGGAGAAAGAGGGAATGATGTGAACGTGCGACACCACGATAAACAAAAGAGATTATTTACAAGGAATGGAAGGTCCTATGATGAGAAATAGGACCAAACGTATGGAACAAACACTTGAAGGTATCATCAAGGAAGTTTAAGAAAAAGATTACGCGGATCCAAGGCTAATTCCAACATGGCTTAATTTATATAGTCATATCATTAAAGATCTTAAGTGATAAGGTTTATGATTTGTTATAGATTATATTAGGATTTATATTTATCTAGAAGTTATTTGTTTTAAATTGGTTGCAATTCAAATTGCAATCTAATTAGGATTTCCAATTTGTTATCTTTTTACTAGATTAGGTTATCTATATAATAGGAGTTAAGGATTCAATGTAGAGATAGATTTTGATGAATAATAATCTTTTCTCTTTGAGATTTTTTCATCTTTATGTCAGTTGATTCCCTAGGTTCTTGGGCAAAGAACTATCCTTGATAACGTTGGTTCTTTCGGCAGGTCACGGTAAGGGTCACGTTCCTCTTGATAACTTCAGTGCTCTTCGGCAGGTCGCGGTTTGTGTTGGGTTCCTTTATCTTATCTTATCTTATATTATCCTATCTTTATCTTATCTTATCTTATCTTATCCTAATTCTCAAGACGTTCCATTATCGTTTCCACATTTCGATTCACTCACGTAGGGTGAATCATATCATATATTTTTGATTTCCTTACCAATTTTTGAACACACACTCAAATTGTTCATTTCTTCTTTGCCTTTCAAAATTCAATATAGATACAACATTCTGGTCTTGAATTTAAAATTAAACTAACAAGTAATTAATTCAAAATTTTAATTAAGATAAGGTCATCAAAGAAAATGTTGGTTATCATGTTTCTTCATGGGTTGTAGAACACTATTACTTAGAATCAGAATCAATCATTGGTATTACTTATAAAGACATAACCAATGAATGAAAATAAGAAGATAACAAACAAGTAGATGATAATTTAAATTAAGAAGGAAAGGGGTTTGGTTACGATGACCTCTCCGAATTCTAATAAATTGTCTTCAGCATAAAGGGGATTAAAAATAAATAATGAAAATTTTATTTAAAAATCGTAAGAAAATTACCAATATTTTTCCTCTCTATTCTGTGCCTATCTCCGATCCTAGTCATAAAAAAAATCACAAAGAAAAACCTTTCCCTTTTGCTCAGATCTCCCTTTTGCTCTGCTCCTCGTTATCACCATTTGCTGACTGTGGCGATTGTCCTCCATTAACCCTCTCCCTCACTGTTCAAGTTCATCCATACTCTGCCTAAATCTCGATCATGCATGGCTTTATTCTTTTCTACCCATCGTCACCACCGCCGACGATGGCCCTCCTAACTAGCCCTCCTAACCAAATACCATCACAAAGTCTCTCCATACCCCTTCGGCGACAATCCCCCTACAATTTTTTCCCTCAACGATGGCTCTCAGTTTGTTCTCTCCTCTGCTCTCAATGGTGGCGGTGACAACGCCCTCTTTCTCCCAATTCTCTTAAATCCCTAACCCTAATTCTTTTTTTGGATCTCAAAGCCTAAATCCTCAAAAGTCCAAATTACCCATATTTTTATTTTTCTCCTCTCAAATGGAACTTTAACTAGATAAAGTTACAAGATGACAAGTGTTATGTTTTTGGGCCATCAGCTGTCTATACCATTGTTCTTAACTTAAATTTTTCATTGTTAGTTCTAAATTGGTAACTCAGTCTTGTGTGCTCATTGTTAATCATGTAGTAGGTTTCAAGTTTGAATCCTATTGGGTCATATTTTAAAAAATATATATTAATAAATAAAGACAAACTCAAACGTTGCTAAAAAATATAGAAAAAGCTTAATTGTTGAATAATAAGCTTAATTTTATTTTTGAACAATAAAAAAACAAGATCTATAAATCTATTTATTTAACATAAAATTTATTATTTAATTTAAAATATTATAATAATGTTGAAATTCATTCTTTTAAGCAACTAGTTTTTATTAAAAAAAATTTTACAATTAATTTGGATCAAGTCTATTTTTTTATATCTAATTTGGGTTATGTCCAATATATCTGATAAAACAGAATCTTTCTTAAGGTGAATTTGATTTAAATTTAATATTTATAAAATCAAAATTTTAAATTAAAAAAATAAATGAAAATAAAATATTATTTTCAAACAAACATCTCATTCTTTACAATTTATTTATGCATATCCTAATTCGATTCTTTCTTATTTTTACTAAAATATAAATTTTTTTATGATGAAATTAAAAAAAAATTTCTTCATTATTTTATGAATATTTTCCCTAAATCTTACACAACAAGATCTTAATACACACCTGTAACATACCCTATCATTTGCTATTTTGAGAATTGTATAAATCCTAGTGCATTCCTTATATGTCTCAAACCTTATGCATACATAGGTTTAGAAGATTATTTAAATACTATATAATTTCAATTAACATTTTAATTTCTTTAAATTAAAATATCATGTAGAACTTACTTAGATTTAACTTTCAAAAATAATGTTTTAATATTTCAAAATTCTAAATCTTATGCAACAAGTTTTTAATACAGATGTATAACATACCCTATTGTTTGCTATCTTGAGAATTGTATAGGTCCCATTTCAACTCTTATTTGTCTCGGACCTGGTGCATATGTGGATTAAGAATTTTTACTTAAATATCCAAGATTAGTTCTTTAACCAGAATTACATAACCTTAAATTTTTCACTGCATCAAGGAATATGTAAGAGTAGGATCAAGTTCTGTTAGACTATTTTTCATAAACCTATATATTTTTATTTTATTTAAGGGATCAAATAATTTTTAAAAATATTAAAATTACACATTCAATTTAAGGGTACTATTCTTCAGAATGGTCAAGTAGGATGCTAATACCTTCCCTATTTATAACACCCTAAAAACGAATACCGATTCATGCTTAAGTTGATTATTCGGTTCCATTTTTAGTTTGTTATCTCATGATGTGAAATTCATTTTAGAAAATACTTATATGAAAATATGGTAATTTTTTTTTAAAACTGTTTGATATAAACTGCGAGCCTCGTCGATAAAACGTGCGTAGCGGTAAAATAAATCATTAAGCGGATTTCTACATACGTTTAAAACCTTCGGAATACTAAGTGTTTATATTATTCTTTTCGTTTATCATTTTCCTATAATAAATAAACAAGATTCAATCATAACACACATGTCACATAATAATTATACATAACATTTCATACATACCATAAGTCATAGGTATGTGGGCCTTATCATATAGTTATTACAAACCATAAACTTACAACTATTATACAATATTTATACATAAGTTAGCTAATACTACATATTAGTAGTTAGGATGCTCACATCCAATTATTTTTTTGACATTAGTCCGATGTACACCTTCCAGAGAGAGAGCCCCATGTCTGCTTCAAGTACGTGAACTGCTACCATAATGATCAGCATCCAAGGTGTCTGGGAAGAAAGTGGGAAGAAGTAGGGATGAGAAACTAAGTTTCTTAGTAAGCTATCTACTTAGTTCTAATGTCATCACTTTAGTCCCAACCACTTCAGTTTATTTCAGAAATCATTTCTTACATAAAAGGTTACTTTTAATTCTTTGAAAACATTTCTCTGAAGTGGATCAATTTTATTTCAAACATAGAACTTAGTGTCTCACCATACATTCTTCTTAACGTTCATAACTTTGGGATCACAAATAAGATATCATTTGACATACAATTATTCTATGTCTTAAACTTTGTTCTTTACTACTTTTCTTTGTCTTTATCATTTCTTTGTCCAACCTTTGGGACACTTTATGAATCTAGTTTCACCACCTTTGGGAGAAAACAATTAGACATAGACATGTATTAAATTTTCTTAAACAATATATTCTCACTGACTCTACTCTCACCTCCTACTAAAAATTAAGGATCTGAGCTCATTTCTAGGTGATCGTCACCACCACATAAGGGGTGAAGGACTCAATGCCTTCACAGTAGAAGGATTTTTGGAGCGACCTTTGGCTCCTAGAAGCAACCTTTGGCTTTAAGAAGCAACCTTTGGCTTCTCTTCAATAGAGCTCTTTAGGGCCCCTTGGATACTAGTGCGCATAAGGCACAAAGAGAGTAGCATTACGTTTTCACATAAAGTTTTCTTTAGTGATCCCTTAATCTTTTTAAGTTCATTTTAGTGGCTTCCAAATAATTATGCATGCTCAAACAAATTTCCAACCAATATGAAATGCACATATAGGTTTCGAATTTTCATCTCAATCATCATCATAAACCAATATCATACATCATCATCATCCTTTCTCATTCATGAGTATCCATCATTTATTCATTCATAGATAGTGAGCATTCATAACTAATAATGAAATTTGATTGGTAAATCACATAGCATAATGTCACATTTACACCACCAATCTAATGCTTCAATTCGGTTTGATGTTGAAATCACACAAAGGACTTACATCACTCATCCTTCTAAGTTACCTTTCATCCTTTCCTTTTTTCAAATTTATATTTGTTCATTAAGATTTTACATCTTAGCATTTTAATCTAGGTGGCCGAATGACACCTTTCAACTTATTTTCTCTTTGTGTTCTCTTTTGTTCAAGTCTTATGCATGTCCAAATTATTCTAAGTTCAAGTATTAATGTAAACACCCGTTTATGTCCGAGGCCCCCAACCATTAAAATTAATCAAGAAACCTACACTGAAATAAATATAAAAACAGAAAAGAAAAAAAAATAGCAAAATGAATAAACAAAGAAAAAAAAATTGCAAAAATTTTAAGAGAAGTAGAAATAAACAGAAGTTGGAAACTAAAAGATATGCATAATAATAAAAACATAACCAAAAATATATAAATAAATATAAGAATTATAAAAATATATATAACAAAAAAAACAAAAAATAATAAAACAATAAGAAACAAAAAAATCAGAAAAGAGTTTTTTTTTTTTTGAAAAAAAAATAAAAATTTTAAACAAATCAGAAATAAAAAATAAATAATAAAAAAATATGAAATAAAAAAAATAATATAATACTAATATTAGTTAAATAAAAATAAAAATTGTAAAAACAGGAAATTAAAAAAGAAAGCAAAATCTGAAAGATTAAAAGATTTTAAAAATTTTAAACAAATCGAAATTAAAAATAAAAATGAAAAAAGAAAACTAAAGAAAAATTAAAAGAAAACAAAGTTTGAAATATGAGAAATTAAAAAAACTAAAACAAAAATCAGAGTAAAAATAAAATGAAAAAAGAAAACTAAAGAAAAATTAAAGAAAAATTAAAAGAAAACAAAGTTTGAAATATGAGAAATTAAAAAAATTAAAACAAAAATCAGAGTAAAAATAAAATGAAAAAAGAAAACTAAAGAAAAATTAAATAAAAATTAAAAGAAAACAAAATCTGAAATCTGAAAAATTAAAAAATTAAAAAATCTAAAACAAAAATCTATAATAATAAAAATCTGGAAAAGTTAGAAAAAAAAAGTGTGTAAAAGTTAAAATAATAAAAAATATGAAAATAAAAAAAAAAATATGAAAAGAAAATTAAGAAAATATAAAAAAAAGAAGAGAGAAATTAAAAATAAAAAATCTGAAAAGAAATAAAAAAATAAAAAAAATCTTAAAAGAAAATTAAAAATAATAAAAAATCTAAAAAAGAAATTTAGAAAATAAAAATCTGAAAAGAAAAATAAGAACTAAAAGAAAAAATTTAATAATGAAACAAATTTTAATTAAAAGTAAGAGAACAGAATTATCAAAAATTAATAAAAACAAAAAGAGAAGAAATAGAAAGAAATTTTTTTAAACAGAAAAAAAGAATAACAGAAAATAAACCATAAAACAGAACTAAACAAAACGAAAAGGGGTAACAAAAAAAGGAATTCTAAACAGAAATAGAGGAGTTTTTGGGGAGAAGTTTTGGAGGGAGGCCGGAGGACCAGGCTCTCTACTTTGGTTCGAGTCTCTCGGAGCGACTCCAAGAGGAAGTTTTTCTGAAAGATTGGTGAGCAAGAAAAGAGTGGAAGGCGAAGGAAGAAGGAGGAAGAGATTGATCTATAAGGGTCACAGAACCTTTGGTTCAAGAAAACGGGAAGGAAGGATATATTGAGGAGAACGCTAAAGAAAGCCCCTCCTCGGGGTACCACGAAAGAAGAGAAAGAGAAGATCCGGTCTCTCCGGTGGAGACGATTCTGCAACTGCCGTTCACTCCTGGACGCAAGATCCATACGGGTTAGTCACCATTTTCCCTTTATAAGGATTCTCGGAACAAGAACTGGTATAAATTTGTTTAGAGGACTCAAGAACTAGGAAATGCATGTCAATCTATGAATATGCGGCATGTGTGGTTTCTGCTGATTCTCATCATTGGATTGCGATGGTTTTGTGAGCTTCAGTTGAGTTTGTTCCCACAATACTGTTCCTTGTTTAATAAATCTATAATGTGTATGGGTACAAATTTCATCAAACCATTTGATCCATTCACTTAGCATTGATGAGATACGTTCGATGGGGGGTTAATGATGGTCAAGGAGTAAAATAAGTTAGGACTTTATCATTGAATATCCAGTATGCCTGTAAGCCACGGTAGGTGGTTCTTTGAATGGGTGGTGGTCCTTGTACACCGCGAAGCCTGCACGACCATGACCAAGAATTAACCATGTGAATGGAAGTATACTTTAAAATTAATTTGGAGCATAAAGAGCACTAGTTGGAGGCGTAGCCCAGTGTTTAGCACGCTGCATGTCATCTCTGCTGACCGGCCTTCGAGTCCCACTGGGGTCGCTTTTTGTTAGTTTAATTTTTAATACCAACTACTGCTGTTAAATTGGATTAATAAGTGTCCTTGTGGGTTAATGGCAAGTCGACGACTTGGCTCAAGTGGTGGATCGTTTCGCCTGCAACGTCACTACCTTAGGTTCGAACCTCTCGTTTAGCATTTTGTTGCTTTACTCATCCCTTTCCGTCATGTGCAAGTCACATGCCCCCTACAAATACCAACTCTGTCCCCAGGTCCAGTAGGTTACTAAAATGACTATTCCCGCTTCTACCCCTAAATTCATAAAGTTCATAAAAATTCTATAATTCCTAGAAAATTCATAAAAATCTCAAATGATTCATGAAAATCCTATAATTTTAAGAAATTCTAAAATTCTTCTATTAAATTCAAGTTTTCTTTTACTCAAGAATCAATATCATTCGCAAATCATTTCTTTTCAAAACTTAAAAAATCTTTTTCTAAATATTTTTGGAATTTTTAAGTCTCACGCAATGGGCATTAAATGGGGGGCTGGCGGTTCACCTGCTGTCCCACATTTAGTAGTCTGTATAGGTTCCCGTGCTGCCTTAGCTGCCTCGGGCCTTGTGCATGAGTGGACTTAAGACCCTTTTCAAAGATAAATTTTTTTTTTCTCAAAAAATAAAATCTTCAAATACTCTCTTTCAAGCACCTTCGAAGGTCAAGCTTTCGAAACAAACCAGAACTACGTAAGCCTTGAGTTTCCCATTGCACCGGGGAATACGTAGGAGCAGGATCAAGTCCTATCAGGCTAACCTCCATCAAGTTATTTATTTTCACATTAAGTAAGGGATCAAACAATTTTCAAAAGTCACACACTCAGTTCAAGGGTATCGTTCTTCGGAACGGGCGAGTGGGGTGCCTAACACCTTCCCCACTCGTAACCGACTCCCGAACCTAAATCTCTTCCTCGAGTCAGGGTTTTTTCCAAATCTTTTCCCTTCAATAAAAATTTGGTGGCGACTCCACATTATCAATCCAATCCATTTTCAAAATTTAGCGAGTTTGTCGTCTCGTCGGAATTACGGTTGCGACAATTAAGTATTTATAAATCTTTTATAACTTCTTCTCATTAAGGTATGTTATGATCAAATTACTTAGTGAACTTCTAACTTCAAGTTTAAGTCATATCCACCCTTCTTAATCATGCCTCTAATAAACCTTTGAAATATATTACCTTATGTTCTCCTTTGTACTACCTTAATAATTAGGTCTAATTGACTCTTAAACTTTTAAAGTCTCTTTTATTCCAAACCAAATAATATCTAAGTAGAAATTAATTAATCTACTAGGACAATTTATTCCTAAATGGACGAATCACCTACTTCCTCAAATTCCACCTTTCATACACCTTAATTATATTTTGCTTACATATTTAGGATCATTATTTGGGCCTATTTAAGGATTGAAACTCATTTTTAGTTAATTTAAAACATGGTAGCCGAATTCCAACCTCCTAGACTTAGGTTTCCATAATTTCCTTCTTCACCATAGGATCATTTGCCTAAAAAAAATCAATAGGTCTCTTTACCCTCCTCAAAACTTTTTCATACTTTAATTTCATCCTATTTACATAGAAATGGTCCTTAATTAACCCTAATTGGAAATTAAAACCTTCTTTAAGTTAATTAACTACTAAGTGGCCGAATGCCACTCTTTTAGGTTTAGGGTTTTACGTTCTTCCCTAACCCTAGTTAGCAAGTTGACCATTTCTTAACCCTAGTTAACCTTTACTTAGGGACCAAGTTTAAACTTCAGAATTGGCATATTATAAGGTAATCTTAAGTATTTTTACCCAAAATTTAATAGCATGGCCGAATTTGACATTTACCCTTGCTTAAGTTATGGTAGATTTCCTAGTTACCCATTTTAAGCTTATTTGGAAATTTTATCACTTAGTAATTTTGAGATTTTTCCCTAAGCTTACCTAGGCTGTATATTCTGAAACTTAACCTTTTAAATAATGATTAAACCTTCAAATAAGTTATTTACTTGTTGAAAATACTTGATTTTTCCTTAATCACATTTTAAGCGCATTTTTTTTTGCCAAAATCTCTCTAGGGTGGCCGAATGCACTCCTAGAGGTTTTTAACTCATTTTTGTTTTGTTTAACTTTGTTTAAAGGTTGATTTAGTTCATTTAAAACCTTATTCCAGAGCTTTAGTTACTTAGACAAAATTTTAACGAAACTAAAGCTTGCTTTGGAGTTGTGGCCGAAAGCCTTCCTTGGTTAGCCAAGGTAATTTCTTCAAATCTTCCATCTCACACCACCTTGCCCCTCTTTACTTATTTTCTTACCAGATAATGTGAGAAGCGATTCTTTGAATTATCGAGGTAGGAAAATGAGTAAAGACGTGAACACCTCATGTCCGAGACAGACTTTTTGAAAAAACTCCAAGAATGACACTAGAAGCCTTGAGCTTAGAATGAACCTCATGGGTGCATGAAGAATGGTGATGGAGTGATTTTACCGGCTTCGTGTGTTGTGATACTGAAGCTATATGAAACTGAAGTATGGAAGGCCTGACAACGTCGGCCTGCAAGCAATACTAAACTGGATGGATGACCTGACAATAGCGGCCTGAAAGCAATAAATCTATCTACATAGGCGGCCTGACAACATAGGCCTAAAAGCAGTAAATCTAGACTACAAGGCGGCCTGACAACATAGGCCTAAAAGCAGTAAATCTAAACTATGGCAGCCTGACAACATAGGCCTGAAAGCAGTAAATCTAAACTATGGCGGCCTGACAACATAGGCCAAAAAGCAATAAATCTAAACTACAAGGCGGCCTGACAACATAGGCCTAAAAGCAGATAAATCTAAACTATGTTTGACAACATAGGCCCTGAAAGCGATAAACTATATGGCGCTTCGACAACATAGGCATAAAGCGATAAATCTAAACTATGGCGGCCTAACAACATAGGCTGAAACGATAAATCTAAACTATGGCGGACGACAACATAGGCAAAGCCGATAAATCTAAACTATATGGCGGCGACAACATAGGCTAAAAAGCAATAAATCTAACTACAAAAGGCGGCTTTGACAACATAGCCTAAAAGCATAAATCTAAACTATGGCCACGACAACATAGGCAATGCACGATAAATCTAAACTATGGCGGCATTAACATAGGCCAAAAAGCGATAAATCTAAACTATATGGCGACAACATAGGCCTAAAAGCGATAAATCTAAACTATATGGCGGCACGACAACATAGGCCTGAAAGCGAGTAAATCTAAACTATGGCGGCCTGACAACATAGGCCTGAAAGCAGTAAATCTAAACTATGGCGGCCTGACAACATAGGCCAATGAGCAAGAATGTAAAGATGCAATGCTATGGCCTGACAACATAGACCAGTGAGCAAGAATGTAAAGATGTAATGCTATGGCACGACAACATAGACGGTGAGCAAGAATGTAAAGAAAAAGAAAGACCTCCTGGTTTTTATTTGCGAGCTCGACTCGAGGCACTTTCTTCTTGCACGATCATATCTTTCGAGTGAGCTAGACTCTATGAACCGTTTGTTTCTTTGATTGCTTTGAGAGACATATCATTGCATGTCTGCTTTAGTAAGATTTTTGGGTGGAAGAACTTGTCATTAAGAAAAATTCGACATGACTCTATTTTTTGAGTACGACATTAGTAATCGGCAATTGTCATTAAGAATAAATGATTACATTGCATATACATTTTGACGGAAGAAAATACGGTTGCATGTAATGGGGATTAACAAGATAATCAAAAGGACATAGGGTGTTTTTAAGCGTCCGTTGGCGTTTTAGTTTGGTGATGTTTTCGAGACGATCGGTGCTAGTATTGTATTTCGGCGATCTCTTCGTGCATCGCCATCCACATACGAAAAGCCAAAATTTTGATTTATTGATTTAGACCGCTCTTGGGCCTTTTACTAGAACCATGGATATCTGCCCTATTTCTCCCCCGAAGTTTGATGTAGATGGAGGCACTGTTACCCTTCCTTGCCCTCTCTAATCGGGAGGGACAATTTTGCTTTGTCGGTCTTTGTTTTTTTTAAGCCCCTTTAGGGTTTCGGCTTAAGATTCTTTTTGAATCCATGCGACTTTTGCCTAAGAGTCAAAAATAATGGTGGACTAGCGGGTTTTTTCTTTCTTGTATTGTCCTAACTTTTTTGCCTAGGTCTTTTGATGATTGACCTAGCGGGCTTTTTTCTTATATTGCCTAACTTTTGCCTAGGTCTTTTTGATGATTGACCTAGCGGGCTTTTCTTTCTTGTATTGCCCTAACTTTTGCCTAGGTCTTTTGATAATTGACCTAGCGGGCTTTTCTTTCTTGCGTCGCCCTAACTTTTGCCTAGGTCTTTTGATGATTGACCTAGCGGGCTTTTCTTTCTTTTTTTTTTTTTTCAAGCATAGTACTTTTTGACGGCATCCGAATTGACAGGGTTAGGCAAATCTTTCCCATCCATGTCGGCCAGAATCAAGGCGCCTCCAGAGAAAGCCTTCTTAACTACATAAGGTCCATGGTAATTTGGGGACCATTTCCCCTGCAGCGCCTTTTGCATAGGCAATAGCTTCTTGATCACCAAATCTCCTTCTTGAAGTTCCAGGGATGGATCTTTTATCGAATGCTCTCTTCATTCGTCTTTGGTACAATTGGCCATGGCATATAGCTGCCAACCTCTTTTCTTCAATTAGGTTTAGCTGATCCATCCGGGCTTGGACCTATTCGGCTTCTTCCAATTTGGCATCCATCAGGACTCTCAATGAGGGAATCTCGACCTCGATTGGGAGTACGGCCTCCATTCCATATACTAGCGAGAATGGTGTTGCCCCAGTAGATGTACGGACAGAGGTCCGGTATGCATGTAATGCATATGGGAGCATTTCATGCCATTCTCTGTAGGAGAGAACCATTTTGGATTATCTTCTTGATGTTCTTATTGGTAAAGGACCGAGCTCCATTCATCTTTGGTCGGTATGGGGATGAGTTGTGATGTTGAATCCTGAACTGGTCACATAATTCGACATCATCTTATTGTTAAGATTTAAGTCATTGTACAGTGATGAGCTTCTTTCGGGTAATCCGTATGAGATCAATTCTCTTTACGAATCGACTACCACATTGCGAGTTACACTAGCATAGCGAGGCGGCCTCGACCCATTTTGTGAAATAGTCGATGACTAATATGGCGGTGTCCATTGGATGCCTTGAGCTCTATTGGGCCAATGACATCTATTCCCCACATGGCGACGGCCATAGCGGCGACAACACTTTCAACAACGTTGACGGCGCATGGATATTGTGTACGTATACACGACACTTGTGGCGGTTTGGCGTGTTTGCAATCGGCTTCCATGGTCAACCAATAATATCCATACTGAGGATTTTTTCTTGCTATGGCATGTCCGTTGGCGTGAGTACCAAAGGGCCCTTCATGCGCACTTCTTTTAGGATTTTGTCGACCTTTGCATCCACGCATCCGAAAGCGGAGAACCATGTCGTGATTCCTCTTGTATAGGATTTCTCCATTGAGGAGGAAACCCGTGTCAACCTTCGCAGGGGTTCTCTTGTCGTTTCGCACGCATCGGCGTGGGTATTCTTTATTCTTCAAGAATTGCGGATGTCATGATACCATGGTTTTCCATCCGGTTCCACCTCTACTGTTTGACAAAATGCCGGTTTGGAGCGATGCTGAATATGGATGAGAGGCATGTCCTCTTCTCGTCCAATTTCAAACATAGATGACAATGTGGCTAGGGCATCAGCTAGCTGATTGTCTTCTCGGGGTATGCGAGAAGGTAACCTCCTCAAAATATTCAGCCAGTTCTTGGAGACGCTTGATAGGGCACTTCTTCTTATCTTTGGTCTCCCACTCTCCGACGACCGGTGGATGACCAAGCGAATCACCAAAGACCTCTAGGCATTTCACTTTAGCTTCGATTGCGGCTTGAATCCCTAGGATACAAGCTTCATATTCTGCCATATTGTTCGTGCAGTCGAAAGCTAGCCGAGCCGTGATAGGTATATACTATCTTTTCGAAGAGATTAGTACAACTCCTATACCATGGCCCATCATGTTGGACGCACCGTCGAACAACATTGTCCATTTCTCCTCTCCTATCTTTTCTTTTTCACCAAAAATTGCCATTAGATTCTCATCGGGGAACTCCGGCCGCATGGCCGGTAGTCGTCTGGTCACATTTGGGCCAAATATTGCGAGTGCACTACCTTTGACAGATTTCGTCACATACAAGATATCATATTAAAGCACCATTTGCCACTTTTGCAATTCGTCCGACAACGGGCTTTTGAATATGTACTTAATCGGATCCATCCTGGATATAAGCCATGTGGTATGACTCAACATATATTGTCTTAGGCGATGTGCCGCCCATGCCAAAGCACAACAAGTTCGCTCCAAAGTGAATATCTAGCTTCGCCGCTCGTGAACTTCTTGCTGAAGTAATATATAGCCTCCCCTTCTCCAGTTCGTCATGTTGACCAAGACACGCAACCCATTGACCGATGCCATGGCAGTCGGATATAAAATCAAGGGCCTTCCAGCGACTGGCGGTACTAGGACCGGTGGGTTTTGTAAATATGATTTGATCTTTTCAAAAGCCTCTTGGCAATCCTCATCCCAACTCAAGGGTTGATTCTTGCGCAATAGCTTAAAGATTGGCTCACATGTAGTTTGTCAACCGAAAGATGAATCGGGGGGAGATATAATTGAGTCTTCTAGGAAGCCTCGGATCTCTTTTTCGGTTCTTGGGCTGGCATGTCTATAATTGCCGGGCTTTGTCGAGATCTACCTCGATTCCCCTTTTACCGACGATGAAACCAGGCTTTCTGATTTGACCCCCAAAGTGCATTTAGCCGGGTTCAACCGTAGTTTGAATTTTACGAGCCTCTCAAACAACTTCGAGATCATGAGATGGTCATCTTAAATTCGAGGATTTGGCGATCATATCATCCACGTGAACTTTATCTCCTTATGAATCATATCATGGAATAATGTTACCATGGCCCTTTGATAGGTTGCCAAACATTTTTAATCAAAGGCATGACTTTGTAACAAAAAGGTTCCCAGGGCTGTGATGAAGGTAGTCTTTTCTCTTATCCTCCTCGACCATCTTAATTTGGTTGTAACTTTGAGAAACCGTCCATGAATGAAAAAATAGGAGAATTGTGCGATGTTATCGACCAGCACATCGATGTGAGCAGCGGAAAGTCATCCTTTGGGCCTGGCTCGATTAAGATCTCTATAGTCCACATCAGGACTTTCCATCTTTCTTGGGACCAAACTATGTTAGCCACCCATTCGGGTAATTTTGCTTGACCAAGAAACCGACGTCAGCGCTTTACTTCTTCTTCCGGATTTTTAGAGACATTTCGGTTTCATCCTCCCATTACATTTTGACCGGCGTACATCCGGCTTTCATAGGCGCTTGTGCTCCCATATAGAAAGTGTACAGGCGCAGCGTGTCTTGATAAGACCAAGCGAAAATATCACTATAGTTAAGAGGAGTGAGACTAATCGCTCACGATTGTCTCCGGCGATAAACGTGCCCTATCTTGACTTCTCTTTTTATCTTCCTCGGTCCCCAAATTTATTAAATCCACGGGTTTTGATGAGAGTTCAATTGTTTTAGATTCGCGTTCACCAATCTCAACATCTCGTCGATGGGTTCGCATTCAAATTCTGCCTCTTGATCACCGGGTCGTCCGACACGATCAAATAATACTGATACTAGCATTATCGTCACGAGGCGGTTTCAAATCGGATCTGCGTATTGGGTATGAGAAGAAGAAATAAGATATATATATATTCGGCAAGAGGAAATATTGAGCAGTAGAAGAGAGGATATTTTTGGAGAATGCAACTGTATTTATTACTTGTCAAAAAAATATGTACAAAATGTTTATGTATGAAATTCGTCATGACAATTCGAGTGCATTTGAAGGCCCGAACCAAAAGTGAGAGGTAGATCGAAAATTTCCCAATTAGTCAGTTCTCGTCCACGGGGGGGCGTCACGGATCTTGAGTAAATGTCCACTCTCGTCTATGACCGCAATCATACTTGAGTCTTAACGGCGCTTCGGAAACTTTGTGATATGTGGACGAGAGGGACCTTATTATAACGGGGTCTTACTACCTTATCCTCTTCGGTGGGCTGATATCCCAACCCATATCGCTGCTTGTTTTTATTCACAAACAATGGTCGAGACAAACCACCATTGTTTTGCCCCAGTCTACCGCCTGGCTCGAACCCATTTTTTAACATTACTCGGGCCATCATCATCAGAGCTTTAGGGGGCAGCCCACGGTCAACCACTTCGCCTTCCTTAATTGTAGTGACATTGGCAACTTCTAAGGCTTGGAAATGAGTTTCCAATGCCTCTTGGCAGCCTCAATGTAAGGAGGATTGGTGGGTTTGCTGACTAGATAATCTTCTTCCCGTTGAGACGATGATTAGTCTGTCATCTATGATGAACTTCAACTTCGATGCAAAGTTGAAGGACCGCTTTAGCGGGAATGAATCAAGGTCTTCCCCGATAGGCATACCGTAGGCATTTGTTGAATGTCCATTATTTGGAAAGTTATGTTGAAGACGATCGGACCAATTTGGGGCAGATCTATCGCCCAATAACCTCCGTCTTGACCCATCGAATGCTCTTACCTCTTTTTGAGAGCTAGGCCTCATGTGGATCCCTCGGTGGTAGTTTGGAGAAAGTTAATTGAGGCATCACATTTAAAGAAAATAGTTGTCCTATCAAGACTCGACTAGAATGTGATCCATGCATTTGCATATATTAACAGCCTCCCTGTTATGTTTTGCCCCTTCCTCCGGGATTTCACGGTCGGCAAAGGTTATGAAATTGTTGGCGATTATATTCGCGTACCACTAATTTATCCTGAGATATTGTGGACTACATGGGCTTCGTTTAAGATCTTGCAAGAACACTCGATGGAGGGCTCCGGTTCATCATCGAGCTAACAATGATATTTTAGCGGGTATACGATTTAATTGCTCGATGTAGTATACTCACTTTGTTTTATCGGTTCAGAACTCGCGAAGCCTCTTCGTCGAGAAACTGCCTTCTTTATTTCTTTCTCCTTCTTCTTTCCGTCTTCGGAGCTCATGCCTAGCTCGATTTTCATTGTCTAAGGTGGCAGGTTGTCTCACTATGTCTTGTTGAGGGGTGTATATACGGCCACTTCCTGTCATTCCCCCTATAAGTAGTCACGGCGTAGTGACGGACTCTTGTCCTCTTCGGTTTTTCCTCCTAATATCTCAACATTATATTTCCATGGTACCTCTTTATTGCTGTTGTACTGAAAAGGTCCCGGTACCTTTATTGTGATTGGTTTCAACCCATCAGGCGTAGGCAGGGCCGATGGCTCAGTATAGCGAATGACCAGTGGTTTAGGAGGTCGGGAAAGGATTCGCCGATCATGTCTACCTCCTCTTCCTATCTCAACATAGTTCACGGAGGGACTGCTCCTCCATGATTTGGTAGTGGGTTATTCCCCACGCGCATCCTTTCGAAATTGACCATTTGGCATTGATCGGCTCCGGACCCTATGTTTCAGGCCGGACAATTACCGGTGGAATGCCCCTCATCCCTTGCTGTGGTAGTCGCATTTTGCCTCGAGTTGTACCACTTCGGAAATGGGGGTTCCAAAAGGCTTCATGGGGGACTAGTGAGATCAAGGAGTTTTGGATCGGGCCGGGCAAGCTCGGAGTAACTCATTGGGATCGGTCAAATTGCACCATCTTTCTTTGGTTATTGTTGGTTTTTTGTTGAGGTGGGTTAATGTTGGTGTTTTGGTTCCATGGTTTTGGTGGTTGCTGTTGAGGGAATGTTTGGGTAGGTGGAGTTATGAGGGGAAGCGTTTATTTGAGGAAATGGAGTAGGTGGGGGTTGTAAGTTGGTTGGTATAAAGGTTGGGGCGAGGCCACCATATGTGGGTTTGTAGGAAATTGTGGTTGATATGGTATTTGGTAGTTAGGAGGCGTGGTGGGTGGTTGGTACACGGGTTGTGGGCGGCTAAGGTCGGAGGCTGAGACATAATGGGTCTCGGCACCCTTCTTCTTTCCATGGATTGCTCGTCGGCTTTTCGTGACGACATTGCCGACGCGGCGATTGTGTCTAATCTTCCTCGGCGCAAGCCGAAAACTCTCTGTCCGTTCTCCCGATTAGTACCATGTCGGGAGAAGTTGGCGGACCTAATCTGCCCACCATCTTGTCGTAGAATGGAGGCAGGGAGAGTCTCCATAAAGTCTGGATCATCTCCCGTCCGAGAGGTGGTTGAACTTGGGCGGACAGCTCTCCATCAGCTGCCCGCGTACTCTTTAAAGGACTCATTCTCTTTCTTGATCATGTTACGGTGAGTCTGTCGGGTGCCATCTCTATGTTGTACTTGTATTGCCTAAGGAAGGCGTACGCAAGTCCTTCCATGTACGGATGTATGACCTCTTGGCGGGTATACCCATTGCTGTTGGCTACTCCCGGTTAAAGCTATCCGGGAAACGGGTGGATAGCGGCTTATCATTGTGTGAATGGGAGGCCATTTTTCGGCAATACATTGTCGGATGGCTTTTCGGGCATCAAACCCCCTATGTTTCGAATTCAGGCGTTTTGAATTTAGGGGGTATTATGACATCAGGTGCGAGGCATAGCTCGGAAGCCTCTACTACTCCATATCCGTGTCCTTCGATGGCTCTAACCCCTCTCTCCTCTAGGTGCCGCCATCTTCCACCGGCCGGGGCTTCTTGGTCCACAAAGGTTGAGCAATGTGGTGAGGTAAGGTGTGTTGGCCCTCGGGTCTAGTAGTATGGCTTAGTAAGGGTGTTGTGGGTGAGGTTGGCTGGCTGAATAGAGCTTAACGGACGAATATGTGGATCTCGGTGTGGTCGTATTCATGTGTGTATAGTCGAGGTTGATGTTGTGGGGAGGAAAGGATGGATTTATTTGTGGAGGGAAAGTTTGTGGAAGTGTTTGTGTTGTAGGGATAAGGTGGAAGGTTTGTGTGTGTTGGGTATGTGTGAGGTGGATACAGGGTGGTATTGGTAGGAAGAGGGTGGGTGGTGGGTTCATGGTGAGGATGAGTGGTAGGGTTTGTGTGTGGAAGCTACGGTCGGAAGGTTTGGATGATAATGGTGGGCGGCGGGGTTTATGTGAAGTGGCGGTCATTGGGATTTTCACAGTGATGATCCTTGAAAGCTCGGTCCCATATGGATGCTCATAGCGAGTGGTAGCCGTATGGCCATTCTTGTTCGGTGACGGCTTGCAAGGGCATTGAAGTAGTAGCAGCCCCTGTTGCCTCGGTTGCCGTAGGTCCCTCTGTGCCTTTCAAGTAGCTTCATGAACTTAGCTACCTGATCTTTTAACTCAGCTACCTCATTCCTGAGCTCCTCATTCTGCATTTCTAGCTCACTCATGATTTTGGTTTTTGATCTAGTGCTACGAATGCCGGGAGTAAATGAGCCCGCTATTTTGTTATCCGAAAGATGCGAGTTTGAAAAACGAAACATTATATTAGTTAATTATTAATTGAAAGTGATATTTGGCGTGAAAATAAAATATCGAGGGACCAGTTTCTCATTGATCTTCTATTGATTGTGTGTGCTTTAATCGTCTTGAGCATGAAATGGAAATTAATGCGAAATCATGCACAGGAGAGAAATCAACTTTATTCAAGGTGAGGCCTAATTTATTTTACATTTTGCCACTTCCCTGTCTGCTAGCACAATATACTTGTTCATCCTTAGTATCGGATTTTTACAAAATAAGATAAAATCTTCAACTTCGGGAGGAGTATGCGAGCGGATGTAATCTAAGCTTCGGCCTTCTTGAGGAATGTTGGTACTTCTTCAATTGCCATATTTGCTAAACCAGCTAGTCTCCCAAAACATCTGGCGGTGGTCGGTGTGTCTTTGTACCATCTACTCTCGTTTTGGATGTCCTTAATACCCTTTGTTGCATTCGGAACTTCAATGACATTCCATTTTTTCTTCGTTTACTTCGTTTTGCCAAGACGCCTCTTTAATAGGCCTTCGATTTGATTTTTCATGTCTTCATTCGGCTGCAACAGGTCGTTTCTTTCCTCTATTATGTGGGTCTGGCTCCTCAGGATCCTCTTTGTTTGCAGGTAGGATCCGATTTTTCTCTTCGCGGATGGTATGAATCTTGGCCCTTCACTTTGCTCCAAGCGCGCCTCGCTTGATGATTCTCTTGAGAGGCGGCATCCCCTTTCTTGCACTCTCGGTCCAAGCTCTTTATTGGCCGCTTACAAGTTCATATGTACCGTGAAGCATGCTCTCGTTAAGCCACTGGCTTGATCCCGATAGAGGCTAAGAGAGCTTTGTTCACTTCGTTTTCTCTTCTCTGCGGCGCTCTCTTGTCGTTCTTTGAGAAGCTCTTCTTACAGTGGGCGTTTTTCTTGGTCATGGCTTCTAGCTTTTCTTTCAAGTTTTTAACGACCTCATCTTCAAACACCATTGGTGATGGTTGATTTTGAGATGGTGGTCGGGTTTAAATGGCCGGCTTGATCCTGTTGCACCTGTCCGACCGACCTTTGTCGGTATTCTTCTTTTGGCTCACGCAGCTTCGGACCCATTCTTTCCTTTCCGAGTAACACTCCCATGCTTCTCGTACTTTGCGGAGGGGCTCGGCGAAATCTCCCTCGTATTTCAAAAGGAAAGGTGTCACCCGGTTCATCCGATGGAGGTGCCTTGATGGGTAAGCCAATTGCCTTTGCCGATGTCGGGTTGTAGTTGATGCAACCCCTGGTTCCCATGAGAGTACGTTTGGGAACCCTTTACAATGGTAGATGACCTCCGTTCTCTGTTTGCCGGGTGGGTTGCCATCGGATGTTCTTCTTTTAAGCCAGCGAAATGAGCTGCCCATTCTTCACTATCCATCGACTTTATTTGATAGACAAGAGGTCGGATATGGGCATTGCGTTTTCACGCTCTCCTGAAAGCGTGAGCCGTTATCCATATGTACAACATTGACGGAGAACCCAGTAAGCTTTCTTCCCTCTCCTCGTGGCGAGATTAAGCGTGTAGTAGACATCGGCCAATAAAAGGCGATATGAGGTTTTCGACTTTATTTTTCGCCAAGAAGATATCCACGGCGTTTAGGTCAACAAAATCCTCTATGCTGGAAAGAGGACTAGTCCATAGATGGCAAGGGCTAGTACGTCCATGTAGAGTGTCCCAGCGCTATCGGCTAGGCTGGCTTTGCATGTAAGTTTCCAAAAACCCTCGGGTGAACCTTAGCTTGATTCTTCCCTTGTGTCATCTGATCGGTCGCACTGTAAACCCGGGTCGAGGCAGCGATTCGGAACCAGTGTGGTGTTCCAAATGGTTGTAGGGGCGGACTCCCTCTAGAGGCGAGATCCAAATGCACTCAATTCTTCCAAAGTAGGTGCAGTGGAAGTTGGGAAAAGTAAAGCATCGGAGAGGGGTCATAGTATTGTACCATCGCGTGAGGGCCCTCTTGCACTTTGACTTTCAGTTTATGATATTTCCATACTTTTTGGTGAACGTCATTAACTGGATACTTGTCGTTTGTTTCCGAAGTCCTCCGGGCTAGCGAAATCGATCGGCTTGACCCCCAACCCTCTTTCTCTTTCTTAATCGCCTTCCGATTTCCGCATTAATTTCCATTTCACCCCTTTCTTTAGATGTCCTTTGAGAACCTGGTCCTTTGATAATAAAAGAAATGAAGAAAACAACAAAGATGAACATGTTAGGTTTTTTTTTGAAGTGGAATTGATGCGTGATAGACTATAATAAAATGCCAAACATAACTTTATTTGCACAAAATCTATCAATATCCCCCTTATCTTTTCACTCTTTTTGTCTTTCCTTTTTTTCCCTTTTTTTCTTTATCTTACTCGACTTTTTTTCTTTTTTTTGTCCTTAATTTCTCTCTCTTTATTTTCTTTCTTTCTTTTTTATTTTCATTTTTGTTCGTCTCTCATGTGAACTTTTCCTCTATTCTTTTTCACTCCCTTATTCCTTAATCATCCCCCTCATAAGTAAAGATTGGACCCGAAGTTGCAGAAGCAGTGCCCTCTCTTTGTCCTATTTGGGTAACTTTGTCCTAAAGATCTATGGTCATTTAATGCATGAACCTCTCAAAAGGTGGTCGGTAGTCTAAGGTATAAAAGGTCACTAGAGCCAAGTTCCAGTCCTTGATACTTGCTCTGTGAGAAAAAGCTACGGTTGTAGGGCATTACGAATAGAGGCACTCTAGGCTGGGATTTTCGTGATAGTGAAACGGGACGTAAGCCCCAAAGTGACACCACTAGATCCCTCTAGTCTAGGCAAACACTCGGACCGGGTATAGGGCCCACTCCGAAATAGAATGCTTATGCAATGCGTGGAGGGCACTTTATTTTTGGGATACCCGCAATTGGGGAACTTATACGGATATATAAAGCAATTTAACATTCGTCGATCCTAAGGTTGGTACAAAGAATAAACAAATCAATCAATCATGATAAACAAATAGATAAATAAGTCATACAATAAGATGTAAAGGGATCAAGCAATACACAATCAATCAAATGGGCTTGACTCTATATAATCCCCGGTGGAGTGAGCCATCCGTCGCACCGTAATTCCGACGGACAGCGAACTGCGCTAAAATTTTGAAAAATGAAATTATTTTGATGATGTGGAGTCGCCACCAAATTTTTGTTTAAGGAAAAAAGATTTGGAAAAACCTGGATGAGATTTAGGTTCGAGAATTGATTCTGAGTGGGGAAGGTGTTAGGCACCCCGCTCCGTTCGATTCAAACGATCTTAAATTGAGTGTGTGATTATTCGAAAATAGTTTGATCCCTTTTATTAGAGCGAAAATAAATACTTGATGGAGGTTAGCTTTGTGGGGATTTGATCCTGCTCCTACGTATTCCCCGGTGCAATGGGAAACTCAAGGCTTACGTAGTTCTGGTTATGTTTTGAAAGCTTGACTTTCGAAAGTGTTTGAAAGAGTGTTTGAAATGTGCTCGAAGGCTTGACCTTCAGAGCTACTTGGAAAGTAAAAATAGCTTGACTATTTTGAAAAGCTGTTCAAGGGAGGCAACCTTAATCCACATATGCACAAGGTCCAAGACAACTACGGCACTTGGACCCATCACGAATCTCTAAGTAACGAACGATGAAAAAGCTACCGGTTCGTGCGTAGAGTTAAATCGCGTGAGATGAGAATTGCAAAACAAGATTTTTATTTTGAAAATCGATGAATAAAATGACCAAGATTTTTATTTTTGCAAAAAGGAAAAGCAACCTTAATCCACATATGCACAAGGTCCAAGACAACTACGGCTGCACTTGGACCCATACGAATCTCTAAGCAAACGAACAACGAAAAAGCTACGGCCAGTGCGAGAGCTCGTCGCGTGAGATTAAGAATTGCAAAACAAGATTTTTATTTTTGAAGAGCGATGAAAAAAAAAAAGACAGGATACAAATAAATATTAGAAGTCTAAGAGGGAAATTACCAATTAAGGACTTTTATGAGAATACTCGATAATCCTTTTTTTTTTTATGAATTTTGGAATTTTTTATTAATTTTGGAAATTTTGAATTTTTATTAATTTCTGGAAACTTCGAAATTTTTATTATTAATTTTCTGTATTTTTAGAATTTTTATTAATTTTCTGTATTTTTTAAATTTTTGCTAATTTTCTAATTTTTAGAATTTTTATTAATTTTCTAATTTTTTAGAATTTTTTAATAAATTTTGATTTTCTGGAAAATTTTTAAATTTTGATTTTCTAGAATTTTTGATTAATTTTCTAATTTTTTAGAAATTTTTTAGGGGCAGAATAGGGATTAACCAAATTGTCTAGGGGCAATCCTGTAATTCACAAGGCATGGGACAGAAATGGTATTAATGAGAAGCCCAAGGGCAGATTGGGTATTTACCCTGGCAGGGGCATATCTGGAATTTTTGCATTTGACCAAGGACAAACTGGTCATTACAGGAGCAGGGACATGGCTGGAATTTTTGGATTTCATTAGGATATTTGGGTAATTTGAAGATTGAGGCTGTTTGATTTTTTTACACAAAAGGTTCTCGGGAGGGGCTCGAACCCCTAATCCAGGGGAACTTGGACCACTACTAATGCCACCAAACTGTGCTTATGATTGAATTCATGGTGTCGTGGTCTTAATTCTAAACCATGCTCTGAATTACATTTAAACTAAATTCACAAAGGCAGGGGGGGCCAGGATTTGATCCTGGGGTCTACCATTCATCAGGGGCAGGGACTCGGCTGTACCAAGCCTCCAAAAGCAGGCGAAGGACGCACGAACCAAATCAAGGACCCATATGCTAATATATTCCCAGGATAATATTGGGATAACTGCCAACAACAGGACCGGAAATTTGGTGCAACCCCGATTTCCACTGGTGCTCAGTTTTCCTGCCCTTTTGTGATGCCATAATGACCATTGTTTCCAATCCCTGTGGCCCTCTGGTTCCAATATAGATTGGTGCAGAAGGAGTATGTAGTTGGAGATTGAAAGGGATATGAATATCATTGAGCTGCATATTCATTGTGCATAGATTTCAGGCATATGATCATGTCTTAGCAATTAAGCCTTCCAAGTAGAGACTTGGATTATAATAATAAGATCAGGTTCTACCTAAATGACTCCATATCCTTGGCTGCCTATCATTCTACATGAGTCTCGGATCAGGCCAAATGAGCTACAATCAGAACTGGGTGGTTTGAATCCAGTAATTGATTGTGTGCAGGTCTTAACTGAATGCCTCTAGATTAATCCATGAGATTGCGATTTCCAATTTCTTCCTAAGCTTATAGTCTTGGATTGTTACTTTCAAATATAAAGAAAGGACTAGTTTAATCAAGTCATAAGCAGATTCATATCTCCCCTTTTCCTGCAACTTCTTACACTATGTATATTTCCTTCCCTGGTCTATTCTATCCAACCTCCCCTGGTTCGGCCTAATCTAGAAGTGTTGACCTATTGAGCCATGGTTGGGAATTTAGGCTACAGTTGGTGCAGGGGATGACCTGCTAGCCCATGCTCAGGAACTTGTTGGCTCTAATAATTTGCCTAAATTCAACTCAATGATCTTGCTGTCAAACACAAAGTCTAACCTGCATTTCTGTTTTGATTCATCGATCATAAAGAAATAGGGTCAGCCACTGCCTTGGTCTCCCTGATTGATCCTATATATTAGGAGTAGGATGAGGATACTCCTTGGTTCATTCCCCTATAGTCAGCTGGTGGACATGGCTCCAATATGACCAAACCCCTTAGCTAGTTTGGGTCCCTCATTGATCATTATCACCCTTGGGCCTATGGAAAGGGAAGGATGATCTTTTGGAGTTAGAGTCTGTCAAAATGAGGTTCCTATGCCTCACACAAGATGCCTACCTTGTTTTAACCAAGCATCCTTGAACTCTATGTGATGACTTGCTCCTACACTTTGTTGTATGTGTCAGAGCAATTTTTCCATATCAGTGACAACAAGACTCGGGTAAGTATAGATCAGTACTTTAGACTAACCTTACCCCCTATGATCAGTCATCTTGTGGCATATACCACATCAAACATTCTATAAGATATGGATTGAACCTAGGTTAGATTTCCTGAAGTACCCTGTAACAGTGAACCTTAGCATTTCTTCTGAGACTCTTGCTGATGGCCTATTATCCTATGAATACTGAGTGAGGGTTTAACAGGTTGTGACACCCCTGTGATTCTGCTAGTCACAGTTTGATGAGAAGCAAGTCTATGCTGTTGCTGTCCAGGAGTTTTGGGAGACTCTGGTGTACTTAGACTCCTATTTTGATAGTTTTCTTTCGTCTGATCTATATCCAATCTTAGTCTTGCCTTTTGATCAGGTTTAGCCCCTAACTTTGTTCTATGTGTCGTGAGTCCTAATGAAAGTTTTTACTCTACATTAGGCTTTGTTGTTTCATAGGTGCCGATACACATCGGGGATACCGACTTTGAGAAACTGGGTGTTATGTTCATCAAGTTCTTTAAGGATTGAACTAGACATCACACAGAGTTACTGCTCATGAATTCAAAGCCTCAATGACTCAGGAATTCCCAAGTGCAGGTTTTACAGCCTATGGTGGGATTTCCTCTTGGATTCTCTTCAAATATCCTAACCTGTAGAATCTGGAACTACCTCAAACTCCTAGAAAGGAATGGACTCTAAATGGGCTAAATTCCTTAATTTCAATGTTTCTATTTTAATCTTAGGGTCAGTGGTTTGAACTCCTGCAGTGACTGGTAGGTTTCTAGAAGCAAGTCTATTTGTTACCTAACCCCAGGATCCAGTGTCTAGATCAAAACTTTCAATTGGATGTACCTGACAAGATGCAAAAGCATGGAGGACTTCTACATATATCCTATTGACCCAGGTTATTTTTAGATGTATTCACAGTCAGCAACCAGGTTCCTAGCAGGATACCAAGGAAACCTGACAGGTTATTAGGAAAGTCATAGGAAGCAAAGAAATTGGGATAAAGCAATCAAGGCTGATATGAGGGATCCTTTTGTCAGTAAACAGACCCTCCAGCGTGTTTGCCAAGTTCAAACACTGTTCAATATCTTACTGCAGAATCCCAAAACTAAACTGCTGTAGCTAACATAGCCTGTGCTCATCATACAACAGATCAAAAGTTGTCTTGGAGAAAGGAAAGAAGAATTCATGAGATTGACTGATGCAGATTACTGTCACTGACCTCTAATTCTAAAAAGATTTCCTAAACTGAAATAGCTAGGTTGAAGTTACTGGTAGGCTGCTACCTTTTAATTTCAGCCTGATAGAAGGTTATCAACTCCAGTCAAATAGGATTGGGCATGAACAGCAAGAGAAGAATTCAGGAAGAGAACATGATTTATTGGGTCCATACAGAACTCTGCTCATCATTCCAACTGAGGGGTTGATGCCTGTTCTCCTATTGGCTTATGGTTAGACCTAAGATCTATATCATGCAGTTTCTTCACTCATACTGCAGATAAGAGTAATGAATGCATTCTTAGAGTAACAGTGGTACAATGCAATGCCCTGCCTTGTAATAGATTCTAAGTCTGCTCTTGACACTTGTCAGCTCTGACAGGACTTTAGAGCATGAGAAATATACCTCCAAAGCTAGGACCTTTCTGGAATCTACCTAGGTGATGCTCAACAGAACTTGGCCAATGGCCTAGAACTCAGTAGCATAGATTGCAAGGTCTAGTGGCCCAATGCTGTGAAATTTCAAGTCCTGTTACATGACTTAAAATGCATTCCTGGACTATTTAGTTCTAAAGGCCTTCTCCTTCCCACTGATTTTTGGTCTAAGGCCTGATTAATTTTGCCAGAACTATTTTAATGCATCTAACTATTCTTATTCTGAGGACATATGATTGGACAACCTATAAGTTCAGCTGCAGTTAGACTTGTAGCCAAATTTAAACTGCTCTGGACGAATTTCAGGTTAGCAGACTTACTTGAAATCAGGATTCCCTTGCTTTGTTCCCTAAACCTACTTCCAGCTTGTGCAGGACTAAGTGGAAACTGTGCTTGGCTATTTAGGACCTATCATGGCTGAGTTACTCTTTGGAGGTTAAATAAAAATCTAAAACCAGCAGGCTGCTTAGGATGACACATTGGAGATTTAGGTTTATAACCATATTAAGTGCTATCTAGACAGTATTTCTAGCACCTGATATATCAGACTCATTTGCCTATTCACCCCTGTACATATCTGAAGCCCAAATTCATTCCTAATTCCCAACTGGGCTACAATCTCTTAATTCCAACGATTCTATCTTAATTTTAGGATTAGTGGTTTGATTTCCTGCAATTTCACTAAACATCATGGCTGATCCTGGTCTCTAGAAGCAAGTCTATTTGTTATCCAACCCCGGAATTCAGTGTTTAGATCAAAACTCTAGATTAGGTGCACATGACAGAGGCAACCAAGATGACGGACCTCTACCCATGATCTATTGACCCAGGCCATTTCTAGGTGTGTTGTAGCTAGAAACCAGGTTCCTAACAGGATACCAATGAATCGTGACAGACTACAAGAAGCAAAGAGGTTAGGGGCTTGTCTGATTTCCCCCATTATTCATGACCAGATTTAGAACTCTGTGAGGGGATATTACAGTGACAATCAGTTAAGCAGAGTTGAACCAGTTCATTGGGCCAAAGCCTGGACTGATTAATCAGGGTCATCATAGGCTTATGCATCAAGCGTAATCTGATGAACCAAAGGGACACTTCACACATTTTGATTTTCCTAACTGTCTGATAAACAGAATAAGGTTCACCCTTGAAAATTTCATACAATTCTTGGTTTTGAACTAAGCAATACACACAGCAAACAACATCATTACCCTCTCAGTTTCTTTTCAACAAAGAACTAACCAAAGGGGAGTATTATTCAAGAAAAGGATTAGGATCCAGGCAGGGCAAGGATTGTCGAGCCTATGGCTGAGTCCTGCTTCCTAACAGACCCAAGCCTATTCTAGATTTTCGCACAGATTAATCAATATGCAACTGCTATACTAACAATCAACAGCAAGCAAGAGGCAGTAGTGTCATTTAAATCTTGTCTCATTTACTGTTGATGCAATGAACATGTGATGAATCAAACTTTGCACAAACAGGATATACAGAAAGCAAGCACTGAATTTGTTTAGCAGTGAATCGAGAGAAAGTTAATCAACTCAAACAAAACGAATCAAGAATTAACTTAAATCATCCCAGCCCAACCAAATCAGGCAGAGTTATTTCAAGAATCGCAAATGCAAACATGAGTTGTTAATTCAGGTTATCATAACAGAATCAAATCAAGCAAGGTTAAATCACAAATTAGCAAATGGGATCAAGATCCTTAACAGCAACAGTCTTCATTCCGAATTTGTCAAGCGGAACCATTGATTGAATAGAAATTCTATCAAGGAAATCAGCCATGCCTACCAACCTGAAAGAAGCTTGAATTCGCAGAGGCAGCACCTTTCTTGGATGGGATTACTGGTCTACTACACTGCTCGTTCTTGGAAGAAAACTCTGACTCTAAAGACCCCCAGGTTTGTAGAATCCAAAACCTCAGGTTTCCCTCGCCAGCTTTCTCAAAATCTTTGCCCTCAAGACCTTGCCTTCTCTCCCAACCCCTATCTTCTTCTTCTTCTTTTCCTCTGAATCCGTTTTTTCAGTTTCTTTCAGAAGCAAAAGAAAACCTCCTCTGTTTTTCCCCCCATTTTCCTTTTATGTCTTTTTTTATTTTATTTTTGTTTAGCAAATCTTTTTCTTTTTTTTTGTTTTTGTTTCATTTTTATTTTATTATTTGTTCTTTTCTTGGAATTTTATTTTTTATTTTAGTAAAATTCTGTAATTGGGTTTTAATTTTTTGTCTTGTTTTTGTTTTTTTTTTCTCTTTTTTTTTTCTTTTAATTTTATCCTTATTACTATTTTTATTTGTTAATTCTGAATTTACAAATTGGTCCTATTTTCAGAAGAAATTTTATTGTCTTTTGTCTGTTTTCTGTTTTATGTTTGTCTGTTTTCAGATTTTTCTGTTTGTCTGTTTTCTGTTTTATGTTATTATTCTTTTTTGTTAGTTAATTTGATTTAGGACCAATTTATAAACTCATTTTTATTTTTATTTTTCAGAAAAACTTTTATTGTCTGTTGTCTGTTTTCTGTCAGATTTTAATTTTGTATTGCTTTTGAATTATAAATCTAATTCATTTTGAATTTCTTTTACACGTTAATTTCCTTAAAATGGGTCTCGGACATAATTGGGTGTTTACAGGTATGTTATGATCAAATTACTTAGTGAACTTCTAACTTCAAGTTTAAGTCATATCCACCCTTCTTAATCATGCCTCTAATAAACCTTTGAAATATATTACCTTATGTTCTCCTTTGTACTACCTTAATAATTAGGTCTAATTGACTCTTAAACTTTTAAAGTCTCTTTTATTCCAAACCAAATAATATCTAAGTAGAAATTAATTAATCTACTAGGACAATTTATTCCTAAATGGACGAATCACCTACTTCCTCAAATTCCACCTTTCATACACCTTAATTATATTTTGCTTACATATTTAGGATCATTATTTGGGCCTATTTAAGGATTGAAACTCATTTTTAGTTAATTTAAAACATGGTAGCCGAATTCCAACCTCCTAGACTTAGGTTTCCATAATTTCCTTCTTCACCATAGGATCATTTGCCTAAAAAAAATCAATAGGTCTCTTTACCCTCCTCAAAACTTTTTCATACTTTAATTTCATCCTATTTACATAGAAATGGTCCTTAATTAACCCTAATTGGAAATTAAAACCTTCTTTAAGTTAATTAACTACTAAGTGGCCGAATGCCACTCTTTTAGGTTTAGGGTTTCGTTCTTCCTAACCCTAGTTAACTTAAGTTGACCATTTCTTAACCCTAGTTAACCTTTACTTAGGGACCAAGTTTAAACTTCAGAATTGGCATATTATAAGGTAATCTTAAGTATTTTTACCCAAAATTTAATAGCATGGCCGAATTTGACATTTACCCTTGCTTAAGTTATGGTAGATTTCCTAGTTACCCATTTTAAGCTTATTTGGAAATTTTATCACTTAGTAATTTTGAGATTTTTCCCTAAGCTTACCTAGGCTGTATATTCTGAAACTTAACCTTTTAAATAATGATTAAACCTTCAAATAAGTTATTTACTTGTTGAAAATACTTGATTTTTCCTTAATCACATTTTAAGCGCATTTTGTTTTTGCCAAAATCTCTCTAGGGTGGCCGAATGCACTCCTAGAGGTTTTTAACTCATTTTTGTTTTGTTTAACTTTGTTTAAAGGTTGATTTAGTTCATTTAAAACCTTATTTCAGAGCTTTAGTTACTTAGACAAAATTTTAACGAAACTAAAGCTTGCTTTGGAGTTGTGGCCGAAAGCCTTCCTTGGTTAGCCAAGGTAATTTCTTCAAATCTTCCATCTCACACCATCTTGGTTCAGTTGTGTTAGGTTTGTGCAGCCCCTCTTTCCTCTGGTCCATGCTTATTTCATCCATGTTTTGATGCTTAAGTGCTGACCATGATGAGTCTAGGGTGCCATACAAGGATTTTAGCCACTTTTGGCTACAAATTACATTATTTGCTTGGTAGCTTTCTAACTAATGTCCAAAGGAAACCTTTGGAACTTATTACAAAACTTTATTCCACCTCTTAACATACATACTTAGAGGTACAATCCAGCACATAGGTCATACCAAACTCATCACACAAGAAAATCACAAGGTTAAAACTTAAGCATAAAAACAAGCATGAAAATAACAACATAGTATATTTTTTCCAAGCCACAAAGAGTAGATTTTCATGATCTACCCCAAGATCCACAAATCCTCTTTCAAATAAGCTTCAAAAACCTTTCTCATGAGAGCATAAAACTGATCAAAGCTTCAAAAATAAATTTAAAACAAAACCCACCGATTAAATTTCTTCTAAGTGCCTTAGAAACACTTTTAACCGAACAAACTTTGTTTTTCTTTTCAAAAATCACTAAAAAGGGGTGGGACTGATTTTGAACGGTTAAAATACAATTTTAAACTCTCACAAGTGACAAATAGATCTTGGAGAAAAGATGCATGAAAGCAAACAAGCACACCATAAAAAGACAAGTTAAAAGCATAAAAAGACAAGTAGGAAAAATCCTACTTGTTGAAGACCTCCTTAGTGTTTTTGTGGGCTTTAAAGGCTGCCTTGGGTCCCCTTTGATTTTCTCTGGATGTGGACAAAGGATGGTGGTGGGGCTTAAGTGTTTATAGCTTTAATATAGCTTAAGTCTTAAAGATGAAGACTTAGGCTTAAAGTGTAAGTTTTGGGTGTTTGGAGTTATGGCAAGCTTGGAGAGAATGGATAGGATTTTGATGAGTTTCTAAGCTGAAAAATATGAATCAAATGGGGTCCCAAGGGTCCCAAAAATTCGGACTCTTATGGGCCAAGTGGAATTAGTTTTGTACTTAGGGGTATTTTGGTAATTTTGCCTAGATTTTTTCTATTTTTCAAAATAAATCAAAATTCAAGGAATTATCCTTTTAGGCTTAGATTAGTGTTAATTAAGCTGATATTTCCTCTAATTATGATTAATTTAACCTAAGGATGCTTTACTTTTAATTAACCAAGGTTAGTTAGTCTTAACTATAGTTAAAGTAACCTTTTCACTATTCACTTTTGTCTTTTTGTGGAAGACTTGGTTGACTTTATTTTGGTGACTCACCACCACCTTTCTAACTGTTGCATTTCGTGCACATGGGTGTGGGGCCCACTCTTGGCATGCTTATCACCTTATCCTGCCCTACCGGCCTTCCAAGGGCGTTTTCGTAATTTTTCTCAACATTGCCGGAAATTTTCCCAAATTATTCCTCTGACAATTGTAAGACTTTTTGGTTCGTTCCTATGTTAATCTAAGGTCGTTTGCTATTTTTATGGGAACTGATTAGCTTTGTGTAAAAAGTACAGCTCCTAGGGGTATTTTGGTCATTTTCGGGGTTTTCAAAGGGCATTTTCGTTCCTTCTTAGGTTTATAAAATTTTCTCACTACTTTTAACTATACATGATGTTTATAATCCCTCCAAGATGTCTTATACTTATATTTCCATTTTTCTAGCTCATTATTTGAACTGCCCAAGTGCATGGGCATTTTCATCATTTGCACCAAATTTCCTAATTTCTCTGCTTTTGGCTCCTATTTCACCTAGTTTTATTTTAGAAACTATTTGTAACCTCAAACATTTATCATATAAAAATTGGGATGTTACACCATTTGTCATTGACTCCCAAACCTAAACTCTTTCTTTATTGGAGTTTTTCCAAATATTTCCCTCTTTAATAAAATTTGGTGGCAACTTCACAATTTTAAACCTTTCTTTCTAAATTTTTTGAATTTTTTATTTTGTTGTAATTTTGGTTGAGACACGGATAAGTATATATGTTTTACACTATTATAACTAATTGATAATTGAGATGTATCCAAGTCATGCATTTCATTTAAAACATCTCCTTCTATGAGAGACATACATGGAATCAAATTTTTTACTTGAGTAATCCTCTTTGCTCATGGAAAAGAACTTGTAATCATTAAGTTAGATTTCTACAATTTCAAATACCTAAGAGCCTTGACAGTTCTTGGTAGAACTTATTTTCTTTCGATCCTTTTCTCTGGTGCCTGTGAAAACCACAACCTTTAAGTTGTTTATCTTCACTTTATGGTCATTCTAAAATTCTACACTAATTCACTAGTATAAGAAAGAAAAAATTCATGGAGACCGATACCTTTCTTGACCTTCGACCATAGGTTTTTCTCAAACTTAATGCCCTTGCAAACGATCATTTTTGATGTATTGGTAATAAGAAAAATAAAGACAACCTCTTAGAATTTCGTATCGTACTCTTTGGTTGTCATACTTTCTTGCTTCAGTTCTAAAAAATCTATCTTTTTATTTTTTATGTCCTAAGAAAATACCTTTTAAGGAATCTCTCGTTAAATAGCTTATGGTAATTCCTCTAAGCCTTTAACTTCTAATATTTTTCATTTACACTATGATGATGTTAATGGCGAGATTTAAAATTCCCATAATTAGAGTACGTATTTTCTTTGGTAATGTAGTTCTTGAGCAAATGAGACCCTCTTTGTTTGGCACTTCTTAATGGTAGGTAGCTGCTTGATTCAACAATGCTTGAGCATCACTTCTCCTGCTCGGTTATTTTTCTTTATGAATAAATCAAGTTACAATATGATCTTCTTTCTTAAATTGTCTTTTTCCTCCTAGTACATCATCTAATTTTGTATTAAAACTCAACTTACCCTTAATATAGCAATCTTCTTGAATGTTGGACTTTGATAATCCAAATCTCAAAGTAACAAGTTGTGATTGGACTTTAGTAATGTGACAATAATTTGTTTTATAAAGTAGTTATCCCTTCCAAAATAAAAAATCCAAATCCTAATTCCTTCATACATTCTTTAGATACTTAGGCTATCCTTTGAAAATAATCAATCCTTCTTATCTAAAAAAAATAAATTATTTTGATTTGTATGTCTAAGAACATATCCCTCCATTCTTTATCTTTCTAATTTGATTCCTCATTGTCCATAAATTTCAAGCCTAAGTGAACACTAAAATTATTTACTCCCATATATAATTTCAGATGTTTAAACTCTTCTTTTAATTTCGAATTGCATTTAATGATTTTATATTTAAAGAATCAACTATTTGATTGAATCTTAATTAGGATCTTAAATAACAGTTCTCCATAAATTTTATCCTTCTCCGCTACCTCATATTAGCTTGTTTTATTGAAGCTAATATTTATGATTTTTATAATTACTATACATTAGAAATTTAACTCCATATATATTTTTTAAGATCCTCAAATTTTCAAGGCAAATACCATGGAAATCAATTTTAAAATTCCAAGTTATGGATAAACTAATGATTTTCATATGAATGTTTTTCCTTTGATGTCTAAGCTGTAATATTTCTATTTTGCATCAATATATATCACAATCCCTTACTAGAAATATCACTATAAACATCCAAATTTCTAATAAAATTTAGTATGGTCAAGACAAGTGTTGGGAAAATTTAGTTAAAATACCTGAGAACTATTTTCACACCTTTCATTCCATGCTAAGAATTTTCCTTTCTTTAATTAATCAATTTACTAATAAGGTTGATTGCAAAATATCAAATAATATTCTACAATATCCAACAAACAAAGGAAACTCCTAGCTTCAATAATATCCTTTGATCTTTCTCACTTAATTACTATCTCAATCCTTACTAGGATTTACTAATTCTTTACTTAGAAGTCATATGTCCTAAAAATTTCATCTCTGATATCTAAAAATCTAATTCTTGAATCCACCTTGCAATTTCTCTTTTTCTTCAACATTTAGAGTATTATCCTTAAAATGATCTTCATGTTCCTTCCTATTCATAGAATAAATGAAAGTATCATATACTCTATTAGATAAGTGTTTATCCTTCACTAACAAGCTTATTCACTTACTTATAATTCATACAAAACTTATACTATCATTCTTTTCCTTAGTAAATAAGACTAGATAACTCCAAGTTACACACTAGACTTAATAACTTCATTTTCTAAAATTATCTATGCCTATTTCTAGACTCTAGTAAATCTTTGAATGGTGGCTGCTACACTTTGCTTGTTTTGAGTTATGATATCCAACATATATGACATGCGAGAGAAACCCAATTGAAGCTTGAGATTAATCTATGTAGCTAAACCTCATCTTACTACCTTTTCTTAGAGATAGTAACATAACGCCACACGAGAAAACATGTTTGGCCTTTTCCCTAGGCCTGTAGGAAGGAACTACTTTGATACCATTAATGTAATGGTCTCCTAAATCATATATGTAGATTTTAACTTATTCAAGACATAGGACGTCAAGGTTGATGTGATTAACATAGAATTACTAGACTTACCTTTAAAATGTAAGGCTAAACCATGCAAATATCTACCATGAGCTACCTCACTGCTCATATCTTCTCATTATCCATACTATAGTTTTGTTTGATAATGATTGCTCTTATTATTGGAAGATTTATTATTTTCCATTCTTCACGTCAACATTCATCTTTGCATCTATCGAGAGTAGTCCATATCACATGTTTACTAGAAAACTCAACTTCCATGCCAAGTTGACATTCATCTTTGTGTCTCGATAGAGCTTTCCACACCATAGATCTATTAGGAAATAGTTTCATTTGCAAGAAAATAGTAGACGAGGGAGTGCTATATTTCTTCCAAGTAGTAGTTTGCATATGAGTAGTATTTTATAAGTAGTTAATATAAACAACACATAGGTTTTTTGACATCTGCAAAAAATTATCATAACATCAATCATGATACACATTGTACATACATGATCATCCATAATTCTTTTTTACAAGTTAGACACATTGATAACTATGCACATAAACATATAGATCTTACTATTTGATACACAAACCTTAACCAATGCACATGAACTATTCTATCATTGTTTCTTCAAATTTTTATGATGATAGACTCAAGATTAAACTTATATCTATTGCATCCCATACCATAATAATCCTCGTTAATCTGAAGTTGGTTATCTCTATAACATGCACATGCATGTGGATCCAAAACTTCATCACCACTTATCAAAACAATGGAGGGTATTGGGACCATTTCACATTTCACTTTTCTCAACAATAAAAACCAAAATTGGTTGACTAGTAATGATAATCATCATGGTCTTGTCAAGGTGGCTAAATTTGACCAGAGAAGTCTCGGTTACATGGAGTAACCCCAAGTCATTGAAGAGGCTTAAACTTAGCTCACGTATCTCCTAGGCTCGAAAATTCCTATTTTTCATGAACTATGATCTATTTTTATGTGAGCCAACCCTTAGATTTATTGACTCTCTTTCATAGAAAGGCTCATAGATAATCCCCCGCATTGAAGATTTCTAAAATAATATTTTTATGCACTTGATGCAAGATAACTAGTTATTTCATATTTCATACTCATCTCAATCAAAACACCCCACCTTCTTCTCCAATTCAAGACTTCACAGTCCTCCTCCATCCAACATAGGTATAAGCTCCACTTGAGAGTAATTCAAATTCAAAGCAAAGGAATTATATGAGATTCTCAACCTCTTATCACTTTCTCATCTCATCCAAAATAATTCACACATATCAACAATTAGGATATTTCAGTTTCCAAATTATAACATAATCAATATTTTAATTAGAAATATATTTAACTACCATGTCTATCTTCTTTATACGACCATTTAATTATGTCTAATTGAACATAAGTTAGTTCTCTCAAGGTTTCTCATCTATTCAATGTTAATTCACTCAAGTTAGAGTCAATACTTAGTTTAAGTTTCTATATCTTCTAAAATATCCTCTAAGGAGACAATTTATTCTAAAAGGTATTTTTGAGAACTATTTAAGAATGGGTTAAGATTAAGTCGTCTAAAATGCATCATCTCATCTAATCAGCCTTATCTGATCATACTATCTGATATGTAACAGTCTCGTATACTATGAAGTTGTCATATTTGGTCTAAGACAATCTCTTCTGATATAATCCAACATCGTCTTATTTAAAACAATCACGTCTAAATAAATTAGACTCATCTAATATAAAGCACCCTTGCATGGTTGGAAACGATCCCATTTTGGTCTAAATTAGCATCATGTATAAACTTGTCTATAGAGACTCATCTACAGACTCATCTAATATCAACTTGTCTACAAACTCACCAATAGAAATCCATCTACAAACACATTTGCAGGAACTTGTCTAAAATGATGTATAAGAATATTTAATCTTAAAAATATCATTTTAACATTCAAGAATACTAATTTTTCTTAGTTTATATAATAAAGTGTCTAAAATCTCATAAACAATTTTAAATTTCAAGAATAATGTTAGACGAAATTTTTTTACAATTTTAAAGTATCAATTTACAAAAATTCAAAACATCAATTAAATAAATATATTTAAGAGTCAAAATTTTTTTTAAACTACTCCTAAATTTTACTTGTATCCCCTTTTTCTTATTTAGAATTAAAGAACTACTTGTATCCTTTTTTTTTACTTAGAATTAAAGAACAATATGGTATAAAGAATCTTTAGTTGAAGAATCTCAATTTCAGCTTCATTCATCCCTAAATCCATCCATTGCATCCTCACATGATCACCGTAGACCAAATAAATTTTTTTGAAGAGCTGTAGAAAAAGTAATGGAACGCCCAAAGTAATTGTTTCTACAAATTTTCTCCAGTTTCTTTTCAAATTTTTGAGGTGATCCAACAAGGATTACTAGGATTAAAGTGGAACCACAGAATTGAAGAACTTCATATTGACCAAGAATGTAATCCCACAAAATTTCAAATGGAGAGTAAAAAGAAGAAACTCGCAATGTGAATACTAAAATATCTTCTATTAAAATGGAAAACACATGAAAATGGTAATTGAAAATGGTAAGACCATGTGTAAAATTTAAGAAGAAGCTAAGTGTTCTTTGCTGCATGTAATTTGACTTAGTGGTCTTTAGAAAAAATTTAATGTGAAACTCTCTTTTTTTAATATAGAAAAATAAGATGTTACAATATATTTTGTATATTATAAAGTATATATCTTATATATTATAGATTATATAGTATAATATATATTATAATAAATTTATATATTTAATATGTTTTAAAATAAATTAAATAATTTTTTTATAAATTTAAATTTAATTTATTTATTTAATTTTTTAATAAATTTAAATCTATTTATTTATTAAACATGCTAAATCTAATCTATTTTTAAATATTTTTCTGTTCATAAATTAAGATGATTCGTTTCAATTTTTAATTACGATGATGATATATCTATTTTTTTAAATAAAATAAAAATGTGACTGTTTTTTTGACATCTATAATTTAAGCTTCTCACACATAATAATGCCAATAACATAAAATTCTCTGTCGTTCTCATTGTTTTTTGTGGATATGCTCTAATTATTTAATTAATAGCTGAAAGCTTATTCTTCAATATAAAAGTTTTGTTTATACACTAATTAATAATTAATGTTTAATAAATATATCTAAGAGATGTAGATATATATCTACAGTTGTAGACTGTTAATAGATTAACATTCTTGTTGAAAGACTATAAAAAGAAAATAAAAATTAAATTTGTTAAACTATGTGACCTGATTGTCTATTAAGTTATAATTCTATTATTTAAATATTAAATAATTGACAGCATATCTAATACCATATTTAATGAGTTTTATCACGTATATTTATATCTTTTTCCAACAAAAGTTGTTCCAATTATTTTTTTGGTTACATAAAATATTTTTCTTTGATTAAGTTGTAAATCATGAATTGTGAATGTACGAATTCAACTCTGTTATATGCTTTGTCCACTTTTTATCATTCCCTTTTGCCATATGTGTTTATATATATATATACCTTCCTTCAGACAAAAAAGAAAATGATATATTTTACTTTTATATATATATATTTTACTTTTATATATATATATATATATTTAGTACTTTAAAGGGTCAAGTGCACTTTTTTAGAAAGGGTACAGACCAATAAAATAAACATTTGAAATAGTAAAATTTCATAATTTGTTATAGATTTCCATATTTTGTTCTCGAAAGTGTCAAGTGATAATAATTATGGACATATGTGTTGAAAATTTTCTCCCTTGTTTCTCTCTTTATTCATATACGAAGGAAAAAAATGTAAGGAAAGAGAGGTGGTATATTAAATGTGTACTAAATTAATTTCTTATTCAGTATGCATAACATGATGCTACTGATTTACAAAGGTGAGAATGAAGAGTGCGTCAAATTTTTAAAGTTCTATTTTAGATTGAAATTGGTGCATTTCACAACCTGAAAGGTTGCAAGGCAGAGTTCCCATCAAGCCCTTTAGCAAAATGGTGTGCAATGAAATCTGCTACAGTGATGTCCCTATAGAGTGGAGGATTTTCTTCTGATAGCAATTCTTTAATTGGTCCATAAACCTTTGATGCCACTTTTGTATTTGGATCATTTGAATTTACAAAGAAGCTAGCCACTGAAACTCTTGGCCCTTTATGGCTTGATAAGACCCGATGATAAACACTCACAAAAATGTCATTTGTTATAAGCTGCAACAATATCAATGAAATTCATATATTAAATATAATCCTATCATTTCCTTTTTTTGGGGGGGCAGAAATTCAGCATCAAAACTGTTCATTGCATCCAATCACATGCATTAGTCAAGAATAATGCTTGATATCATCCTTAACATTCGAGCTCGTAGCTTCAAATCTTTGTTATCACATGTTAATAACAAGTCAACAACAATCCCAGAGATGCAGCAACATAAAAGCAAGAGTTTTTTTCATGTATATGTTAGGTAACTTAATTTGATGTTCTGATCATCCTTCCTTGGATGATGCCGTTTGCAAATTTATTGTGATAATTCAAAGAACATAAAGATGGCAATGACAGTTTAGTGGCTGGGTTAAATTGAAATTAAGTAGGAAGAAGATAAGACAAGACAATAGATACTAACAAAACATCAGAACATTGGAGCTCTAATGGGTGTGATAGCAGACACACAAATGCTGGGTGTAGATGAAGCAACAGATTAAGCCTACCAAAAGGACATATTGTAAATAGTGAGATTCTTCCTAAACACGAATTATACTCAAACTTGCATGTTATGGATTGACAACCCTGTTTCCATTCTGTTTATCTTTCATTTTTTAATTATATTATGAGTATGCTTTGTTAACGATTAAACATTCATGTCTCTGAAGATCAGAGAGAAATAGAAATGTATTTAAGAAAAATAGTGTTATCTCACTATTTTTATTTTTATATTCTATCTTTTTGAAGCATTCTTAATACCCTTTATCTAAACATATAAACTACTGAAAATGCTTACACTAAACATCATTTATAATACTTACTTGAAGAAGATCTCCAACGTTCACAACAAGAGCTCCGTAAACAGGAGGAATATTAAACCATTGATTATCACAAAGAACTTGAAGACCACCCACTTGGTCTTGTAAAAGTATTGTCATCAAGGAAGCATCAGTGTGCTTGGATGTGCCCATAGTTAAATCAGGTTCAGGGCATGGTGGATAGTAATGGCCTTGAATGACAAGTCCTTGAGCACAGTCCAATTCTTTCAGGTAAGTAGGATCAAGGCCTAGAGCCTCTGACAATAACTCAAAAATTGTACAACCCAGTGCTATTATTTTCTTGGAATATTCAATAAGTATGTTTCTGCATGTACACAAACAATTCATCAAGATTTCAAATAGTTCAAGTTAACAATTTCTGAAATTGACATGCATAAAAGACCAATTCATAGAAAACTATATATCAAATTTGAAATTTATGACATCTTAATCCCAAGTTACTTGAATAAATGCTCTGTTTGTAACATATAATAGGCAAACACCTAGATATGTAATAAAAAGTAAACCATCAAACTAATCCTTGAAATTAGATAATGTGAATAAAAATTACAAAGAAAGCGAGAAATCATTCTCACTAAATTATGAACCACTGTAAAATGTAAAGTTAGTATTAACCCATTACCTAAATACTTCAGGCAATTCCTCTGGTTTGGGGGGATTAGGAGCCAAAGTGCATCCAACCGAATCTCTCCAGTTAGCAAATTTGTCTCGGAAAAGACTAGTATTGGAAAAGTATAAAATTTTCTTTTTCAAATCTCTATTGTAAAATTGTTTCCTTACATCACTTTCTTGTTCATGAAACCGACGGACTCCATCAATCATCTCATCCATAACAGGAATTGGAATTCCATGATTGATGACTTGGAAAAATCCCCAATCATGGCATGCACTTTGAATTTTGGAAACAACCGCTTTATGCAGAGATGGGTTGTTGTGTATGTCTTTGAGGTCTATGACAGGAACACTCAACTTGGAGTCAGTGGCTAAGTTTTCTTTGGTTATGGGAATCCCAGAATGGAACATGCGTGGGACGTTTTTGACCCCAGAATCTACAAGACCTTTAACACCAGTTTTTGAGTCATCAAAGGCTTTTATTTCAGCTTCCCTGTCATAACTGGAAACATTGCCTTCCTCTTTCTGCTTTGTGCCTTTGATATCCATACTGAGAGGACGCTACCAAAATATCACTGCCTAACTCTAACACATAATGCTCAAACAACACAGTATTGAATTAAAAACCATAGAGACAATTTCTTTTTAAGATCAACCCCAAGGACCACAAAGGATAATATAATAAGAATAACGTGACTACTTTTCTTGTTCTTTATGCAGTCAAAATTCAGAAGCATCTTTTATATAAATATTCTTGTCCAGCTTGATGAACAAGTTCTCAAATTAATGTTCCCATTCTCGAAGTCATTAAAAACGTGACATGTTCTGGCTTTATGTTATTCTATCCTCAGGCTCAGACACTACAATAATTCTATTCGGATAACAAGTCGATTTGGAAAGATCAGACACCACAATAAATAAATACTGATTTATTTGAAGGCTTCGAATAAGACAGTACACACGTACAAATAATTATAAACAACATTAGAAACATGTTTTATGATCCTTAATATGGAATAGAAAAAATATTCTTTTTATTTTAACATGTCTTTATTATATGTATTTGGAAAAAATTAAAATTAATACAAAATAATGATGTTATGTACGATATCAAGTACAACATTATTATTTAATGTTCAAATAATATACCTAACTCTACGATAACATGTCCACAACATGTTCAAGAATTGGAAAGGACAAAACTAACCTTCGGCAACAGAAGGAAATCAAGGAATGAATGAGAGAGCAAACTTTGAACTAAACTTGATCCTCCAAACCCAAACGTTTCAGATCCAAAGGTTTCATGTTATTAAAACGGAGAAGGCATTCCATGTTAGAAGAATCATCGATCCGTTCATTACTGTTAGATATAAAAGAAAATTTGACATTTAAGGAAAAGAGCTCCAGTCCCACCGTTAAAAATATTTTTTTATTTCTCACATAATTAAAGAATAAAAATATTATATTGTAAAAATGTAGCAATTTTTTTTATTGATAAAACAATATTGACAATTATTAAAAATATAATTTATACTGGTTAAAATTGGGGTAAAACTAAAACAATATAAATTACATAACTTATTATAATTAACACAACTTCTAAAATTAATAAAAAATAAAATTACATAAATTAGATAAAGTAATATGTTATATAACAAAGTTACACTATTATGTTAGATAAAGAAGAAAATTACATAATTCTATAATTTTGTCTAATTAATTTATAAAACAATTCATTGCTTTTTATATTATTTTATTTATCCTTTATTCATAAGACATTTTTCTTGAGCTTATTTTTTTTTATCTTTAACATGTGTTATTAATCTTGAACAAAAGATTTTCTTGATCTGTATGTATTTTGTATTTAAATAAACTTTACATTTTTAAAAAAATTTCTATTTTTTCTTTTATTTATTCTATTTTTTCTTATTATTGGACAAATTACTAGTGAAAAATGAGTTTTTTACATCGATTGTTATGAATTTTTTACATCGTTTATTTGAGCGGTATTGAAGCGGACGATATAGAAAATAAGACTTTTTATATCGGTTCTGGAATCGATGTAAAAAGTACACTTACTGCATCAGTTGTGGGCAAAATCGTTGTAGAAAGTCATACTTTTTACGTCGGTTAAAGCCACAACCAATATAGAAAGTATACTTTTTACATCGGTTATAGTTTTAACCGATGTAGAAAATTCATTTTTTTAAATGTTCGTTTTGTTTAGGCATACTACCATATTATTTATTCAAAATACTTGCGTATACACACAATGACCAGACAGACAATAAAGAATTCACATAATCTATACATTTAAACTAAATACATAATTATTTATTATCAAATTTTAATTTACAAACAAAATAACTTAAAATTATATCAAACAAGTGTTGAAAGTTAAAAAAAATGTACTAATCAGCCATGTACCTGTTGAAAGTAGAGAAAAAAATGTTAAAAACTATACTAAATATGAAAGACGTAATAAATATTTTAAAATAAGTTAAAAAATAAACATAAAATAATGATATAATCAAATAAATAACTTATTTGTATCATGTAGTATCATTTTTCCATATTGCTTCATGTTGATCATCTCGAATAGCATGTACATCATCAATTTCATTGTCTTCATTGATACTAGATATCCTTGATGATAAAGGAGTTTGAGAAATATTAATATTTGAAAGATCATTGGTGTCATCACTAGCGATTGTTGTCTTTCCTTGAAGAACGACTAACCATCTTTTGTTAGAAGGATCTTAAACATAAAACACTTGTTTTGCTTGGTGGACCATGATAAAAGGGTCATCCTTGTAAGCTACTTTTTGAAGGTCAGCCAATGTAAATCCTAATTCATCAACTTGCACACCACTATTACTATCAACCCACCTGCATTTGAAAATAGGCACTCTAAATTTGGTGTAATTAATCTCCCAAATCTCTTCAATCACTCCAAAGTAAGATATGGAAGTCATTACAGGATTTTTATCTTTGAAACTTGCAAAATGCATCGACTCTGCTACCGCCATAACCCCACTATTTTGCATGGTACTTTTATCGTCTTGAGACTTTGTGTAAAATGAAATATGATTGATATCGTATCCAATCCAACATATGACATCAAAGTTTGGGCCATTTGCTAGCCACTTCAATGTATCAAAGGCACCATCATCCTTCTTAATTGTTTCATCAAACTAGTTTAAGAATGTTTTGTTATGCTCATTCAACAACCATTTCTCATTCATTCGAACATTCTCTTCCCTTATCATGGTTTTGTGAGTAGATAAGTAAGGTTGAACCTTATCGGTATTATTAAAAATATACAAATGTGCTTGAAGGACTTCTGCATGACCCATGCTTTTCACAGTTATGCCTCGGCTATCTTTACCTCTGTGTCTTCCCTCATGACGAGACTTAGGAACTCCTATGGGTTCCACCTCTGAAAAATATTCTGTACAAAACTCAATCGACTCTTCTGCAATGTATCTTTCAATCATAGATGCCTCGAGACGGTGTGAATTCTTCACATACCCTTTTAATATTTTCGTGTATCGTTCAATTGGATACATCAACCTCAGATAAACTGGACCACATAATCTGATCTCCCTCACTGTATGAATAACCAAGTGAACCATAATGTCAAAAAATGATGGAGGAAAATACATCTCCAATTGGCATAACTTATGATATGTCTAACTTTTTTAGGCAAGATGTCATGAATAACCACTAGAAGTAGTTGTTGCACCAACATGTAGGCACTTTAACCCCATGTAGGCACTCATATAAACTTATTTTCTCTTTTTTTGACAATATATGACATGTCGGGGGTAAATATGTTCACTTTTCTACAGACTGTGGAGATAACATATGTTGTATACCCATGTGAACCAAATACAATCGAGAATTGACACCATCTTTAGTCTTGCTCTGTATATTGAGAAGTGTTCCAATGATGCTATCACACACATTTTTTTCCACATGCATCACATCAATACAATGTCTAACATCAAGATTGCACCAGTATGGAAGATAAAAAAATATTAATCTTTTCTTCCATATCCTTGTCTCGGTGACCTTTTTTTGAGTGTTTCCAAAAACAGTTTTGATTTTTTTAACCCGTTCATAAACTTGTTATCCAGTTAAGTCTTTTGGAGCAACATCATTTTCTGGCAACCAATTAAAAGCTTTCCTTAATCTACAATAAGGGTGATTAGTCTTGAGAAATTTTCAATGACCAAGATAAACTGTCTTCCTTCCATGATGCAGTTGATGGTAACTTGTGCCTTCTTCACATATAGGACATGCTTTGTGCCCCTTAACACTGTATCCGCATAAATTTCCATATGCTGGAAAGTCATTAATAGTGCAAAAAGGCATTGCCTGCATCTTGAAATTTTTATTACCATATGCATCAAACACCTCCACACCTTCTTCTCATAGATTTTGCAAGTCTTCAATTAAGGGAGCAAGATAAACATCTATGTCATTTCCAGGTTGTTATGGACCTGAAATCATCATAGACAACATGATGTATTTACGTTTCATGCATAACTCCGAAGAAAGGTTATAAATTGTCAAAAGTACAGGCCACGAACTATGCTTACTACTTAAATTACCATATGGATTTATTCCATCTGTTGCAAGTCCAAGCATTAGGTTTCTTGGCTCATTTCCAAAATCCAGATATAGTTGATCAACCATTTTGCATTGCAAATCATCAGCTGGATGACGAAGTTTTACATCAATCTGTGTTTCATCTATATGCCATCTAAGATTCCTTGCTGCATCTTTATTACAAAACAATCATTTGAACCTTGGAATTATTGGAAGATACCACAAGACTTTGGCTGGAGGCCGCTTTGTGCTTTCATTGCAACTAGAATCACCATCCTTCAGTTTATAATGTGAAACTTGACATATAGGGCATTCATGTAATCCTTCAAACTCATTTCTGTATAGTATGCAATCATTGGGGCAGACATGTATTTTTTTATACTGCATACCCATCAGACACAACACATTCTTCGCCTCATAATTACACTTTGGTAATGTAGTACCTTCTGGAAGCATCTCTACCAACAGTTCAAGTAATTCGGTGAAACTTTTATCACTCCACCCATTCCTTGCCTTCAAAGTGAATAATCTTAACACTGCTCACAATCGTGTAAACATAGTGCATCCTAGATACAAAGGTTTCTCTGAATCAGTAGACAAGTTACCATACATATTTTCCCGCTCAAACGACACACTTGGCATGCTTAATGACTCACCATGCAATGCCCATTTTGTATAACTCTTGCAGAACCCATCACAAAGAACATGCTCTCTAATTTGATCAACACCCAACCGTCTCTGAGGTAGATTTGTTTGTGCAAAATTGAAAAACTCATCGACCCTATTCTCGTACTCATCACTCGTCCAACTACAATCCATACTATACAAGAATCATAGACACATGATTTAGGATTAACCTTGCCACTCATAATTGGTAATTTATTATCCACACTATTGGTAAGGCCCTATCCCATTCTAGAAATTTTTTTTTATTCATCGATTAACATACTTCTAAAATCTTGAATATCATACTTGGTGAAATTTCGGCAGCATTTCGCATCAATCTCCAAGTACATAACTTGATTGTGGTTTCATTTACCATAATCAAGCATGTACCCAGAGACAATGCATAATAAACTAAACCAAAATTTCATCAAGTACAATTTACAAGATTTAAGAAGAAATTGTTAACCATTGAATAAAAAACTTTAGTTCCAAACTGTCCAACTTGGACAATTCAAGATTAAATATAATGAATGATTTACTTATTTAGTAATATACTCATTATATTCAACCTTGAACGGGAAACTAAGGGTATGCTCATATTTAAACTCAAGAAAAGAAACAAATTTAACTTATAAAGATCAACGTGCAATTTACACATATAATTATGGTAATTATCATTTTAGTAATAAAAAATAAATCGTCATCAAAGTGCAAGTAACCTATCTCATATCATTTTAGTAATAAAAAATAAGTCATGAAGAGGCTATATTTAAAACCTATCTCATTTTAGTTTCAAAACCAGGTTCATGCACTCAAGTATTAGCTATATTTAAAACCAAATCAATGCTAACATACACATCACCTAAAAAAGCAAAGGTGCAGAGGCTTTTTTGTTCAAGTTAAGACAAGTAAACTCTCACATATGAAATGACGAAGTAGAGGTGTAGAGGAAATACCTCACAATCAACACACAAATGATAGAGTGGTGGTAGAGCCGAGGGGGAGATGTAGCGGAGCGGAGGCACAACAATTACCAAAGATAAAGCTTTCAAATCATAGAATACAACCAATATTAACGTAAATTTCAACTATAATAACAAGAAATCAATAAATAACGACGACGGAGGTTGCTCTTACCTTAGGATGCATGATGACGATGATTTCAAGCTTCAGGGAGTGCGACCACAACAACGACAACGATTGGCAGAGATGACAGACAACAATGGTCACGATGACGACAACCACGAACGTAAGATGTAAACGAAAAATAGAGAGAACAGGCCGAAACAAGAAATTAGGGTTTTAGAGAATGAGGTTAAAGACGACCAGTAGGGATGGAAGTGAACAAGGTCGTCTGGACAGGGCCTACGGCTCGGCTCGTTTAAAACCTAGTTAAGCTCGGCTCGTTTAATAAATAGATAGGCTCAAGCTTGTTAAAAAGCCTTTTTAGATAAATAAGCCAGGCCTAGGCTTTTAAAAAAGCCTATTTAACCTATTCAGGGGCCTATTTATATTTATATATTATATATTTATATTTATTTTAATATATTATATTTATATAATATTTATTTTATATTTTATTTACACAATATTAATATATATATTTTTTCAGCCTATTTAATGGCCTTTTTATCTTGTAGACTTTAAATTTGCAAGATTTTTTAATTAATTATTTATATAGGCTTTAAGTTTATTTATTGATTTTTTTTGGTAATATAGGCTTTTAAACAAGCTTACAAGCCTTGTAGGCTTTAAATCAGGCCAGGCCTGGACAGGAAAAAAAGCTTTTAACAGGTAACAGGCCCAGGCTCAGGCCTCAAAATTTTTAAACAGGCCAGTCTTGAACACTCAAAGCCTAGCTCGGCTCGGCCTACTTCCATCCCTAACGACCAGCGTCGAAAAAAAAGTGACAAGGGAAGACATTCTACATCGGTTGTTTCTCAGAACCCATGTAGAAAAGACTTACTACATCGGTTAAAATAATAACCGATGTAGAATCTTTTTCATTTTATTTACAAAAATTCCATTGCCAACTTTTTACATTGGTTCCCTAAGAAACGATGTAAAAAATTGATTTAAAAAACTAACTTTCTACATCGATTCTCAAAACAACTAATGTAGCTACATCGGTTGTTTTCAGAATCGATGTAGAAAGTTAAAAAAAAACCTATTTTCTACATTGGTTAAAAAAAATAGATGTGGAAAGTACTTTCTACACCGATTGTTCTATAATCAATGTAGAAAGTACTTTTTACATCGGTTCTTTTTTTAACCGATGTAAAAAGTTTACATCTATTTATAAAAATGCCACCGTATTTTTATTACATCGGTTCTTGAACAACCGATGTAAATTCTTGTTGTAAAATGCTATTTTTTCACTAGTGAACGAAATTAGGCCATCTTGTATTTGTTCACTAATATCTCTAGTTTAGAAGACCTAGAGCATGTCTCTAAGGCAAAAATCTTTATCATTTTCAGAGAACATTCAAATGATTTTGTTGTCCATACAGTTTATCCTATAGCCATTGTGATGCATATTTGAGCTTAAAACGTTGTCTTTATTTCTTAAAATTATAATATACAACAACATTATGTTAGCTTTTGAATTTTCACTTTTGTTTCGTTAAAAGTTTTGCTTGTATCATCTAGCAAAAATTTAAACTATTATATTCAATTGATGTTATTATAATTTTTATTGGATCGATTTCCTTTCATGCAAAGAATCACATTCAAAATGTTAAATATTTTTTGAACCCAATTGAGTCGAAAATGATGGTACTAAAGACTAAAACGTGAACTTGATCGGTGTTTCAAGTTTTAGGTTAGCGAACTGCAAATTATTGATATCGATTGAACCTCTATATCATATGACAAGGTTAGTTGGTGACATTGGAAATTTTAGGCCTCACAACTTTACTCTAATCACCTCTACTTCATCATCATTATCACTAATAATAATAAAATAATAATAATAATAATTGTAATAATAATAATAATAATAATAATAATAATATTATTATTATTATTATTATTATTATTATTATTATTATTATTATTATTATTATTATTATGACATTATTCTCCTTGCCCATATATTTTATTGAAATCATACATAATATTTTGATTTTTTTTATACGTATAAAAAATTTTCTAATTATTTGAATCTTGTTACACGATGCAAAAATATTGCAAGAATATTGTCCATCTCTTTAACGTTCAAATGTCAATTTTTTCTTTTAAAAATATTGCAAGATTCTTCCAAAATATGTTGTAAGATTCAGAAATAATGAGAAATTGATTTGAGATTAGACAAACTTTGAGAGAAAAGGAAACAATCCATGAGAATGTAAATGGTTAGAAGAAATTGATTTTGCAATACCCTCCCAAGTAATTTCACAAACCGTCCTCTTTAACCTCAAAGGCCAACTATAGGACCAATCGTCACTTCAATGATGGAAACTGTCATCATCTTCATCGTGTAAATGATGGAAGATCCAGTGCACAAGTGAGACCATTACGAAGCTCCTCTTCGCTAGCAAAGGCACCACAACCCAAAAGTTCCCTTCTATAATTGCGACCTCAAAAGCCTCACCAACTTGTACATTTATTGCTTTTTTTAATAATTTTAGCCTGAATGGTTTGAGAATTGCTCTTCTCCTACCACAATCCGTCTTTTCAATAACAAGTTTTTAGGGAGATCCTTTGGGATTTTAACACTTCAAGAAACTGTCCAACCTTGACCTTAAGAAACAACTCATTTTCTAGTCAATTTTTAACAAAAGGATAATTTTATCTTTGTCAAAAACTTTAATATCATAACCAAACAATGTCACTTTGAAAGATTTTGTAAGTGTAAAAGAAAATGTATCATGTATAGTTTCGTTAAAATACAAAAATTTGATATAATAATAATAAATAAAAAAAAATAATAATACTAGTAATAATAATAATAATAACAATAAATAATAACAATAATGATAATAATTATATTTGCAGCAACATAATTGTAACAATAACAATAATAATAATAATAATTATTATAACTTTTAGACTATTTACATTTATTAGATCTTGTCGGTCTATATTTTTTAAATATATATATATATATACATATATTAATTATAAATAATTGTATAGTAACTACATAATCAATCTTTAAATCATATACTTATCTAAATAATTAAATTCCATTTTTTGAATAATTATATATATATATATATATATATATATATATATATATATACCTCATCAACAATACATCATCATTACTATAAACGAGTTCATCATCTTTTTAATGTAAGTAACCTAAGGTACTATAATTAGGGTAACATGGTAGATATATACAAGGGTCAAGTTAGTATACTTAATCAAATGATCATAAGATTCTATTTCTCTTCTATTCTCTTTTTTTAACTAGTACTCTTGTCTCATAGTAGTTGCCTACAATCATATGGAAAAAGATTCTCTATCCAACATTTATGTCGATGGTCACCTCAATATCAAGAAGACAGTCATCCACGACGCGGTTCTACTAGGAAATTGATAAACTGCTAATCTATCAATTTATATACAACAATTTAGACATAATTATTGCATGATTAATGCGTATTCCCTTGTAATTTCATCTAATTTTTCTTATTTTTGCAGGAATGGTTATGTAAGTAAAGAATTAGAATATAGATAAATTTTAGGTCAAAAGGAGAGTAAAAAAGGCATAAAAAGATAAGGGAGCAACAGAAATACAAAAATCCCCTTTACCAACAGCAGATCTAGATTTTCAACACAACCATATACACCTAAACATGGTCATATTGATGGAAGGAAACACACCTATGCCAAAATTGGAAAATTCCAGAAACAAAGTCATGCTAGCTTTAGTGATGCAAAGAAGATCCTAGTTAGCCTTAATGGTGATGCAGATGACCTAAAGCAGCAACTAGGTCAATTTGATTCACAACAGCTAAAGTCCTAATCTATGCCTATTGAAAGGAGGCCACCTCTTGAGAGAAAGGGGGATTAAAACATAGAACACATCTATCACACCCCAAACTTCTCCATACTCTGGGCTAAACCCTACCTTTCTCCATTCCCAGTTCCTCCTTTGATGTTCTTCTGTAGGATCTTGGTAGGATAAGTTCATGCACAGTGCAGTCTTGGAGTGATTGTCAACCTTGCTGACGATCCAATTTTGTATTTCTTACTTTAAGATTAGGTTACAAATGTTTTTGGGGCTGATCTTTATGATGTGTAATCAATCCCTAATTCATGAGACTTTGGTGAATCTTGTTATGTAATTACTTGACCTTATTTTTTTCCTATGAATAATAAAGTTATCATTATGAATGATGACATCTATTTATTCAATTGTGTTTTCTTATTATACTTAATCCATTAATAGGAATTGACTATTCTTGTTAATCTTTAAGTTGATTGAGGGGTAGGTAATTGTACCATCCCTCGATTGATGAAACTATAAGGTAACTGAATCTAAGAACTTTGGTGGATCAATCGGAATCTTAGGTTTCTAACTAGTTAATTACCTAAATAGTAGTTGGCAACCTCTTATGCTTCATACTTCTCTTACTTATTTACCTTGCATGATCATTGGAGGTAGTATTTAAGAGAGATATTATTATTATTGCATGATCGTATTCTTCATTTTTGCATGCCTATGTTGATAATATACACACCCATGCTTTCTTAATCTTGCACGTTCATGTCTCCCTTCAACTATATCATCTTCATTTTTATCGTTTTCCACAGTCATGTTCAAGTTGTGCATAGTTATGCTCATCGTAAAACCTAGAATTTGATAAAAAAATTTCCTTAGCACAACATGCTTAACTCCTGAACGCCTGTTCTCAAAGAAAGAACCTATAATTTTATACAATTTGTTCTTAGCATGGTAGTTCTCACTTTCAACATAACCATGTTAAATTTTAGCATAGTTGTGCTGGAGCTCTAGCACAAAAGCATGGTCGATTTTTTCCAAACACAACTATGCTTAACCTTGGCAAGATCATGCTCAAAATAATATAGAGGTATAAATTTATTTAGGAATGTTTAAATACTCCTATTAACTTTTAAATTTAGCATAAAACATCAAAACATACTTAAAATTAAATTTAAACATAATTAAACATCAAATTTCTAAATTTCAACGAATCAAGTAAATTTTGTTCTAGAGTCAAAAGGAGCTCTAGAAATATTTCTACACTTTACTTGTGTGATATGATTCACCCTTTATAGAATGAATTGGAATGCGAAAACGTTAATTTGAAACATCTTGAAAATCATGATAGGATAAAGTAAAGGAACTTGACGCAAATCATAACCTACCAAAAAGCATCGAAGTTATCAAAAATAAACTTGACCCTTATCATGACCTCCTAGGAGAATCAACATTATCAAGGGTAGTTCTCTACTTAAGAACTAAGGGAATCAACTCACACAAAGATAAAAACTCTCAAAGATAAGTATTATTATTCATGAAACTTATGTTTACCCTTGGTCCTATTTATAGTCATGGGACCTTCATTCCTTGTAGAGGATATTTCAAATGGTCACAATTGATTAATGTGGTGCTCATATTCACATTATTCTCTCCTTGTTTGAATAAGATTCATCCTCGAATCTTAAAGGTCACCTTGGTGTGTCTTTGGTTTGCCTATTTAACATAGTGTTCATTCTTCTTTTTAATATTAGCGTGAACCATGGTATGTAACTTCTACACAAATTCAGTCTATTATTTTCCATCCAAATTAACATAATCATTAATAGGAAATGGTAAAACATCTAAGGGAGATAAAATATTAAAACAATATACAATCTCAAAAGGTGAAAAGAAAATAGGTGTATAAAAAATTATATTATATGAAATTCCACATGAGGAAAACGATTTTCTCAATCTTTTAAATTCTTTTGAATTATAACATGTAATAAAGTGTTTAAAGTTCTATTCACAACCTCATTTTATCCACTTATTTGTGGATGTGTCAGAGTAAAGAATAATAACTTAGTGTCTAACTTACTCCTCATAAGGTTCTCCAAAAGTGACTAAGGAATTTAACATCTCAATCACTCACTATAGTTTATGGTAAGCTATGCAAATGCACAATGTTGTAACCGTAATTACAATGAGATGACAAACTCGCTAAATTTTTTTAAATAATTTTAATTATTTGTGGAGCCGCCACCAAATTTTTATTTAAGGAAAACATTTGGAAAAAAACCTTAATTTAAGGAAGAAATTACAGGTTCAGGTGTCGGTTACAAATATGGAAGGTGTTAGGCACCCTACTTGTCCGTTCTGAAGAAAGGCACCCTTAAACTGAGTGTGTGATTTTAATATTTTTGAAAACTGTTTGATCCCTTTAATTTAGAATTAAAATAAATAGGCTGGTGGAAAATATAGCCTGACGGGACTTGATCCTGCTCCTATGTATTCCCTGGTCCAATGGGAAATTCAAGGCTACATAGTTCTGGTTCTGAAAACTTGATCTTCAGAGGTAAAAAGAATTTGAAAGATGATTGTAAAAGCAATTTAAAATATTTTTGAATAATTCTTAGTCCACATATGCATAGGATTCAAGACAACTAAGACTGTACTGGAACCCATATGACTCTCTAAATATCGAACAGTAAAAAAAGACACTAGTTCATATTTAGAGCTCATTGCGTGAGACTTTAGAATGACGTTTTCTGGAATATTTTATTGTTTAAAAGGTTTTTCGGGGTCCACATGTGCACAGGGTCCAAGACAACTAAGGCTGCATTGGGACCTATATGAATCTATAAATATCGAACAGTAGAAAAAGCCACCAGTTCATATTTAGAGCCTATTGCGTGAAACCTAAAATTATTTGAAATGTTGACTTAATTTATAAAATAACAAACATGGAATGGGATCGGGCTTGACCCGAAATAAGGAAGATTTCTTAAAAGAGGAGACCCAAAATTAAAATTGGGCTTGACCCAAATTAAAGGAATGGATTTGGTTTCAAATTTAAAGGAAGTTGAGCTTGACCGACCGAAAATAAATAAAAAGGATTTGACCTTGATTTTAAAAAGGAAGAATTGGGCTTGACCCAAATGAAACAAGAGTATGATTTTAATTTCCAATTAAAAACAAGATTTAAAAAATTAGGCTTGACCCATATTAAAAAACTAGATTTTAAATTTTGAAAAAGGAATCAGGCTACACCTTAATAAAATGATTTGATTCCAAATTAAAATAAGGAATTGGGTGTAGCCAACGTGGCCTAATTAGTAGTTTGATTGGAGAGACTGGAGAGTATGGAATCGGTGGCATGGCCAATTTTGATTAAACCCAAAAATTAGATGCCTGGCCCAATTCAGATTAGGAACAACAACCTGATGATTGGAAATAGGATTTTAAGGAGCTAAAAGAAAAGTGCCACCCATGAGTATCGAACTAAAGGTATGGAATTTGGTGGGCAGCAAATAACCCACTAAGCTATGCGTTGCTAGCTTAAGCTTAGTAGTCTTGGAAAATAATTTAACTAAATGGGGCTTAAAGCTGAATTTTGGGCTAATAAAATTTCTGGTGGCCTTGTGTGAACTAACGTTAACTTTCCATGTGTACCATATACCCTTTGTTCGTTTTCACGTACGAACTTAATCAAATAGTTTTTGAAGCTCCTGTCTAGCATCCGGACCTTATTTATGTGCTTATGGGGCCTGCCCCTTTTCAATATTGTAGACCCTCGAATTTCATCACCAAATGTTACTCCTTTGACATTGTTTAGAAAAGAGACAAGATTATCATCAGGGTGAGAGACAATCGTGCAAAAACACCAGCAACACATCCACCAGCAAAACTGACACCGTGCTGTAGACCTTTGCTGCACTCATTTTTGGTGTGGGGATAACATCCTTATAAGTCATCTCAATAATGGTCTCAAAAGAAGCAAACTTCACCATTGTGCATGGAACCTGGTGTCCCTATAGAGGCATTAATCCTTTGTACAGCCCTAAGGTTCTTTCGGAAATGACAAATTTAAGGAGCCCATCAGCCGAACCCCTTGCAAAACCAGGCTGAGTTTGAACTCGAACCTTCACAACCTCAAAGGGAGAAGTGCAACATTAGCAATAATCTCTACAGAGGCTGAACCAGCAAGGTAGATCAAGGTCTTTTATTTGATAGTATACTTTGGGCCAACAATATCCAGAATTTAGCCTCAATCAATACAATAGTAAGCCAACACTTCTTGTCAATTTTAGCAAAACTCATAGTACCGTTGTTGTGCCTTTTGATGCTATGCCATGTGTTTTCTAGTCATCAATATAAGCAGTATCATTTCCTCTAAATTTATCCCCATGAATAAGTGGGATATAATCTGTTACAGTTATTGATGACTGTCCATAATCGCCTGAGAAGGGATGCATCAGATATGAACTGTTTGAACCTACATCTATCTTTTCTGTCAAAGGTCATTCCCCATATGTTGTGACTCATGTGATGGCCGTAATCCAGAACTTGCTTGGTGGATATCCTCAGAATCAGCATCTTCATGTAATGATGCCAAGCTGGTAGTTGGGCTCATAGAATCTGTACTTAATGAAGGAACATTGCTATAATGTGTGGAAAAGCTAGACGATGGAGAGGTGACCTTTCGGGAATCTGATGTGACCTCATCCTATCAATATTTCCTCCAACATTTGTCTTGTTACCCTTAACTTGAAAGTAGTGGACAAATACAATGTGCATCATATCCGGTTCAAGCATCTAATAGCTTTGCCTTCGAAAATTCTCATTTTCTTCTCCATGTGCATAGTAGCAGTGTAACACATCAACACTTCCAACCTTCAACTTTTCATGAGCTTCTTCCACAGTTTTTCCATCTTTTTTCTTTCTCCAGTTATGTCTATCCTTCCTAAAATATCTCAAAACCTTTCGATCATAGAGAAAAAGTGAACCACTTGGTGGCCTGTTGTAACGACCTAAATCGAAACGGAAGGCGGACAAATTAAAACAAAGTAAATCTCGAAAGAAAAAGACATGGAGTCGCCACCAATTTTATCTTAAATTAGGAAAAATTGGAAAACCTTTTATTTAAAAAAAAAAAAGAAATGGCCTACGGAACCAGATCAGTTCGGGAGTCGATTTATGTATAGGGAAGGGTGAAACTCAATCTCACAGACCCCCTAATACATCCATCCTAAGATGGTTACCTTGAATCAATATGTGCAAATTAATGATAATTTTAAAATTATTTATTTTACTCCTTTAACGAATAAATAATTTATTTTGGAATGAATGAATAAACAATTAATCAAATAAATAAATAGTTGTCTAAATACAAAATCAATGAATAGAAAATTTATTTAATTAATGGTTAAAATTAATATAGACATGTCAATTATGAAAAAAATTTGGCTTAGGGTTTAATCCATCGTATCCTCAGGTGCAATGAGGAACTCAAAGTCACGTAGTTCTTAATAAATCTATAGGTTAATCAAATTTTATGTGAAAGCTTTATGAAAAATAGAAGAGAAAAATAAGATCACCAAGCTGTCACAACTTAGGTGTGAATTAAAAAAATAAAAAAATTAAAAAAAAATAGGGTTAATAAAACGTAGTTTAAATTACCACACCGATAAAAGAAGATTAAATCAAATTATTTATAAAAATATGAATCGCTATATAATTGCATCTACATATACCTTTAAATATCATATTTTTTTATTTATTTTTCTTTAAAACAAAGAAGTTAAGATTTGACATAATTATAAAGTGTGATGAACATGCTAAACACGATAATATTCATGAATGAAATGATAGTGAACATAGTACTAATAATAATGGAATAATGATGATAAAATTAATAATAATAATAAAAAAAAAATAAGATTCTAAAAGTGAACATTAAATTAACCATTAAATATAATAATAGAATTAACAAAAATTAATAATAATAAAATAAAATAATTAACAAATCTCAAAATGTGACAAGAGAATCAATTAATTAATTACTAGAATATAAACAAACTAAAATTACCTATAAAATATAATACAATAAAATAAATAATTACAAGCATAATGAATAGCAATAGATAACTAAAAATACAGGTGATATGATAATATGAAAGGAATAACATTTAAAGACAAAAATAAAATATAAAAAAACTCGATAATCTTGATTGGACAAAAAGAAAAAATATATATTGTTGTTAACATATTATTAAATTATCTAAAAATTAATATGAAATAAAGAATAACATTATAATTTATGTATTAAAAAGAATATCTAATATATATTATACATAAAAAAATTGAATTCGAGAAATATATATTATAAACGAGAAGAAGGAAAAAAAAATCAGTATTGTAAATGAAAAAGAAAAAGTCTCACATATATTTTAAACAAAACTACATAAATAAATAAATAAATTTTACTATATTTGAACAATCGATATATCTTGCACCAGAATTTTTTAAAATATCTAACATAAAAATAGATCTTTACGTATATATATTTGTATTCGAAAGAATAATAATAAATTACAATTATATAAGCCGAAATAGAGAAAGAAGTATGTTTTTGTATAAAGCAAAGTCGATACATATATTACAAACAGGGATAAGGATTTAATATACATTCTTAAAGTCATTTAACTCTATTCATATTACTGGACTGCATCATTTTTTTATTTTTATCATAATATATTTTTTTGCTATAGGCTGTGAGGATTAAAAATAATAATAATGACAATAATAAATAAATAAATAAAAAGACAGTTCTCCAAAACACTAAACAAGTCCATACTAAGTGAACAATAAAAAAAAATAATTAAAATAGTATAATAAGTAAACATTATATGTGAATAGAGGATTAAATACATGGGCGGAATGCCAGATAGAAAGTGAGTATGAAATCAGAAATGCACTTATTCAACATACATGATGAAACAAAATGATGAGGAAGAAAAAAACTTACATGGGTGCTTCTTTTCCTTCTTGTTCTCTCCTGACCTTGTTAAACTTCTCTTACCTGCTCTCACGACTTTATGTTAGTGCTTTTTATTTTTCATTTAGTGTCTCATATTAATTCGGCAATTCAAGAAAATTTTGAGGTCAACTCTTATTCATGTTAATGCCCAGTGTATTAATTTAGTATGTTGTCATATTAGTCCACTCATGCAATTATCCAATGAACCAAGTTAATTGATCTCCCGGATTATGCTATCTTTGAGTTTGCTTGTTAAGCACCTTAAGTCTCTTGATTCTACACGCGTATGATGTAGTAGAAATTACATGCCTCGACCTCAAATTACGGCTGACGTACGTCGTGCCTCAAATTACATTTTTGTCGTCCTTTCCTCAACTTTTATATTGCCTTTTTAACACATACGTATCTATGTATCATAAGAAACTTGATTTGGGAAACGTGGGTTTGATTGATTTTTGTTTTTTAGAGTAGTGACTTTGACCCTTTCCTTTTATAATAATAAAAATTAAATAAATTAGATAAAATAGGATAAATAATAATAATAATAATAATAATAATAATAGCAATAAAAAAAATAGATAAACAAATAAAAAATTATGAAAAATTACAATATTATAAAAATATTTACACATTAAATAAATAATAAAGAAGTAAAATACAAGATAATAGAAAGGTGGATTTAATTGAATATTTTCAATCATCTTTCTAAATTTTTATTTGATTTTTGTTTAGTACAAAAAAATAAAAAATAAAAATAAAAATAAAAAGCGAAAAGACCCGATTTAAATAAATACGGTAAGAATTTAGTATATGATTATGAAATAATAATCTTTAGAACAAAAATTATAAGAATAGAGTAAAATCAATTTAAATAGAAATTTATTGAAAGAAGAAAAGGAAAAAGGAATAATAATAATAATAAATAGGTGAATTATATAATGAGCAATAAAATATGTAGAAAATTTTGTATTAAACTTATATATGTAAAAAAATATTATTTTTATTTGTTATAATAATAAAATTAAAATTAAAATAAATACAACATAACAAATGAAAATGGAATGAGGTTTAAAAATGTACTAGTCATTAAATCAATTAAAGAAAAAATATTAGTAATAAGCAAAATTATGTCAAAATAAATAAAATATGACTACTATAACTAATGATTTAAGATTGAATTAGCTATAAAATTAATGATAACAAAAAAATAGAGATAAATGAAAATAAACTAATTCATGAAATATTTTTACAAGGTAGAAAAAAAAATGAATAAAAATAAAAAAATAAACAAAATGGTAGGCAAAATCTAGTGTTCCACGGTGCCTACTTTACTTGTTTTCTTATTAGGGGATATTAGAATTATTCATTTATCATATCCTCATAATAAGAAAACGAGTAAAGACATGAACTTTGATTTTGCCTGGCTGAAACGAAGTCTAGAACTAAAGATATACATAGTATTTTATCTTATTTTATTATTATATTTTTTATTTTTATTTTTTAAAAAAAAAATAATTTTTCAAAGCGATTTTTGCAAGTTAGATACATGTGAATAACTAAAAGAAAGTCGTTCATTCCTAATAAACAAGAAATGAAATTATTTCACAAATTAGTTGAATATGATCTTGAAAATATGGAAAGTAAGAATTTCTTGAACATATTAATTGGATGTGAGTCATGGGATGTAGAGGAAACCAAAGATACAATCTAGATTAACAAGCTATGAGCCAAATGGATCTGAAGCAAAAATAATAATGCAAATCAACTAGATATAAATAAGATGAGAAGCAATTAAATAAGGAAATGAATAAAGCGTAAACCTTGGATATGAGTCATACATCAGAAAAAGAAAGAAAAGAAGAAAAAAACGATGTAGACTAACTTAATACGAAATTGACTCGATGCAAAAATAAAAATAAAAATTAATAAATAAATAAATAAAAAATAAAATTAAAGATAGTACGGATTTACGGGATATGAGTCGTACAAATGTAAATAATAAAGATGATGCAAACCAACTTGATATGAGTCAAGTATAAAATTAAAGATATTAACGAGACCCTCTAGATATGGATCATACAAATGCAAAAAAAAAAAAAAAAGCAAAAAAAAAAAAGATCATGCGAGATCAACTTTGATATGGGTCAAGTAGATGCGAAAATTAAAGACAATGCAGACCTATTGGATATGGAGTGGAAGTACAAATGTAAATAAATAAATCATGTAGACCAACTTGATATGGGTTGATAGATGCAGAAAATTAAAGACGATGCGGACCCTATTGGATATGGGTCGTACAAATGTAAATAATAAAAATCATGCGAGACCAACTTGATATGGGTTGGTAGATGCGAAAAATTAAAGACGATACGGACCTCTTGGATATGGGTGGTACAAATATGAAAATAAGAAAAATCATGCAGACCGACAGTCTAGGTCGAGGGTAGATCACGAAGAAAAATTAAAGACAATCTTGAACCTACTTTGGATATGAGTCGTACAAATGCAATCAATAAAGATGATGGAGACCAACTAGATATGGGTCGAACAAATGTGAAAACTAAAGATGATTCAAACCAACTAGACATGGGTTGAGTGAAGCGAAAAGTTAAAGACAATGCGGACCTCTTGGATATGGATCATACAAATACTGTGATAAAGATGATGCTGGACCAGCTAGATATGGGTCAAACAAATGTGAAAACTAAAGATGATTCAAACCAACTAGATATGGGTTATACAAATACAAAGATAAAAGATGATGATGGAACCAACTTGATATGGGTGTTACAAATGCGACTAATAAAGATGATGCGGAGACCAACTAGATATGAGTCATGCAAATGCAAAAAGTAAAATGATTCGTCTCAGTATTTTTATGATAACTAATTAAATAAGCGTGTAAAACCTAAACATGAATCATTGAATATATTTTTTTTAACAAAAAACAAATAAATAAGATGAATAAATAAATAAATAATAATAAAAAACAAAAACTTTGTTAAAGAATGCCTTTGTAAATTGATTGGAGATGACTTCTTGTATAGAGGACTAAATCAATTGGCACGAAAAAGAAGGTTTAACCAATTGGACTTTTTATTCACAACACTATCCTTCATCATATTGGTGGTTGTATGATCTCCAAACCTCATTTGCCCTCAATTCATTTCTCGATTCGTGATTTTACTTAGTCGCGGTGACATATCGTTCAAAATGAAACCACTTGGATTGGACCAGGAAGGATATTATCGGCGTTACTTGGCTTAGGAAAGTTAACTTTAATTATTTTACTTGAGACGATTAATTAAACAAATAGCATCAACAAATGAATGAAATTGTATTTGAGGAAGGTAAACAATGATGAGGATAAAGATAAGAGCATTTTGGATTTTATTGGTGTATATTGAACTATACATGAAATATTAACTTGAATGGTTATAGAGTTCTAGTAATAGAGATAAAGATAAAAAAAAAAAAAAGGCTTTCTTTGAAAAATTGCCTAAGTATAAGTCCTTTGACCCTTAATCAATTGATTCCATCTTTGACCCTTTCACGAAGACCATCTTGTTGCCTCGTGCCATTTCTTATATCGCACCTCGACTTTTCAAATCTAATTTTTGCCGAGTAAGGAGAGACAAGAATTGCTTTGAGTGTAAGTCTTGGTGCAACATGTCCGTTCACCTTTCAACTTCTGATTTTGCTTAAATTCGCCCTTTTTTGGGTTTTCAACTTTGCGGACATCTTCATTGCTCTAGCTTTTGCTTAGATCGCACTTTCAGGTTTTCGATCTAGGCTTCTTTTTCTTTTTCTTTTTCTTTCCTCTTTTTTCTTTTTTATTTTTCTCAAAATTTTTACCTAATTTTTGCTTAGGCTGCCCTTTTGGGTTTCAACCTAACGGGCTATTTTTTCTTTCCTTCAAGCATAAAACTTTTTGGCATCGAGTCATTTTGGCCGGTCTTGGTAATTCTGTCCCATCCATGTCTTGCAAGATCGAGCTCATGGAAGAATGCTTGTTTAACAATGTAAGGACCTTCGTAATTAGGAGCCCATTTTACACGAGCATCTTCTTGGTTTTGGTAGGATCTTCTTCAATACCAAATCTTCTTCAAAAATTCAGCAGGCCGAACCTTCTTGTTGAAGGCCCTTGCCATTCTACATTGATACAATTGCCCATGACAAAGTACTAATCTCTTTTCACCGATCATGTTTAGTTGTTCATATCGACCTTCACCCATTAGACTCTTCCAACTACTGCTTCTATTAAAACTCTCGAGGGAATTTCAGCCTCTATTGGAGGAGAAACGACTTCCATCCGTTACACCAAAGAGAAAGGTGTTACCCCTGTGCCGATCGTATATTGAGTGCGATAGCATCTAGCAGGTAACATTTCATGCCCAATCTTTATAATTCACCACCATCTTGGCAATAATCTTCTTGATATTCTTATTGTTGTATTTGCATATTTGCATTTGTAGTCGATAAGAAAGCTGAATTATGATGCTTAATCTTGAAATGGTCCAGAGGTTTTGAACTTCTATATGTGCTATTAAGATTAGGAGCATTATCTGTGATTATCTGCGGAATACCATATCGACAAATGATCTCTCTCCTAAGGAACCTGATGAATATGTTCTGCGTGATATTGGCATATGAACATGCTTCCACCCATTTGAGTGAAGTAGTCTATTGCCACCAATATGAAAGCGATGCCATTTGAAGCTTTTGGATTGATTGGCCCTATAGCATCTATTCCCCACAATACGAATGGCGAGGAGACACTAGGTTGTGCAAAGAGGATGGAGGTGCGTTGATTTTTGTCCGACATATACTTGACACTTATGGCATTTACGAACATAATCTATGCAATCGGCTTCATAAGTAGACCATAGCGTGTACTTCTCATAATTTTGCGCGCCATCATATGACCATTGGCATGAGTCCCACATATTCCTTAAATGAATGCCATTCATGATCACGTGAGCCTCTCGAACATCGACACATCTCAAAATTTCCATCACTTATTTAACTTTTATCTGGAGAACACTCTCACTTATGAAAAATGCCGTGAGCAGTTAATGAATAATTCTTCTAACCTTGATTTGATGCCTCAGATTGGGTACTTTCTCTTTTCTTGAATGTACTTTTTGATGTCAAAAATACCAAAGTTTGCCCATCATTTCATATTGACATTAGCACAATATGCCGGCTCATCTTTCATCTAACCCCGGATGGTTGGACATGTTAATGGAGACCCAACCTGAGTCATTCTTTACTAATGTGGCCAAGGCACATACGCAAATTGATTCTTATCTCGAGTCAAGTGTGAAAAGGTTACTTCTTCAAATTTACCACTAACCGGAGTCAAATACTTTTGATACGGGATCAGTTTTGGATCTTTGGTCCGCAATCACCATTTATTTGGTAAATTATTAGGGCTGCATCTCCAAAAACTTTCAATTGCTTCACTCCTAGATCGATCGTCGCTAACAAACCACTTGCACAGGCCTCATATTCGGCAATATTATTGGTGCATTCAAATTTCAACTTGATTGCGATGGGATATTGCTTTCCAGAGGTGAGATGACTCATCGCTCCTATCCCACTACCATAGATGTTAACAGACTCCATCAAAATACATTCTCCACTCATCATCTTCAACCTCCTCTTCTTCTACCATCACTATATCCTCATCCTGGACTTTCCGACAACGAAGTTGCTCCTCATCAAGAGGGTTTTCAGCTAAATGATCTCGCGATGACACTTCTTTGATTGACTTGCGGGTCACGTGCTTGATGTCAAATTCGATAACATAACCTGCCATTTTTGAAACTCTTAAAAAGACACATGAGGACTTTCAAACACATACTTTAAGCGGGTCTATTCGAGAAATTAGCCAAGTAGTGTAATACAACATGTACTCCGCAGCCTCCTTGGCAATCCTCACACAAAGCACAACATGTCTTCTCAACTTGATGCATGTATCGAGACTCACAATCATTGAACTTCTTACTCAAGTAATAAATTGCTTGTTCTTTCTTTCCGAACTCATCGTGTTGTCCAAGCATTGCTCCCATTGACGTTGGCAAGATCACAACATAGAATCAACGGTCGTCCGGGCATTGGAGGTACCAGGATAGGATTGACAAATAGGTTTTATCTATCGAGATGTTTTTTGACATGTTTCATTCCACTCAACCGGTCAGTTCTTCTTAACATTTTTAAATAAAGGCTCACAAGTGTTGGTCATATTAGCAATGAATCTAGCAATGTAATTGAGTCTTCTAGAAAGCTTCTCACTTCTCGCTCTTGTCTTAGAGTAGACATATCTCTTATTGCTTTTTTTACTTTTGGATCCACCCTTATCCCTTCTTTGTCAATAACAAAGCCTAGCAATTTTCCTGGACGATCACTAAACACATTTGCTAGATTCAACCTCAACTTGTATTTTTCGTAACCTTTCAAAAGTTCACAGTAACCTCCATGACTTTCTCCTTCTTTAGATTTGGCAACCATATCGTCAACATACACTCGATTTCTTTGTGCATCATGTCATGAAATAATGCAACCATAGCACGATAAGTGGCTCCGAGATTTTTCAGTCTAATGGCATCACCTTGTAACAAAATGTTTAAGAAGTTATGAAAGTGGTCTTCTCTCTATCCTCAACATCCATAGTGAATTTGGTTATAACCTAATACCCATCCATGAATGAATACATGTGATTCCTAATGCGGTGGTGTCAACTGGACACTTCCAATGTGAGGGAGTGGAAAATCATCTTTCGGACTTGCTTTGTTTACATGTCTCTATAGTCCACACATTCTAACCTTTCCATCCTTCTTAGGTACAGCATTAAGTATTAGCCACCCATTCCGCATGTCTTGATATTTCTAAATCAGCCTCCAATTTGTTTGGTCACCTCTTCTTTGATCTTCAAAGACATATATGGGTGCATTCTTCTTAACTTTTGCTTCTTGGGTTCGATCGGGGTACAACGGAATTTTATGCGAGGCTATCTCTGGATCTAATCCGGCATGTCATGTAAGACCAAGCAAACACTCGACATACTCCTTGAATAGAGTTATCATTTCTCGCTTGTCAGGATTATTCACCAACTTTCAATTCTTTCTTTTCCTCTTGGTTCCCACATTAATCTGCATCTATCTTTCTCATCATTCATCTTGAATTCTTTCTCGGATTGTTCGAAGCAATTTGGTGAGCTCTTGAACAACCTCTTATCATCGAAGAACTTGAGAGTCATCTTCATCAAAGCTGCGAGGAATCAATTTGATAATTGCCAAAGTTCTTTCATAAGACAAAATTTCTCTGACATCTTGCTCCCCGGAAAGTAATTGGTGTATGTTGAAAATGAATGTAAAGTGAATAAAATACATGAAATGAGTAGAGAATTGATATAAGGATGATAAAAGCATAATTAAGGTCAAGAAGAAAAGATGTGAAATATATAAAGAAACACCCAAGGGAATTCTGAAATTTCATGCACATTCATTTAATTGCTGATCTCAAATGCAAAATAACAAAGTTTTTTGTTTAGCAGAATGAGAGAAAAATTATTGCCCAAAATAATACAATAATTACTTTGGAACAACCACTGCAGTGGTTCGGCTTTCCAATTTCTCAATGGTGCTTCCTCAATGGTGGATGGATTGCCTTGAACTCCTTTTCTTCATTATCCAAGGCATTGATGATGAAATGATATGGAGAAAGAATGTCTTTTCTCAAGGTGACTACCTCAGCGACTCCAGGAAGGTTTCAAGTGAGGGAATGCCTGCCTTCTTTCCTTCTTATGCCACTATACCAAATCCATGCGTGAAAATTCTTCTTCTAGTGATATCTCATATCCTAAGCCAAATCTTCCTGACCTTTCTGGGACGTTGATGGGCACTGGTTCACCTTGCAAATTCAATCCCAAACCCTTTCCTTCTTTTATCCGCAGCCATGATTCGTCTTCAACTTGGTTCATTGCATGATCTCTTTCTTGAGGGCTCGATCTCACCACCTGAGAAGCTATGCCAAAGGTTTCTTCCAATTTCGTCAAAAGTATTATTGTCCACTTAAGTCTTTAAACAGGTTTAGTAACCATGATTTCTTCCTCTCCATGAATTGTGATTATTGCCCCACCTTCAATATACTTGACCCCTCTCGATCAGAGTAGATGAAGCAGCAAAGTACATGAATCCAAAGGCCCGACCTAACAACATAGTATATTACTAAAACAGATTTCCATGACTTGGAACAACACTTGAAAACGCGGACCAATCTCTAATGGTAGGACTACTTCCCCCAAAATGTCTCTACGGGTCCCATCAAAAGCTCTCACGACCATCACTTGAGGCATCAAATCATCCAGGCTTAATTGTAATTGAGTAAAGGTTGTCTTAGGTAGGACATTCAAGGCTGATCCTCCATCAATTAAAACTTTTGCCACAATGAAGCCCTTGCACTTCAAAGTGATGTGTAGAGCACGAGGATTTCTCTCAAGTTGAGGAACAACTTCTTCATCAGAGAAAGTAATCATGTTCACACGTTTCACGTGGTCTACCATGCTAATCACATTCTGAGGAGTGACATCAGGCTTAACGTATGCATCACTCAACACTTTCAAGATTGCTTTTCTATGTGGCTCTGATGTCAAGATGAGTGAGAACAGTGAGATTCTAGCGGGTGTCTTTTTTAACTGCTCCATCACATCATACTCGCTTGCTTCATGATCTTTAAGAACTCATCTTCCTCCTCTCTGCTTTTGTCTTTATTCCCCTCGTTTCTTCAACTATTTGTTCCTTGTTCTTCTTTTTCACCCTCCTGAGCCATAAAACCTTCCACTCCTCGTGATTCCACCTACACCTATTTCACTGGTTATGGTCTCCCTCACTTTTGTAGATTGAGCAATGTATTGAACTAGTTCCAATCATTTCCAATTTTGGTCTCATAACTCCATGGAACCGCATGAGTGTCTTCATAAGAAAAGGGAGTTGGCTTTTTAACAATCACAACCACTTTTTAGAAGAGGCGGTGTGGTTGGTTTGTAAATGGACCTCCCAACACAAAGGTTCAATAACACTAACTTCTTCAGAGGAAGCAGTCTTTGCTTCTCATTTCTTCTATAACTCCCATTGTGAGCGGACTTTGACTCGAGGCTTTAAATTCCCAACAATTCTCAATATCATGTCCTTTTGCTCTAAATGGTAGTCGCTTGACTTAATCCTTCATCATGTTTTTCTTCTTCCTTCACAACTTCTTCTCGTTATCAGTGACATCATAATCCGGCTCTTTTCAGCCCATCAAATACCTCCTTCATAGGGGTCTTCAATTTTAAAGCCGCCTTGGTCAACAACCCTCATTCTCGAAACAGCATTTGAGAACTTCTTCCATGGTTTTGGGATAGGGTTGTTAATGATGCTAGGCCCCTTTCTCGCTTTGAATATCCAGTCTTCCACATGCCATCAACTTTCACGCGTTGTTTCTTCCTTGCGCAATCACCGATCGAATGTCCAGCTGACCCCGTGGTATCTCTGGTCAAGTTAGGTTGTACCAGCTGGCGGGAAATGGTGGTTGCATTACTTAGGTATTTCTGAGAAATCAAATGAAGGCGTCAAATGACGGAACAAGTGCTTATTGGAATTATTAATCTTCGGGAAAGGTAGTAAGTTTTGTGGCGAGGTTGTCCCTTTGGTTTTAGGTGGTCTTGGAGGATGGTTTTGGCGGTTTGTGGTATGAGGTGGTGATTGAAATTGTTGGGCGTGTATGAATCTTGTAAGGTTGGGGTGATGGTATGTTGTTGACTTGGAAAGGAACAAAGTGTTTGGGCTTGGAATTTGTTGGTAGGATGGATGTGGAGACACAGGTGTTTGGATGAATGGATAAGGTTAGGATTGAAGGGTGATGTTTGGTACCTAGGGGTTGATGGTGGGTATCGTGGCACAAAGTTTCGACCTTGATAGACTTGATTCACTTCAGACTCTTTCTTCTTCATTGGCAGGCCTTTCTTTCCTTGATTACCTTCTACATGTTCCATCGGTAATTTTCCAGCCTTTGCCGAGAATCTCAATCCTTTCTCCGTGGTTATCAAATCAACAAAATCCCGATAGAGTCGCACTGACCATCGATCCAATGTATGGTGCTCCCAAAGTTCCCGTAAAATAAGAGCACATCTCCGACGGAGTCAACTGGTGGTTGCACTTGAGCTGCTAGCATCCTCCACCTTCGAGCATATTGCTTGAAGGGTTCATCATTTCTTTTTGCAAAACTCCTAAGCTGTTTCGTGTTGGAGCGAGTGTCAAGATTAAAACGATCATCGATTCATGAACACGTCTGCTAAGTCCTTCCAGCAAGTAATCTTAGAATGGTCTAATTGGATGTACCATTCTAAAGCAGGTCCAGTCAAGCTCTCATGGAAAAAACTGACCAGAAATTTCTCATCTTTAGACCAAACGATCATCTTGGTGCAAGATGCGTTTTTAAATGAAATAGAGGGTTGCCACTACCATCATATTTGTTAAAGTCCGGGACTTTAAAATCTTTAGGAACAACAGACTTCCATGGTTGGGCATAGTTCTTCAACTCCTAGGGACCCATATGTACTAGGACCTGGATGGCCTTAATTTTTCTTCCATCTTCTCCATCCATACCTCCTTCATGTTGTCACGTGGTGATGGAATATGAACAATCCCCGTAGATTTATGGGTAATGTTAGTACGAGGTCCTTCCCATGCCGGCTCAAGATTATAAACTTCAGTGTTAGAATTTCCCAATGGACGGTATCCTTCTCCAACCGGGACCTCAAATGTTGTTTGGCTAGATGTCCATTTGGGGATTAGTCACCCTCCCATTGCACCGAATGCTCCTCGAGGAAACACCGGTGAACAACGAACTCGTTGTCGGGTGATGGCGGGAAAGGTGGTACCGACATTGATGAACTAGAAGAGAGCATTGGAAAAAGGTGGTAATGTCGCTGCAACAAAGAGAAAATGGAACCACAGGGAATAGGAGGCTGTTGGGAATTTTGTGAGGGATCGTGAGGTGGACGGGGGTAACTCCACAAGAAACCGACCACTTGATGGAGTCCTATTGACATTGAGCAGGTTTATGGCTTCATTCATTCTCATAGCATCTCTTCCATTCTCATTTGAGCTTCTGACATTTCATTCATCTTTCTCTTACCGCATCAACTTCCATACCCGCATTCCTTTCTCGCTAGGTTTTCTTCTCGCCATCCCGATTCGTGGATATGTTGTTGTGAATTTAGAGTAATTGGTACTTCTCTTTCTAGAAAATTGGTGATTATAAGTCCTGAAAAAAACAATGAAAAGAAAGAAAGAAAAATTTATATTAGCTTAAAAACGCCTATTGTGGTTTTATGTCAATAACGTTCTTGAGAACTTTTATTGTGAGTATCTTTGGTTTTGCCAATTGGAAACACAATAAACAACAAAAAGGACATCTTCATTCCAAGCGAGAATACAAGAAGGTTTCTTTTAGAGAATTCATCATTCATTCCTTTCATCTAAGGCCTAGTCATTCTTTTCATACACCACACCGTATTTTTACAATGTTCAATGAAATCAAGAATTTCCTCGCAGTCGAGATCGGGACTAGTAACCGGTCGACTAATCTTTAAGTTCGGCATTCCTCAATTGCTTCATTAGATATCCATACCAAGTTTGCAAATCGAGCAATATAATGTACAACATTCCTCAGCTCATATATCTCACCATCCCTTTCCTTTATCTCTGTTCCAACAAATGTTGTATATCTTCATCTTTTTTTTAAGAATGCCCGGTACTCTATTATCAGCGTGCTCCACTCCTTCACTCTTTTTCTTGATCTTTTCTTCATAATCAGCTACCATTTTCTTCATTTCTTCTTTCGAGACCTTCTAATTGCTTGATTGCTTCCTTTTGACCTACTTGAGAATCTTCCATTGCCACTTTGAGCTTATGGTTCTCTACCGAGCTTGATCTCTTTCTCGCCTCCTACGTTCCAAAGCCGCATAAGTCGCTTCTAAACAAGGATTCGGTATCGTCTCTGCGTTTTTCTTCGTTCTTGCTCTTATTAGCTTTCTAAGGATTCATCCTTTCCAGATTCTCTAATTGCAAAGCCTCGAGTGTCTTGCGCATTTCTTTAATTCCATCTCTAACTTTTTTCTCTTCTTCTACCTTGTTAGCTTTGTTTTCACTCCTTGCAACTCTTCCCTAATCATAAAGTGTCTCGTTGTCCTTAAAGATCATCATCTTCTTCATCTGTGAGGAATTAAGTGATCGAAAATGGCGCTTGACCTCTAGAGCTCTATTTTTTACCCATATTCCGGTAACCTTCTCCGATCCCACAACTTCTTCGTCCTAGCTCCTTGCTTCTTCTAACAATCCTCTGCCCCATGCTTGTCTTACCGTCCTAACTGTTCGGGCCTTGAGTTTGATCCATGGTATATAGAACAAATGGTACCAAGTTATCACCGTTTGGAGCTTCCTTCATGGGATAAGCAAGTTGTCTAAGGGCCAGCAAAGGGTTATAGTTAATGCATCCTTTGGTTCCCATGAGTGGAACATTAGAAAAAATTTCCGCATCGACAAATCACTTTCTATTTCCTCCCACCGAGGATACCATCTGATAGTCTTCTAAAGATGATTTGCCAAAGAATTGGCTCCACTCTTTACCACTCTTAGGCTTCAAACGGCAGCTTGATGAAAATCAACAAAGGGATTTACACTTTTGGTCCCCTAACAAACATACATGGTTTGGAGCTGATATACAACATAGGGCGGACAACATAAAATCCTCCCCTTCCTTTTTCGTAACAAAACTCATGGTATAATATACGTCCTACAAGAATTCTTGCACAGATTCTCTCCTCCGAAATTTTGAAGCCATAAAAACATCAATGGCTGCCAAGCCGACAAATTGATCGCTACTAGGAAACAAAACTACCCCATAGATCACTAGAAGACCAATACATCCATGAATCTTCCAATCATTTGTCTCTTACCCATGAAATGAGCTTTTTCTAAATAATTTCTGGAAATCCTCGATCGAACCTTTGGTCTTCTTGTTGCTCATCAAATTCTTCACTTGAACTTTTGAGCACTTTAGCAATATTTTGGCGTGAAATTAATGACCTAGAAATTTGTATGTATTCTTTCTTCAATGATAGACCCATGATGATCTCAACTCCTTCTAAATTGGGGACTAGCCGAAAGTCTCAAATGTGAAGCATCTCAAAGGTAAATCATAATAATCAGCAAGTCACGATGTCAGCTTCTACTTGCACATTTACTTCCAAGAAGATCAAGAATGTTTCCATACTTCGCTAATGTCATCCGTTGTATCTTGTTAAATCTTTCGACCCAGAGTTATTAAATTACCAACATCCAGGCTTGTTAACACTAAATCGCAGAGTTTTCTTCATCATCAACCTAAGATCTCCTCGCACTGGGATTCCATTTACTTTTACCAAAAATACTCACAATAGGTTCCAACACTATTTTTGACAAACTCCACCTAAAGTGAAAGTAAACAAATGAAATGAGTAAAAAAATTGCAAGATATTGATGCATGAATGAAGATATCTATATGCATGAAGCTCATCTTACTTTTTTCTCTTTATTTATGCTATGAACATGCATGTCACAATGCAACGATGGATCACGCTATATTTTATTCATTTTTTTCTTTTTTCATTTCTCTCTTTATATTTTTTTTCATTCTTTTTTTTCTCTCTATCATTTTTATTTCCTCATAAATAAAATGTATGATTGATCCTAAAATTTCCTGAAATTAGTCATGAGGAAGAGGAAAGGCGAGAAGACACTTTCCTTTTTTGTCCTATGTAGTTGCTTAAATATGGAAGGTCGCTACCTAATGGTCTATGGCTTTTCTAATTAGTGCTCTTCCATAGGTAATGGTCTATTCTAGAGGTCTTTGGCCTCCACAAATAAATTCCATTTAGGAACGTTGACCACAACAATAGGTGAACTATTAGATGTGGAGCATTCACAAAATAGATCATGCTCTAGATTAGGTTCGCAATAACCAAATAGGATGTACATCCAAAATGGCTATCACTACTCAACCTCTTACCTAACTTAAGTCATACTCAGCTCCGGTATAGGGCCCCACTCAATTAGTGTGTGACAACCTGAAGGTGTGGTGTGTGAAGGGAGCATACAAACCTGTAAGGATTAAACCTAGAAACTATCCCAAACCTGCAACAAATCATAGAACAAAGAATATTGCAACATTATTGTTCATCTATCCTAAAGTTGAAACAAGTAAATGATAGAAAAATGAATATACTTACAAATTTATACATCATGGAATTATTAATACAAAAAAAAAAAAAAAATAGAGTAGAACAAATAAATAAAAAAAATTATCACATAATTTGCACACTTGAAACATAAAAGGCTTGACTCTCTAACTATCCCTGAGTCGCCAATCGTAACGACCAAATCGAAACTAAGGCTGACAAATTAAAACAAAGTAAATCTCAAAGAAAAGACATGGAGTCGCCACCAATTTTATCTTAAATTAGGAAAATTGGAAAACCTTTATTTAAAAAAAAGAAATGGCCTCACGAACTGTGATTGGAGTTGGGAGTCGATTTATGTATAGGAAAGGTAAAACTCAATCTCACAAGACCTAATACATCCATCCTAAGATGGTTACCTTAAATCAATATGTGCAAATTAATGATAATTTTAAAATTATTTATTTTACTCCTTTAACTAATAAATAATTTATTTTGAATGAATGAATAAACAATTAATCAAATAAATAAATAGTTGTCTAAATACAAAATCAATGAATAGAAAATTTATTTAATTAATGGTTAAAATTAATATGAGCATACAATTATGAGAAAAATTTGGCTTGAGGCTTAATCCCGCTCCTACGTATCCTCGATTGCAATGAGGGAACTCAAAGTCACGTAGTTCTTAATAAATCTATAGGTTAATCAAATTTTATGTGAAAGCTTTATGAAAAATAGAAGAGAAAAAGTAAGATCACCAAGTCACAACTTAGGTGTCCCAAATTAAAAATTAAAAATTAAAAAAAATAGGGTTAATAAAACGCCATTTAAATTACCCCTTTTCTGATGCAAGATTAAATCAAATTATTTATAAAAATATGAATCGCTATATAATTGCATCTACATATACCTTTTAATATGTATTTTTTATTTATTTTCTTTTAAAACAAAGAAGTTAAGATTTGACATAATTATAAAGTGTGATGAACATGCTAAACACAATAATATTCATGAATGAAATGATAGTGAACATAGTACTAATAATAATGGAATAATGATGATAAAATTAATAATAATAAAAAAAAAATAAGATTCTAAAAGTGAACATTAAATTAACCATTAAATATAATAATAGAATTAACAAAAATTAATAATAATAAAATAAAATAATTAACAAATCTCAAAATGACAAAGAGGAATCAATTAATTAATTACTAGAATATAAACAAACTAAAATTACCTATAAAATATAATACAATAAAATAAATAATTACAAGCATAATGAATAGCAATAGATAACTAAAAATACAACAGTGATATGATAATATGAAAGGAATAACATTTAAAGACAAAAATAAAATATAAAAAAAACTCAATAATCTTGATTGGACAAAGAAAAATATATATTGTTGTTAACATATTATTAAATTATCTAAAAAATTAATATGAAGTAAGAATAATATTATAATTTATGTATTAAAAAGAATATCTAATATATATATTATACATAAAAAAATTGAATTTGAAATATATATTATAAACAGAAGAAGGAAAAAAAATCAGTATTGTAAATGAAAAAGAAAAAGCCTCACATATATTTTAAACAAAACTACATAAATAAATAAATAAAATTTTACTATATTTGAACAATACGATATATACTGCACCAGAATTTTTTAAAATATCTAACATAAAGAAGCAGTCTTTTACGTATGTATATTTGTATTCTGAAAGAATAATAATAAATTACAGGTATATAAACAGAAATAGAAAGAAGTATGTTTTGTATAAAGCAAAGTCGATACATATATTACAAACAGGGATAAGGATTTAATATACATTCTTAAAGTCATTTAACTCTATTCATATTACTGGACTGCATCATTTTTTTATTTTTACCATAATATATTTTTTTGCTATAGGCTGTGAGGATTAAAAATAATAATAATGATAATAATAAATAAATAAATAAAAAGACAGTTCTTCAAAACACTAAACAAGTCCATACTAAGTGAACAATAAAGAAAAAATAATTAAAATAGTATAATAAAAGTAAACATTATATGTGAATAGAGGATTAGAATACATGGAGCAGGAATGCAGATAGAAAGTGAGTATGAAGTAGAAGATACACTTATTCAACTTATACATGATGAAACAAAATGATGAGGAAGAAAAAAAAAACTTACCTGTGGGTGCTTCTTTTTTCCTTCTTGTTCTCTCCCTCAACCTTGTTAAACTTCTCTTCTCTCTTTTTCAGCTTATGTTAGTGCTTTTTATTTTTCATTTAGTGTCTCATAATTATTCGGCAATTCAAAGAAAATTTTGAGGTCAACTCTTATTCATGTTAATGCCCAGTGTATTAATTTAGTATGTTGTCATATTAGTCCACTCATGCAATTATCCAATGAACCAAGTTAATTGATCTCCCGGATTATGCTATCTTTGAGTTTGCTTGTTAAGCACCTTAAGTCTCTTGATTTTGCACGCGTATGATGTAGTAGAAATTACATGCCTCAGCCTCAAATTACGCCGCTTGCACGGGTGATGCCTCAAATTACGTCCTCTTTGTCGTCCTTTCCTCAACTTTTATATTGCCTTTTAACACATACATATCTATGTATCATAAGAAACTTGATTCTGGAAACGTGGGTTTGATTGATTTTTGTTTTTTTTTAGAGTAGTGACCTGACCCTTTCCTTTTATAATAATAAAAATTAAATAAATTAGATAAAATAGGATAAATAATAATAATAATAATAATAGCAATAAAAAAATAGATAAACAAATCAAAATTATGAAAAATTACAACTATTATAAAAATATTTACACATTAAATAAATAATAAAGAAGTAAAATACAAGATAATAGAAAGGTGGATTTAATTGAATATTTTCAATCATCTTTCTAAATTTTTATTTGATTTTTGTTTAGTACAAAAAAAAATAAAAAATAAAAATAAAAATAAAGAAACGAAAAGACCAGTACAATAAATACAGTAAGAATTTAGTATATGATTATGAAATAATAATCTTTAGAACAAGAATTATAAGAATAGAGTAAATCAATTTACATAGAAATTTATTGAAAGAAAGAAAGGAAAAAGAGAATAATAATAATAATAAATAGGTGAATTATATAATGAGCAATAAAATATGTAGAGAAAATTTTGTATTAAACTTATATATGTAAAAAAAAAATATTATTTTTTATTTGTTATAATAATAAAATTAAAATTAAAATAAATACAACATAACAGATGAAATGGAATGAGGTTTAAAAATGTACTAGTGATTAAATCAATTAAAAGAAAATAGTAGTAATAAGCAAGAATTATGTCAAAATAAATAAAATATGACTACTAAAACTAATGATTTAAGATTGATTTGGCTATAAAATTAATGATAACAAAAAAATAGAGATAAATGAAAATAAACTAATTCATGAAATATTTTACAAGGTAGAAAAAAAATGAATAAAAATAAAAAATAAACAAAATGGTAGGCAAAATCTAGTGTTCACACCTGTTATGAGGTTCTGATGTGATATGAAACATCCTTTAATTACGATATTAGTTGTCATTTGCATGTCCATTATGATCTCATTTCCTTTTGAGAACGTAGCATCCATTATCTTAGCTAACTACATGACTTGTTCCTGCAGCGTTCAGGCTAGAACCCGAGAGTCAAGTCCTTCTCTATTTGAAGCCAATGTGTCACGAAGAACCGAACTCATTATGGCCTGTTTTAGCTAGAATGACAGATGATTATCATAATAGACCACACAAGCATTCACGACTCGTGCTTATGTAGCCAAATGGACCCATGTAGCTGCTATAATCGAAGAACACATAAAGCCTCGAAGACTTTCATAGATCAGCTCAATCTGTTAACACCACTTGTTGTGGTAATTGTGTATGTTTATTAACAACTTTTCCTTTTGTTAAATCTGTTACTGATGGTAAGTTAACCACTCTGCATTCTTCTTCTGAATTCTATCTCATCTGCCATATACAAACCAAGGATTTGGAGCTTTGTTCTCTCACATGTTAATTTTTGGCGTGAGATTTTCAAATGGATATTCATTCCAAATCTTGTTTGAACTCAATTAAGCATCATAAAGTTCAACCAAACAGAATCAAAATGAACACCAGTGGAAAATGATGAACAGATTTACATAAAAGCAAGTAATTCAACATGGTTCACAAAGGATTTTACCTATCCTTTAACGGAATTATTCGCTCTACTTCGGAACAGTAAAAAGATAACGAAGATAGGAAAATTAAATCAATGAGAATTTATGCATAAAAAATGACTTTGAACTTCACTTGATGACTGAGAGTGAAGAAGCTTTCTCAAAGCAGAATTAAGATTCAAGCCACGAGTGTGAGGGTGACAGAGACGTTCTATTCAAGGATCAGCAGAGAAAAGAAAAACTCCAGAACTTCCAGTCGTTGTTCTAAAAAAAGAATCCCCCCGTTTTGAAAAATCTCCTCCTCTGCTATTTGCTTTCTTCTTTTCTTTTCTTTTTTTTTCTAAATTTTTTTTTTTTTCTTCGTTTTTCAGCTTTTTTAGTTTCTTATTTTTTGTTTTTCAATTTATTCTTTTTTTTTTATTCTATTTTTATTTTTAACTAACTTCTAACTATCTAACAACTATTTAACTAAAAAAATTTCTCTCTTTTCTTTTCTTTTTCTTTTTCTTTTTTAATTTATTATTTATTACTATTGTTATTATTTTTGGCTTTTGTTTTATTACTATTATTTATATTTTCATAATTTTTGTGTTTTTTTATTTTTTATCTATTTTAATTTATTTTTTAGATTGAAAATTAATTTGAAAAATGACATCTCAGACATAATTGAGTCTTTACCCACAATCTTTTTAAAAAATAAATCAACAATATGGATGACATCATTAATTTTAGAACAAACAATAAAAAATATCATTTTGCAAAACTTATCCAAACCACAAAAATGCAATCTTTTCCATTTAGGATCATAGGTAGGTATGGAAGTGAACAAAGTCATCTAACAAGAGCCTACAACTTAGCTCGTTTAAAGCCTAGTATGTCTCGGCTTATTTAATAAGTAGATAGGCTCAAGTTTGTAATAAAAGTCTTTTTAGATAAACAAGCCAGACTTAGACTTATAGAAAAGCCTATTTAACCGATTCAGGAGCCTATTTATCCTTATATATTTATATTTATTATAATATATTATATTTGTATAATAGTTATTTTAATATATTTCTTTACATAATATATATATATATATATATGTTTTAGGCCTATTTAATGACCTTTTTATCTTGTAAGTTTTAAGCTTGCAAGCATTTTTATTCAATTGTTTATATAGGCTTTAAGCTTATTTATTAATCTTTTTTGTAATGTAGGTTTTTAAACAAGCTTGTAGGTCTTGTAGGCTTTAAATTAGGCCAGACCTTGATAGAAAAAGAAACCTTTCACAAGTAACAGGCCCATACTTAGGCCTCAAAATTTTTAAATAGTCAGGCTTGAACACTCAAAGCCTAACTCGGCTCGACCTACTTACATCCCTAGTCATAGGCAGTCCTAGTACAAGGATACTCAAGAATAGGTAAGGGAGTATACAAGTCATGAAACATTACCTTAGATTTTTATTTTAAACAAATAATGCATTTTTCACAAATAAACTTAACAACATGCTTCATTTTGGGCAAAAAAAATGTTCATGTAAAGCATCATGAGTTTTTTGAGGGCCAAAATGTCCCATTAACCTTCTCCCATGATCCTCTTTAATAAGCATTTCTCCTACACTATATTTAGGTACATACAATTTATTTTTCTTAAATAAATATCCATATTACCTAAAATAGTTTTCAAAACCATGTTCAAAATATGTTTCCCATACAAATTCAACATCACTAGTATACAAGGTTTTTTAGTAATTGAAATCCAAGTAATTTGGTATATAGAGTTGTAAGTAACATATACTTTTGAGACAATACATCAGCTACAATATTTTCCTTTTCCTTTTTACATTTTATAACATAAGAAAACATCTCAATAAATTATAGCCACTTAATGTGTCTTTTGTTGAGCTTACCTTAAGGACTTCAAAAACCTTCAAACTAAGATGATTAGAATGGATGACAAACTCTCTTAGTCAAAGGTAATGATTCTAAGTTTGTAAGACCTCACCAAGGCATATAACTCTTTATCTAGGTTTGATAGCTCCACTAAGCTTCTTAAAGAAATATGCCATGGGTTTCGAATCTTGCATCAAAACAACTCTTATACATACTCCAAAGGCTTCACATTCAATCTCAAAATTTTTATCAAAATTAGGTAAAATTAACAAAGGAACGTTGAATTAACTTATCCTTTAATAAATCAAAATCTTTTTTATGTTTCTCATCCCATTTAAAAATAACATTATTTTTAACAAGTTCATTCCTAGGAGCAGTTATAGAACTTAAAGTTTGTACAAACCTCCCATAGAAGCTTGCTAAACCATGTTAGCTCTTTACCTCATTATCATTTCTAAACTTAGGTCATTCTTTAATTACCTTAAATTTTTCTTCATTAACACTAACTCTCTAACACTTGTAATAAATCCTAAGAAGATAACTGATTCCATACAAAAAGTAAATTTCTTAATATTAGTATGTAATTCATGGTTTCATAAAGTAGCATACACAACATATAAGTGATTTAGATGTTCATCCATTGTCTTGCTATAAATTAAAATATAATCAAAATAGGAAACAATAAATCTTTCAATAAGAGTTCACAAAACATGATGCATTAATCTCATGAAAGTTTTTGGTGCATTAGAAAGACCAAATGACATGACAACTCATTTATATAACTCATATTTTGTTTAAACATGGTCTTCCACTCATCACCCTCTTTCATATGAATTTAGTTATACCCACTTTTTAAATCAATTTTAGAGAACAAACAAGAACCATATAGTTCATCATGTAAATCATCTATCCTTATAATAGGATAGAGATACTTTTCCATAATCTTATTCATGGCTCTACATTCCACGCACATGTATCACGTCCCATCTTTCTTTGGTACCAAGATATCAGGAACTGCACATAGGTTAAGACTTTCCCTCACATAGTCTTTCTGCATCAACTTCTTAACTTGCCTTTGAATCTCCATGGTTTCTTCATGACTATTTCTGTAAGCTAGCCAGTTTAGAATTGAAACACCAAAGATAAAATCAATTTGGTACTTAATGTCTCTTATAGAAGGCAAACTTTTTGGTAGTTTTCTAAAAAATACATCATCAAATTCCTGTAACAAAGATTCAACTACAGTAGGAAAAAAAGAGATATAATTGTAAGTAAAATAAATATCCTTATACGTAAGTATAAGAATCTGCTCCTTTGCCCTCAAAACACTCAACCTCTTTCCATTTTTAGCAAATACACAAACTTTCTTTTTTTTTCTTTATTTTTAATTCTTTCTTTTCACTCTTACTTTTTTTTTTGAATTTTTACTTTTTCTTCACTCTTTATTTTCTCTTTCTTCATTTCCTAATTCCTTTTATCTAATTTTACATTCTTTTGAAATTTGCATTTGATTAAAATAAGCCTTAATAAACCTTAATGGAGTTAATACAGTTGTTTAATTATCCATTACAAGAGAATATTTATTTTTAAATTCATCATGCATAACCTTCTTATTATATTGTCAAAGATGTCCTAACAATAAGTGACCTAGATGTATAGGAAAAATGTCAGACAACACAACATCCTTATACTTTCCTATAGAAAAGGACACCAAAACTTGCTTACTAATCTTTACAGTCCCATAATCATCCATCCACTATAACCTATAAGAATTAGGATACTTCTTCGTAGGCTAGTTTAATTTCTCCATTAGTAAGGTACTAACAATATTGGTGCAATTGTCATTATCTATACTACATACCTTGTTGTTCACATGAAAACAAGCATAAATGATATGTTCCCTTTGATCTAAATATCCTTCATACTTTTGTTGGATGTTAAAAACACGTCTTGTGACTAAGATATCTCCATGCATGGATTCTGCTACATCAACATCACTATAGTTCTCCAACTCAAACATTTCTCCTTTCTTTGGTCTAACACTCTCAAATTCATCGTTATCAAGAATGGTCATGGTTCTTTGATTTGGTCATTGAGAAGTAATGTGCCCAAGATCTTGATACTTAAAGCAATGAATGTGATTTAACTTGTAAAAGGATTTAGTTTTGGGATTACCTTTGAAAATAGATACTGTTGACTTTTCCTTAGATTTTTGCTTTGATTTAAGACCTTCCTTCTTGTTGGACCAATTAGACTTTCATGATAAGCTAGAAGCATATTTGTGAGTGCTTCTAGATTTGAGTTATCTTTTCACCTGAATAGCTTTATAAAATAATTCCTCCATCACCACATAATGTTGTAGCTCCACTACAACTATTTCTCTTTTTAATCCCTAATGAATCTTGCCATAGTGGCTTTCCGGTCTTCCCCAATGTTAGTTCTTACCATGGTAATTTCCATCTTCTTGTAATAATCTTGAACATTCATGAAACCTTGACTAAGACTACAATTTTCTTGGTGCAAGTCTCTATGATAATGACTTGACACAAATCTTCTTCTCATGGCTACCTTGATCTCTTCTCATGTTTGGATAAGTCTCTCTCTATACCTCCTTCTAGTAAGCACAAATTGATCCCACCAAATATTAGCATAGTGGATAAAAAGATAGTAGTTAGTTTTACCTTTTTCTTCTTCGAATAATTATGATAATCAAATATATGTTCAACCTTTCTCTCCCACTCAAGATAAGTTTCAGGCTTATTCTTTTCTTGAAATGGTGAGAGGGATAATTTAATACTCCCCAAGTTTCTCTCCTTCCCTTCTCAATACTGCCTTCTTTCCCTGAAACTTTCACCTTCTGATTCCAAGCTCTTCCCCCAATCTGCCTTTGCATCAAGGTGAGCTAGTATTTAGGGACTACCTAGATGAGAAGCCCGAGACTTTCTCCTTGATCGATCCTCCACATCATCCAACCCTCTGTTCAACCTTTAGAATTGATCTTGAACATATTTTATGAATATCTTGAGATCCATTTTGTTTTAGTAAAGCTCATCACTCATGTTAGTAGTGCTGCTGCAAATTGAACATAAAAAATAAATAAATTAGTATTGTAAAACCCCCACCAATCACTTTTGTAGTGTTTACTCTCAATATTAACATTACTCACTCGTGTTTATACTCAATTCAACTTTTGTATTATGCTCTCACTAATCTTTCCTTTTACCTCTTGATTATCCTTATAAGTCATTAAACTAAGAACTTCACAAGTTGATTTCTTGATAGATAACGAAAGAATCAAGGATACACAAGATGAATAGAGTAAAGACTACCAGTTAAATAAATAAAGGATTAGGAAAATATAGAATCAAGAACTCAAATATTACACTTAATTAAGACTAAAGGCTTTTTTTTAATATCAAACTGTCTTGAACTTTTTTTAACTTGAATTTCTATCACAATTTTTTCACTTTTTTTCTTCCTTTTTGTTATAATTTCACTTGTATATCAAATAATTGATAAATAGGAACTTTAATATTGTAAGAGATAAAGATACAAGTTTTTTAAAGAGAATTTATGGAGAATGTGATAAACAAAAAAAGGATGAACAGAAGATGAACAAGAATAATAATGACACTAGAAAACAAGAAAGACATGAATAAAATAAAATAAGGGATATGATTCATTCCCCACCAAATGAATTGGAATATATAAATGTTAATTCGAAACATCTTAAGAATCAGGATAGGATAGAATAATGGAACCTGACACAAACCGCGACTTGTTGAAGAGCACCGAAGTTATAAAAAAGGAACATAACCCTTACCACAACTTGCCATAAGAATCAACATTATCAAGGATAATTCTTTACTCAAGAATTAAGGGAATCAAGTCATACAAAGATGAAAACTTTCAAAAGAAAAGTATTACTATTCATCAAACTTATATTTACATTGAATTCCTAAATCTTATTGTATAAAAAACCTAATTGACCTAAATTAAAAGAAAATAAATATGAAATCCTAATCAAATTTCAAATCAATATAAAATCTTAATTTAATTTTTAAATAATTTAAAACAAATAAATTGTAAATTAATATTAAATCATAATGTAATATATAACGATTCAATTAAAAACCATAAACTTTATCCTTTAAGATCTTCAATAATATAACTATATAAATTAATTCATATTGGATTTGAATCAATATAGTCATTTTTTTTAACTTCATTGATCTCTGAAGTATTTGTTCAATACTTTTAATCTTATTTCTAGTTATAGGATCTTTTATTCAAAAAATTTTCAGATGATAATTCTTATTTAATGTGAGCATCACGTTCACATCATTATATCGCATTGTCTTACTTATAAATCTTATTTATAAATAAAGTTTAAAATAAAATTGATTCTAATTTCAAAAACGTATCTAAATTTTAATTTTTTTCTTGATAACTTTGACGAAATTTTTTTTAAATGACAAAATATTTTTTTTTTATTATTAATGTTGTTCTTTTCTTTTCTTCAATTGAAGAATTAAGAGGATGATTATATTTTCTTGAAACATGTTCTCTTAATTCTTTTTAAAAAATTAAATGTTACAATAATAATAATGATCATAATAATTATAGTTATAATAATAAAAATAAAAATAAAAATCATAAAAATAATAATAATAATATTAATAACTTTAATAATAATAATAATAACTATAAATATAACATTAATAATAAAAAATATTAATGATAATAATAATACTAAAAAATATATTTTTAATCGGGGTTTGATAACAACCTTTTTTAAATTGTTAAAAGAAATTAGATTAATCCAGATTTATGAAACTGAAGTTAATTTTTCCACGGTTTGTATCATATGCATAGGTAATATTGGATAGTATTCACTTATTAAGTTCCTTTTTTTTTTCTTAGCTAATTGTCTCTAACTTTTCTTCTCTGATTTCTTCTTTTTCCTCTCTTTCTTTTTTTTTTTCTCAAATTCTCAAAAAGAGTCATTGTTATCATGTCATGCTTTACGTATCGCCTTCACCTCCTGCCTTTCCATAGTTCGATCATCATTGCTTTAAATATTCTCTTCTTCCACCGCTTCCTCTCACCAACCACTTCCTAATTCCATCAACATTCACGAGCTACTGTCAATTTCATCAACGAAGGCCTCAAGAAGAGAACTTAATACAAAGTCATTTTCCTCTGCAACGACATCAAAGAAGCAGAGTGTTGCACTCTTTTTTATCACAACATTGACATTCTATGCTTAAACGACATGGACAAACAGAACTTCGTTCTCGACAACACCGTTGACTTCATCTTCACTTTAGACTTCTTTGTAGCTTCCTAATTCATCCAGAGGACTTTGAAGAAAATCGGTGAAGCCGTTCTGGATGTGTCAAAATTGGCTCCACCGAGGAAACTATGCGGTTATGCATCGGAGGTGAAGAAAGCGGCATTGCAAAAATTGGAGGACAGGCTTTTGGAATTGTCGAGAGCAGCATCAGGGAAATCGTGAAAGTATTTGATTAAAAAAAGAGTTATTATGAATTATATTGAATCCTAATTAAAGATGTTATGATTCCATCGCCACCATATATGCTTTGTAACAATAATTAATCTTTGGGTAAACGCAATGCTACTGTTATGTTAGCGATTCGGTAGCCCCTTATAAAGACTGGACTATTGCCTGGCATTGCAATGCAGATAATTGCAAAGAGTTTTGGTCACTGGAAGAATCAAGGGAGTATTAAGAAACAATCATGAGTGGTTGGCTTTCTTTAGTCCTTAACCATATTGGTAGACTCAAATGCTATTTGAGTTTCTAAATCAACATTATATCATGTATTAACATGTCAAATTTGCACTTAGAATTTTGACATTTTCTTTGTAGCTACTATATAGTTCATAGATATGTAATAAAACAGGTAGCCAACATTTTGTTTATAAGGGCATGTGGCACCTTGATATAGTAGCTTAGCTTCCTTTTGTTGTCGGATTAGGGAATTTGAGATTTTTAGCATGAGTTGTTTCTGATGGATTTGTTGGAGTATTTTTCAAATTCTTCTAAAATTCTTTTTATGACTACAGGATTTTACACATGACTTTTAGCAAAAGTTTTTATAATTGTGAAAGGGAAAGTAACAAAAGTTTAAACCATTAAAACATATAAAATAAGTATAAAATATTTTTTATAAATACAAATAATTAATAAATATTTGAATTATTAAAAAAATTTTAAAATTTAACAAAATGTGAATGTTTGTCATGTTCAATTTTATAACAACTTGATCAACCATGGATAAATATATGATGAAGATTTAAATCCTTATAGTAAAATTAAAAATAAGCAATGTTAAAAATTAGTTTTTTTAATGATAAAAATAATAATAACAATAACAATAACAATAATATTAATAATAGTAATAACAATAAAAAATAATAATAATAATAATAATAATAATAATATTTATATTTAATTTTGATAGAGTATTAGTATTAAGAATTTTATGTTATCATCCAATAAGAAATCATGGTATGTATAATTTTTAAAGTAATTAGTAATAAATAAATAAATTTTAGCAATGTGGCAATCTATGAATGACCATGTAAAGACCTTTATATTTTCAGTATATTTAATTTAAAATAATAATAGTTACAAAATAGTATAAAGTTATTTTAGAGAATGTTTAGTTGTTTACAAGCAAACAATTCATTTATATATTTTAGGGCAGAAGAACTTGCTGCGGTTTACATAAAAGTCACTTAACATGGAAAAATCAAGCTTGCTATTTAGATAAATTACCTAGGAAAAACTTGTAACTATGATTATTTTGACTTTGAACAAACTATTTTATTTAATGTTTTTACTTTTTACTTTTACTATTATGTGGATTTTAAATGTATTTGACTTTATAAAAAGTTATTTAGTTTTATTAAGTTTTCATCAAAATTGTGTTGAAATTTTAAAAAAATTTACATATTTTTGTATTATGTGAGAAAAGTTCCATAAGATGTATGTTTAGAGTTTTCTTTAAAATTGAGCTACTTCGAAAAATAACCTCTGATACTTTTATACTTCAATTTGAAAGCTCCTTTGCATATGAAATTTTTATAGGTGAGCAAAATTTAGTTCATAAACAATATGGTTTGAAAAGAGATACCTTTTGAGGATTATAGACCCCTCGTAGGTAAAATTATGATTGGTTCATTCTATGTCACAGAGGGCTTCTATTGGATTTTCTTCTGGAAACATGAGAAATGCAGATCAGGATTATGAATGCGTATAGATGGATATATAAATTAAACATATATATATATATATATATATATATATATATATATATATATATATATAATATACACAATAATAATAATAATAATAATAATAATTAATTACGGATAGTATAAAGATATATTAGATAATGTTTAATTGTTTGCAAACAAACAATTCATTTATATATGTTAAGGCTGAAGAACTTCATGTTTTTTACATAAAAGTCACTCAACATGGAAAACCAGAAACTGGTTTGTTATTTAGATAAATTACAGAGCCAAATCCATGAGAATCAAGAGTGCATTCCCATGTTGGATTCACAACCTGAAGGGATCCAAGGAAGAGTTGCCATCAAGACCCTTTGCATAATAATGTGTCAAGAAATCTTTTATGGTAGTATCTCTGTAGATTGCTGGGTTTTCTTCTGAAAGCAGTTCCTTAATTGGACCATACACTTTTGATGTACCCTCAGCTGGATCATATGAATTTATAAAGAAGCTTGCTACAGAAATTCTTGGGCCTATGTTCTTTGATAACACTCGGTGGTAAACACTCACGAACCTATCGTTTGAGATTAGCTGTACCAGTATGAAAGAAATTCATTAATTCTACTCTCACAAATTCTGTCAATGAACAAGCAACCAACTTTGTTTTAACTGAATTCATGTGTTTAATCAAAGATGTTTATGGAGGAAAAAATGCAATTGGAAAAAGTGGTTTAATTCATCTATTATAAAGTTCAACCATGGTTATAATATCATGTTGATATGGAATTAGAAAGACAAATGAACTATCCAAATAATGCCCAAAACGGATACTAAAACAAGAAGTAATGAACTTCAGAACATTGATGGGAACAAAGACAGCGCACATGCTAGTATGCTTAAATTTTAGATGTAGATAGTGAAATAATGTATTAAGAATGACATATGATTAATATTGATAATACAAAATGAATTTTACAGTTTTTGCTTTGGATTGATAGCCTTTCCTTTTTATTTTTTTAGTTTTGTAATTCTGTTCTTAGTATGCTCTGTTAACAAGAAAACAATTATAACTTGAAATATTAGAAAGAAAAAGTTAAATATAATTAAATATATTTCAGTAATAAATATGATTAATATATAAGCAACTCTACATGTGAAGAGAAACATCTTTCTGTGCGTTTATTGTCTAAGATTTATGTTTATTAAATTAATCTTGGTAAAAGAAAAAAAAGAATCACTGTAGGAAAAAGAGATGATCATAGCTAGGGAATCTGTTAGGCAGAGGAAAAAGTCAAAAAGAAAGTGAAGAAACTTCATTGAAAGACTGTCACTGTTTTATAAAAGCAACTTTATGATCAATATTCAGCTGTAGCTATGCAGACGGAAAAAGTCATTGGATTAACATGAACCTAAGCATTGGTTCATATTAAACTTGAAAAGTCAGAAGAGGGTGATTGATTGAGATTCTTTGAACCATTGTGTGTCATAGCTGAAAAAATATAATGCCATATTTTACACGTTTAATGGTTCTAGTCAACCTTTCTCTACCAGGACTTTCTTTCCCAGGCCTTATTCAAAATTTATATAATTAAGAGCTATACCCAAATAATAGAATTTCTATTAAATTTAATTTTCTTTCTTTGGATTGTGTCTAAATTCTTTATATAACTAACCTATAAAATGCATTAAAAGTTCAAAAATTTGACAGTAATAACTTAGAATATTTTACCTGTAGAAGATCTCCTATGTTTACCACAAGAGCTCCGTGCACCGGAGGAACATTGACCCATTGATTCTGATGAAGAACTTGAAGGCCACCAAGTTGGTCTTGTAGAAGTAAAGTCATGAAATTACTATCAGTGTGCTTGGTAGTGCCCATTGTTAATTCAGGTTCAGGACATGCTGGATAGTAGTGACCCAAAATAAAGAGTCCTTCAGCACAATTCAATTCTTTAAGATAACAAGGATTAAGTCCCAGAGCCTCTGACAACAACTCAAAGATTCTTAAACCCAAATCCCTTATTTTCTTTGAATATTCAATCACAATATCCCTGCAAATACATAACAGAACAGATTACATATAATAAAATAGATTTTTAGGCCTAAAATGAAAGGTTGTTCATGATTTCCCCCGGGTTAGAATCAAAATTATAACATGTTTGGTAAAGATTAAATTTGAAGAAATACATGTTTACTTTTAAAATTTTACAAAATAAATTATTATTTGTATAAAATAACTGAACCAAACATGTATTTAACTCATTACCTGCATATTGCTGGTATTTCTTCTGGTTTGGGTGGATTAGGAGCAACAGCAAAACCAAATGTGTCTCTCCAATTGGTAGCTTTGTCACTATACAAGTTAGCATTGGAATAATACCACACTTTTTTCTTCAAATCCCGAGTATAGAACTCTTTTCTTACCTCAGTATCTTGTTCATGAAAGCTACGAATTCCATGAATCATCTCATCCAATACAGTGATTGGAATTCCATGATTAATGACTTGGAAAAATCCCCACTCATGGCATGCACTTTGAATTTTACCATTACTTGTTCATGGAGAGATGGATTGTTGTGTATGTCTTTGAGGTCTATGATGGGAACACTCAATTTGGAGTCAGTGGCTGAGATTTCAGTTATATCCAACTTGTTGTCAGAATGAAACATGCGTGGGATCTTAGTGACTCCACACTCCACAAGACCCTTAACACCAGCTTTTGATTCATCAAAGGCTTTCACTTCAGCTTTTCTGTCATAAGTTGAATCAGTGCCTTCATCTAACTGATTTGTGTTATTGGCCACCATTTTGAAAGAGAACTAGCAAAATAGAGTACCTGCCCCTAACACTAATTGTACTATATTAAAGCCGATAATGGATTGTATAATTAAACTAATTCAAATGGCAAAAAACTTATATATAATATAATTAACTGCTTTTATGTTCCACACGCAACCATGGCTGCCAATTTGGCATATATAAAAAGTGTTTTTTCTTTGTCAAAAACAGAATAATGAGTGTCCCATTTTCTCAAAGGCAGAATGAAAACGTGACTGGACTGTTGGCATGTATAACTTTAAGTCAAACTTATACAATAATGCCAATGACATAAGAATCGCAACGTTCTCTTTTTTTTTCATGCACTAAAGATAATCTAATTAACAGCTGGAGGTTAATTTTCTCATAACTATTACATAATTAATTATCAAAGTAAACATGTTTAAAGTTCTTGTGGTTGATGTATTCTTTATATTGTGGTGGCGAAGTGTATTCGTCTAGCAAAGAAAAGAGTTGAGAAAAAAGTGAATTTAATTTACTAGATCTAATAGCCAACACAATTAAATTAGATTACAAGGGGAAGGATGATAATTCTCTCAAAATTTTCACCTATAATTACTGAATTATTAATCAAAGAGATTTTCTTAATTTTAATTTTAATTTTAAAAAATATAAAAATTAAATAAAATATTATGATAAAAGTTGATTTTTTATTAAATTAATTTTTATAATTATTATAAATATATCTAAATAAATAAAAATTATTTCTTTATTTTTATTATAAATATATCATTTCCAATGTCTAAGGTCATGAAAATTGACATGTGTGTAAATATCTTTTTTCGTTTACCAAACCAAAAGTAAGATACTATTTCAAGTTTCGAGAACGAGGTAGCTTAATGCTTTGTTCGAATATAAGAAAAAATAAATTAAAAAAAGTAATGATAAGAAATGAAATAAAATATTATAAAAAATAAATTATTTAAATTGATAAAAAAAATTTAAATTTTAATAATTTTTACTATGTTTTTATTAATATAATTTTTAAATTTTTATTTAATTTTTCAAAATTTTAACAATTAAAATAAATAAAAAACAAAAAAATTAATCGTCTCATTTTCATAACCTATGAAAAGAGAAAAATTTCTGTAAGTTCAACCAAATTTTTTTTTTATTTGATATAAAATAAATACAAATAAATAAAAACAGAAATAGAATTTATCTAATTTTAAAAAATAAACTTTTTAGAAAATAATTTTTAACATAATTAAAAAAATTTATCCATTTACACTTTAAATTTTTTATAATTAATATAGAAAATAATAATTAATTTATTTATATATGTAATAGTAATCGATTATATTTTTTACATAATTTTTACATAATAAATTATTGGCAGTTTATTAATTGATTATTATAAATTGAAAATTAATTATTAAATCAATTTCTAATAACAACACGTATAAATAAATTAATTATTGTTTATTATAGTGTTAATCATAATTTTTTATGATAATAAATTACTAAAAAATTAAAATATAAATAAATACTTTTACCGTTTTTATGTATCATTTTTTAATTTTTTTTTTCCCATTTTCTCCGAAACAAAGAAGTGTAAAAAAAATGATAAGGGACCATATGTACAAGCTGAAGGGAAGGTTAAATGTCTAACATTTCAACAATTTAATTAATCTAAATATTGTAATATCGTTATTTATATATTACGTTTCGGGTTGACTTATCAATTTTTTTAATTTAAAATTCATTTATTTTTAATCCAGTTAAAAAATAAATAATCCCACATTTCTAAAATTAAAAAATTATTATTTATCATAATAGAATATTTTATTATTTATTTTATAAGTTGAAAATAAGAAATTTTTTCATTTAAACCATTCATTATTTTCTATTTTTTTTTATTGTATTGTATCTTTCTCATTTATAAAAAGTAGAATGACTTATAATTGATCAAGTTTTATTAATTATTTTTAAAAATAACACAACATCTAGTAAGGACGTATATGTTTGATTTAACTTATTTTTGGAAAAATATTCATTTTTAATCAATTTTTTGAGAAAGAGTTAAAAAATTAATATTTTTAAATTTAAGCTAAAACAAAATATGAATTCAAATTATTATTTATTTAATAAAATTTTGATTTTGAAATTCTTTAGATGCCATTGAATGACATTATGAATTATAGTTAGGTGTTAACTTAAAATATAAATAAATTGATAGTGAAATTTAGCGACAGTACATCCTTAAATAAAGTAAATTTTTGAGAATATAAATTTTGATTAATTATCTTCTATTTATTTTAGGTAACTATATTGTATATTTTTATGTTTTAGAGGTAGAATGATTAACAATAAATTTAAATTTAAATTTCATCAAATATTTTTTAAAAATAAAACATTTTAAAGTAAGAAAATATGTTTAATTTAATTTATTTTGATGGAATATTTAATTTTAATCAAAATTTTTTGAGAAATACTTAAAAAATTTATATTTTTAAATTTAAGCTAAAATAAAACATAAATAAAAATTTTATTTAATAATATAAATTTTGATATTCTTCTTATATCATTAATGATGTTGTTAATTATAATTAAATATTTAAATTAAATATAAGTAAATATTGATAATGAGATTTGATGACATTACATTCTTAGATGAAGTAATTTTTTTAGTATTCACTAATTGGCTTCTTTTTATTGTTGTTGAAAAAATATCTGTATTTTATCATTTTTATTCTTTAGAAGTAAAATGATTTACAATAATTTTAAATTTTATCAAATATTTTTAAAGATAACACATTTTCAAATAAGCATGTCTATGTTTAAATTAACTTATTTAGGAGAAATATTATCTTTTTTAATCAAATTTTTAAGAAAGACTTCAAAAATTATTTTCTTAAATTTAAGTTAAAATAAAATATAGTTTAAATTTATTTAATTAATTAAAAATAATAATAAACAAACATTTCAACATTATTTACATTTTAATATATTTTTATTATTAAATCATATATTACATCTTATTTTTCTTTATTTTTTATTTTTCTTTTTTTTTTCTTACATTCCAATACATTTTAAAATGGAATGTACAAATATTATGATTTACTAATAAAAAATTTATCTTTTTTTTACATCCTAATACATTTACAACAAGTTTTACAATAATCACCATCGGTCATTGTGAGGCGGTTTAATAATAATCATCGTTATAGGAATTATGCAATGGTTGATAAGGTAGATTTATTAACCGCTGCAAGTTCAAAAACATGGAGACGATTCCTTAATGTTCAAAGGTGGTTTTAAAAAACTATTGAGAAGCTTTTTGAAAAGATTTATTTTTGTTTTTTCCCTCTCCTTAATTTTGCAACCCTAAATACTATGCAACCTTTACCTAACTGTGAAAATCCTTGTTTGAGTCATTGAACGCAAAACATCGAACTTTTCTCAACATTCTTCCTCACATCATTATATCGCATTTGTAGGGGAAAGACACAAGCCATATTCACTGACCTGGAAACCACAACATTGAATCATCTTCTTTGGTTGTGTAAGGTATGTTCTCTACTTTCTTATCTTCTTAGAAGGCATGTTTTGCGAACCTCCTTATTTCCATACTATGCTCCGTTGCATTCTTGGTTCTGTTATGCCGAACAACAAATTTGCCAAGCTTAGAAAAACACCATCATAAAAAGAGACGGGTAGATATGTGGGCTACTGTTGAGGAGGAAGCTTGTGGAAGAAAAACACCTCCTCCATAGATTAAAAAACTCCACTTACTGGTTTGATAAACTCCCTTTTTATTTTGGGGTTTATATTTTTTATATATTTTTATCTCTAATTATCTAAGAACAATAGATTAAGCTAGAATTTCACTTAGCTAGAGGGATAGAACTATAGTAACTATGGTTGGATTGAGAATTCGTTATTCTGTATTGCAGTGATCAATCAAATTATTTGTGGTTAACATGAGATTAAATGACATGTAGAAAAGTAGTAAAGAATAGAGGAATATCAAAGCATAAACATTGATTAGTTGTGTCCAAACTTACAAATAAATCATGGGATGTTTGCCTGCCTATTAAGTATATATGGTCTTACAGAAGAAGACTAACAAGCACAAATTACAGAAGGCAATGAGAGAGACAAAGAGAAGGAAAAAATAAAGGTGCTTTTTCTTTTTTGGTTTAACTGAACCAACCAACAGGAAGTTAGTTCCAAAGTATTTTAAAATGAAAAGAAGAATAAATGTGTAGTCAGAGGATTGAAAATTGGTCAGGACCCATTAAATAGATGATCAAATGCTTAACTAGTCATCGCTTTGATTTGGATCCAATAAGCCATTAAATAGATGGATCCAACTGATGTGAACGTGGACACCACGATAAGCAAAAGAGATCATTGAAGAGATTATCTACAAGGAATGAAAGGTCTTATGACGAGAAATAGGACCAAACGTATGGAATAAGCACTAGAAGGTCTTATCAAGGAAGTTCAAGAAAAAGACTACATGGATCCAAGCCCAATTCCAACATAGGTTAATTTATGCAGTCATATCATTGAAGATCCTAAATGATAAAGTTTATGATTTGCTATAGATTACATTAGGATTTGATATTTATCTAAAAGCTATTTGTTTTAAATTGGTTACAATTCAAATTTCAATCTAATTAGGATTTCTAATTTGTTATCTTTCTTTTATTAGATTAGGTTCACTATAAATAGGAGTTAGGGATTAAGTGAAAAGATAGATTTTGAGGAATAATCATATTTTCTCTTTGAGAGTTTTTCATCTCTGTGTGAGTTGATTCCCTTAGTTCTTGGGAAAAGGACAACATTTGATAACGTTGGTTCTTTCGGCAGGTCACGGTAAGGGTCACGTTCCTCTTGATAACTTCGGTGCTCTCTAGCAGGTCGCGGTTTGTGTCGGGTTCCTTTATCTTATCTCATCTTATCTCACCTTATTTTACCTTATCGTATCTTATTATACCTTATCTTATCTTATCCTGATTCTCAAGACGTTCCATTATCGTTTCCGCATTCCGATTCATTCGCGTAGGGTGAATCATATGATTTGGCATCAGAGTTTCAGCTCTTGGAATCAGGTGTCATCTATTGTTTTAATTTCTCTTGATAAAGTTGCTATTTACAAAAAAAAAAGATTTGTGATAAAAAAAAAGTTGTGATAGAAATTAAAAAAAAAGAAAAGGAAATTCAAGACAATTAAAAAAAAATCAGTCTTCATTCAATATTTTATTTTTAAGTTCTGAATTCTTGACCAATATTCCTTACCTTATTCATCTTGTGTATCTGTGAAAAAAAAATCAGTCTTCATTCAATATTTTATTTTTAAGTTCTTAATTCTTGACCAATATTCCCTACCCTATTCATTTTGTGTATTTGTGACTCTTTCGTTATCTATGGGAAGATCAACTTGTGAAGTTCTTGGTTCAAGGATTTATAAGGAGAATCGAGAGGTAAAAGGCAAGAGTTGGTTAGAGCATTATAGAAAAAGCCAATTCGAGTGTAAACACGAGTGAAAAGCGTTAATATTGAGGGCAAACACTAAGGAAGTGATTGGTGAGGCTTTATATTCTAATTTATTTATTTTGTTCAATTTGCAGCATTGCCAACATGAGTGGTGAACTCCATCAAAATGAAATGGATCTAAAAATATTCATAAAATCAGTTCAAGATCAATTCCAATAGTTGAACATGAGGTTGGAGGACATGGAGGATTGTTCGAGAAGGAGATCTCGGGTGTCTTGTAGAAGTAGTCCTCAAAGATCACTTCACCGTGATGAAGAAACAGATTGGGGGGAGAACTTAGAATGAGGCGGTGGATGTTGTAGAGAAAGAAGACGATATCGAGAAGAAAGGGATAGCAACTTGGGGAGTATTAAATTATCTTTTCCACCATTCCAAGGAAAGAATGAACCTGAAACTTATCTGGAATGGGAAAGAAAAGTAGAGCATGTGTTTGATTGTCACAATTACTCAGAGGAGAAAAAGGTAAAACTAGCCACTGTATCTTTTAATGATTATGCTAATATTTGGTGGGATCAATTTATCCTTAATAGGAGGAGGTATGGGGAAAGACCTATACGAACATGGGAAGAGATGAAAGTAGCCATGAGACGAAGATATGTACCAAGTCACTATCATAGGGATTTGTACCGAAAATTGCAAAGTCTTACTCAAGGCGCTATGGGTGTTTGTTGGTGTGAAAGCGTATGAAGGCAAGTGCACCTAATCGTTTTATGGAGTAAAGAGTGAGTAAAAGTATCGTCTCCACAAGGATTTGGTTCAAGTATTGAATTTCTATTAGTCCACTAATTTAACTCTGATATGGGAGTGCATAGGAAACGCAAATTGAGGCGCATAGGCAACGCAAACAGAAAATAACAGGATTCATAGATTCTGTCACAAATATGGAACTCTGTCCTAGTACGTTTAAAACAATTCAGAAGGCGTTCAAGACTGTCTACTACTCAATGATCAATATGAATGTGTAAGGAATCAATGTAGGGAGGTGTTAGAGTTAGATATCACCAAAGCTTCCCTATGTAACCAGTGAATTATTACATATATTCAAAATAAAATGTAGTTGAAGATCGAATTCACAATTATTGATTGAAGGTCAATCCCTTAACTCAGCAATTCTTCATTTCAAATTAGGAATTCTAATCCCTTAGCAATTCTAATTTGGAAGTGAGCCTTACGTTCAAGAATTCAAACGATCTCACAAATGCGAACCTCTATCCCTAGAGCCTTCACAATTATGTTATTCAATCCTAGTTCCAATTCAAAAACCAATTTCCCAATTGCGAAGAAGAATTTTGATTCAATCTATAAGTGACCAAGTCATAGAAGCATTAAGCAAAGAGATGAATAATCAACGTTTAAAGGAAAAAAGTCTTGAATACATGCAAAGCATCCGGATTACATAGGATCAGTCAAGGATTCATCCTTCCCTAATAGGGGTTTAGTTACACATAATAATACAGAACGAAAACAGGGGAGAGGGAGAAATGTATGAGCACGAAGACACACTGCAGATGCACTTTTTCCTCAACCCTAGAGTTCTTCCTGCACCCAGAATAGAACCAGCATCTAGGAAAACGGCGGCTCTATCCTCTAGGTCTGCGTTCTGGAGATAGATTAGTGGGTAGAGTGATTGATTCCTATGTTTTCGTTCTGTTATGGGCTTTTTATAGTTACTGGTCTATGTCGTCGCGTGTCCAACGCGACGCGAATAACAAATTGCTTCTTTCCTTTCAAATCTTCATGTGCTCCATGTAAGTTCAGTCGCGTTTCCAACACAGAACCCTGTAACAGATTGCAGAATTTAAAACACATCAGATTTATAAGAATTTATCACCTAAAAGGCTCTAAAACTGTATTTTCCAGATTTTGCATGGTTTATTCAGTTTTATGTCATTTTCTCATGTTTTAATGGTGTTTTATACTTCAATTACTTGAAATTACATTGAATTATGTTCCAAATAAGTGTCTTATTGGACACTTATCACAATCCCAAACTTGAACTCTTGCTTGTCCTCAAGCAAGCATTAAACTTCAGGAACATAATTTATTCTGGATGACTTACAACATGCGCATCAGTTCCCTCAATTGTATTTCACTCCCCATCTTCACTCCGACTTGCATCAATCAAAATTTTCAAAGATACTCCATCAAGCATTAGAAATAGAAGAAATATAATTGCAGATTCAGAATATAGCATGAAATTGTGAGTAAAACAGTGTTTATATTATGGTTATAGCAATTTGCTATTAAGGAAACATAGCCTAGACTTGCAAACTCTCATAAGGTTAAATGTTTCGCTCTTTCTCTCAAGTGTTTAGGTTAGGTGTTTCTCTCTATCTCTCAAGTGTTTAGGTTAGGTGTTTCTCTCTATGTCACCAAATCAAAATTCCATTATCATAGACTTGCCCCTATTCTCTAACTCCACCAATGAGTCGCATGCTTACTTAAATCAAAAGGTCTTGTTATGGGTTGTAACGTGGCTTAGGTGAAAGGTGGGTGAAATTTGGGAAGTAGGTTTATTTAAGCTAAAGAAACTATGAGAGGGTTGAAGAATTCACTTTCCATTAGTTTGGAGATGCAAGATCACTCCCATAGAAGTGTGTTTCTGTTTTCAATGTTTCTTTGCCTTATTTGGGTACCCGAATTCCCTTTTTTTTTGTTTTTTTTTCTTTAAGTGTTTTTTTTTTGGAACCCACTGCCAATTACATTGCTACTGACACTCTTAACCCCAAACTTAGAAATGTTGCTTGTCCTCAAACAACCCCAAACTTAGAATGTTGCTTGCCCTTAAGCAACTCCAAATTTAGTGTAAAACTCAACCTCAGATACAAGCAACCTTCTCCTAGTTTCTTTGGCTAGGCATATTCATGGTTTTTCATAGTCTTGGCTGGAGATGAGCTAATCAAACACAAAGAATTGGGTATAAGGCTCAAGGGGCTAAACAATGGACAAGAATGCAAGGTGGGTCATTTGGTCAAGTAGGTACATATCAAAGAAGTGCCTTAATCCTATTTATGCAAGCATTTGATATTGGATTTCAACTAAGAAATTGGGCAAGTTCTAAAATGAAACTTAATTTGTGACCATGCATACACAAAAGAAAATAAGTGTTGAGATCCAACCGCTCACAGGCAATTTGTGCAAGCCTAGAACCTGCATTACAAATTAATTGTTGCAAACCATAACAGAATAGCAAAGTAATTCTCATTCAATCATGCTACATTCTCCATCATGAAATTGAACATTTAGGGGTTGTGCAATCTTTCCATGCTGTGGAGAATGAAGTTTTATTACAATTGATGCTTATTGGAGAGGGAAGAGGAATGATGTTAAAGGTTAAATTGAGTGCTGGGGTTGAGAAAACCCCTGCACTGTGCTTATTCAGTGAGTGCAACTGTGCATGAGTGTGCTCTGGTGATCAGATGAGTGAGAGTAGCAATGTGGTGCTTCACTCAACCCAGACGCGTTGGGTACGCAAAGGTTAGTTGCGTTGGCAACACAACTGGGCAGAATGCTAATTCCTGTGAATTCATTTTAAATTTTGCATAATTGATGTATCAGCATTCAAGCAGTACTGCAATAGTTAGAGTTAGAGTTCATTCATTGATCTAATGCACAATTCACTGTTTAAACTTATTTGGAAAGATCTCACCAAGTGGTTAGGCTAGCAAAGGTCCTTAGTGTGGAACTTGTGTCTTGCTGTGAATTTGTGTAGTAGTTCTATTTTGTTCTGCTTCTTCCCACCTGATGCATGATCTTGAAGTGAGTTAGTGGTGTGTATGCGTACTTTAATTGGTACTCAGTGTGCAGTACCTAAACAATTCGCATGGGCAACACACTATGTTAGAGTTAGCTTTTTCAGGTAGGATTTGCAATAGTTCAGTATTCATTTCATAATTTAGTATTTACAGAGTAGGGATAAGATTTCGTAACTATCAAAAAAAAAACTTGAAAGAAAACTAAGTCCTAAGAATTTAAAATGAGAATTATTTTGTCTCATGGAGGAATTTTCTAAGGTAGCTGTTTAATCTTCATCCATGTCATTCCCTCCTGCAGGTCCTTCCTCATTTTCATTATCCTCTAGATCGATCCATTGTAGGATCTGTTCTTCGGGGATATTAGAGAGGTTTTCATCAGTCAGTCCCACGTGTTTCCCAATTTTCTTGAGAAACTGTTGGTTCCTCCTCATACCTATATGGACCTTTCGCAGGTTTCTTTGCAGCATTTCTACCTGACTCCAAATATGGCGGTTGAATGCTTGCTGTGATAGTAGTAGCTCCCTCTGCTCTGTCAGCATCTCGTATATTTTGGGTGGCAGAGATGGTCCATGCTCCCTGCGTGGTGGTGGTTCCTGCTCTGTGAGTATATGCCGCTCGATATATGTTTTGTTGAGTGTTGCTTGTGGAGGGACTTTGGTGCATCCCTTGACACTGACTCCTTGGCTCTGACATAGAGCAGTTATCAAGCTCGGGTACCCGAGGGAAGCCTTTGGTTTGGTAGCAATTTCCTCCATTTCCTGGGAAATGATGGTGCCTAGGTCCAAGGGTCCAGGCTTCATAATCACCCAAACCAATACAGCTCTCTTCTTGGCTAGATCATTTGAGTGGAGTAGGGACAAGATGTTGGACTGCACAAAGGTGCACCAAATCTTCGTTGTGGGAACCAAATCTGCCTTCCGCAGCGATTTCCCATCTCCCGATTTGTCTTTCTTTTCGTCCCACCTTGCTCCTGGGACGCATAATTCTTGCAGCGAGCTTTCCTTGTCTACTGGGACATCCTTCAGCTTGCTGTATTAACAGATTCTTCTGGGGACTGCGACCTCCAGCAGTTCATTAATTACCTGGGGTTTGAAGGAGATGGTTTTACCCCGCACATAGGAGGTAAATCTCAGTTCTGCTTTGGTTAGCACCAGATTTGCGTAGAACTCCTTGGTTATTTCTTCATATCCTTCCCCAGCTAAGCTGCACAACTTGTGCCATTTCCTGCTCTCGATTTCCTCTGCAATCATGGGGAACTCTCCTGCACTCAGGCTGATTTTTCTATCTCCTACCATAGAGATTCCTTTAAGTTTATCGAATCTTTCCTCATTCTCTGCGAATTTGAAGTGGTGAGTGTCTTTAGCCCTTGATTTCCCGTGAAGGGCTGCTGCTGGTGTCGTCTTGATGCGCATGCCCCTTGATGATGATGTCATTTTACAGATAACACAGTTAGTAGATACTCTGAACTATAGTGGGTTTAGCCATTTAGCAATTCTGCATGGAATAGTGTAGGGTTCAGAAACTCTAAAAATCTGTAGTGGTGCAACTGATTTTGCAGTTTAGAACTTAAATCGACTCCCTTTGTTTCGGTGGTTTGGCTTCTTACCAGGTCTTGTGCGCTCAGGTCGGCTTCACTAGTGTTTCCTTTCAGTGTGAGGTTTAGAGAACACCTACCTCTATAGGGTTTAACACGTTCCTGATTTACAGAGTTTATAACTGCAAAGTATAAAGGTAAGGGATGTGCATACTTGTGTCTTGCGGTTGACGATGTGATGAACTACTTTTGGAGTAGGAGTTGGAGAGTGGGGTGAATGGGAGTTTTCAAGGGTGTCTGGTTGAGTGGAAGTTACTTACCTGGTGCCTTTTTATATTTGCTGTGTGGACTACGAAGGGTCAGACATGTTGGGATAGATTTTAGGTCAACTTCCTTAGTCCCACTTGCTTGGGACTTTGTGTAGGTGACTCGATATTGATTGCGTGGGTAACGCAGCCTTATACAGTTGTTATATTTCTATTGTCACAACCCCAAACTTGTTTCTTGCTGGCCATTTATTTAACTTGTTCTAATTCCACACATCAGGATAGAGCTGGTATATTTTATTTTTTTTTATCAATAGTTCGTCTCCTGATTGGAACTTGAAACCTTGTACAGCCTGTAGTTCAGTGGTCTTTGCTAATTCAATTGCCTTGCTATACCTTAATCTACTTGTGCTGGCAACACAACTGGCACAGGGTCCTGTTAGTTCTAGCCATTTGGGCTGCCTTTCATCTGTGTTAGATCACACACGTAACAAGTTAGGTCAGCTTTGAAGTTATAGTAATCATGTGGGCAACACAGAGTTTATAATCAGGAAAATGTACATATTTTGCAAAGAAAAAAAAGAAAAGAAAGAAAAAAAAACTTAAATTCCTGAGATTCACAGCCATATTATATACGGGGGTGAACGTTGCAGATATATTAGCAAAGTTAATCAGAGATAGAATAGAAAACTAAGTCCTAATTATGGTGCTCAGTCTTCTTCCATCTGCGTTGCGACTGCTGGTCCGACTTTACTCTTAATGTCATCCAAGTCAGCCCATTGCAGTATCTGCTCTTGCTTGGCATCAGAGAGCTCGTGCTCAGTCATGCCTATCCTCCTCCCGATATTCTTTAGGAGCTGCTTATTGACCTTCGTCCCAATATGGACTTTCTTCATATTTCTGCGTGTAACCTCGAATTGCTTGCCCAGGCGGCGCACAAGGAGGTACAGTTCACTCAGACACTCTGTTTGCTCGTTAAGGATCTCATAGATCCTTGGTGGGAGTACTGATTCAGGTTGTGTTATGTAGAGGATGTGGCGCTCAATGTAGGCTTCGTCCAGAGTGGGTTGAGGAGCCACTCGGGTGCAGCCTTCAATTTTGACTCCCTAGGATTCGCACAAAGCCGTGATAAGGCTAGGATATCCCAGGGAGACGTAGCCCTTCAGAGCAATGTTCTTCATTTCTTGGGCGATTATATGGCCAATATCCATCTCGCTGGATGTCATTATCGTCTATATTAAAACCGCCCGTTTTTTATTTACTTCATCAAAATGAAGCAGCGGCAGTAGGTTTGACTGCACAAAGGTGTACCAGATTTTGGCCACTGGCAATAAGTCGGCCTTGTGTAGGACTTCCCGTCGTTGGATCCATCCTCCTTTAGTTCCCATCTGGCCTCTGGTGCACAAAGTACCTTTAAAGACACCACCTTGTCTACTGGGACATTCCTCCAGCGATGATACATACAACCGAATATGGTAGGCCTGGTTCCCAGCAAGTCCCCTATGAGTTGTGGGTTGAAGGAGATAGTCTTCCTGCGAACGTAGGACGTATAGCTGTCCTCTGCTCGAGTTAATGCTATGTTGGCATAGAACTCGCGGGTGATTTCCTCGTATCCTTGGCCATCCAAGTTGCATAACTTCTCCCACTTCCGGTATTCAACCTTCATTTCAATTGATGGAAACTCCCTACTGTGTAGGTATAGTTTCCGGTCTCCTACTATGGGGTTTCTCTTGAGTTTCTTGATCCTTTCTTCGTTCTTTGGATACTTGAACCTTTCTCTCTCTTAGCAATTCCTAATTTGAAGTTAGCCTTACGTTCAAGAATTCAAACGATCTCACAAATGCGAACCTCTATCCCTAGAGCCTTCACAATTATGTTATTCAATCCTAGTTCCAATTCAAAAACCAATTTCCCAATTGCGAAGAAGAATTTTGATTCAATCTATAAGTGGCCAAGTCATAGAAGCATTAAGCAAAGAGATGAATAATCAACGTTTAAAGGAAAAAAGTCTTGAATACATGCAAAGCATCCGGATTACATAGGATCAGTCAAGGATTCATCCTTCCCTAATAGGGGTTTAGTTACACATAATAATACAGAACAAAAACAGGGGAGAGGGAGAAATGTATGAGCACGAAGATACGCTGCAGATGCACTTTTTCCTCAACCCTAGAGTTCTTCCTGCACCCAGAATAGAACCAGCGTCTGGGAAAACGGCGGCTCTATCCTCTAGGTCTGCGTTCTGGAGATAGATCAGTGGGTAGAGTGATTGATTCCTATGTTTTCGTTCTGTTCTGGGATTTTTATAGTTACTGGTCTGTGTCGTCGTGTGTCCAACGCGACACAAATAACAAATTGCTTCTTTCCTTTCAAATCTTCATGTGCTCCACGTAAGTTCAGTCACGTTGCCAACGCGGAACCCTGTAACAGATTGCAGAATTTAAAACACATCAGATTTATAAGAATTTATCACCTAAAAGGCTCTAAAACTGTATTTTCCAGATTTTGCACGGTTTATTCAGTTTTATGTCATTTTCTCATGTTTTAATGGTGTTTTATACTTCAATTACTTGAAATTACATTGAATTATGTTCCAAATAAATGTCTTATTGGACACTTATCAGTATTGAAGATTATTATAAGGAGATGGAAATTGCCATGATAAGGGCCAATGTGGAGGAGGATAGGGAAGCCACTATGGCAAGATTCATTGGAGGATTAAAAAGGGAGATAGTTGATCTGGTAGAACTACAGCATTATGTAGAGATGGAGGAATTGCTTCATAAAGCTATTCAGGTGGAAAAACAACTCAAATCTAGGAGCACTCACAAATATGTTTCTAATTCATCATGGAAGTCCAATTGGTCCAACAAGAAAGAAGGTCCTAAACCAAAGGAGGAATCTCATGGAAAATCAGCAGTACCTATTTCCAAAGGTAAATTTGAAACTAAATCCTCTAATAAGTCAAGTCACATTCGTTGCTTTAAGTGTCAAGGTCTGGGACATATTTCTTCTCAATGTTCGAACCAGAGGACTATGATCATTCGTGACAACGGCGAAGTGGACAGTGTGAGCTCGGAGGAAGAAGAAATGCCGAAGTTGGAGGATTGTAGTGATGTGGAGATAGCAGAACCTGTGCATGGAGAAATCTTGGTCACAAGACATGCATTAAACATTCAACCAAAGGATAAAGGAGATTCAGAGCAAAGGGAGCATATATTTTGTACCCGTTGTCATATGAACAACAAGGTATGTAGTATGATTATAGACAGCGACAGTTGCACCAACGTTGCTAGTAGAGAAATTAAGCTTGCCTACTAAGAAGCATCCTAATCTTTATCGGCTACAGTGGATGAATGATTGTGGGGATGTAAGGGTTTGTAAGCAAGTCTTGGTGTCCTTTTCTATTGGCAATTATAAGGAGGAGGTGTTGTGTGACGTTGCCCCTATGCATGTTGGGCACTTATTGTTAAGACGTCCTTGGCAATACGATAAGAAGGTTATGCACAATGGATTTAAAAATAGATATTCTTTTGTAGTGGATAATCGAACAATTGTATTGATTCCATTAAGGCCCGTTGAGGCTTATTCTGACCAAATGAAAATTTCAAAAGAATGTAAAATGAAAGAAAAAGAATTAAAAAATCAAGAAAGAGAAAAAAGAGAGAAAATTGAGAGTGAAGAAAAAGTAGAAAGTAAAAAAAAGAGTGAGAGTGAAAAGAAAGAAAAATCAAGAATTAAAGAAAAAGAAAAGAAAGTTTGTGTATTTGCTCACAAAGGGGAGGTTAAGCGTGTTTTGAGAGAAAAGGAACAAGTTCTTGTACTCATGTACAAGGATATTTATTTTACTAACAACCATAACTCCTCTTTCCCTAGTGTGGTTGAATCTTTGTTGCAGGAATTTAATGATGTATTCCTAAAGAACCACCCTCCTCTTTCCCTAGTGTGGTTGAATCTTTGTTGCAGGAATTTAATGATGTATTCCTAAAGAACCACCAACGGGTTTGCCTCCTATAAAAGGCATTGAACACCAAATTGATTTTATTCCCGACGCTGCGATTCCAAACCGACCAGCCTATAGAACTAGTCTTGGAGAGGCCAAAGAGATTCAAAGGCAAGTAAAGGAGTTGATGCATAAAGGCTATGTGAGGGAAAGTCTTAGCCCATGTGCGGTTCCTATTATCTTAGTACCAAAGAAGGATGGAACCTGGCGTATGTGTGTGGACTGTAGGGTTGTCAACAAGATTACGGTAAAGTATCGATATCCTATTCCGAGGTTAGATGATTTACTAGATGAATTGTATGGCTCTTGTTTGTTCTCTAAATTTGATTTAAAAGTGGATATCACCAAATTCGTATGAAGGAGGGTGATGAGTGGAAGACTGCTTTTAAAACAAAATATGGGTTATATGAGTGGGTTGTTATGCCATTTGGTCTTTCTAATGCACCGAGTACCTTCATGAGATTAATGCATCATGTCTTGCGAACTTTTATTGGAAAATTTGTTGTTGTCTATTTTGATGATATTTTAATATATAGTAAGACAATGCATGAACACTTAGATCACTTTTGTGCTGTGTGTACTGCCTTACGAAGCCATGAATTGCATGCTAATATTGAAAAGTGCACTTTTTGTATGGAACCAGTTGTCTTCTTAGGGTTTATTGTAAGTTCTTAGGGAGTTAGTGTTGATGGAGAAAAGATTAAAGCAATTAGAGATTGGGCCACGCCTACAATTGCTAATGAGGTAAGGAGTTTCCATGGTTTAGCAAGTTTTTATAGGAGGTTTGTACAGAATTTTAGTTCTATAGCTGCCCCTTTAAATGAACTTGTTAAAAAGAATGTTGATTTTAAATGGGATGAGAAACATGAACAAGCTTTTAAATTACTAAAGGACAAGTTAACCAATGCCCCTGAATTAAATTTACCCAATTTTGATAAGGTTTTTGAGATTGAATGTGATGCCTCTGGAGTGGGTATAGGAGCTGTTTTAATGCAGGATTCCAAACCTGTGGCATATTTTAGTGAGAAACTTAGTGGGGCGACACTCAACTATCCAACCTATGATAAAGAACTCTATGCCTTGGTGAGGGCCTTACAAACTTGGCAACATTACCTTTGGTCGAAGGAATTCGTCATCCATTTGGATCATCTTAGCTTGAAGTTTTTAAAGTCCCAAGGTAAGCTCAACAAAAGGCATGCCAAGTGGCTAGAATTCATTGAGATGTTTCCTTATGTTATCAAGTATAAAAAGGGAAAGGAAAACATTGTAGCTGATGCTCTGTCACGAAGGTATGTATTACTTACGACTCTACAAACTAAATTACTTGGATTTGAATTACTAAAAACCATGTATGCCGATGATGTTGAATTTGGACAATTATGGGCAGCATGTTCTGATCATGGTTTTGAAGACTATTTTAGGCAAGATGGATATTTATTTAAGAAAAATAAATTGTGTGTACCTAAGTGTAGCATACGAGAAATGCTTATTAGAGAGGCTCATGGGGGAGGATTAATGGGACACTTTGTCATTCAAAAAACTTATGATGTTTTACATGACATTTTTTTTGGCAAAAAATGAAGCATGATGTTAAACTCATTTGTGAAAAATGTATTACTTGCTTACAAGCAAAATCTAAAGTAATGTCTCATGGCTTGTATACACCCTTACCTGTTCTTGAATATGCCTAGACTGATATTTCTATGGATTTTGTATTAGGGCTGCCTAGGACCTCGAAAGGAAAAGATAGTATTTTTGTCGTTGTAGATAGGTTTAGTAAAATGGCACATTTTATTGCTTGTTCTAAAACTAATGATGCCACTCATATTGCTGACTTATTTTTCAAAGAGATTGTACGTTTGCATGGCTTACCTAAAACTATTGTAAGTGATCGAGAAGTTAAATTTCTTAATCACTTTTGGAGAACCTTATGGAGTAAATTGGGCACTAAATTATTATTCTCTATTGTGGCTCATCCGCAAACAGATGGATAAACTAAAGTTGTGAATAGAACTTTAGGCACCTTATTACATACTATAATTCAAAAAATTTTAAAGGATTGGGGGAATTGTTTACCTTATATTGAATTTGCATATAATAGGGTTGTTCACACATCTACTTCATTTTCACCTTTTGAGATTGTATATGGATATAATACTTTATCACCTTTAGATGTTTTACCATTTTCTACTAATGACTCTCTTAATTTGGATGGAAAGAAAAAGGATGAATTTGTGCAGAAATTACATGCCAAGGTTCGCGCTAATATTGAGAAGAAGAATGAACATTATGCTCGATAGACAGACAAAGGTTCGCGCTAAAGACACTTATTTGGAACATAATTCAATGTAATTGCAAGTAATTGAAGCATAAAACACCATTAAAATATGAGAAAATGACATAAAACTGAATAACCCATGCACAATCTGGAAAATACAGTTTTAGAGTCTTTTGGGGTGATAAATTATCATAAATCTGATGTGTTTTAATTTCTGCTATCTGTTACAGGGTTCCGCGTTGGCAACGCAGTTGGGCCGTGTTGGACATGCGACGCTACAGACCAGTAGCTATAAAAAGACCAGAACAGAACGAAAACAGGGCATCATTCACTCGATCATCTGATCATTCACTCTATCCACTAATATATCTCCAGAGCGCAAACCTAGAGGATAGAGTCGTCGTTCCCCCATACGCTGGTTCTATTCTAGGTGGAGGAGGAACCCTAGGACGGAAGAGGAAGTGCATCTACAGCGTGCTGCCATGATCATGACTTTCTTTTCTTCCCCTGTTTTCTTCTTCTTCATGATGTGCAACTGAACCCCTGTTGAGGAAGGATGAATCCTTAACTGATCTTATGTAACCTAGATTTTGCATTTATTTAATATTGTTTTCCTTTAACGTTGATTATTCATCTCTTTGCTTAATGCTTTTATGACTTGGCCACTTATAAATTGAATCTAAATTCTTCTTCGCAATTGGGAAATTGGTTTAAGAATTGGAACTGTGATTGAATAACACAATTGTGAAGGCTCTAGGGATAGAGGTTTGCAATTGTGAGATCGTTTGAATTCTTGAACTTAAGGCTCACGTCAAATTAGGAATTGCTAAGGGATTAGGATTCCTAATTTGAGTGAAGAATTGATGAGTCAAGGGATTGACCTTCAATCAATAATTGTGAATTCGATCTTCAATCATATTTTATCTTGAATATACGTAATGATCAAAGGTTACATAAGGGAAGTTTTGGTGAAATCCAACCCTAACATCTTCTATAATTTGAATTCTTACACATTTATATCAGTTGTTGAGTGTTTGATAGTTTAGATATTATCTTGAAGTATTCTTTGCGTATTGGATAGAGTTCCAGATTTGTGATAGATTCTGTGAATTCTTGTTGATTTCTATTTATGTTGCCTACGTGACCCCATAACTGAGTTCAATTAGTGGACTAGTAGGAATTCAGTATTTGAACCAAATCCCTGTGGAGACGATACTCTACTCATTCTTTACTTCATAAAACGATAAGGTGCACTTGCCTTCATACGGTTTTACACCAACAGTGGGCACCACGATAAGCAAAAGAGATCATCTAAGAGATTATCTACAAGGAATGGAAGGTCTTATGACGAGAAATAGGACCAAACGTATGGAACAAGCACTTGAAGGTCTCATCAAGGAAGTTCAAGAAAAAGACTATATGTATCCAAGCCTAATTCCAACATGGGTTAATTTATGCAGTCATATCATTGAAGATCTTAAATGATAAAGTTTATGATTTGCTATAGATTACATTAGGATTTGATATTTATCTAAAATCTATTTGTTTTAAATTGGTTGCAATTCAAATTGCAATCTAATTAGGATTTCTAATTTGTTATATTTTTTTTATTAGATTAGGTTCACTATAAATAGGAGTTAGGGATTAAGTGAAAAGATAGATTTTGAGGAATAATCATATTTTCTCTTTGAGAGTTTTTCATCTCTGTGTGAGTTGATTCCCTTGGTTCTTGGGAAAAGGACAACCTTTGATAACGTTGGTTCTTCCGGCAGATCGCGGTAAGGGTCACGTTCCTCTTGATAACTTCGGTGCTATCCGGCAGGTCACGGTTTGTGTCGGGTTCCTTTATCTTATCTCATTTTATCTCACCTTATTTTACCTTATCGTATCTTATTATACCTTATCTTATCTTATCTTATCCGAATTCTCAAGACATTCCATTATCGTTTCTGCATTCCGATTCATTTGCGTAGGGTGAATCATATCACCAACACTTTGACAATTGACCTACAATGTTTTTATGTGTTTCATGCTATACCACTGTCAAGTCCCAATCCTTCCCTCATCCTTGTTCTACTTTTCTCTATTTATTATTCTCAACTACAAATTTTCCATCTCATTCACAAGGCAACCCTATTCATCCATATCAATAACCAGCTTTTTCACCATTAATAATTTGGATATGCAAATGAGAACTAAGGAGAGGTAACTGCAAAAATAGTTAATGCATTCCCCTCCCTCCACACATAAGAAAATTGGTGCATTTATTATAGGAGTAGCGTTGTTGTGTTGGTTGGTGTTGATTAATGTAGTATTATAGTATATGGGTGGGTGCCACTAAATCCCACATATAAGGCCTATTTGACTTTGACTTGACCCACCAAAGTTGTGACTGTGTGAGATTATAATCAGGTTTCAAAATTAATTATTTACATCTCTTCACTCTTCTCATATATTTTAGTGACAACCAAAGCTATGCCTCCACCTTCCAATATACCACCAAAATCCTCCTCCATTTACTAACATTATCTTTTTAACATTAATAACAAATCTTTTTAACATTTTTTAATTATTATATAAATCATCAAACTCATTTATATTATACGATGTTCAATGGGTTCATAATACTTCATATTTTTTTATTAAATATTTAATTTTCATGTACATTAATGTTTGTTATATATATGACACTAGATTGAAAAAATTATGTGAAAAATAAATGTTTTAATAAATAGTTAAATAATAATAATTTATATGTAAATTATTTATAAATTTTTATTTATTTTAAAATATTTTTTAATTTAAATAATAATTAAAATATTTTATATTTTATATTTGAAATTAATAATTTATATTATTAATATGATTGGATAAATAGTGGATAATTGATATGATTGGTATGTCAATTCATATATATTGTGTATGTTTGATTTTATCATTACTCTAATATTTTTTTCTTCTTATAAAAATATTTTATTCTAAAAATTAGATGCAAATGGGATCATTAAAGAAAATCATTTGCGAGTTGCGGATTTGAGTTTGAACCTTCCTCTAGGTCAAAAAGTAGTGTTGGAATTGAACGAGGATGGTCAACCAATTTGAGATAGCAGTGGTCTTTTGGAAGTATATTTAGGAGAGCTTGTTGTTAATCCCAATAAATTTCCTATTAGCTATGAGTCTTGGCATAAAGTTTCTTCAACATATCGGGAACATATTTGGAATAGTGTTATTAAGGTATCAATTCTAATTCAACGAATATTTAGGTGAATCGTGTACTCTATATTTTAATTCTTCAATTTTTTTTTAGTAGGAAAAGTTTCAAGTCAACGATGGAGAACAGAAAGATCACATTATGTCTAAAATTAGCAAATTTTGGAGAGATAATCAATGTAGATTATACAAGGAATTTGTTGTTAAAGATGCTAATTGGGAACAAAATCTTGAGTCACGTCCAGATGGCATCCCAATAGATCAATGTGCATCTTTTCTACAATATTGACAAAGTCAAAAAACAATGGTAAAAACTCATCAATTGATAAATTTTTTAATATATGTATGATTCACTACTTTTTTTATATGCAAAAAATACGGCAAATCAACAGAAGGAAATCATACCTCACACACTTAGCTCAAAGTTAATTGCTAAAATGAAGCGCGAACTGGTATAGTTTACAAATAAGCATTTTTATCATATTTAAACTCTTAAATATAAATTTTTTCCTTTAGTATAACTAATATGATGCTTAATTCAGGAAATTGAAACTGGAAGAAGTTATAGTAAAGAAGAAATGTATTCTATCGCACATAGTAAAGAAAAGAGTGTGAGTAGTATACAAATTTATGAAATTCTATTTTTTTCATGTTTTTCATTTTGTTTCACAATTATTCTAATTAGAGTTGTAGATGTTATTTTGACTATAATAAAGTGTTAGTATGTTAAAATTTCATTCATTTAATGTTGGTTGAATGTTCTTATTATACTCTATTATTTTTTCCCCCTAGGATACGACTGTTTGTAATGTTGATTAATTAAAAATTGTTGAATTGGTGCAGAGGAACTATTACATATGCAAATTAATGACTCTAATGACTCTAATTCTAACGGGATGCTTACATCAGTGTGTTTGGGAAGGAATATCTAGGATGCGTCCGAGGCATGGGATTCGGTGTTTGCCCCTCCAAATCTTTGGTACTACTCGCACTTAAGGAAGCTCTTGTGTACCTTTTCACGCTGAGAATGAGCTCAAAACTGAATTACAGGAAAATAAAGAAAGAATTACAGCTTTGGAGGATAAAGTTGCAAAGTATCAAGCTTTGAAAAAATAAATAGCATTTCTTATACAACAATTGCCACCTTAATTTAATCAAGTAAGGACTAATGGTTTTACTACTTTCTTATACTAGTAATTTTATTGTTTTACTATTTAAATACTAATGGATATAATTATTTCATAACAATTTTAATTTATTTTCACTTTACATTAATTTCAGGCAGCAGATTTAGGATTACCAGTAAAAAGAAGACCATCTTCATCAATAAATCATAATCGTGAACCGTATAAACTATCATCTTTTTAGTTATTGGACCATGTTAAATGTTATGTTACACTTTCACTTAAATTAATAATTTATGTTTTTGTTTAAAAATTGACATGAGACATGTTATTTTATTTTTCTGAATGCACTTCATTTTATATCAATTAATTATTTAGTTGTATTAATTTATTTTATGTAGAAAATAGTAAAATTTAAAGTAAAAATAGAACTAAATTATTTAATTATAAATATTTAAGTTAAATCAAATGAAAAAAATTGATACATAGCATACTTTCTATTTTACGACGGTTTAATATTAAAATTTACTTTCAATTTAGGTTGCATTGGCAGCGGATAAAGCGGCATTTAAGACTGTCGTTAAATAAAATTAATTTATGACAATTTTTAATCATCGAACAAATATTATGGCAGTTTTGAAGGCGATTTATCACCGCCACAATACTCAGTATTGCGTAATTTGAACAACGTTTTTCTCTGACCGTTGCAAAATACTTCTCAACCGAAAAAATAATAGCGATTTTCAAACCGTTCCAAAATTTATTTACGGCCACCAATATGCATAATACTACCGCAAAACACCTTTTTCTTGTATACAAATATTATGATTCAGTAACGAAAGATTTCACTTCAAAACTTCTTATATGTCATTCTATGAAATTGTTAATTATAGATAAATGTCCGAATAAAATCTAAGTAAATATTAATTATGAGAGTTGATGATAGTAAGGGATAAGAAGGAAACTATTTAAATATAGACAAAAATGCTAAGTGAATATCCACTTAAACTAATTGTTGATTTACTCAAACAAAATTGTTTATAATACTTATTTAATATTTTAATAATAGATGCAAGATGAAAAACATTCAAAAGGAAGAGTAATATTCAATTATTCATAAATACTACTTTTGATAAGATCCAATTATATTATTGATATAATTAAATGTTTTATAAAATATTAAAGAAATTTAAATAAAATTGACAAACAATTATTAATATTATCCAAAATTTTATTATGCACAATTATTTAAATGTTAATTTTTTAAGAATGATAATATCAGAATAACAAGAATTTTTATTTTTAATATTAAAAAATTGTAATATACATTGAAATGTTTCATAAATTATATAAAAAAGTTATATTTAACATATTTCATTGTTAACACAATCTTATTAAAAATTACTAATTTGTATTGTTCTTACTAAAATATACATATTACACTAACAATATTATCTACATGTAATTATTTATAATAAACTTTAAATTAACAAAAAGTATTTCATATTTATATATATTTTTAAATTATATGTTTTTATATCTAAGCAAATATATGCATTTCACTAATCTTGTATCTAGTTTTCTCAATGATTGAATAAAAACGTGACCGGTTTCTTGGCATCTATGATTTACGTCAAATAACATAATAATGCCAATGACATAAAAATCGTATCATTCTTATTTATTCTTATTTTTACATATGTATTAAAGGTATCATCAATTAATAGTTGAAAGATGTTCCTTCTTATAATAAAACTTTTTCCATATATTAAAGTTTAATATATATGTTTAAGAAATATAATGCATTATCATTCTTGTCAAAGGATTATACAAAGGCAAAAATAAATGAAGTTTCTTATGCTATATAATCTGGTGATTGCCTTACAATTCTACTATTTAAATATTAAATAATTGACTATCATATACAATTAGTTTTATCTCTCAGTTATTTTTTTAATCTTTTTTTCAACAAAGCTGTCTCACTCTTTTTAGGTACAAGACACTTTTCTTTTAAGTGTAAACATTGAATTGTAAATGATGTTAGGAAAAGATTATTAACACATTCACACATGAAAAAAGAAGAGAGAAGAGAAAAGAAAAGAAGAAGAATTTGATTTCACTCTAAAATATTTTGAATTTATCATTAATACACATACATCATGTACAAGAATGCCTTTTTTATAGGCAATTTTCACAAAATAATAATAATAATAACAATAATAATAATAAGTATAGAAAACTTAATAAAAAGGATTAAATTTTATTGCAGTTAAAGAAGGATTAATTTTTATTGCAGTTAAAGAAGGATTAACCATTTTTGGAGTAATCTACTCCTTGATGAATTTATGATAGAGTCAATTGGTCCCTCCTTTGAGAAGCATCATCAAGAACACCTTGTTACAATTCCAGTTCAACAGTGACAAATATTATGAGCCTTCAAACGGACGGAGATCAATAACTCCTAATAATTATAATCAAATTTCTCATCTGATTTAGATCCAGATAAAATAATATTGTAGTTCGTTATGATTTCTTTTTTAATAAAATGAGAACTTTTTATTCTCACACTTTTAATATATAGATTTTTTACACTAACATTAATAGCCTCTCAAACCCTAAAATTAGTGAGAAATTATAACAGTAAAACTCACACGGTGTCAAAGATTAGAAAGGAAAAAAAAATTAATTTCATTGAATAATATTTAAACTCATAATTGATACATATACGTCATGCACAAGAAGATCTTTTATTGGCAATTCTTATCACAAAAATAATAATAAAATATAGAAAACTTATCATAGAAGGATTAGTTTCTTCTGCAGTCAAAGTTAAATGCTACATGTGGCTCTGATTAATTGCCAATTATAAATCTTATCTCAGCATAAATAAAACTTTATAAAGAAGTATAAACTTTCGGCCAATCAAAATTTCAACCGGTCAAAGAGCTTACCTGAGTGAAGAAGCTTGATTTAATTACTGAAGGTGCTGAGCAATAGAATCAACATTTGAAATAGTAAAATTTTCATAATATGTTTTAAATTTACATGTATTATATTCTAATTTTAATCGTTAATTTACATGTATTATCTCGCTTTATTCATATATGAAGGGAAAAAGAAAATGGAAGGAAAGAGAGGTGGTATGTTAAATGTGTACTAAATTAATTTATTTTATTCTGTATGCAGAACATGATGCTACTGCTTTACAAAGGTGAGAATGAAGAGTGCGTCAAATTTTGAAGTTCTAGTTTAGGTTGAAATTTGTTGATTTCATAACCTGAAAGGAAGCAAGGCAGAGTTCCCATCAAGACCCTTAGCAAAATGGTGTGCCATGAAATCTGCTACAGTGATGTCCCTATAGAGTGGAGGATTTTCTTCTGATAACAATTCTTTAATTGGCCCATAAACCTTTGATGCCACTTTTGTATTTGGATCACTTGAATTGTTAAAGAAGCTAGCTACTGAAACTCTTGGCCCTTTATGACTTGATAAAACCCGGTGGTAAACACTCATGAAAATGTCATTTGTTATAAGCTGCATCAACATCAACGAAATTAATGAATTAAATATAATCCTCACAGACTGTGTCAATGAAGAAACATGTCACTGCATTTTTTTTGGGAGAGGGGCAGAAATTCAGCATCAAAACTGTTCGTTGCATCTAATCACATGCATTAATCAAGAATCATGCTTGATATCATCCTTCACATTCAAGTTCGTATCTTCAAATCATTGTTATCACATGTTAATAACAAGTCAACAATAATCCTAGAAATGCAGCAACGTAAAAGTAAGTATTTTTTTTATGTATATGTTAGGTAACTTAATTTGATGTTTTGAAACTCCTTGGATGATGCCTTTGAAATTTATTGTGATAGATATTAACAGAACAGTAGAACATTAGAGCTCTAATGGGAGTAATGACAGAACACACAAACTGTAAGCACATATGTTGGATGTAAATAATGAGATTTTGCCTCTTATACTGAAAGTTGCAGGTTATGGATTGACAACCCTGTTTCCATTCTGTTTTTTCTTTTATTTTTTTAATTATATTATGAGTACGCTTTTTAAACATTCATGTCTCTGAAGATCAGAAAGAAACAGAAATACAATTACTTAACATGTGTATATTTACCTTCTTCTAAATGTGTTAAAGAAAAATAGTGTGATCCCACTAATTTGATTTTGATATTCTATCTTTTTGAAGCATTCTTAATACACTTTATCTAAACATATAAACTACCGAAAATGCTCATGCTACACATCATTGATAATACTTACTTGAAGAAGATCTCCGACGTTCACAACAAGAGCTCCGTACACAGGAGGAATATTAAACCATTGATTATCACAAAGAACTTGAAGACCACCCAGTTGATCTTGTAGAAGTATTGTCATCAAGGAAGCATCGGTGTGCTTGGATGTGCCCATAGTTAAATCAGGTTCAGGGCATGGTGGATAGTAGTGGCCTTGAATGAAAAGTCCTTGAGCACAGTCCAAATCTTTGAGGTAAGAAGGATCAAGGCCAAGAGCCTCTGACAATAACTCAAAAATTGTGCAGCCCAGTGCTATTATTTTCTTGGAATAATCAATAATTATGTCTCTGCATGTACACAAACAATTCATCAAGAATTCAAATAGTTCAAGTTAACAATTTCTGAAATTGACATGCACAAGAGACCAGTTCATAGAAAACTATATATCAAATATCAAATAGTATTAACCCATTACCTGAATACTTCTGGCAATTCCTCTGGTTTGGGAGGATTAGGAGCCAAAGAGCATCCAACAGTATCTCTCCAGTTAGCAAATTTGTCTCGGAAAAGACTAGTATTGGAATAATATAAAATTTTCTTTTTCAAATCTCTATTGTAAAATTGTTTCCTTACATCACTATCTTGTTCATGAAACCGACGGACTCCATCAATCATCTCATCCATAACAGGAATTGGAATTCCATGATTGATGATTTGGAAAAATCCCCAATCATGGCATGCACTTCGAATTTTGGTAACAACCGCTTTACGCAGAGATGGGTTGTTGTGTATGTCTTTGAGGTCTATGACAGGAACACTCAACTTGGGGTCAGTGGCTAAGTTTTCTTTGGTTATGGGAATCCCAGAATGGAACATGCGTGGGATGTTTTTGACCCCAGAATCTACAAGACCTTTAACACCAGTTTTTGAGTCATCAAAGGCTTTTAGTTCAGCTTCCCTGTCATAATTTGAAACAGTGCCTTCCACTTTCTGCTTTGTGCCTTTGATATCCATACTGAGAGGACACTACCAAACTATCACTGCCTAACTCTAACGCAAAATGTTCAAACAACACAAGAGTGCTGAATTATAAACCGAAGAAACAAATTTCGTTTTAAGGATAATATAATAAGAATAAAGTCACTGTTTTTCTTGTTGCTTACGCATGATGAATGACACCATTTAATATAGACTTTCTCAAAGACATTTAAAACGTGACATTTTCTGGCTTATGTCATTCGTGTCATCAGCCTCTGGCATTACAATAATGCTATTCAGATAAGAAGTCAATTCGCACAAATCAGGCACCATAATAAATAAATATAGATTTATTGGAAGGCTTGGAATGAGACACTGCACAAGTAGCAAGTAGCAATAAGCCAATAAGTATAAAGAACACAAGAAAAATGGTTTATGAACTTCAAAATTGGACGACAAAAAATGTATAAGCTATAGTTTGGTTAGTTTAAAATTTAGTTTGTAAATATGTTTAGATTTGTTATAAATTTTTTTTAGATAATTAAGTTTTAAATTTATAAAAAAATTTATTTAATTTTTTTAAAGATTTGTTTATCTTTATATATTATATATTTATATTTATTTTAATATATTATATTTATAAATATTTATTTTAATATATTTTATTTATAATATATATATTTATTAGATTTATTTAATGACTTTTTTATTTTGTAGATTTTAAATTTATAAATTTTTTTAATTAATTGTTTATATAGGTTTTAATTTTATTTATTATCCTTTTTTAGTATAGAAAAAAAAGCCTTTAAAAAACACACTCAGCCTTATTCTTCAAAAATTTTAAATAAACTAATATTTAAAATTTAGTTTGGTTCAACTTATTTTCATGCCTATACATATATAAAAAAATATAAAATAATAATAATAATTATATACAGTATCAAGTATAATTGTAATGTTCAAATAATAGATCAGATTCTGTGACATGTTGACTACAGTTTTTTTTTTTTTTTTTTCAAAATCTTCCTTAATTTATAAAATATTTTGTAATTATTTCCACACAAAATAAATTCCTAATATATAAAATAAAGAATAGGAGCCACAATTTCTAAATTTAGGATATCGATATTACCCACCTAACATCTACCGGATCTTACTTTTCTCTATACAAGAAAATTTATGTTTTGTGATATTATATCAAGTACCAACCGTCAATAATCAAAAGATAATGAATGGATGAATGTCAAGAATTGGAAAGGACAAAACTAACCTTTGGAAACAGAAGGAAATCAAAGAATGAAAGAGAGAGCAAGCTTTGAACTGAACTTGATCCTTCAAACCCAAACGTTTCAGATCCAAAAGGTTTCAAGTTATTAAAACGGAGAAGGCAGGTTGATAAAGTCGGAAGAAGCTTGTTGCATTCTATGTCAGAAGAATCATACATTCACTACTGTTAGATATAAAAGAAAGTTTGAAATTTTAGTTTAAGGAAGAGGACACCAGTCTCACGGTTAAAAAGTTCAAGAATATTTTATTTTATTCCTCACGTATGTAAAGAATCAAATATTATATACTAAAAATTTAGCAATTTTTTATTGATAAAACAATATGGGAAACTATTAAAAATAAAATTTATACTAATTAAAATTGTGGGTAAAACTAAAATAATATTAATACATAACTTAATATAATTAACACAACTTCTATAATTAATAAAGAAGAAAATTACAAAAATTACATAATAATAATATGTTATATAACAAGTTACAATATTATGTTACATAAAGAATAAACTTACATAATTTATAAAAGAATTCATTGTTTTTATATTATTTTATTCATCTTTATCCATAAGATCCTTTTCTTGAAATTTCTTTTTCATCCTTAACAAGTGTTTTAATTTTTAATAAAAGACGTTCTTGATCTGTGTATTTCACATTTCAATAAACTCTTAAATTTTCAAAAGTATACCTACTTTTCCTTTTCCTTTTCTTTATTATGTTTTTTAGCCATTAACAAGGCAATATTGTATTTATTCGCTGACATTTCTGGATTACAAGACATAGAGCATGTCCCCAAAGGCAAAAAGGATTGCAATTTCTTGAGAACATTCAAATTCATCTTTTAACAATTATCATGTATATTTGACGTTAAAACATTTTACCTTTATTGTTAAGAAAATGTCATATACAACCATCCTAATGTTAGTTTTTGAGCTTCCACTTTTCTTTCTTTAAAAGTCTTGCTTGTAGAATTAACAAAATTTTGAATTATTGTATTCAATTGATATCATTGTAATTTTAATTGGATCATTTTAAAGACTTATAATGCTCATTTAGTAATTGTCTCAATCTAAAGTTATTTAAAATGTTGAACCATAATTTAAAAAAATAATAAAGCAAAATAACAAACAAACTTTGAGAGATTTTTAAGCTCTGAACAACTATGGAACATGACTTAGAATCATCAGTCTTATAATTAAAACTAACAATTTTGAGTTGAAATCCTTTTTCCTATTCATGGTACAATATAATCAATGTGAAGTTTATTCTTTAAAAATTCAAACTTGTAACTTGAAGAACAATCAAGTCATCTCAGATGCTATCCACCTAGAGCTTTTCCCCTTCTCTCCAAGGAATAAAACATAAACTTAGTTTCATTCACTGTTGGAAAGTTCCTTACCTTGGACTAGTTTTCCTTAATAAATATTTTCTAAAAAAAATTGATCAATTTAGAAAGCAAATAATAATTTTTACTCAAAGAATACGAGTCTCTCTATAATGTTTGGAAAAGATACAAAAAGTTTCTTAGAGACTGCCCTACCATGGAATTGAACACTAGCTAACAACCCACATCTTTTACAATGGATTAAACTAACAATAAAAGGCTCCTCGATCTCCTTTGTTTAAGTAACTTCTTCCTCCTCATCTTCATTATGTTTTTCGTTGATACGCTCTAACTACGTGCAAAGCTTCTCTATCAACGTCTTCAATGTTTGATGTTAGGTTATGCACCATTTCCTTAGAATTGCTTCCACTCGCTTCTCCAATGCCTTGACTCTTCCCTCCATTCATATGGATGTCTAGGATCGAGAGCTTTGATACCACTAATAAGCATCACAAATTTTGTATATCAATCCTAAAAATAGAGCGTAGTTTTTTATTGGATGAAAACAAAAAAAAGGAAAGATATAAAGAGCGATTCTGGATTACAAAAAACAATCCTCTCCAACAAATTTTTTCCACTAAAATTCTACCTATCTCACTCACCTAATCAATTCACAATGACCATGTATGCTATATTATTTTGCTTTGTCTTCCCTTGTGTTATTCCTTCTTTGTCCGTCATTATTCTTTTTCCTTCTCCTTTATAGATCAATGGAATTTTAATGACAAACCCACTCTTCTTCAAATATAAACTTGATGATACAAACCAAAAATAGATAATGATAAAAAATGAAGAAGATAAAGAGAAGGATCTCCTATAAGGGCTAGGAGGTCCTATGACGAGGTTAATAGAAAAGAAAGTCAAATAAGTCTTAAATTAGATAGTCTTAACTATGTTTAAGGAAACTCAAGATATGGAAGAAAAGAGCACAAAACTAATCCATTGTGTTCAAAATGAAGATTTAGAAGAGGAGAATCAAGTTTAACTTATTTTAGCTCAATCCTTATTTCATTTGTATTTTGGATTAGAACTTTATGTATAGTCTAATAATTAATAACATAAATTTAGTTTATTAAGATAATGAGCTTGGTTGTAATTATTATTAAGCCTTTTTAAGATTTGTTTATTTTTATTTTATTATATTAATGGACTGGATCCTAGTGGTCACTAAACATTTAGTATTTTAGTTTTATTGTAAATACTCATGTAGGGGACATTTTGTTATGATAATAAGAATTGGAGTTTTCCCTCTTAAGAGAACTTGTATGCCTTTTAGGATTATTGGAAAGAACCATTACTTGGATCTTTCTAAGGGTTTCTCATACTCTTTTGACAATTCTACAGCAAGCTTATCACTCTTCTTTCTTTATATAACTGAGAGTGTGACACTTTTCTCTATTCCTTCTCTTTTCCATCTTTTGTTCTTATAACTATTGAAATCCTAATTTTGATTTGTTTCTACTATAATCCTAATTTTTTTATCTAAGTGAACCAACATAAGGAAAGATTGTTTGATTCATAGGGTGACAATCAGAGCTTGGATCTTAGAGTTTGGAAGTTAATATATTTTTAATATTTTTCTACATATTTTATTTTATTTTCATTTTTATTTTCATCTTTATTGAAACATGTTCTAGTAAAATAAAGCAAAATTGAAAAGAAGAAAAAAAGACCCAAAAAGAAAAAAGAGAAAAGAAAAAGTTAAAAAGTAAAAAAGTGCAACAAATAATTTGTCCCTATTTTATAGCAAGTAGTTAATTTTTTTAATTTAATTTTATCACAAAATTTAAAAAAAATAAAATAATTTTTTCCTTAATTTCTTGTTTGGCATTATATTCTTTAAGTAAGCGTAATCCTTCTTTTAAATTTTATTGTTTGTCTTTATTGGTTTCTCAATTTTGTCTAAAGTATTTTCTTTCACTTGGATTCTTGAATATTAAGTTTTGTGTGTTTTTGTTTAAAAGAGCATATGCAGTTTTTTCTAGATTGGTTTTGGTTTAATTTAAGAACTTGAAAGAGAACTTGAGTAATAAAAGGAACAAGTGAATATTACATAAAAGACTAATTTGAGAGCAAAACATAAGTGGATTAAAAATCAAGAGTGCAAAATATGGAAAAGGGACATGAAAGAGACGAGAAAGATCGTAGGCAAGGAGATGAACTTGGAGGTGTGAAATTCAAGGTACTTTTTTTTTCCAAAGGAAGAATGACCTGAAGCTTACCTTGAATAGAAGATGAAGATTGAAAAAAAAATTTCCACAACAACAATGACGAAAAGAAAGTAAAGGTAGCTTCCTTTAAGTTCATCGAATATGTCTTAATTTGGTGGGATCAAATCAGAAGGATAGAAGAAGATTTAGAGAGTATCCTATCAACACTTGGGATAAAATGAAGACTATGATGTAGACGAGATTTATGCATTCACTATCATATAAATTTAAACAACAAATTGCAAAGACTCGCATAAGAGAGTAGTAGCATGGATGAATACTACAAGGAGATGGAGGTAACTTTGATCAGAGCCAACATTATGGAGCATAGGAAGGAAACCATGGATCGATTTCTTCATGGTCTAAACTGAGACATTGTAGATATTGTAAAGTTGTAACATTATATGGGGCTTGAAGACATAGTTCAATTAAGCCATGAAGGTGGAGCAACACTTGAAAAGGAAGGAATCTATGATGAAACTATCTACTTTTAACTATTCTTCAAGTTAGAGGGACAAACAAAATGAGGAGAACTCTTTCTATAATCCTAAGGAAGAATTATGTAATAAGAAATGATATGATTCACCCTACGCGAATGAATCAGAATGCAGAAACGATAATGGAACGTCTTAAGAATCAGGATAAGATAAGGTAAGATTAGGATAAGATGAGATGAGATAAGGTAAAATAAGTAGGATAAGGTAAGATGAGATAAGATAAGATAAGGTAAGATAAGATAGGATAAAATATAATAAGATAAGATAAGGTTAGATAAGATGAGATAAGATAAAGGAACCGACACAAACTGCAACCTGCCGGAGAGCACCGAAGTTATCAAGAGGAACGTGACCTTACCGCGACCTGCCGGAAGAACCAACGTTATCAAAGGTAGTTCTTTGCCCTAGAACCAAGGGAATCAACTCACACAGAGATGAAAACTCTCAGAGAAAATATGATTATTCCTCAAAACCTGTCTTTTCACTGAATCCCTAACTCCTATTTATAGCTAACCAAATCTAGTAAAAAAAAGATAACAAGTTAGAAATCCTAATTAGATTGCACTTTGAATTGCAACCAATTTAAAACAATTAACTTCTAGATAAATATTAAATCCTAATGTAATCTATAGAAAATCATAAACTTTATCACTTAAGATCTTCAATGATATGATTACATAAGTTAACCCATGTTGGAATTGGGCTTAAATCCACGTAGTCTTTTTTTTTAACTTCCTTGATGAGACTTTCAAGTGCTTGTTCCATATATTTGGTCCTATTTCTCGTCATAGGACCTTCTGTTCCTTGTGGATAATCTTCTAGATTATCTCTTTTGCTTATCATGGTGTCCACGTTCACATCATTCCCTCCTTCTCCAAGAGGATTCGTCCTCGAATCTTGATGGTCATCTGCATCAAATAAGGATAAATCAGAAACATTGAAAGTGGCACTCACATTACCATAGCTACTTGAAAGATCAATTTTATAAGCATTATCGTTGATCCTTTAAATCACTTGAAATGGACTATCTCCTCTAGGATGTAATTTGGAACTTCTTTGGTTTGGAAACAGCTTCTTTTACAAGTGAACCCACACCCAGTCACTAGGGTCAAAGACCACCTTGGTGCATCCTTTGTTTGCTTGCCGACCATAATGTTCATTCTTCTTCTCAATATTAGCGCGAACCTTGGCATGTAATTTTTGGCGCAAATTTAGCCCTTTTCTTCCATCCAAATTAAGAGAGTCATTAGTAGGAAATGGCAAAACATCTAAAGGTGATAAAAGATTAAATCCATATACAATCTCAAAAGGTGAAAATGAAGTAGATGTGTGAACAACCCTATTATATGCAAATTCAACATGAGGCAAACAATTCTCCCAATCCTTTGAATTTTTTTGAATTATAGTACGTAATAAGGTGCCTAAAGTTCTATGCACAACTTCAGTTTGTCCATCTGTTTGCAGATGAGCCACAGTAGAGAATAACAATTTAGTGCCCAATTTACCCCACAAGGTTCTCCAAAAGTGACTAAGAAATTTAACATCTCGATCACTTACAATAGTTTTAGGTAAGGCATGCAAACGTACAATCTCTTTGAAAAATAAGTCAACAATATGAGTGGCATCATTAGTTTTAGAACAAGCAATAAAAAGTGTCATTTTACTAAACCTATCTACAACGACAAAAATACTATCTTTTCCTTTCAAGGTCCTAGGTAGTCATAATACAAAATCCATAGAAATATCAGTCCAGGGATATTCAGGAACAGGTAAGGGTGTATACAAGCCATGAGGCATTACTTTAGATTTTGCTTGTAAGCAAGTAATACATTTTTCACAAATGAGTTTAACATCATGCTTCATTTTTGGGCCAAAAAAAATGTTCATGTAAAACATCATAAGATTTTTGAATGCCAAAATGTCCAATTAATCCTTTCCCATGAGTCTCTCTAATAAACATTCCCCTTACACTACACTTAGGTACATACAATTTATTTTTCTTAAACAAATATTCATTTTGCCTAAAATAGTCATCAAAACCATGATCAGAACACGTTTTCCACAATTGTCCAAATTTAATATCATCCGCATACATGGATTTTAGTAATTCAAATCCAAGTAATATGGCTTGTAAAGTCGTAAGTAATACATACCTTTGCGACATCGCATTTACTACCATGTTTTCCTTTCCCTTTTTATACTTGATAACATAAGGAAACATCTAATCAAATTCTAGCCACTTGCCATGCCTTTTGTTGAGCTTATCTTGGGACTTTAAAAACTTCAAGGTTAGTTGATCAGAATGGATGACAAATTCCCTCGACCAAAGGTAATGTTGCCAAGTTTATAAGTCGCTCACTAAGGCATAGAGCTCTTTGTCATAGGTTGGATAGTTAAGCATTGCTCCACTAAGTTACTCACTAAAATATGCCATAGGTTTGGAATCCTACATTAAAATAGTTCTTATACCCACTCCAGAGGCATCATATTCAATCTTAAAAACTTTATCAAAATTATGTAAATTTAACACAACGACATTGGTTAACTTATCCTTTAGCAAATTACAAGCCTCTTCATGTTTCTTATCCCATTTAAAATTAACATTCTTTTTAACAAGTTTATTTAAAGGGGCAGTTATAGAACTAAAATTTTGTACAAATCTCCTATAAAAACTTGCTAAACCATAGAAGCTTCTTCCTTCATTAGCATTTGTAGGAGTGGGTCATCCTCTAATTTCCTTAACTTTTTCTTCATCAACACTAACTCCTATAATCTTGTTGACGACTCTACAGTCCACGCACATTCGCTTTGTTCCATCCTTCTTTGGTACTAAGATAACATGAACTGTACATGGGCTAAGATTTTCCCTCACAAAGCCTTTCTGCATCAACTCCTCTACTTTCCTTTGAATCTCCTTAGCCTCTTTAGGAACAGTTCTATAGGCTAGTCGGTTTGGAATCACAGCACCAAGGATAAAATCAATTTGGTGTTTAATACCTCTTATAGGAAGTAAACTTTTTGGTGGTTCTCTAGGAAATACATCATCAAATTCCTGCAACAAAGATTCAACCACACTAGGAAAAGAAGAGTTATAATTGTTAGTAAGATAAATATCCTTGTACATGAGTACAAGAACTTGTTCCTTTGCCTTCAAAACATTCTTGACCTCCCTTTTGCGAGCAAATACACAAACTTTATTTTCTTTTTCTTTATTTTTTGATTTTTCTTTCATTTCACTCTAATTCTTTTTTTTACTTTCTACTTTTTCTTCACTCTCAATTTTATCTCTCTTTTTTTCTTTCTTGATTTTCTAATTCTTTCCCATTCTTTTTTTGACTTTCTACTTTTTCTTCACTCTCAATTTTATATCTCTTTTCTCTTTCTTGATTTTCTAATTATTTTTCTCTCATTTTATATTCCTTTAAATTTTTCATTTGGTCAGAATAAGCCTCCTTTGATTTAGGATCTTCCTTCTCATTGGACCAATTAAACTTCGATGATGAACTAGAAGTATATTTGTGAGTGCTCCTAGATTTGAGTTGTCTATTCACCTGAATAACTTTATAAAGCAATTCATCCATCTCTACATAATGTTGTTGCTCCACCACATCAGTTATCTCTCTTTTTAATCCTCCAACGAATCTTGCCATAGTGACTTCTCTATCCTCCTCCACATTGGCCCTTATCATGACAATTTCCATCTCCTTATAATAATCTTCAACACCCATAGTGCCTTGAATAAGTCTTTGTAGTTGTTTTCGGTGAACGTCCCTATGATAGTGACTTGGTACAAATCTTCTTCTCATGGCTACTTTCATCTCTTCCCACATTCAGATAGGTCTCTCTCCAGAGCTCCTCTTATTAAGGATAAACTGATCCCACCAAATATTAGCATAATCGATAAAGAAAAACTGGCTAGTCTTACCTTTTTCTCCTCTGAATAATTGTGACAATCAAACACATGCTCCACTTTTCTCTCCCATTCTAGATAAGTTTCAGGTTCGTTCTTTCCTTGGAATGGTGGAAGGGATAATTTAATACTCCCCAAGTTGTTATCCTTTTCTCGATATCGTCTTCTTTCTCTTAAACTTTCACTGTTTGATTCTAAGTTCTTGCTCCAATCTCCTTCTTCATCACGGTGAAATAATCTTTGGGAACTACTTCAACGAGAAACCCGAGACCTCCTTCTCGAACAACCCTCCATATCCTCCAACCTTTTGTTCAACTGTTGGAATTGATCTTGAACTGATTTTATGAATATTTTTAGATCCATTTCATTTTGATGGAGTTCACCACTCATGTTGGCAATGCTGCAAATTGAACAAAATAAATAAATTAGAATAATAAAACCTCACCAATCACTCCCTTAGTGTTTTCCCTCAATATTGACGCTCTTCACTTGTGTTTACACACGAATTGGCTTTTTCTACAATGCTCTAACCAAGTCTTGCCTTTTACCTCTTTATTCTCCTTATAAATCCTTGAACCAAGAATTTCACAAGTTGATTTTCCCATAGATAACGAAAGAGTCACAGATACACAAGATGAATAGGGTAAGGAATATTGGTCAAGAAATAAGAACTTAAAAAGAAATTATATTGAACGAACACTTTCTTTTTTCAATGGTCTTGAATTTCTTTTTTTTTTTAATTTCTATCACAATTTTTTTTTTGAATTTCTATCACAATTTCTTTTTTTTTTTGTTGGAATATTTGGTAGATACAAACTTTAACACGAGAAAATTAAAACAAAGGATAGATGACACCTTATTCTAAGAGTCAAAGCTTTGATGCCAAATGATATAATTCACCCTACGCGAATGGATCGGAATGAGGAAACGATAATGGAATGTCTTAAGAATCAGGATAAGATAAGATAAGGTAAGATTAGGATAAGATAAGATAATATAAGATGAGATAAGGTAAGATAAGATAGGATAAGGTAAGATGAGATAAAATAAGATAAGGTAAGATAAGATGAGATAAGATAGGATAAGATGTAATAAAATAAGATAAGGTGAGATAAGATGAGATAAGATAAAGGAACCCGACACAAACTGCGACCTATCGGAGAGCACCGAAGTTATCAAGAGGAACGTGGCCCTTACCGTGACCTTCCGGAAGAACCAACGTTATCAAAGGTAGTTCTTTGCCCAAGAATCAAGGGAATCAACTTACATAGAGATGAAAACTCTCAAAGAGAAAATATGGTTATTCCTCAAAACCTGTATTTTCACTGAATCTCTAACTCCTATTTATAGCTAACCCAATCTAATAAAAAAAAAAAGATAACAAATTAGAAGTCCTAATTAGATTGCAATTTGAATTACAACCAATTTAAAACAATTAACTTCTAGATAAATATCAAATCCTAATGTAATCTATAGCAAATCATAGACTTTATCACTTAAGATCTTCAATGATATGACTACATAAGTTAACCCATGTTGGAATTGGGCTTGGATCCACGTAGTCTTTTTCTTGAACTTCCTTGATGAGACCTTCAAGTGCTTGTTCCATACATTTGGTCCTATTTCTCGTCATAGGACCTTCCATTCCTTGTAGATAATCTACTAGATGATCTCTTTTGCTTATCATGGTGCCCACGTTCACATCAGAAGTCTATCCCTATTACCATTACTTCTTCTAAAAGTAAGGATCTCAAATGATTCAACTCTTTGGGAAGGGAGAAATATTGCATCATAGCACCTAAATAAGAAGATTATGGTGATTAGAGATAATGGAAGTATTACAAGTCAATATTATAATTCTTCCTCAAGTGAAAAAGAGATCGATAGTATAACCTATGCACAAGATAGATATTTATTGGTCGTGAAGAGGTTATTGGGAAGTGAATCTAAGGAGCATGAGCAAAACCAACAAGAAAGTATCTTTCATACATGTTGCCTTGTGAAAGAAAAGATATACCCTATGATCATTGGTGGAGGGAATTGCACTAATGTTGTAAGCAATAGATCGGTCATCAAATTGAACCTAAAGAGTACATCATTTCCATGATTGTATAAGCTCCAATGACTAAGTTAGTGGTGAATTGATGGTAAATTAACAAGTGATGGTTAATTTCTCCATTGAAAAGTATGAAGATCAAGTTCTTTGTCATGTTGTTCCCATGGAGATAGGTCACATCCTTCTTGGAAAGTATTGGCAGTTTGATAAGTTCACTCAACATGATGGGCTCTCTAACAAATTCTCTTTTATCCATAATTATCACAAAATAACACTTGAACCTTTATTTCCTAGAAAAGCTTGTGAGGATCAGATAAAAATGAAAACAAAAGGAGAGCAAGAAGATTAAAAGTCCACAAGAATAGAAAAATATAAAAATAGTAAAATAAAATAAAACCCTTGATTTTGAGGGAAAAATTCAAAAGAAATGGAGAAAAAAGAAAAGAAAAGAGAGGATGAGAAAAAGGAAGAGAGAAAAGTGGAGAGTTTATTTACTAATAAAAGTAAGGTGAAGAAAGCTTATTTGGTTAACAAGCTTTATTCCTTCTTTTGTGTAAAAAGTTTTACTTAGACTATAACATTAACTTTTTATTTAGTGATGTTATTGCTACTTTGTAGGAATTCCATGATATTTTTCAAAAGAAGTGCCCTAGGTTGGCCACCAATGAGGGGATAGAACATCGAATAAATCTTACTTCTAGTGCTTCTCTTCCCAATAGATCCATATATAACAGAAATTCTCAAGAGACAAAGGAGATATGAAAACAAATGGAGGAATTGTTAGAAAAAGGAAGGGTTAGAGAGAGTTTAAGTCCTTATGCAGTCCCTATAATTTTGGTACCTAAAAAGGATCGATCACTAAGAATGTACACAGGTTGTAGGATCATCAACAAGATTATAGTTAAGGCTCAAATTGACAAGAAAATTGAAAATTATGCTAAAAATTCCAACAAAAATTAGAAGAAATTTGTTTTTGAACCTGGAGATTGCATTTGAATTCACCTACATAAGGAAATATTTCCCTCGCAAAGAAAATCAAAACTCCAACCAAGAGGAGATGAACCTTTCCAGGGGTAACAAAAGATCAATGATAATGCTTACAAAATTGACTTGCCTGGTGAGTTTGGGATGAGCACATTTTGTAATGTTTCAAAATTATATCCTTTCGATGTAAGTGATAAAGATTATAATTGAACGAAGAATTCACTTAAAGAAGAAGAGGGTGGCACAAACCAAAAAAGAGATAATGATAAAAAATAAAGAAGATAAAGATGAGGATCTCCTACAATGGCTTGGAGGTCTTATGACAAGGTTAAAAGTAAAGAAAGTCAAAGAAATTTTAAATCAAATAATCATAACCATGTTTAAGAAAACCCTAAGATATGGAAGAAAGAAGTACAAGGCTAGTCCATTGTGTTCAAAATGAAGATTTAGAAGAGGAGAATCAAGTTAACTTATTTTAGCTCAATCCTTGTTTCATTTGTATTTTGGACTAGAACTTTATGTTTACTATCACAGCCCCCAAATTACCTATATTCTCTTAACATTATTCACACATTATTCTTACATATATGTACTAGTTATGAAATAATTGTACGTTTGTGATGTACCTGATTTTTCCAATCATACATATATCTAAAGAAACAAATTTCTGGTAGACATATATACATCCTCATTCAAGTTACTTTAGTTCCACAATTCCAGAATATAAGTAGTCTAGAGTACTATGACTGAGGTGACAAGATAGGTACGTACAAAATTAAGTTATTCTACTTAAAATAAAAACTAAAGAATCCACTTCTTGTTTTCATAGTGAGAAATTCATTATCTAATCTCTACGTCGACGATCACCTCAACATTGAAAGAAGGGTGACCAACGTTGCAAGCTCACTAAGAAATCATAGTTACACATACGGAATATAACTGAGAGGAGTAACACATTTCTTTCAAGTAAAAGTAAGGATAGAAGTCATACATTAAAATTATACTTTAACATAAAGAACAAATAAGTTCTTTGACTTCCTCAACGAACTATTATAAAACAATCATCCTATACAATGTATGAATGAGATTATTCTATCATCTTCTTCACAAGTTTCTATGATGACAGATTCAAAAATAAGTTGGGATTATTATGTCCAATACCACAATAATCTTCACTAGTTTAGAGCTGGTCATCCTTACAATATGCAAATGCATATGGGCCCAAATATCTTCACCACTTTATTAAAATAAAGGGGCACTGGGATCCAATTTCAAATAGCAGTGTACCTCTGGTAACACTAAAATCATCATCATCATCATTTCATAACAGTACAAAATTTCTCTACCAGTAACGATAGTCTTCAAGGTCTTGCCAAGGTGGCTAAGTTTGACCAGAGCAATCTCAGCTACAAGGAGCAACCCTAAGTCATTGAAAGACTCAAACCTAGCTCACGTACCCCCTAGGCTTGAAGGTTCCTATAATCATAAATTCTAATTTAGCTCCATATGACCCGACCCTTAGATTTCCTAGCTCCCTTTCATAGAAAAACTTAGATTATCCTCCATCACAGTTATACAAAACACTTTTATGCACATGATGCATATTAACTAATTGTTATAATTCTTATTTTTATCTCACTTGAAAGCCTCTTGTTCTTCTCAAGGTTCAGGACCTCATAGTCCTCAATTAATTATTTTATTATTTAACATAATATATATATATATATATTTCTAACATTTATTAAGTACATTCTAATAAATCAAACGAGGTTCCCAATCTCCAATAAATGTTTCATAAAACTTAGACCAACAATGTTATAGAAATTATTATTAAAATTCTAGAATTAAATTCTTATTAATAACTTTATTTTTCTCTAATTTATTAGAAAATCGTTCAAAGAGAATAAAATTAATTATTCTCGTTCTATCTAGTTAGAAAGAAATCTAGTGAGTTAACTTATAACAATTTTATAAATTAATTACTAACATAAATTACTCTAATATTTTCATATTTTATCCTCTTATGTTAAGGTTTAAATATATATATATATATATATATATATATATATATAAAGCCAATTAAACGCTAATTATATTTTTTATACATTAAAATATATTGGAGGGAAAAGTAATGGCTATTATAAGGTATTAGATTTTGAAAATTTTTTATAAAATAATAAAAAATTCTATTTTTTCATCAAATTTTTTAATTGAATACTTCTTTATATATACTATGTGAGAATATATTTGTATAAATTAAAATCTATTAAATGATGTTTTCTTTTAAAACATTTTTCTGACAATTCCACATTTAAGTATTATAACTTCTATAATGTATATAAAATTATATAACTTTATAAAACCTACAAAATTTAAGGACATAATATAAAAATATATATTACTGAGCACCTAAAATTTATATCCATAATCTCACTCATAAATGAGAATCACATTGATAAAATTAATAGTTTAGTATACTATTTTTTTCATATACTATCTTACATAAATTTAGATAGTTTATCAATCTAACCCATAATCATTCTAATCACTAGTTAATAATCATACAAAATTTCATTCAAATATAAATTTTAAACTATCACACAATTAGTAAAATTTTATTCTGGAGTAAGGAAGCTCTAGAACTACTTCTATAAATAATTAAACTCATCCAAAATTAAACTCAAATATATTAAACTCAAATATTAAATTTATCAAACAATTAATAAATTTTATTGTAGAGAAAGAGAGCTCTAAAAATACTCCTATACTTTACTTGAGTCTCCTTCCCTTACCTAAAATTTGAAGATTGGTGTAATTCTTTCATCTTTTCCGACAAGTTTCCACGCCTCCACTGCGACTATATCTGCCTTACCCTTCTCCAGTTCAAGGAAAAAATTGATTTTTCTTTTCAAAAGGAAATGTCTAATTCCTTCTCCTAAGTGCCTTTTATATACAATGAGTGCATGCGCGCAGGTGTGTGTGTATGTGTGTATGTGTGATGACTTTTCCCACCAGGGCGCAATGTGCATGCTGCCACCAAATAACCCCTCACCCTTTTTTTGTTAAATAAAAAAAATGAGTATTATATTTCCTATAATAATTAATAACATAAGTTTGTTTATTATGTTAATAGGCTAGGTTGTAATGGTTTTTAAGCCCTTTTAAGATTTTTTTATTTTTATTTTATTATATTAGTAGGCTGGACCCTAGTGGTTACTAAACATTTAGGATTTTAGTTATGTTATAAATACTCATGTAACTCTCACTAAGGGGACAATTTTATATGATAATAAGAAATGAAAAATTTTCTCTTGATAGAGTTTGTGTGCCTTTTAGACTTCTTGGAAAGAACCATTGCTGGGATCTTATCAAGGATTTATTATACACTTATGGTGATTCTGCACCGAGCTTATCATTCTTCTTTCTCCATAGAATTGAGGGTATGACGTTTACCCCCATTCCTTCTCTTTACCATCTTTTATTCTTGAAAATATTGAAATTATAAGTTTGATTTGTATTCGCTATCACTTGAGTAATGAGTCTATCATACTACTTTACATTTTACAGTGATTCATAGTTTTATGGGAATGACTTCTTTCTTTCTTTGTATTTTTATCGAGTAAATGAGACAAATATTTTAGTTTCTAAAATTTCAAATGTGCTATGTAAATTACATATCTTATAAAATTCAATCTGATTTTATTTTTTCACTTTATTTTTCACTATTGTTTTATGCTAAAAAGTTAATTGAATGTCATTTAATAAAGTTAAGGATCAATGGAGGAATTTTAAAATTTCATAGAGTAAAATATTCCATCTAGATAATGTTAAGCACTAGAAGGGATGGAAGTAGGCCGAGTCAAGTTAGGTTTTGAGTGTTCAAGTCTGACCTGTTAAAAATTTTGAGGCCTAAGTTTGGGCCAATTATCTGTCAAAGGTTTTGTGTTTGTCAAGATCTGACCTGATTTAAAGCCTATAAGACTTACGAGCCTATTCAAAAGCCTACATTTAAAAAAAAAAAGGCCACTAAATATGCTTAAAGCCTATATAAATGAATGATTAAAAAGGTTTACAAACTTAAAGCCTATAAGATAAAAATAATTATTAAATTGGCTTAAAAAAAAAACACACACACACACACACAAAGATATATATATATATATATATATATATATATATATATATATATATATATTACTCAAAAGTTTCACAAGCTTAAAGCCTTTATGAAAATTATTTTATTATTTTTAAGTTATAAAACCTATCAATTTAGTCCTTACTAGTACCTCTTGTACAAAAGAAAATTAAAATTATCTAACATTAGAGAATTTTACAACTATTTATTTTGGGATATTACACTAGGTGATGTGTTACGTATAATGTATTCTTACACAAGATCGCATCAAAAGGAATTAAGAGTCTAGTCATAGTCTCGTAGAAGTAGATGAAAACGAAAAGGTGAGTTCTATTTTGAAGATAAGGAGAAAGTCATGTAGGGTTCCTTTTGCTTGAAATTAATAATTAAAATTTTTAATTTTTAAAAAATTATGTAATTATATATATATATGATATATTAAAATAAATACAAATATAATATGTTAAAATAAATATACTAAATATAAATATATAATATATAAAGATAAATAGGGCTATGAATAGGCTAAACAGGATTTTTTGTAGGTCTAAGCCTAACTTGTTTATCAGAAAAGGCTTTTTAATCAGTCCAAGTCTATCTATTTACTAAACTAGTCAAGTCAAGCTAGGCCTTAAACAAGTCAAGTCGTAGGCCTCTATCGGATAACTTTTTTCACTTCCATCCCTAAACAACAGTTGATGGGTTACAAACTTTAATTACACATCTAGGTGCTTGCTTATTATATGATACAAGGAGAGCATTTATTCAAGTAACTTAAGGAAAAGATGTCATTAATTTCATGTTTTATATATGGTTTTCTAAGAATTGGTCCCTTGTGCAATGCAATTTTAGTAATTGTTAGCTTAAACTATTTGAATTCTTGATAAATTGTATGTGTACATTAGAGAAATAGTTAGAGTATTCCATGAAAATAATAGCACTAGGTTGTATAATTTTTTATTTATCATTAGAAGCTCTTGGCCTTGGTCCTTCTTACCATAAAGAATTGGACTATGCTCAAGGATTTTTCATTTAGGTCCATTACTATCCATCATGCCCTAGACTTGTTTTAACTATAAGCATATTCAAGTGCACTGATACTTCCTTCATGACAATAGTTCTACATGACCAACTGGGTGGTCTTCAAGTTATTTATGATAATAATGGTTTAATATTCACCCTATACACGGAGATTTTGTTCTAAATGTCAAAGATCTTTTTCAAGTAAGTATTATAAACAATGGGCAATATAAGCATTTTCAGTACATAGTTTATATGTTTGGATAGAGTGTATTAAAAATTCTTTAAAAGATAGAATATAACAATCAAAATAATGAGACAACACTATTATAATTTTGTTTGTACACAAATGTTAAGTAATTATAAAAAGGTTAATGAATTTCATATGTGAAAATTATAATTAATATATATATATATATATATAATTTTTTTGAGGAGTAGCACATGTTAAAATTTGCTCCGGTCATATCTCTTTTAAATGGTTGAATTTCATCAATTCAACCAGTAAATTAAAAGACTTTATTGTGTAGATCATGTTTATAAAATTTTATAAAATTTGAAGCAAATTTGATACTTCATTATAAAACTTTATTTTAACAAATAATATACACCTCTTCTAATATATATATATATATATATATATATATATATATATATATATATATATATATATATATATATATATTAATTTAAATGTATTTAATTAAGTATCAAATCTCTTTCAAAAGACATATCCAACATACACTTTCCTCAAAGATTGAAGACCAACAAGAAATGTACGATAGAATTGATGGTCTTAGAAATAGACATACCCAAGGAAGTTGAAGACAAAAGTAGTAAATTTGATGGTAGATGGTCATGGAACCTGTAAACCTAAGCCATCACTTGAAGAACCTCTGATACTTGAACGCAAGTCTCTCCCTTTAAACCTTAAGTATGTAATTTTATTCCCTCCTTTTATCTTCCTATTATCTCCTAACCTTATCAGAAATATGGAAAAGAAAGTGCTAAAGAACTTGTGAGAAAATAAAGAAGTATCTGGATGATCCATTTATGATGTCAAACGCATAAATCCTACACTTTGTACCTATAAGATCCATATAGAGGAAGAGTTCATACTAAAGGTGTAACCACGAAGAAGGATTAACTCGATTCGTGAAGATAAGCTCATGATTAAGATGTATGGGAACTCAATGTCCCATAAAGAAAGGACAAAAATAAGGCAACCAAGCACATTCAGAAGCATGAGTTCCAATTAGGTAAGAGGTTATTGATTTATAACTCATAACTTCATATGTTTTTAGGAAAAATTAATTTTAGGGAAAACAACCCTTATAATATGAATAAAGCATATTCATATAGAATGATGGACCTTGTTAAAAAGAATGGGAGAACCTTGAATGGGAAGCACTTTAAGTGCACCAATATGCTATTGGATCCTAAGGTAGTCACCTGTGGTTAAATTAGCCAATGGGTCCAAGTACGTCAAGCCCGTGACATTAAACAATCATCTTTAGGAGGAAACTTGTCTTTCCCGTTTTCGAATGATTTAATTTTAATTATTCTATCTTAAAAAAAAGTGTAATGCATCAAACATGATCGTGTTAGAAAAACATCATCACTGCAAGGCTGTGCACCTAGTTTGCACAGTCATGCCAAAAGCGAAGCACGATCACACTTAGGTTAGCATGATCAAGTCAAAAGGAATACATTCATTTCAAGGTTGTGCCCCTACTGCACAACCCTGCTCACTCCTCTGTCATTTGTGCTATGATTATTATAAGGTCAGATGGACCATCTACTGCCTCAGTGACTAATTTATATTTTCTTGTGATGATTATATTGTTAGTATTAGGTGTTATATTAGATATTTTGATTTTGATGAATTTTACTTAGTTGTACCAAACCTATTTTTGTATGCACTCATTTCATTCCATCTCATCTTATGTATGATTCTCTGATTCTAACATGTGGTTTAGTGTGAAAAGGATAGCCCAATGCCTAAAGACTTTTTCCTCAATTATTACCATCCAACAGGGAACACATCGAGCATACAACTAACCTCTAAGTTTGAGGATGAAGACTTTCATCGTCCTTGCTAAGGAAGTCATATTTCTTTTTCCTTCTCTATTTCATTTTATATGTTTGCACAGTAAATGCTTAAGTTTAAGGATAAAGCCTCTCTTCCTCCTAAAATATCTTTTTGAAAACATCACATATCCCTCATCTTTTTTTTTACAAGACCTACCTTAGTAAATGATTTTTTTTTCAAACAAATAATGTGGTATATGATTAAGTTTAAGGAGGGATACCTCTCCTACAATTTTTCTATAAATGTTTTTACTTTGTAATAACTTTATTTTTGGATTGTAGGTTGGTTTTGGAATCAGAAAAGTCTTTGTTTATTTCTGATAGATGTTAATTGAATTTAATAAGGACATGAGAACTTTTGATGTAAATAATTGATAATTAGCTATGTTCCTTATCATCATCTTGTTTCACACTAGAGTAGCTTACATAAAAGGATTGAGCCAATTTGAATTGTATCCAACAACTCTCTCTTTGTTGAGTGATTCCCCTCTGACTTGTACACTCTAGAATTTTCCTTACAACCTCGTCGAGACTTTTATAAGTTAATTGCATAACAAGAAAATGATAAAAGAAAATTAGGTTTCTTTGAACGAACACAAGCTAGAATATCACTTAGTTCCCCCTTTAAGCCTAAAAAGATAAAAAATATTTTCCTTGGTACCCTTGAATATATTGATGTCATTTCAGGTACCTTGAGACGGAAGAAAAAGGAAAATATTTAGGATCAAATAAGCAATCAAAAAGAGGGAAAGAACAAGAGAAAAATAGGAAAATAAAAATAAGAAACAAAAAGGAAAAGTGAAAAGAACTTGAAAAAAGTATGAAAATGTAAAATTCAAAGAACCTAAGTGAATAGGATAAAAAGTCTAAGGATTTAGTGTTGCTAAAGAGAATAATCAAAAGTAAAAGAAATCCTTTTATGCTTTCTTCCCTACTTTTATCTAACCTAATAATGATAAAATCTCTTGACCGTATTTCAACCATGTAAAGACCTTTTGACGTCTATCTATGCTTTAATTTCTAGTGGAGACTTTGCGGTTTATAGGAAAGCCTATGATCATGTACAATTATGAGGGATAGAGTGAGAAGAAATTATACCAATACAGGGAAGATGGTGAGCAAAGTGATCCCCCTCTAGATGTGAGATTTAATTTCTAAGAACTAAAAGATCCTAATTGAATTATTATTAATTGTTCCTATGATAGTAGTTATGATTGTCTGTTGCATGTATAATATGATATTTTCTATATTCCATACTTTCTGCATTATCATTCCTTATGTTATTGCTTGGAACCGACAATGGTTAAGTTTGAGGATTGTGATAAATTGTCATTTAACCTAACTTTCCTTATTTTTGCAGGAATAGTCATGCAAGTTAAGAATAAAAAATAGGAGAATTTTAGGCCAGAAAAAGGGAAAAAAGGATATAAAAGACAAGAAAGCATAAAAGGATAAAACTACCCACTCAGTGGACCAAGCACGATCGTCCTAAAATTGGGAGCACCAATAACAATGCCATATCAGCCCTTATGATGCTGGAAGCATCCCAATCATCCCTACAAAGCAATCGTGATGGCTAAATGGTAGCTAGGTCAAGCCTAGTCTACAACACTAGAAACCTTAATCTTCGCCTATAAAAGGGAGGATCTTCCATATCATTTCACACACCACTCCAGGCCTTAAAGGCCACACCTCTCTTCCACTAGAGAACATCCCTCTCCAAAATGAAAAGTATACTTCTCTCTTAGATTATGGGCACAATCCTAACTTTAACCCATATATCATTTCTAGCCTATCCATTTTTAGTTCATTCCTAGCATCCTCTTGTAGAATCTTGGTAGAAGGAAACCTCCAACGATGTAGATTTAAAACGAATGTTAGTTTATCGGTAGCCTAGTCTTGTATTTCTTCCATTTTGATTAGTTATGGATATTTTTGGATTGTTTTTCATATTTTTTAACTAATCTCTAATTCATAGGGTTTGTAAAATATTTGAATTTCTTGAACTACTTTTCCTCTTTTTTATTTATGAATTATTATACATTTTTCACAATTATGTTACCTCGCTACACATAATCTATTGATAGGAAGTATTTAATGTTATAAATATGTAAGTTGGTTGGAGTAGGCGATCGTACCATGTTAATTAATAGAACTGCTAGGTTACTAAACTCAAGGGTCATGGAGGATCAATCGGGGGCCTAGGTTTCTAACCAGTTAATTATCTGACATGTAACTAACGTCCACTTAAAATTTATACCTTTTTTATTTGTCTATATTACAATATCAATGGAGATTGTAAGTAGAAAGGAGATTATTATTATTGCGGGATCAACAGGTAGTAATAGCCTTAGAGTAGGTGATTAAAAATTGATGCTTGTAAACTATTCCTAAAGAAAAGAGGGGAACTTGGAAGAAAAGTAAGTGAAATCAAAAGGGGATCCTAAGTCCCATGTTTATCCATAACCCACACCATTTGTTTTCCATTTTCTAAAACCTTATTCTATCTTGAAAGCATCCGCATAAAACTCTTATTTGGTGAGTTCAAAAGTTATAATTCAACTTCATACATAGATTGTTGGTATAGTTTCTATGGAATCAATATTGAAGGTATAAAATACCCTTTTTCTAGGCATTTTTATCCCAATTGGGTAAATTTTAAAACAAATTACCCAAATAGGATATTTTAAAAAGAAATTCCCTATTTAATATGGAAACAATGCCTATGATGCATTTTAAAATACATCATACATGTAACACATTTTAAAATGTATCATACCCTTTGTGTAACGCATAATTAAATGCATTATGCACACCTTCCAAAGGCATGTCGGAGGTTTGTTGGTCATGAGGGTGTGTAACGCATATATTGATGCATCACACTGGTGTGTAACACATAATATTACGCATTATACACTAGTGTGATGCACAATTAAATGTGTTACATGATGTGACACAATATTATGCGTCATTGCCTTAAACGCATAAAATTATGTGTTTTATAAGTCAAAAAACTTCTATAAATTTAGGCAAGGAACTTGTTTAACTTTGCAACTTTCCTCCTCTTGTAATATGGCTAAATTCTTATCTAGTTACAAAAATTTTATGTGTTTAAATTAAATTTATGTTTTATTAGAAAAATATTTATTTTAAAAAGGAAATGTTTTGGAAAAAAAAGTGGTATTATTTTTTAAATGGAAAATAATTATTATTGTTTATTTTAATGGTAAAATATATGAAAGTGGAGAAGGTGTTACTTTTGAAGAAAAACAAAATCCTATTCAAGTTCATAAAAATATAACTTTAAACAAAATAAAGGAAAATTTAAAAAAAAATAAAATTATCATCAAATCAAGTAATTTCATCTTTGGTTGGTAAATTTTTAGTTTTAATTGAAAAGGTAGAATATAGTGATTTCAAACATGTGAAATTGAAAATGTTAAATGCATGATTAATACGTCTTAGTAGCAATCATTGATGCATGCACTTGAAATATATGTTGAAGTTGACATAGTTAGGAATTCATTAACAATAACAGTCAATGAAGATAATACAACTATATTATTAATAGGTATTTTGAATAGTACAATGTGAAGAAAAATTATGTTAATATTTTGATTTTAAAAATATTATTTGAATAATTTGCAGGAGCTATTAATTTAGTAAATGATGATGATCAAAATTACTATTTATCAACAATAAATAAATGTCATGATAAGGACGAATGTGGTGATCATGATTTAAATAAAAATAAATCTAATTAGGAAAATTTTGGAACACCAATGATGATGATCATATTGTATCTATTTCGAGACCAAGTTCATATAATGGACCGTCAGGCTCACATGGTGCTCAAGTTGAACAATCAAGTCAATCAAGTAATGAAGTTATAATAAATATAATGATTAATAGTTTTGAATAAGATGTATAACGAATAAATGAGTAATGTGTTTTTTTTATTTTGAATAAGACTTTGCAGTTTGGAGTAGGAGTTCTCACTACACCAATATTTCGTGGGAATATCAGGGTGAAGACAAAAATGTTTCTACACATGATGGGTTGCCTAATTGGATGATTGGTGATGAATTGTATGTTTATTTACAATTTAAGAACAATGAAGAGGTCCAGTTAGCAGTGAAACATTACTCGATGAAGGTACATCAAATCTTTATTGTTATTGAATCGAAGCCAACATTTTTTTCTATTAGTTGTTTGAGTCATGTCACCGGCTGTCCATGGTGAATGAAAGAATCGTTAAAAATGAAATTAAATAAATGGTGCATCACTAGATGGGATGGTCAACATAATCGCATCACCATAAAAAATTGGATTCAAATTTGATTTATGCATGCGTCTTAGGTATATATATGTATTTTGCAAAGTGTTATACCTATTTCATTTTTATATTTTTATATGATTTGATTTTAAAATTTGATTTGGTTAATTATTAGGTATGGTAAATCAAGACCCATCTTTTTCAATATCATTGATTTAATAAAGAATACTTGGTCAGTATAGGTATAAGATATCATATAAGAAAGTGTGGAATGCAAAACAGAAAGCAATTATCCATGTGTTTGGTGATTAGAATGAATCATATGCTTTATTACCAAGGTTACATAAGATGGTTCAATATGCACCTAGATATAGGTACAAACTTAAGACTGAAGATGTTATAATTGGTAATCAAGTTCATAATGGAACATGCAATTTTTTTTCTATTTTTTTGAAGTTTTAGGCAATGTTGTCACGCATTTAATTTTTGCAAACCTGTCATACAGATTGATAGCACTTTCCTATATGGAAAATATAGAGGTACATTCTTGATAGCTACTACTCAAGACGGTAATAACTCAGTTCCACCTATTTCTTTTGTTGTTGTTGAGGGTGAAACATTAAATACATGGAGTTCATTTCTAGCTTTGTTAAGAGAGTATGTAACTCATAGGAGTGGAATTGGCCTAATATCTGATAGATTCAAAGTATAAAATTAGCAGTTTGTAATCCGTATTGGGGATGGCAGCCCATGTATGTTTATCATGTGTATTGCATACGACATATTGCAAGAAACTTTAATCATCGATTTAAAACTCAAACTGAAGCGAGAGTTATTGAAATTGGGTATCCTAAATTTGTATACTTGTTTTGTTCACACAAATAATTTTGATGGAAACTAATTGTGTGAACACATACATGATAGTTTACACCACATCTAAACAAGTATTTGATCACAAACTTATGAAGTTTAAAGAAACTAACCCTGATGTTGCTAGATGAATTGATAGAAAATAAAAAAGAAATGGAGTCTAGCATATGATGAACATGGAAAAAGATACGGTCATATGACAACAAATTTGGTTAAGACAGTAAATAAAGTTTTGAAAAGGTGCACGTAATCTTCCGATAACGACTCTCATAAAATACACATATAGTCATTTAGTTGAATATTTTGTTCAAAAAGTGACTATAATGAAGATAGAGATTGAATCTGGTCAACAATATTCAGAGAAATTAATGGATTCAAGCACGAAAAGTCAAGAAGAAACTTCTTCTCACCAAGTGAGATGATATGATATACAACCATTGTGATTTGAAATAGAAGAAGCTTTTAATCCAATAACTCAATGAGATGGTAACAAATGGTCTGTAAATTTGGCTAAGCATAGATGTCAATATGGGCGATTTCAATTGTTAAAGTACCCTTGCTCTCATACCATAACTATGTGTGCAATAGTAAGTGTTGATTTTTATTAATATGCTAATGATGTCTATACTTTACAAAATATACTTAATATATAATCAGTAGATTGGTGGCCAATTGGTAATGATGACGACCTCCTACATGTCGTTGATTGGGTACTTATCCCAGATGAAGAAAAATTAAGAGGTAAGGATAGACTGAAATCAACACATGTAAGGAATGAAATAGATTGGATTGAATATCAACCAAGGCAAAGATGTCGCATGTGCAGATAGTTTGGTCGCAACCAATCTCGATGTCTACAAAGACCTGAGATCGAAAACTGATTTAAGGGTTTAGGATATGTTCATATTTAATGCATTTATGCCATGATTAGTTGTTAAATGTTAATTAGTGAACTTATGATATGATTAGTTTTTGAATTTTAATTAGTGAACTTATGTTATGATTAGTTGTTGAATTTTAATTAGTGAACTTATGATATGATTATATGTTCAATTTTAATTAAATTACTTACTTGGGATTACTTGTTCAATTTTAAATAAATTACTTGCTTGTGATTACTTGTTAAATTTTAATTAAAATTAATTACTTATGATTACTTATTTAATTTTAATTAAATTACTTATGATATGATTACTTGTTCAATTATAATTGCTAAAAAAGTTATCAATTTTATCACCACCTATTTAATTTTAATTATAAAAGCTATCAATCATATTATTATTTGTTCGTGCCTAATTACTAAAGTTATTAATCATATCATCATTTGTTCATGCCTAATTACTGAAGTTATGAATCATTTCATCACTTAAACATTTGTCTATAACTACTAAAGTTATGATATAATCACGTAGAAACCAGTGTAATATAACTGAATATAATATAACCAAAAGTAAGATAAATGAAACATAAACATAGTTCATAAATAAACAACCAATGAAACGTTCTTAATAAATAAAAATCTTAAATAAAAAAAATTCTAAACTCTTCCACCGCTTTTGCTCCTACCAACCCTCCTCGTTTACTTCTAAGGGAGATCCTGCACCTTCCTAGTAAGGTGCTTAGTCTGTGCTCCGTTATGAAAAGAAATAGACAAATTAGCATTTAAATTAATACCCTGATCACTATAGTTATGTAAAATATCAGAACTTTGCATAAAACCATGCATAAGAGTGAGAGGTGTCACCATAGGTGGATGGAATGGTGATGGGGTGTAAAATGCTGCATGAGACCCTGAATTGGTAAGCTGAACTGATTAATTACTTACCATTTGTCCGCCAATAGCATATTTCTTCGTTATCCATCTTCATGTATGTCCAGTGTACCATCTAATATATCTGAGTTATAACTGAATAACTCATCAAATGAAAGACCTACACAAACATGTTGATGTCTATTATTCAGATCACCAAGAAGGGAGTCAACACTCGAGACCAGTTCTCATCTATCTTGCCTTCAAGATCATACCATATACCTCAAGCAGTTGAGATGGAGCCTAGGGAATATGTAAGGACATCCCAAACTATCTCATGCAATGATTGGGTTAGTGGCACTCCAAGATGTTGAAGCATATCGGTGGCACCATAGTTGTCCACATACCCATGCCTTTCCTACAGGCATCAGGCAAGTCATTCATGACTTGTACGACTGCCAAGTAATCTACATAATTATATAACAAATTAATTAAAATGATACTTAAATCATACTTATAGAAATTTGAACCATAGTTTTTTTTCTTACCTAATCTCAACTCATGGATTCGAAAACATGCCTATAGAATGAGATATCATGCTTGGAAACCCTAACCAACCTCCTCTTCCATCTATGACAAGATGTTAATGCATATATAATTAGTAATAAACATAGACAATAAATAAATAAATATAAAAATGACTAAACGATCAATTTAACACATACCTCGATCCATATACAATCATATGATCAGAGTATCCCTAATCAACTAGGGTTAACCTGGGAAATCGCTCCTAGGCCAACATCTGGATCAACAAAGTAAATCCACATATCTCATTTTTTTTGTAACCTATGCAACTTCACAATTTGTGATAAAGATATGCTAAAGTTTTAAATCTCCAATTGTATTGACCACACTAGTCAAAGTCACTAATCATGGGGAGATACCTCAACAGAACCCTTGAACTCGAATGGTCTCAAAATACTACTCCTCCTATTAACCGAAGAACATAAGTTTGGGTAAAACGACTCAATTGTTCATTGCTCTCCAAATGATCCTAGACATTCCCAAAATGCTAAAGCAACCAAAACATCTTCACAAAACTTCATACTAGCTCTCTCTTAGGCAAGGAAATACCTAATAGGTTCTTAACCATAGTTTGCCAAGCCAATGAAAATGTAGATCCAATAACAGGAACGTTTTTGACAAAAAATGCTGTCAATACTTCAATGTCCTGTAGTGAAATAGTCGCCTCCCCAAGAAGTAAATGAAATTTGTGGATCTTAGACCTCCACCTCTCAACTAATGCTTCAACCAATGAAGCGTTAGAATGGATAAAGTGTAACAGAGCTACACCTAGGAAGCCTGACCGTCTAACTTGATCCAAAGTTTGAACCAAAATCATTGGAATATTCTCACGTTCATGCCATAACTTAGCTCGTCTAATCTTCAACTCCCTATCGTGTTCCCTATTCCACAATCGTTCCGATATATGCATCAACTGTAGAGTCAAAAGGAAAAGGTCATCAGGATCCGATCTAATTGTTCGTGTAAACTGAAATACCATACTAATACAACATAATATATAATAATTAATGACTATCTAAAGATCGAAATACATACATCTAAATTATTTTGCATAAATAACTAAGTTAACATATTTATATATCAATCAAGTAGCTTAATCAAAAAAATTTCTCAATTACTAACTTCTTTTTTAATAATGTACATAACTTAAATCAAATTAAATTTAATTTAATTATATGTTTATAAATTTATTAAACTCTAATTCACTAAAATTTTATGGAACATTTTTTTCAATTTTTTAAAGTAACTTAATCATAACACAAAATTCTTTTACTAATTGTCACAACCATAATTACAACGAGACGACAAACTCGCTAAAATTTTGAAACTATTTTAATTGATTATGTGGAGTCACCACCAAATTTTTACTTAAGGGAAAAAGATTTGGAAAAAATCCTAACTCAAGGATGAGATTCAGTTCGGAGAGTCAGTTACGAATGAGGAAGGTATTGGGCACTCCACTCGCCCGTTCCGAAGAACAGTACCCTTAAACTGAGTGTGTGATTTATGAAAATTGTTTGATCCCATAATTAATGTAAAAATAAATAGGTTGATGGAGGTTAGCCTGACAGGACTTGATCCTGCTCCTATGTATTCCCCGGTGCAATGGGAAACTCAAGGCTTACGTAGTTCTGGTTGGCAGGCTTGACCTTCGAAGGTGTTTGAACAAAATATTTTGAAAGTATTTGAGGGGAGTCCTTAGTCCACATATGCACAGGATCCAAGACAACTACGGCTGCATTGGGATCCACACGAATTCCTAAACATCGAACAGCAGAAAAAGCTACTAGTTCGTGTTTAGGGTTCTGTGAGACTTAGGGATTCCAAAATGAGGTTTTTCTTGAAATTATTTACAAAGGATTCTTAGTCCACATATGCACAAGGTCCAAGACAACTACGGCTGCACCGGGACCCATATGAATCCCTAAACATCGAATAGCAGAAAAAGCTACCAGTTCGTGTTTAAGGTTCATTGCGTGAGACTTAGAAAAACTTGAATAAGATGAACTTGATTTGGAAGCTAAAGGAAAGAATTACATTTGAGAGAAAAATTAAACTCGATTTGGGATTTTGAGGAAAGAGAATTTGATTAAAGAGATGGAATGCTTGATTTTTAGGGAAGAAGAATTTAAACTTGATTTTTTTTAAAGGATTGGGAAAAGAAAAAATACACTTGTCTTAAAAGAAAGGAGAATTAAATTGGATTTGGATGAGTTTTATTTGAAACTTGATGAAGAGAATTAAATTTTATCTTGAATTTGAATGAAATTTTGGAGAAGAGAAATTGATTTGACTTGGGTGGAATGCTTGATTTGGAATTTGAGGAGAAGGAAATACACTTGATGAAGTGAGTTTGATTCGAAAATTAAAAAAGCTTAAACTTGATTTTGGATTTGGTTTGAATTTCAGGAGTTGAATTAAATTTAAAGAAAGAGAATTAAACTCAATTTAAATGAAAATTACTTAGTTTGGAATTAAAACCTAATTTAAATAACATACTTGATTTGAAATTGGGGAGAAAGATCAAAACCTTATCTATATGAAATACTTAATCTGAGTATTGGGAAAAAGAATGAAAATTAATTTGAGGCTAGAAGTAATTTGGGCTTGACCCAATAAAACCTAATTTTATTTTTACAAGGATTGGGCTCAACTTAGAAGATTTTGATCTCCAATGAAGGCTAAAACTTAGTCTTGACCTCAAAGTTGTAAAATAAAATTGTGAATTTATCTACCTAAATATTAATTATAATTTTGGACTCCATTTAAATGGCTAAATGGCTGACCCATTACGCCAAAACCTGCAGGACGAGGCCCATATCGAAGGCTAAGCTTGGAGTGATCTCTGGTCCATGAATACTGTTGCCTTGCAGGAATTAAAAGAGAAAATTCCCTGGCCAAGATTCGAACGTCAAGCTTGTCGTCGCACGTACATTCACCCCAAACACTAATCCACGTCTCCTATTGGGTTTCCCACACCCTTGTTTCATTTTAAAGAAAACCAAGTGAATGTGGGACCACTGCATGGAAAAAGGAATCCTCACTGGCCTTGAGTATGATTTATTGGTGGCCTCCGATCCTCTGATTTTCACTCAAACGGCCCCCACTCCTTTCGTTCAAACCCTTTTTCTTTGCATGGACCGTACTCCCACGTGCACAGGTATCCAGGAAAAGCTAGATAGGTTTCGTTACTTCTTTGAATCATCCCTTCTTACTGATTAAAATGAAGCCACCAGCAGGTAAGGTTGGATTAGCCATAGTACACCCGAACTGGTTTCCCTCTCAAACATTTCTTTCTCTGTAGCATGGTGCAGTTTCTTCTACTACGCCTCCTATAGCCTTGGCACGAAATTTGATCCCATCTGCTAGTGTGCCTATTGAAGCTTTCAGAATCTCTACTAGCATAACCTTGAGATATCTGGGCATGAGAGAATCCACTCCTTCAAGCGCTAATTTTCCTTCCACAACTCGGATGCATATATAGACAAACCAAGCAGATGGCAAGCAATGTCACATCCTCTCTTTAGCGTCGTTTTCAATGCAAGATTCTTGCATGGTCAAGTAATACTATGGATGGGGTTGAAGGCTCAAACATGAATACGTTGTTATTGATGACATATGCCAGGGCAAGTACGAGTGGGACACGGTGTCTTTAGGGACACATGCGGAATTTATAGCATAATATTCTTGTGCAAGCTAAATGGAAGCTTTCACGTTTCCTGATACAAACCACCTGGGTAATGCCTACCTGAATAACACAAGGTTTTGTATTTGAGAAAATTCTGTTTTATTTGCATGTATCCTGAACTGCTGCTAAACTTTCATTCCTTTGCTCGAGCAAGAATTAACACGAGTTCTGATGACAGGAATTTAGTTAGCATAACCTGATATCGTTTGCCTCTAACGTGCCCCGAACCGATAATCAATTTTCCACTAACGCTTAGAACAATCGAAAGCTGTTGAAGATCAATATGTGTTCTCTTCTAGTCCACATGCATGTCCATTTACTGACTCGATACCATCAGGCTTACAAGCCTTCTGTGATGAAACTGAACAGGATTGAATAGAAGAGGAGTGGCAATCACTCTTAAAACGAGGTTTGATTATCAAGATTTAGTATAGGGGGAAGTATTCGGTGATGTAGCTCAGAATGCAATTTAAGCGGCCGGTCATAAGCTATTCTATGATCTTGCTTATCGACTAATGATTCCCCATTTATTTCAAACAGCCCGAAAGATCCAAAACCAGTCATGAACAGTTGTCTAACCTCTCTAGATGGCATCACATATGGACCTTGTGACTATTCTCCAGCCCTCAGGAGAGAGTAGATGGTTAGATAATTGTTCTTGAAAGCACTGAAGGTGGGAGAGACGCTGACTGGAGCTTTGATATTCTTGTTGAACTCCAGGGCTTCCATGGCCATAGCCGACCCATTAAACATCATGAGAAAGGGTAACTCTGTTTTTTTTTTTTTATCTCCCAGTAACAGCTTGTGATGGAACAGGATGCCAGGGTTTACTGGTGCTGAGACGAGAGTGTATGACTTTTATGATTCCACCCATACTGCTAATGTTGTGACAATCAGAGCTCACTTTTGCTTCTATGTTCTGAAAGATGGTCAAATCTGGAAGCTTCACACTAGACTACCCCGCTATCTATTTAACAAAACCTCAGTTCCTAGTGTGGACATCAATCTCATAGATATGAATGTGGTGCTAAGATCTGATCGAATTAAGGTAAAGTTAAGCCACATATTAGTTTGCTTAACAACACAAAATTGGTAGACCCAACTGCTAAGTCACGCTACAATTCTGAGATGATTTCTTATACATTCTAATCAATGGTAAAATCATATCCTAACTTGTGTGATTCCCAATATGGAATCGAGAATAACGACGTGGTAATCTTAGAAGTGGCTTAATTCGTTCTAACACATTGAAATTTTCATTTCAACAAAATATGAACACGTGAATTGAAATTGTTCGCAGAATTCGAATTAAAGCTCAAGAACAACATCCTTTGATTTAGCATGTTAACGACAATTATCAATATAGATTAAAGATCGAGGCATTACCTAGAAGCTTTATAAAGAATGCTGGAACTCTACATCCACTCTCCAGATCTCACCATGAAAGAAGATTGGAATCCTCCTCCTCTTCTTGGTAAAAGCCTCCTCCTCCAGCCGCAGGGGAAACACTAAGAAAAAATGCTGAGGGCAGGTCCCCACAATTCTCTCTGACTAAGCTTCCTCCCCGTCCCTTTCTCTTCTTTTTTCTTTTTATCTTTTCGTTAATTTTTCCACTTTTCAGTTTTTCAGTTACGCTCCTTTTTCTTCTATGTTCCTTTTCGTTTTTTCTGTTTGTTTTTTTTATATTTATTTGTTTTATTTTTATTTTATTATTATTACAATATTAATTTTCTATTTACAGTTTTTCATTTTTCTTTACTTATTTATTTTATTTTATTTTCTGTTTTTTTTTCTTTATTTAATTTTCTTTTTCTATTTTCAATATATATATATATATTTTTATTTTTTCTCTTTTCTTTTATTATTATTTTTTATTTTTTTAATTTCTTTTTTCTATTTTTTTTAGTTTTTTCTAGTTAGTTTTTATTTAATCTTTTTCTTTATTCGTTTTTATTTCATCGTTTTTTGTTTATTTGTTTTTCTACTTTTATTTTTGTTTTTTATTATATTAATTAATTGCTAATTAATTTAAAATCGGAGATCTTAGACATAATTGAGTATTTATACTAATTTTTTAATTTAATTATATACATAAATTTAATTTAATTTAATTAACTTAAGTTAAGTAAAATAAAATTAGATGTTTATAAATTTAATAATCTATATAATTGATTAAACTTTTATAAAATCTTTTTGGCAATTTTTTAAAGTAACTTAATTATTTAAAAATTTAACACCAAGTCTTTTTTTTTATTAACTTTGTAATTTCATTATCCACAGAAATTAAATTAAATTAATTAACTTAAATTAAATTAAATTTTTATAAATTTATTACACTCTATAACTCACTAAAATTTTACGGAATTTTTTTATTTTTTAAGTAAATTAATTATTTAATAATGTAACACTAAATTTTTTTACTGACTTAGTAATTTCATTATACGCATGAGTTAAATTATGTAAAATTAAATTATTTTATCACTAAATTTTTATGCAACATTTTCATATTTTTTAAATTATTTTAATTATTTAAATATTTAAATTAAGTTTTTTATTAACTTCAAAATTTAATAATGTACATAAATTAAATTAAAGTATATGTTTATAAATTTATTAAATTCTATATTTCCCTAAAATTTTAGGAAATATTTTTTACAATTTTTTAAAGTGAATTAATTATTTCAAAATTTAACAAAATTATTTCATTAACTTAGTAATTTAACATCACTCTCTAACTCACTCAAATTTTATGGAACATTTTCTAATTTTTTAAACTAACTTAATTATTTAATAATTTAAAAGGTTTGTTATTAACTTAATAATTTAATAATCTACCTAAATTAAATTAAATTATATCTTTATAAATTTATTACACTATATAAGTTACTAAAATTTTTTATGGAAAATTTATGAATTATATTTTAAGGTAATTTAATTCATTAAAAATCTTAACAAAATTAAATTTAATCAAATGAAATGAGTATGTTGTATTAAATGTAATTATATTAAAAATTAAAAATAAATTAAATTAAAAATTTAAAGTAAATTATATTATATTATATTATAGTTTTTTATGGCTTATTTATTAATAATTTTTAAACTTAATTAATTATTTTTTAAGAAAATCCTTTATTTATTTTAAACTAAATTAATTAATTAACTAAATAACACAATTATATAACTTTATCACGTATATAACTTAAATTAAATTAAACTAAATTAAATTATATTATATTTTTTAAACTTATTATATTCTATAATTTACTAAAATTAAACAAAAACGACAATTGGACATGTGATTACATTATAAGGCCGCAACCGAATAGATTAAGTTTAAATTGATATAATATGAAATGTAAAATTTTTTAAAAAAATTTATTATAATGTAATGTATAATTTTATATGTTATATAATATGATGTATTAAAATATGTGTTACATATTTAAATTTAAAATTTTTAAATATGTAGCATATTTTAAAATGTATCATATACTACGTATAAAATATTTAATTATATATTACATATTTATATTGATAATAAACTTTGATATGCGTTTAAAAAATGTGAGTAATATATTATACAAAGATTATTATACATTTTAAAATAGATTATAAATTTTAAAATACGTCACAAGTATTTATTTTCACAAGAAATTTATTTTAAAATATCCTATTCAGATAGTTTATTTTAAAATATTCTATTTAAATAATTTGTTTTGAATTTATCTCATTAAAATAAAAAAATATTTTTACATCAATAGATGTATTTATATATAAATAAAATTTTACAAAATTTATATCTTACATGATATACTTTAAATTTGCTAACAACTTTGATATATTTTAGATTTTTTAACCTAGAAATATTAGTGAATAAATAAAATTTTATTTAATTTTATTTTTTCAATAATAAAAAATAAAATAAAATAAAAAGATTTTTTTTAAAATGTAGAATTCTTTGAAATATGAAATATGTACGGATAAAAAATTATTTAAAATTAATAACACATGTTAAAAATTAAAAAAAAAGTAAGCTAAAAAAAAATCTTATGAATAAAGGGTGAACAAAATAATATAAAAAGTAATGAATTCTTTTATAAATTAATTAGGTAAAAATATAGAATTATGCAATTTGCTTCTTTATTTAACAAAACATATTACTTTTATCTAATTTTTTTAATTTTCTTTTTTATTAAGTTTAGATGTTGTGTTAATTATATTAAGTTATGTAATTTATATTATTTTAGTTTTACCTTAATTTTAATTAATATAAATTATATTTTTTATATTATTTTATCAATAAAAAATTGCTAATTTTTATTATATTATACTTTTATTTTTAATTATGTAAAAAATAAAAATTTAACTTATTTAAACTTTAATTTGACTTTCTTGTGTAATAAATGGATAATCTCAAATCTTTTAAAACTTTTTTTTAAACAAACAGATCAGACTTAAGTTTATGAAAAAATCTGTTTAATCTATTTAAGAGTCTATTTTTTTATATATTTATTTATATTTATTTTAATATATTATATTTATTTTAAAATATTATATATATATATAATATTAATATTTACATAATTTTTTTAAAAAATTAAAATTTTTAATTTCAAACAAAAGGAATCTTAGATGACTTTATTATTATCCTCAAAATATATCTCTCATTTATTGTTTTTGTCTATCTCCACAATTATATATTCTTTTTCTAAGTCTGAGCAAGATCAAACATATATAATACATTACCTGGTATCAATGTACTAAAATAAATAGTTGTAAATTATTTAATATTTATTATAAGTATTGTATACATTACTTTAATTTTAGAATAAATATTATATATTTTACTTTAATTTGTTTATGTATCTAAATTTGTATAAACGTACATGTTAAATCTATCAAATTTATTATAATATTACATGTATGATATTTATTTTTTATATTTTTATTTTATATATTATATTTGTTATATATATGGGGCAAGTTATAATGTTATCTGGATCTAAAGTAATATATTGAAATTATTTTTTATTAAATAATTTTGATTTATTTTTTATACAAATGATATTAGTAAGAATTAGATTAATAGACTCTATAACTTAAAAAATATTAAAATATATTTTCATAAAAAATTTTAAATTTATAAAATTTTTAAATAATTTACATATATATATATATATATATTAAACTTTTTTAATAATCTTTTTATTTATAGATATTTATAAATTTATTTATTAATTATTTTAATATATTTTAAACAAATCAAATTTAAATACTCAAAATTACATTAATCATCTTATTCTTTCTTAAACTAAAATGTCAAACTTTCTTTTATATTTAACATTAATGAATACGTGATTCTTCTGGTAGAGAATGCAATAAGCCTCTTTCGACTTTATCAACTGCCTTATCCATTTTAATAACTTGAAACCTTTGAATCTGAAACGTTTGCCTTTGAAGAATCAAGTTCAGTTCAAAGCTTGCTCTCTCGTTTATTCCTTGATTTCCTTATGTTGCCCAAGGTCATTTTGTCCTTTCCAATACATATTGTCGACATGCTCTAGGTTTTCTAAACTAGAGATGTTAGGGAACAAATATAACATTGCGTAATTTGATTTGTTCAATAGTATGTAAAAGAAATAGAATAAACAAGAAAAAAAAAAGATGAATTTTTAAAAATGTAGAGTTTATTAAAATACAAAATACATACAGATCAAGAAAGTCTTTTATTCAAGATTAATAACACATGTTAAAGATAAAAAAAAGTAAGCTCAAGAAAAATATCTTAAGAATAAAGGATGAATAAAATAATATAAAAAGCAATGAGTTCTTTTATAAATTAATTAGATAAAAATATAAAATTATGTAATTTGATTCTTTATCTAACATAATATTGTAACTTTGTTATATAACATATTACTTTTATGTAATTTATGTGATTTTCTTTTTTATTGATCGTAGAAGTTTTGTTAATTATATTAAGTTATGTAATTTCATTTTGGTTTTATCCCAATTTTAATTAGTATAAATTATATTTTTAATAGTCGTCAAATTGTTTTATCAATAAAAAAGTTGCTACATTTTTACTATATAATATTTTTATTGAGAAATAAAAAAAAATATTTTTTAACAGTAGGACTGGTGTTTTTTTTAAAACTAAAGAAAAAAAATGGTCACATGTATACATAATAATATATATCTATTTATACTTGGGTGTAATGTGTTAGATTTATCTTTTAATTTTAATTATTTATAGAAAAAAAATTGTCGACAGTTAAATAAAAAAATATAGAGCGATGGATAATTTTTTTTTTTAAAATTAAAATGTTAAACTTTCTTTTATATCTAACAGTAATGAATGCATGGTTCTTATGGCATGGAATGCCTTCTCCGTTTTAACAACTTGAAATCTTTGGATCTGAAACGTTTGGGTTTGAAGGATCAAATTCAGTTCAAAGCTTGCTCTGTCGTTCATTTCTTGGTTTCTTTATGTTGCCGAAGGTTAGTTATGTCATTTCCAGTTCTTGAACATGTTGTCGACATGTTATGATAGAGTTAGGTCTATTATTTGAATATTAAATAATAATGTTGTACATAATTATTATTATTATTTATTAATTTTAATTTTTTAATATATATATATAATAAAGACATATTAAAATAAAAAAGACATTTTTTATATTAAAAATTATAAAATATTTTTTTAACGTTTTTTATAAGGTGTTTTTTCCTATATTCTTTTAAATATGGAGTTAACAAATCTCTTTTGATAAACGAGGAATCAAAAATTGGCACTTATCCTGTTGATTAAATGAAAATTTTGTTAAGAATCAATTTTTTTTTTAATTTTGTTAAAAGGTTATTATCCATTTTTATTAAGATTAATGTTTATATTCTTATTTGCAGAAATTTTTTTCAAAATATAATTTTTATTTGTATTTTATTTTATTTTATTTTTATTAAATGGGTGAAATAAAAAAACTATAAAAATAAAGACTAGGTGCATGTATTATGTAATTTATAAAAAAGTTGAAAACAAAAAGTAGGATGGATATTGTATTATTGGGTTAGATATTTTATAAAATATTAAAAAAATTATTCAAAATATTTTAAAATTAATTTATATTTTATTTTTAAAGTTTAAATTTTTAATGGAAGTAAAATATTTTTATATTTTTATTAAAATAAATAATTTATAATTAAGGCTTTAATTAAAGAAGATTTTGAATAAAATTGAATAATAACATCATAATCGAATTATAATTAAAATATTTTTAAAAATAAAAAAATAATTATGATTAATATAAATTACTTTAACTTAACGAGTTAATATCATAATTATAATTAAAATATTTATAAAATAAAAAAGTTAAGTTAGGATTTAAAAATAAATTAAATCTAATTTTTAATATAATATCAAAATTTATTTAATTTTAATATTATATCATTTACAATTATTAAATCTTAAAAATCTTACGTACTTCTATAATTTTTTAAAATAAATTAGATTTATTTTTTAATAATATATTCAATAAAATTTTATGATATTTTTATATTTAAATAAATTTTACTTTACTTTTGTATTTAAAAGGATATAAATATTTTTTTTAATTTTGAAATTATATTTTAAAAAAATTCTACAAACAAGACTAAAAATTAATTTTAATAAAAATGGATAAGGATCTTTTAGCAAAATTAAAAAAGCTTTGATCCTTAAATTTTAAATTCTAAATTCTAAATCTTTAATTCTTAATTTTAAACGTTTCACTTTAATATAATACATCTTATCAGCATTAAATATGTATAACTATAAATGATATATGTGAGCTTTTGATTACTTCTTTATCAAAAAGACTGGTTATTTCAAATTTATAAAGTAAAGAAAAAACATATCTCTTTATAATTATTTCTACATGTATACCGTCTCATTTGAAGCCTTCAAATAAATTAATATTTATTTATTGTGGTGTCTGATCTTTCCGATTCGACTTGTTATCTGAATAGTATTATTGTAATGTATGAGCTTAAGGACACGAATAACATAAGCCGGAACATGCAATGTTTTGACTTTGAAAAATGGGGACACTAATTTAATGTTAACTTGTTCATCATGTTAGATAAAGAATATTTATATAAAAGATGCCTTTGAATTTTGACTGCGCAGAAACAAGAAAAAAGTAGTCACGTTATTCTTATTATATTCTTTGTGGGCCTTTGGGTTGATCTTAAAATCAGCACTCTTGTGTTGTTTGAACATTTTGCGTTAGAGTTAGGCAGTGATAGTTTGGTAGTGTCCTCTCAGTATGGACATCAAAGGCACAAAGCAGAAAGTGGAAGGCACTGTTTCCAGTTATGACAGGAAAGCTGAAATAAAAGCCTTTGATGAGTCAAAAACTGGTGTTAAAGGTCTTGTAGATTCTGGGGTCAAAAAACATCCCACGCATGTACCTAAAAAGAGTGAGACAGCTTTTGTTGAAAAAAAGATTAAAAAAATAACTGAGAGATAAAACTAATTGTATATGATAGTTAATTATTTAATATTTAAATAGTAGAATTGTAAGGCATCACCAGATTATATAATATACACTAGTGCAAAAATACGATATTATAATAAGATTTTATATTGATTTTTTAAAAATTGATATAAATAAAAATGCGGTGGCATTTTTATAAATAAATGTAAACTTTTATATCTGTTGGGAAAAGAACCGATGTAGAAAGTTTTTTATATCTGTTATGTAACCGATGTAAAGTACTTTCTACATCGGTTCCTTTCCCAACCGATGTAGAAAGTGAGTTTTTTTTTTAAATTTTCTACATCTAAGCATTTAAACAAGCGATGTAGAAAGTTTTTTTTACATCTTGTTCTAAAACCGATGTAGAAAGTGGATTTTTTAAAACTTTCTACATCGGTTATTTTCTCAACCGATGTAGAAAGTACTTTCTACATCGGTTCCGAGAAACAACCGATGTAGAATGTCTTTCCCTCGTCACTTATTTTTCGACGCTCGTCGTGTTTAACCTCATTTTCCAAACCCCGCCTCGCTTCGACTTGTTCTCTCTATTTTCGTTTAAGTCTTAGCCATTGTCGAGCATCCTTATTGTTCGTGGTTTCACCGTGCTTACGTCGTGGTCGTCATCGCGTTGGAACGATTTCATTCGCTCAAGTCGCTTGCCACGCACCGTAAGGTTCGAACTCGTCTTTGTTGTTATTTATGCATCTCATTCTATTATTATGGTTGAAATTTACATTTATTTTGGTTGTATTCTGTAATTTTTAAGCTTCTTATTTGGCTATACCGTGTTGTGTCGTCGTTCAACTACCGTTGTGCCTCCATTTGGACACCGCTTGGCCACCGCTCAACCATTTTGTGTTGATTGTGAGGTATGTTCTATGCACTTCTACTTTGTGATTGCAGATGTGAAAGTTTGCTTAGGGTTTATGTATGTTATAGTATTGATTTTGAGTTTAAATATGTTGGTTTGTTTTCTTGAGTTCAAATATGAACATATTCCTTAGTTTCCGTTTCAAGGTTGAATATAATGAGTATATTACTAAATAAGTAAATCATTCATTATATTAAATCTTGAATTGTCCAAGTTGAAGCTTTGGGATCTAAAGTTTTTTATTCAAAGGTTAACAATTTCTTCATAAATCTTAAATTGTACTTGATTAAATTTTGGTTTAGTTCATTTTGCATTGTCTCTCGGGTACATGCTTCATTGTCAGGTAAATAAACCATAATGAAGTTATGTACTTGGAGACCGATGCGAAATGTCTTCAAATTTCACCAAGTATGATATTCAAGATTTTAGAAGTATGTTAATCGATGAATAAAAAACTTTTTTCTCGAATGGGATAGGGTCTTACCAATAGTGAGGATAATAAATTAACAACAATGAGTGACAAGGTTAATCCTAAATCATGTGTTGATGATTCTTGTATAGTATGGATCGTAGTTGGATAAATTCTAAACGAACGAGCGATGAGTACGAGAATGGGGTTGAAGAGTTTTTGAATTTTGCGCAGACAAATCTACCTCTCGGAGTAATGGACAATTTTACTGTCCGTGTGTTAATTGTCTAAATGAGAGACGTTTGGGTGTTGGTCAAATTAGAGAGCATATTCTTTGTGATGGATTTTGCAAAAGTTATACAAAATGGACATGGCATGGTGAGTTATTAGGCATGCCAAGTGTGTCACAGACGGTGGAGGTTGATATAAATATGGAAGATTGGTAGAGGATATGATTCGTGATGTAGGGCATGCGCCATTTGAGCTGGCAAATATGTATGGTAACTTATCTACCGATTCGTAGAAACCTTTGTATCCAGGATGTACTACCTTTACATGATTGTCTAGCAGTTAAGATTATTCACTCAAGGCAAGGAATGGGTGGAGGATAAAGTTTCACCGAATTACTTGAACTCGTTGGTAGAGATGCTTCCGGAAGGTAACACATTACCAAAGCGTAATTATAAGGCGAAGAAGGTGTTGTGTCCGATGGGTATGCATAAGAAAATACATGCCGCCCCAATGATTGCATACTATACAGAAATGAGTTTGAAGGATTACATGAATGCCTTGTGTGTCAAGTTTCATGCTATAAATCAAGGATGGTGATTCTATTTGCAATGACAAGACAAAAATGCCTCCACCAAAGTGTTATGGTATCTTCCAATAATTCCAAGGTTCAAACGATTGTTTTGTAATAAAGATGAAGCAAAGAACCTTAGATAAGCATGTAGATGAAAGACTGATTGATGGAAAACTTCGCCATCCATTCTGATGGTTTGCAATGGAAGATGGTTGATCAACTATATCCCAATTTTGGGAATGAGCCAAGAAACCAAAGGCTTGGACTTGCAACAGATGGAATGAATCCGATTTGTAATTTAAGTAGTAAACATAGTTCATGGCCTGTACTTTTGACAATTTACAACCTTTCTCCGGAGTTATGCATGAAACGAAATACATCATGTTGTCCATGATGATTTCAGGTCCACAACAACCTGGAAATGACATAGACGTTTATCTTGCTCCTTTAATTGAAGACTTGCAAAATCTATGGGAAGAAGGTGTGGAGGTGTTTGATGCATATGGTAATGAAAATTTCAAGATGCGGGCAATGCTTTTTTGCACTATTAATGACTTTCCAAAGATATGGAAATTTATGGGATACAGTTAAGGGCACAAAGCATGTCCCATATGTGAAGAAGGCACAAGTTACCATCAATCGCATCATGGAAGGAAGACAAGGTATCTTGGTCATCGGAAATTTCTCAGACTAATCACCCTTATCGTAGATTAAGGAAAGCTTTTAATGGGTTGCCGAAAATGATGTTGCTCCAAAAGTCTTAACTGGACAACAAGTCTACAATCGGGTTAAAAACATCAAAACTATTTTTGGAAAGACTCAAAAAAAGCTCACGGAGACAAGGATATGGAAGAAAAGATCAATATTTTTTGATCTTCCATATTGGTGCAAACTGATGTTAGACATTGTATTGATGTGATGCATGTGGAAAAAATGTGTGATAGCATCATTGGAACACTTCTCAATATACAGGGCAAGACTAAAGATGGAGTCAATTTCGATCTGGATTTGGTTCACATGGGTATACGACATCGATTAGCTCCACAAATCAGAGGAAAGCGAACATATTTTCCCCAAGATGTCATACATTGTCAAAAAAAGAGAAAATTTCTTTTTGTGAGTGCCTACGTGGGGTTAAAGTGCCACAAGGGTATTCTTCAAATTTTAAAAGACTTGTCTCAATGAAAGATTTAAAGTTAGTTGGGTTAAAGTCTCATGATTGTCATGTGTTGATGCAACAACTACTTTCAGTGGTTATTCGTGACATTTTACCTAAAAAAGTTAGACATACAATAAGTAGGTTATGCTTATTTTTCAATAAAATATTTAGCAAAGCCATTGACCCCCTAAAATTGGATGAGTTGGAAAATGAAGCTTTCACTATCTTATGCCAATTGGAGATGTATTTTCCTCCATCATTTTTTGACATTATGGTTCACTTGGTTGTTCATATAGTGAGAGAGATCGATTATGTGGTCCGGTTTTTATCCGAGGTGGATGTATCCAATAGAACGATACATGAAAATATTAAAAGGGTATGTGAAGAATCCATACCGTCCCGAGGCATCTATGATTGAAAGATACATTGCAGAAGAGGCCATTGAGTTTTGTACAGAGTATTTGTCAGAGATGGAACCCATAGGAGTTCCTAAGTCTCATCATGAGGGAAGACACAGAGGTAAAGGTACACGAGGCATAACTGTGAAAAACATGGGTCGTGTAGAAGTCCTTCAAGCACATTTGTATATTTTGAATAATACCGATGAGGTTCAACCTTACTTATCTACTCACAAAACTATGATAAGGGAGGAGAATGTTCGAATGAACGAGAAATGGTTGTTGAATGAGCATAACAAAACGTTCTTAAACTGGTTTGATGAAACAATTAAGAAGGATGATGGTGCCTCTGATACATTGAAGTGGCTAGCAAATGGCCCAAACTTTGATGTCATATGTTGGACTGGGTACGATATTAATTATTTTTCATTTTACACAAAGTCTCAGAATGATAAAAGTACCATGCAAAATAGTGGGGTTATGGTGGTGGTAGAGTCAATGCATTTTGCAAGTTCTAAAGATAAAAATCCTGTAAAGGCTTCCATATCTTACTTTGGAGTGATTGAAGAGATTTGGGAGATTGATTACACCAAATTTAGAGTGCCTGTTTTAAAATGCAGATGGGTTGACAACAATCGCTAGTGATGACACCAATGATCTTTCAAATATTGATATTTCTCAAACTCCTTTATCATCAAGGATATCTAGTATCAATGAAGAAAATGAAATAGATGATGTACATGCTATTCGAGATGATCATCATGAAGGAATATGGAAAAATGTTACTACATGATACAAGTTAGTTATTTATTTAATTATTTCATCATTGTATGTTTATTTTTAACTTATTTTAAAATGTTTATTACGTTTTTTATGTTTAGTAGAGTTTCTAACATCTTTTCTCTTTGCTTTCAACAGGTACATGGCTGATTATTACATTTCTTTTCGACTTTCAATACTTGTTTGATGTAATTTTAAGTTATTTCATTTGTAAATTAAAGTTTGATAATAAATAATGATGTATTTAGTTTAAATATATAGATTATGTGAATTCTGTATTGTCTGTCTGGTGATTCTCTATTGTCTGCCTGGATTCTATGTGTATATGCAGGTATGTGAATAAATAATACGGTAGTATACCTAAACAAAATGAACATTAAAAAAAAAAAGACTTTCTACCTCGGTTACGACCATAACCGATGTAGAAAGTACACTTTTTACATCGGTTATGCGTAACCGATGTAAAAAGTATGACTTTTTACATCGGTTATAGCTATAACCGATGTAGAAAGTGTACTTTTTACATCGGTTCTGCCCACAACCGATGTAAAAAGTGTACTTTCTACATCGGTTCTTTGCCCAACCGATGTAGAAAGTCATACTTTTTACGTCAGTTGCAGAACCGATGTAAAAAGTCTTATTTTCTATATCGCCCACTTCAACACCGCCTGAATAACCGATGTAAAAAGTGCTTAACAACCGATGTAAAAAGCTCATTTTTCACTAGTGATAAGAAACTTATTTATTTTTGCCTCTGTATAATCCTTTGACAAGAACGATAATGCTTTATATTTCTTAAACATATATATTAAACTTTAATATATGGAAAAAGTTTTATTATAAGAAGGAACATCTTTCAACTATTAATTGATGACACCTTTAATACATAGGTAAAAATAAGAATGATACGATTTTTATGTCATTGGCATTATTATGTTATTTCACATAAATCATAGATGCCAAGAAACCAGTCACGTTTTTATTCAATCTTTGAGAAAACTAGATACAAGATTAGTGAAATGCATATATTTGTTTAGATATAAAAACATATAATTTAAAAATATATATAAATATGAGATACTTTTTGTTAATTTAAAGTTTATTATAAATAATTTCATGTACATAATATTGTTAGTATAATATGTTTATTTTAGTAAGAAAAACAATACAAATTAGTAATTTTTAATAAGATTGTGTTAACAATGAAATATATTAAATATAACTTTTTTATATAATTTATGAAACATTTCAATGTATATTACAATTTTTTAATATTAAAAATAAAAATTCTTGTTATTATGATGTTATCATTCTTAAAAAATTAACATTTAAATAATTGTGCATAATAAAATTTTGGATAATATATTATTAATTGTTTGTCAATTTTATTTAACTTTCTTTAATATTTTATTAAACATTTAATTATATCAATAATATAATTGGCTCTTATATTTATGAATAATTGAATATTACTCTTCCTTTTGAATGTTTTTCATCTTGCATCTATTATTAAAATATTAAATAAGTATTATAAACAATTTTGTTTGAGTAAATCAACAATTAGTTTAAGTAGATATTCACCTAGCATTTTTGTCTATGTTTAAATATTTTCCTTTTTATCCCTTACTATCGTTAACTCTCATAATTAATATTTACTTAGATTTTATTCGAACATTTATCTATAATTAACAATGTCATAGAATGACATGTAAGAAGTTTTGAAGTGAAATCTTTCATTACTGAATCATAATAATTGTATACAAGAAAAAGGTGTTTTGCGGATTGGTGGCCGTAAATAAATTTGGAAGTATTTTGCAACGGTTCTTACCGCAATACTAGTATTGTGGCGGTGATAAATCGCCTTCAAAACCGTTATAATCGCCATAATATTTGTTCGACGGTTAAAAATTGTCATAAATTAATTTCGTTTAACACAGTCTTAAATGGCGTTTTATCCGTGGCCAAATGTTACCTAAAATTTTAATATTAAACCATCGCAAAATAGAAAGTATGCTATGTATCAATTTTTTCGATTTAATTTAATTTAAATACCTTATAATCAAACAATTTAGCTTTATTTATATTTTAAATTTTACTATTTTTTACATAAAATAAATTAATATAACTAAATAATCAAATTATATAAAATGAAATTTATTCATTACTTGAAAAATAAAATAACATATCTTATGTCAATTATTAAATAAAAATAGAAATTATTAATTAAAGTGAAAGTGCAACATAACATTTAACATGGTCAAATAACTAAAAAAATGGTAGTTCATACGGTCTAGGATCATGACTTGCTAATGAAGATGGTATTCTTTTTACTGGTAATCCTAAATCTGCTGCGTGAAATTAATGTAAAGTGAAAACAAATTAAAATTGTTATGAAATAATTATATCCATTAGTATTTAAATAGTAAAACAATAAAATTACTAGTATAAGAAAGTAGTAGAATCATTAGTCCTTACTTGATTAAATTAAGATGACAATTGTTATATAAGAAATGCTACTTGTTCTTCCAAAGCTTGATACTTTGCAACGTTTTCCTCCAAAGCTGCAATTCTTTCTTTATTTTCCTGTAATTCAGTTTTGAGCTCATTCTCAGCACGAAAAGGTATACTAGAGCTTCCTTAAGTGTGAGTAGTGCCAAAGATTTGGGAGAGGCAAACACCGAATCCCATGCCTCGCACGCGTCCAGGATGTTCCTTCCCAAACACATTGATGTAAGCATCCTCGTTAGAACTAGAGTTATTATTTTGCATATGTAATAGTTCCTATGCACCAATTCAACAATTTTTAATTAATCAACATTGCAAACAGTCACATCCTAGGTAAAAAAAATAATAGAGTATAGTAAGAACATTCAATCAACATTAAATGAATGAAATTTTAGCATACTAACACTTTATTATAGTTAAAATAACATCTACAACTCTAATTAGAATAATTGTGAAACAAAATAACAAACATGAAAAAAATAAAATTTCATAAATTTGTATACTACTCATGCTCTTTTCTCTACTATGTGCAAATACATTTCTCCTTTACTATATCTTCTTCCAGTTTCAATTTCCTGAATTAAGCACGATATTAGTTATACTAAAAGAGAAAATTTATATTTAAGGCTTTAAATATGATAAAAATGCTTATTTATAAACTATGCCAGCTCGCGCTTCTTTTTAGCAATTAACTTTGAGCTAAGTGCGTGAGGTATGGTTTGCTTCTGTCGATTTGCCGTATTTTTTGCATATAAAAAAAGTAGTGAATCATACAAATATTAAGAAATTTATCAATAGATGACTTTTTACCATTGTTTTTTTGACTTTGTCAATATTGTAGAAAAGATGCACATTAACCTATTGGGATGCCATCTGGACGTGACTCAAGATTTTGTTTCCAAGTAGCATCTTTAACAACAAACTCCTTGTATAATCTACATTGGTTATTGTCGCAACTGTAATTACAACGAGACGAAGAACTCGTTAAAATTTAGAAAAGAGAATTTGATTGATTAAGTGGAGCTACCGCCAAATTTTTATTTAAGGGAAAATATTTGGAAAAACCCTAACCTGAGGAAGAAATCTAGGTTTGGGAGTCGGTTACGAGTAGGGAAGGTGTTAGACACCCTACTCGCCCGTTCCAGAAAACGGTACCCTTAAACTGAGTGTGTGATTTTGATGTTTTCGAAAAACTGTTTGATCCCTTTAGTTTAGAATAAAAATAAATGTGTTGGGGGAAAATAGCCTAACAGGACTTGATCTTGCTCCTACGTATTCTCTGGTGCAATGAGAAATTTAAGGCTACGTAGTTCTTGTTTTGTTTGGTAAACTAGAGATTTCTTAAAGTACTAATATTTGGAATGAAAGCGGATGTTTTTTTTTTGGAAGAACGTTTGCGCAAAGCTCAAACCGTCGTAAGTCGCGTATGAACTCGCACGAATCAGAATACCGAACAACAGCGAAGGCTGTCTATTCGTATTAAGACCCGTTTAGACGAAATTCCTAAAAGGAAAACACATGTTTTTTTAGCTGAGTTAGTGAACAGCAATTTTCTAAAATTCTGTGTTTGCAAAAATCCAAACTGTCGTAAGCTGCGTTTGAATTTGCACGAATTAAAAACACGAACAGCAAAGAAGGCTGTTTGTTCATATTAGAATCTGTTGCACGAGTTTTAGAAAATTAAAACAGATATTTTGAAACAGATGTTTTTTAGCAGAGTTAGCAAACAACTTTCTAAAATTCTATGCTTGCGAAAATCCAAACCATCGTAAGCTGCGTTTGAATCCGCACGAATTAAAATACGGAATAGCCAAGAAGGCTAGCTGTTCATATTAGAATTCGTTGTACGAATCTTAGAAAATTAAAACAGAAGTTTTGAAACAGACATCTTTAACAGAGTTAGTAAATAGTGATTTTATAAAATTTACGTGCTTGCAAAATCCAAATTATCATAAGCTGCATTTAGAATTCATACGAATTAAAATACGGAGCAGCAAAGAAGGTTGCCTATTTGCATTAGAATCAGTTGCACGAATCTTAGAAAATTAACAAATATTTTAAAACAGACGTCTTTAACAGAGTTAAGAAAACAATGATTTTTTTCTTTTTCTTTTTTTCTTTTTAAAAACAGATTGGGCTTGACCCATAGAAAAAATAGAAAAGAGAAAAAATGAACTTGATTTAGTAATAAAAGAATAAAATTGGCTTGACCCAAATTAAAACAAATTTGATTCTAAACAAAAAAGATAATTGAGCTTGACCCAAAAACAAGAAATTGGGCTTGACCCGATTTAAAGTAAAAGGAGTTGGAGCCTCAATTTTAAGTAAAAAGGAATTAATTGCAAAGAGGGATGAAATTTTGGTCTCCCTAGATATTTATTTTTGGTAACTTTAGCTTGACTTTATACTGATTTAATTAGAATGCAGCTTATCAATATGGCCCCAAGTATGGCCCATTTAAAAAGGCGGCCTATTTTATAGAATGGGCCCAAATCGTGAACCACTTCAAGAAAGGCCTTACTTTCTGCACCCTTTTTTTTTCTTTTTACACCCCCCTTAATTTTTTGTAAAATTTTTATTCCAAAATTACCCTTAACACCCCCTCCCTTACCCATTAATTTTTCCGCAAAAAACAACCATCTTCCGCATTTTACTCCTCAAGCCTGCTTGCCCAGAACAGTACCTGCTTGCCTGCTTCACTTCTGCACTCAAGCCAAACGAAACAACCCAAGCTCAAAGCTTCCGCACCTCTAAACCTTAAACTCGTTTGCTATTGTCCATTGGATAGGGTAAATGTAGGTTTTAGGCTACTGCGAAATCCTAAGGTAGAAGACGACCCCATGCATTCCGCAAACTAGTTTGCGGAATGCATCAATTGCATTCCGTAAATTAGATTGCGGAATGTATGAGAGACGTATTCCGCAAACTAGTTTACGGAATGCATCAGTTGCATTCCGCAAACTAGTTTACGGAATGGATCAGTTGTATTCTTTTTTTACTATTCCGTAAATTAGTTTACGGAACATAAAAAATTACATTCCGCAAATTAGTTTGCGGAATGTAATTTTTTGCCTTCCGTAAACTAAATTGCGGAGAACAAAATTTACATTCCGCAAACTAATTTACGGAAGGTTTTTAACATTCCGCAAATTAATTTGCGGAACGTAAACTGCAGTTCGACGTTAGCTCACATTCGTCTTCTCCAACGCTTCTCCGACGGTTTTCAGCCCACTTCCTCGTCCAACAAAGAGCAGCAGCTCAACTTACACTCAATTAATAAATTTTCGTTGGAATTTTATTCATTTAACAAGTGTAAAATGAAGAGGAAAGTGAAATTAAAAAACGAAGAAGAAGGGGATGCTGATAACATATAGTCCCAGAGGTATTTTTGACTTTTTACCAGCAAGGGGGTGCAAAAAGAAATTCAGAGGGGTGCAAAAAGCAATGCCCCTTCAAGAGGCAGCAGCGAAGCCCAAAGGGAAGAATAACTAGCCCAGCCCATTAACCACTTGCTGCCCGACCCAACACAAGCGGCACTTCGCATAATAAAACGCCCTAGGCAGAATTGAACCTAGGACCCCTCGCTTGGGATTTGGCTTAGGCAGCCACTTTAGCTAAGCTCTTAGGAATATAATTCGTAAATTTAATTGATATTAACAATGGATATAGCGCTGCATAGGAACAAAGCCATTTCCTTTGTTTTAAGCAAGATATATTGGCGGTCCCACACCCCTTTTGTTATTATATTCCAACCTTTCTACATGAGAGTCTACCCCACATTAAGAGATCCAATTGATCCCACTCCTAGAAATTCTGCCCAAGTCACCTATCATTGATTTCATTGCCAAGCTCAGATTTAGTTGCCATCAAATGAAACAGGGAAAGACGTGCAACTATATCAGTAACAAAGTTTGCATGGAAGCAAGACAAAATACTTCGTCACGCCAACCCCCTCATGTACAGACCAAAGACCAAGTTTCAATTTTTGCAATTGCTGCTATATGTCCAGGAAGGACACCTATCAGGCCAGTTGCTACTAATACTATACCCACGTCAACCTCTTTGGCGGCCAATTGAAAAGTGTAAGTCTATTGTATGTTTTTGGTATAGAAGACCACTCTCGGCCTTTCTCTTGAGCCTCTTTATTGAACGTGGCCTGTTGTTGTCCTTCTCTTTTTTTCTATTCAGGATCATGAGTTGTACTACAACGTCTTAATGTAATCACCTCAACAGAATTGTGACAGTTTCTGAAGAATGAGACTTCTACCCCTACTTGGCTTTGCTAACAGATTTCCTAGCCCTCCTGTTGCATGGCCAAAGTGAACTAGGCTTTGGATGCGCTACTGCATCAAGCCTTCAAAGTTCCACTCACTTTCTAACTAGACCCTAGCTAAACAACATGCACGACCCGTCCCTAAGCATCATGAGGATAAATAAGAGCAATCGTGAATGCACGTGCGATATCTTATATAAAGGTTTGAAATTGGTTTCCGTCTTTCGTTGATATTAAACAAGGACACGACTTGTATCTCCTAGCCCTTTCCTAATCATTGTTGTACCTTTGAGGCTCTTAATTCCGATTCCCCATAGCAACAAAATAACCACTGGTTTGCTATTGAAGATCACGGCTACGTGAGGCTAAGGAGCAGTATTTCTAACCAAGCTTTTAACGACATTCAAGACCCTGGCCTCTGATCAAGGTCTGCATTCCCCTCCTTATTGGTTTAGTTCTGTGGAACATTTTGGCTAATGGCCAGATAGTGGTGAATATTGGCCCCTGAAACCTTGAGATTATGGTCCGTGATTACTAGGTAAGTTATGAGTGCATGCTAGGTGCTATTTTCACAGAATCAGATTGGCTTATATCAGAGAGAAGTTCCTCCACTACAAGGTGAAAGATCGACATGCACTTGAATTTATTTCAAGATCATGAGGACGTTGCTGAACGTAACCAAAGTATGAAAATTCAAAGGCTCGGTTCTATGGGCTCAACCAAATTCAAGAAGGAACCTGGTGCTCTCCTACAGACTCTTAATCCATCATTCACACGTCTTGTATCCTTCTACTTTATCCCAGCATGCCTACACACCTTTAGCTATTATTTATAAAAAATCTTAGCAATGATGAGAACGACTCTATTCCTATGGATGTTATTCATCAATCACCTAAGATTTTGAGCTTAAGGTAAATGACAGAAGTAGGATTGATCAATGCAGGCTCACTTCCAGTTTCTTTTGAGATTTTTAGACAACAAAGCAAAAACAATCTCATTCCCTACTCGTGGTTCTTACTTGAAAAATTCGAGCATTGAGCAGCAATTGATTTCACGAAAGAAAGAAAAGGCATGCGGGGACTGACCTTTGTGTGGCTTAGTGTTGGAAAGATCAGTGAATTCTTTCTCTGCCGAGGATCTGATTAAAGCATAGGACCTTTTTTAAGAGTATCCATGGTTTCTTCTCCCCCTCGCAGCAATGAAAGGATCCTTAGAGAAATCAACGAAGTAGGCTGTCACATGGAGAACTTCAGGATGCTTCGGTGGATCCAGAAAAAGCGAAGAAAAAAAGTAGGGAGAAGTAGGAGAGGTGAGGAGCATTTCTTTGATTTTCAGGAAGAGATCTTTGGGATCTACAGAGCTTTCGATCTTTTCCAAAACTAAGAGTCCCCCTCAAGTTTTGGGAGAATCCCTTTTTATACTATTCTTTTTTAATCCCTTTTTATACTATTCTTTTTTAAACTTCCCACCATCCTTTTTACTTCTTTTCTTAATTTTTTATTATTTTTTTTTCAGTTTTTTATTACTTTTTTTTCAGTGTTTTTTCGTTTTTGTTTCCTATTTTCCATTTTTCTATTTTCTATTTATTTTTTATTTTCTGGATTTTTTATTTTTATATTTCTTTTATTTTTATTTTTACCTCTTTTCTTTTTTTTTTTTTCATTTTTGCTTATCATTTTTATGTTTCTTTTTGTTTTTTTCTCTCTTTTTTTTACTAATCTAACTAACTTTTCAAAAAAAAATTTATTTTATGTTATTTGATCTATTATTTCTTATTTCTTTACTTTTTTTTGTTTTTTTTTTCTTGCTTATATTTTTTGTGTTCATTAGTACTTTTTTATATTGATTTTATTCTATATCTCTATTTTTATATTTTTTTTTTTCATTATTTTATTTTGATTTTTTGAACCATTTTAGACTAAATCATAATTTATTTTGGATTTTGAACCTCGACATAATTTAGTGTTCGTAGTTATCTCTCCAACATTTGCTAATTGTAGACCTAATGTGATCTTTCTGCTATCCATCGTTGACTTGAAACTTTTCCTAAAAAAATTGAAGAATTAAAATATAGAGTACACGATTTACCTGAAAATATATTCATTGAATTAGAATTGATACCTTAATAATACTATTCCAAATATGTTCGTTATATGTTGAAGGAACTTTATGCCAAGACTCATAGCTAATAGGAAACTTATTGGGATTAACAACAAGCTCTCCTAAATATACTTCCAACTCAATTGGTTGACCATCCTCATTCCATTCCAACACTACTTTTTGACCTAAAGGAAGGTTCAAATTCAAATCCGCAACTTGCAAACGATTTTCTTTCATGATCCCATTTGCATCTAATTTTTAGAATAAAAAATTTTTATAAAAAGAAAAAAATATTAGAATAATGATAAAATCAAACATACACAATATATATGAACCGACATACCAATCATATCAACTATCCAATATTTATCCAATCATATCAACAATATAAATTATTAATTTTAAATATAAAATATAAAATTTTAATTATTATTATTATTTAAATTAAAAAATATTTTAAAGTAAATAAAAATGTATATATAATTTACATATAAATTATTATTATTTAACTATTTATTAAAACATGTATTTCTCACATAATTTTTCATTTCAGTATCACATATAACATACGTTAATGTACATGAAAATTAAATATTTAATAAAAAAATATGAAGTATTATAAACCCATTAAACATCATATAATATAAATGAGTTTAATAATTTTATATAATAATTAAAGAATGTTAAAAAAATTTGTTATTAATGTTAAAAAGATAATGTTAGTAAACGAAGAAGGAGTTTGGTGGTATATTGGAAGGTGGAGCATAACTTTAGTTGGCATTAAAATATATGAGTGAAGAGTGAAGAGTGAAGAGATGTAAGTAATTAATTTCTGAAACTTGCCCCACATGGTTACAAGTTTGGTGGATCAAGTCAAAGTCAAATAGGTCTTACACGTGGGATTTAGTGACACCCATCCATATGCTATAATAGTACACTAATCAACACAAAAAACCAATTGCTATAATAAATGCACCAATTTTTTCATGTGTAGAAAAAGGGAACGCATTAACTATTTTTGTAGTTACCTCTCCTCGTTCTCATTTACAAATTCAAATTATTAATGGTAAGAAAAGTTGGATTTTGATATGGATGAATGAGTTGCCTTGAGATGGAAAATTTGTAGTTAACAATAATAAATAGAGAAAAGTAGAGGAAGAACGAGGAAAGGATTAGAACATGACAAGCAGATAGCATCAACCGCACAAAAACATTGCAGGGTCAATTATCAAACTGTTGGATTCATCTATTTAATGGCTCATTAGATCCAAGCAGTGACTAATCAAGCATTTGATCATCTATTTAATGGGTCCTGACCAACTTTTGATCCTCTGACTACACATTTATTCTTCTTTACATTTAAAAATACTTTGGAACTAACTTCCTATTGGTTAGTTCAGTTAAACCAAAAAAAGAAAAAGCATCCTTATTTTCTTCTTTTATTTGTCTCTCTCATTGCCTTCCATAATTTGTGCCTGTTAGTCTTCTTCTGTAAGATCATATATACTTAATAGGAAAGCAAGCATCCTATGATTTATTTGCAAGTTTGGACACAACTAATCAATGTTTATGATCTGATATTCCTTTGTTCTTTACTATTTTTGTACATGTCATTTAATTCCCTTTTAACCACAAACAAATAATTGGTCACTACAATAGAGAACAATGAATTCTCAGTCCAACCATAGTTACTGTAATTTTATCCTTCTAGCTTAATCTATTGTTCTTAGATAATTAGAGATAAAAAATATAAACTCCAAAATAAAAAAGGAAGTTTATTAAACCAATAAGTGGATTTTTCTTAATCTATGAGGAGGTGTTTTTCTACCACAAGCTTCCTCCGCAACAGTAGCCCACATTATCTACCCATCTTTTTTTATGATGGTGTTTTTCTAAGCTTGGCAAATTTGTTGTTCAGCATAACAGAACCAAGAATGCTACGGAGCATAACATGGAAATAAGGAGGTTCACAAAACATGCCTTCTAAGAAATAAGAAATCAGAGAACATACCTCACACAACCAAAGAAGATGATTCAATGTTGTGGTTTCCAAGTCAATGAATATGACTTATGTCTTCTCCCTACAAATGTGATATAATGATGTGAGGAAAAATGTTGAGAAAAGTTTGATGTTTTGGGTTCAATGACTCAGACAAGGATTTTTACAGTTAGGTAAAGGTTGCACAGTATCTAGAATCGCAGAATTAAGAATAGGGAGAAAACAAAAACCAAACTTTTTAAAAAGCTTCTCAACAGTTTTTTAAAATTGCCTCTGAACATTAAGGAACTGTCTCCATGTTTTTGAACTTGGAGCGGTTAGTAATTCCATCTTCTCAACTACTGCATAATTTCTACGATGACAATTATTGTTAAACCGCCTCATAATGACCAATGACAATTATTGTAAGCTTGTGATAAATGTATTGGAATGTAAGAAAAAAAGTTAAAATTTTTATTAATAAATCAATATATTTGTACATTCCATTTTAAAATGTATTGAAATGTAAGAAAAAAAGATAAATAAAAAAAAATAAGATGTGATATATGATTTGATAATAAAAAAATATAAAAAATATATAAAAATATAATTAATGTTAAAATATTTGTTTATTATTATTTTTAATTAATTAAATAAATTTAAACTATATTTTATTTTAGCTTAAATTTAAAAAGTTAATTTTTTAAAGTCTTTCTTAAAAATTTAATTAAAAAAGATAATATTTCTTCAAAATAAGTTAAATTAAACATGGAGATGCTTATTTGAGAATGTGTTATCTTCAAAAATATTTGATAAAATTTAAATTTATTGTAAATTTTTCTACTTCTAAAGAATAAAAATGATAAAATACAAATATTTTTCAACAAAAGTAAAAAGAAGCCAATTAATGAATACTAAAAAAATTACTTCATCTAAGGATGTAATGTCATCAAATCTCATTATCCATGTTTACTTATATTTCATTTAAACATTTAACTATAATCAATAACATCATTAATGACATAAGAAGAATATCAAAATTTATATTATTAAATAATTTTTTTTATTTATATTTTATTTTAGCTTAAATTTAAGAATATAAACTTTTTAAGTCTTTCTCAAAAAAGGTTGATTAAAATTAAATATTCCATCAAAATAAATTAAATTAAACACATTTTCTTACTTTAAAATGTCTTATTCTCAAAAATTTACTTTATTTAAGGATGTAGTGTTGCTAAATTTCATTATCAATTTATTTATATTTTAAATTAACACCTAACTATAATTCATAATGTCATTGAATGGCATCTAAAGAATTTCAAAATCAAAATTTTATTAAATAAATAATAATTTGAATTTATATTTTGTTTTAGTTTAAACTTAAAAATAATAATTTTTAAGTCTTTCTCAAAAGAACTGATTAAAAATTAATATTTCTCCAAAAATAAGTTAAATCAAACATACATCCTGACTAGATGTTGTGCTATTTTTAAAAATAATTAATAAAAATTGATCAATTATAAATCATTCTATTTTTTATAAATGAAGAAGGTAAAATACAATAAAAATAAATAGAAAATAATGAATGGTTTAAATGAAAAATTTTCTTATTTTCAACTTATAAAATAGATAATAAAATATTCTATTATGATAAATAATAATTTTTTAATTTTAGAAATGTGTGATTGTTTATTTTTTAACTGGATTAAAAAATAAATGAATTTTAAATTTAAAAATTGATAAGTTAACCCGAAACGTAATATATAAATAACGATATTACAACATTTAGATTAATTAAATTGTTGAAATGTTAGACATTTAACCTTCCCTTCAGCTTGTACATATGGCCCCTCATCATTTCTTTTACACTTCTTTGGTTTGGAGAAAATAGGAAAAAAAATTGAAAAATGATACATAAAAGCACTAATAGTATTTATTTATATCTTAATATTTTAGTAACTTATTATTATAAAAAATTATGATTAACACTATAATAAACGATAGTTAATTTAGTTATACGTGTTGTTATTAGAAATTAATTTAATAATTAATTATTAATATATAATAATAAATTAATAAATTGTCAATAATTTATTATGTGAAAATTATGTAAAAAATATAATTGATTAGTATTACATGTATAAATAAATAAATTATTATTTTTTATATTAGTAATTATAAAAAATTGGAATTATAAATGGATGAATTTTTTTTATTATGTTATTTTTCTAAAAAAATTTATTTTTTAAAATTAAATAAATTTTATTTCTATTTTTATTTATTTGTATTTATTTTATATAAATAATTAAATTTGGTTGAACTTACAGAAATTTTTCTTTTTTCATAGGGTATGAAAATGAGACGATCAATTTTTTTATTTTTTATTTATTTTAATTATTAAAATTTTTAAATATTTTTAAAAATTAAATAAAAATTTAAAAATTATATTAATAAAAACATAGTAAAAATTATTAAAATTTTAAAATTATTTTTTTTATTTTTATCAGTTCAGATAATTTATTTTTTATAATATTTTATTTCATTTCTTATCATTACTTTTTTTAATTTATTTTTTCTTATATTCGAACAAAGAATTAAGCTACCTCGTTCTCGAAACTTGAAATAGTATCTTACTTTTGGTTTGGTAAACGAAAAAAGATAATTACACACATGTCAATTTTCATGACCTTAGACATTGGAAATGATATATTTATAATAAAAATAAAGAAATAATTTTTATTTATTTAGATATATTTATAATAATTATAAAAATTAATTTAATAAAAAATCAACTTTTATCATAATATTTTATTTAATTTTTATATTTTTTAAAATTAAAATTAAAATTAAGAAAATCTCTTTGATTAATAATTCAGTAATTATAGGTGAAAATTTTGAGAGAATTATCATCCTTCCCCTTGTAATCTAATTTAATTGTGTTGGCTATTAGATCTAGTAAATTAAATTCACTTTTTTCTCAACTCTTTTCTTTGCTAGACGAATACACTTCGCCACCACAATATAAAGAATACATCAACCACAAGAACTTTAAACATGTTTACTTTGATAATTAATTATGTAATAGTTATGAGAAAAATTAACCTCCAGCTGTTAATTAGATTATCTTTAGTGCATGAAAAAAAAAAAGAGAACGTTGCGATTCTTATGTCATTGGCATTATTGTATAAGTTTGACTTAAAGTTATACATGCCAACAGTCCAGTCACGTTTTCATTCTGCCTTTGAGAAAATGGGACACTCATTATTCTGTTTTTGACAAAGAAAAAACACTTTTTATATATGCCAAATTGGCAGCCATGGTTGCGTGTGGAACATAAAAGCAGTTAATTATATTATATATAAGTTTTTTGCCATTTGAATTAGTTTAATTATACAATCCATTATCGGCTTTAATATAGTACAATTAGTGTTAGGGGCAGGTACTCTATTTTGCTAGTTCTCTTTCAAAATGGTGGCCAATAACACAAATCAGTTAGATGAAGGCACTGATTCAACTTATGACAGAAAAGCTGAAGTGAAAGCCTTTGATGAATCAAAAGCTGGTGTTAAGGGTCTTGTGGAGTGTGGAGTCACTAAGATCCCACGCATGTTTCATTCTGACAACAAGTTGGATATAACTGAAATCTCAGCCACTGACTCCAAATTGAGTGTTCCCATCATAGACCTCAAAGACATACACAACAATCCATCTCTCCATGAACAAGTAATTGGTAAAATTCAAAGTGCATGCCATGAGTGGGGATTTTTCCAAGTCATTAATCATGGAATTCCAATCACTGTATTGGATGAGATGATTCATGGAATTCGTAGCTTTCATGAACAAGATACTGAGGTAAGAAAAGAGTTCTATACTCGGGATTTGAAGAAAAAAGTGTGGTATTATTCCAATGCTAACTTGTATAGTGACAAAGCTACCAATTGGAGAGACACATTTGGTTTTGCTGTTGCTCCTAATCCACCCAAACCAGAAGAAATACCAGCAATATGCAGGTAATGAGTTAAATACATGTTTGGTTCAGTTATTTTATACAAATAATAATTTATTTTGTAAAATTTTAAAAGTAAACATGTATTTCTTCAAATTTAATCTTTACCAAACATGTTATAATTTTGATTCTAACCCGGGGGAAATCATGAACAACCTTTCATTTTAGGCCTAAAAATCTATTTTATTATATGTAATCTGTTCTGTTATGTATTTGCAGGGATATTGTGATTGAATATTCAAAGAAAATAAGGGATTTGGGTTTAAGAATCTTTGAGTTGTTGTCAGAGGCTCTGGGACTTAATCCTTGTTATCTTAAAGAATTGAATTGTGCTGAAGGACTCTTTATTTTGGGTCACTACTATCCAGCATGTCCTGAACCTGAATTAACAATGGGCACTACCAAGCACACTGATAGTAATTTCATGACTTTACTTCTACAAGACCAACTTGGTGGCCTTCAAGTTCTTCATCAGAATCAATGGGTCAATGTTCCTCCGGTGCACGGAGCTCTTGTGGTAAACATAGGAGATCTTCTACAGGTAAAATATTCTAAGTTATTACTGTCAAATTTTTGAACTTTTAATGCATTTTATAGGTTAGTTATATAAAGAATTTAGACACAATCCAAAGAAAGAAAATTAAATTTAATAGAAATTCTATTATTTGGGTATAGCTCTTAATTATATAAATTTTGAATAAGGCCTGGGAAAGAAAGTCCTGGTAGAGAAAGGTTGACTAGAACCATTAAACGTGTAAAATATGGCATTATATTTTTTCAGCTATGACACACAATGGTTCAAAGAATCTCAATCAATCACCCTCTTCTGACTTTTCAAGTTTAATATGAACCAATGCTTAGGTTCATGTTAATCCAATGACTTTTTCCGTCTGCATAGCTACAGCTGAATATTGATCATAAAGTTGCTTTTATAAAACAGTGACAGTCTTTCAATGAAGTTTCTTCACTTTCTTTTTTGACTTTTCCTCTGCCTAACAGATTCCCTAGCTATGATCATCTCTTTTTCCTACAGTGATTCTTTTTTTTCTTTTACCAAGATTAATTTAATAAACATAAATCTTAGACAATAAACGCACAGAAAGATGTTTCTTTTCACATGTAGAGTTGCTTATATATTAATCATATTTATTACTGAAATATATTTAATTATATTTAACTTTTTCTTTCTAATATTTCAAGTTATAATTGTTTTCTTGTTAACAGAGCATACTAAGAACAGAATTACAAAACTAAAAAAATAAAAAGGAAAGGCTATCAATCCAAAGCAAAAACTGTAAAATTCATTTTGTATTATCAATATTAATCATATGTCATTCTTAATACATTATTTCACTATCTACATCTAAAATTTAAGCATACTAGCATGTGCGCTGTCTTTGTTCCCATCAATGTTCTGAAGTTCATTACTTCTTGTTTTAGTATCCGTTTTGGGCATTATTTGGATAGTTCATTTGTCTTTCTAATTCCATATCAACATGATATTATAACCATGGTTGAACTTTATAATAGATGAATTAAACCACTTTTTCCAATTGCATTTTTTCCTCCATAAACATCTTTGATTAAACACATGAATTCAGTTAAAACAAAGTTGGTTGCTTGTTCATTGACAGAATTTGTGAGAGTAGAATTAATGAATTTCTTTCATACTGGTACAGCTAATCTCAAACGATAGGTTCGTGAGTGTTTACCACCGAGTGTTATCAAAGAACATAGGCCCAAGAATTTCTGTAGCAAGCTTCTTTATAAATTCATATGATCCAGCTGAGGGTACATCAAAAGTGTATGGTCCAATTAAGGAACTGCTTTCAGAAGAAAACCCAGCAATCTACAGAGATACTACCATAAAAGATTTCTTGACACATTATTATGCAAAGGGTCTTGATGGCAACTCTTCCTTGATCCTTCAGGTTGTGAATCCAACATGGGAATGCACTCTTGATTCTCATGGATTTGGCTCTGTAATTTATCTAAATAACAAACCAGTTTCTGGTTTTCCATGTTGAGTGACTTTTATGTAAAAAACATGAAGTTCTTCAGCCTTAACATATATAAATGAATTGTTTGTTTGCAAACAATTAAACATTATCTAATATATCTTTATACTATCCGTAATTAATTATTATTATTATTATTATTATTATTGTGTATATTATATATATATATATATGTTTAATTTATATATCCATCTATACGCATTCATAATCCTGATCTGCATTTCTCATGTTTCCAGAAGAAAATCCAATAGAAGCCCTCTGTGACATAGAATGAACCAATCATAATTTTACCTACGAGGGGTCTATAATCCTCAAAAGGTATCTCTTTTCAAACCATATTGTTTATGAACTAAATTTTGCTCACCTATAAAAATTTCATATGCAAAGGAGCTTTCAAATTGAAGTATAAAAGTATCAGAGGTTATTTTTCGAAGTAGCTCAATTTTAAAGAAAACTCTAAACATACATCTTATGGAACTTTTCTCACATAATACAAAAATATGTAAATTTTTTTAAAATTTCAACACAATTTTGATGAAAACTTAATAAAACTAAATAACTTTTTATAAAGTCAAATACATTTAAAATCCACATAATAGTAAAAGTAAAAAGTAAACATTAAATAAAATAGTTTGTTTTAAGTCAAAATAATCATAGTTACAAGTTTTTCCTAGGTATCAATAAATATTTCTTAAGGCATTCCAACATCAACATCAAATCCATCACAACATTAACCAAATTTTTGACAGTTTCAATAACACATATATCTCACAAACCATCGATCATCAACCAAATAAAATTTCAAAATATATGAACATCCACATAATTCTAAGAGAGCTAGGAAAGCTCATTCTTAATGTATCCTCTTCCACATTTACAAACTAGTCTTCCGTGATAAGAAAACTAGATTTTAGAGGAAGTGCAACAAGAGAAGTAAAAATAACCGGTTTAATTTACTTAATCCCAAACCTACACACTCAGTCCCGCAATGCCCTCCCTCATCACACTCACTCTCTCACACTTTCTCTCTCTCTATATATATATAGTGAAAATGCAAAGTCTCACCTTCTTCTTTGAACTCCGCTTTGGTATCCTCGTTCTCCGATTCAAGATATTCATTTTCCTTTCTTCATTCTGATCATTCAACTTAATTTTCTCTGCGTTGTAGCTTAGCTGCAAAATATGTTTCCTTTTTCCTTTCTCGTTTGTTTCGATTCCTTCTTACAGTCTTAAATATTTATTCTTAGAGTTTTTCAACAGTACTCCTATTTTTTAGTCTTTTTGTTAAATAAATTCTTTTTTAGTTCTTATTTTATTTATTCAAATAAGTGATTTCTAAGGATCAAGTAAATTTTATTATTTTTATCCTATTGAAATATTGGTTGCTTTCTATTTTTTAAATTATTATAAAATATAATATTGTTGGTTGAATATAACAAGAAGTAATTCTTGTTTTTCCTTCTCCTCAAATCTTCAATATTCGATCCTTTTACTTCTTTGTTTTATTTTTTTAGTTTTATTTTTTTAGTGTAAACTAACGAATTGGTATCAGATATGTTTTTATACGAACCTATGAAATGGATACTAAATTAAATTTCTTACAAATTGCTCCTCCTAACTTTTATGGAGAAAACTATAATCTTTAGGCTATCAAAATGGAGGCTTACCTAGAGACTTTGGATCTTTGGGATGTTGTTGAAGAAGATTATGAAGTTCTTCCATTGTCACACAATCTTACCATGGCCCAGGTAAAATTCACAAGGAGAGAAACTTAGAAGGCAAAGGCAAAATCATGTCTCTTTACTGGTGTTTTAATTACCATCTTCACAAGGATCATGACTTTAAAAAACAACAAAAGAAATTTGAGATTATTTAAAGGTAGAATATGCAGAAGATGAAAGGATTTGAGGCATGCAAGTGCGAAATTTGATAAAGAAATTCGAGCTCCATAGAATATAGGAGTTTGAGACAGTTAAAATATACTCAGTCAAGTTTCTTGGCATAACTAATAAGGTAAAATTACTAGGTGTAAACACCCATTTATGTCCGAGGCTCCACTTTGAATTTAATTAACATGTAAATCAATAAAAAAATAATTAAATAAACAAGGAAGAAGTAGAAAAATAGGAAAAATAAACGGAAATAACAAAATAAAAACAAGTAAAGAAAAAGGTTGATAAAAAATGAAATAAATAAAATCTGAAAAAATTAAAAGAATACAAAAAAAGTAATCAAAGAATAAAAAACGAAAAGAATTTAAATCTGGAAAATAAAAGAAATACAAAATAAATAAGTTTTTAGAAATATAAAATAATAGAAAACAAATATAATATAAATACAAAAACTGGAAAAAAAAGTAAAAACAAGAAGAAAAAAGAAAAAAAACAAACAATAATAATAAAACAAATAAACATAAAAAAAATAAAAGTAATAAAGACAAAATCGAAAATAAAAAAATAAATAAATGCAGAAATTCAAAGAAAAACAAAGAATAAAATATATATTAATAAAAAAGGAGATAGATGAAGAACAAATAAAAACCAATTTAGAAATAAAAATATATATATATATATAGAAAAATATAAAAAAGGAAAAGAAGGAAAAAGATTAAATGAAAACAAAATCTAAAAAATAATAATTAAAATTAACAAAAATAGAAAGAGAGAAAAAAGAAGAAAAGGGGATTTGGGGAAAAAACAGAAAAACAAGAAAGTTAAGGGGGGGAGCGCATGAGAAGAAGGGTCTTCTTGATTCTTCTCTCTAGAAGTTCAGAACTGAGAATTTTCTTGAAGGGGACGATCCTTGGAGATTACATCAACAAAGGGGAGGACGTTTTTCTGATCTCAGCTCTGGCATCTTGGCTCTGCTTTGGGGGCGCCATTATAGCATTCAACATTGGCTTCATCAGATTTTGCTTATCGAAGGAGTGTATTTGATTCGTCACAATTGAATCGTGGACATCCATCGGAGATGATTCTTATATCAAGAATTGCATGTTGAAATTAAAGAACCAGGTAAACTCCAAGTACTTCCATCTTTTAGCTTGGTTAAGACTTAATTAGAAATGAAGGAATTTGATCTTAACTACATTAGTGCAAGCGCATGAAATCTTCACTCTTGATAAGAATTTAGGATGATGTAATACAAGACTAGAAATTCTGCATCTTCGATCAAATTTCCTTTCACGCATCGTTTGTGTCGACCTTAAGTCACGTATCTTAGTACTATTTGTGAGTAAATAATTGGAAGAATAGCATTAGTCTCTGCCATAACAGAGTTTGGAGATCACAGGTCCAACCTAAGAGACCTGGTCATCACTGAGCATAAGGTTCCAGGTGCCAATGTTGAAAAATACCTGGCTTGTTTGTTATATGCTGGTGCTCCCAACCAAAGTATCGTAGCCTCGTGCATTCGCTTATGCTGTACACTGTAGACGCTCTATGTGACGTACACAGGGAGTCTTACAAGAGATTACCCTCATGCTGAGCTTCAGAACCTAGGAGGGCCTACAACACATGGCCTGATCGTATCCATACGCATGCACCAGTGCATGTCTATGATTCTGACCCAACGGCTCGTTGATAATGGCAGAAATCGTTCGTGCAGCAATTGATCTTTACATCCTCATCACGTTGATCCCCCAATTACCCACAGACTCTAGGCTTGGTAGACGAATACTCCAGGTTACATCAGGACTCCCATCTTTAACCTGCATAGACCCTCTTGGTGTGTAGGTGTGAGGGGCACCCAATCTCGACGAGCAGGGAGCATCTAGCTTCGAGTCACAACCCCTTTAGAAAAGAGATTTTGCATAAATAAACCTGGTCCGAGAGATATCCGCCCCAAGGCTTCATCATTCGTCTTGCCATGCATAAACTTGAAGTGCCCGTTCCTAAGACCATCTACGTGAACGGTAGCTCTTGCACGTGCTAACAATAACTCTTACATGTGCTTACCGCGTCTCAAGGGTCAGGGGTAGCTGTGCTGATATACAATACGCGGGGTACGTCATGAATCCTTCTCGACTTTGAGCACTAGTTGTTCGTAAGGTCGACGTCCCGGGATACCTAAATTTAGCTAAAACCATGGGTAGTTCTCATAGGCCAAAAGGGTAGGCTTATATGGACCCCTCATGGGTGAACTCACTTGAGAGCCATGCCTAAAAATACCTGGCGCTGGGGACAGCAAGCATGAAACGTCTTTAATGATCATGCATGGGGCAGCAGGCAAATGAGCTCACGTGATTGCTACTAAAGCCACCTATCTTGATTGATCTCAAGAAAACAATTGGGAGGTCTATGATTAATGCAGGAGCATAGCCTGGTGGTCAGGCTCCCATTTACCAGCCTCAGCGTCCATGCTTCGATCCTTAGTAGGCATCTTTTACCATTTTTAATGAATTAAATGCCATACCTCCTTCACATGCCTAAGATTAAAACGAATGGGTTGAAAACCTAACCTCAAGCTTGACTCAATGGCAAAGGGTGTTGCCTATGACCAACGAAACCCCAGGTTCGAGTCCCACTACACGCAGTTTTGTCAATTTAATTTGGTATAGGCTATACATGGTTTAAATTAAGGTGATCGCACCATAAACCCAACCAGACGTTTGGCCTAGTGGTTGGGAGCGCTGTTGGACCCCCAGTGACAAAGTCCCCCTTCCGTCACACGCGCGCCACGTGTCCGTAGCCAAGCCGCACAAGATTTAGTTTTTTCAAATCAAGTTCGTTTCATTCTAGTCTAGTGCAAACCTGCTAACATTCAAAATCTAGTTTTATTATTTTCTTCAATCTTGAATCAAATTTGTTTCTTATTTCAAATAAAACTCTTTTTCAAATATTTTGGGATCCTTGGTCTCATGTAATGGGCTCTAAATAGGGAACTGACGGTTCACCTGCTGTTCAACGTTTAGTAGTTCGTATGGACCCCCGTGCTGCCTTAGCCGCCTCGGACCCTGCGCATATGTGGACTAAGAATCTTCTTGTAAATAATTTCAATAAAAACTTCGTTTTAGAATCCCTAAAGTCTCATGCGACGAATCCTAAGCACGAACTGGTAGCTTTTTCTGCTGTTCGGGGTTTAGGAATTCGTATGGGTCCCAGTGTAGTTGTCTTGGATACTGTGCATATGTGGACTAAGGATTCTCCTTAAGATATTTTCAAAACATTTTAGCCATTATCAAATATTCCCTTTTAAGCAGCCTCAAAGGTTAAGCTTTCGAGCACCACTCATTTTCCAACACACCCTTTCATTTCGAAGGTCAAGCCTTCAAACCAGAACTACGTAAGCCTTGAGTTTTCCATTGCACCGGGGAATACGTAGGAGCAGGATCAAGTCCTGTCAGGCTAACCTCCATCAAGTATTTATTTTCACGCTAATTAAAGGGATCAAACAAGTTTCAAATAATCACACTCAGTTTAAGGGTATCGTTCTTCGGAACGGGCGAGTGGGGTGCCTAACACCTTCCCCATTCATAATCTACTCCCGAACTTTGAATCTCATCCTCGAGTCAGGGTTTTTTCCAAATCTTTTTCCCTTTAATAAAAATTTGGTGGCGACTCCACATTACTCAACATAAAACAATAAATTTTTAAAAATTTAGCGAGTTCGTCGTCTCATCGGAATTACGGTTGCAACAGATGGAGACTCCACTGGGGACATTAGCGAGTCAAGCCCGTTCAATTGAGTGTGCCATAATTGATCCCTTCCCTGTTTATTTGCACAATTTATTTATTGCACGATTCATTTATTTGTTTATCCATCTGTTATTTGTTTGTTTGTCTATTCTTTGTACAACCCTAGGATAGATGAATAATAAATTGCTATATATATCTGTGCAATTTCCCCAATTGCAAGTATCCCAATAATTTGTGTGCCCTCCACACTTTGCATATGCATTTATCACGAGTGGGGCCCTATACCCAGGTCTGAGTGTTGCCTAGGATAGAGGGATCTAGTGGTGTCACTCTGGGGCCTACGTCCTGATTAGCTATCATGAAAATCCCGGCTAGAGTGCGTCCTATTTGTAATGCCCTACAACTGGTAGCTTTTTCTGCTGTTGTGGCAAGCATTGCAGACAGGAACTTGGCTCTAGTGACCTCTACACCCCATGATTACAAACCACCTTTGAGAGGTTCATATGAAAGGCCATAGATCTTTAGGACAGGTGACCCGCATAAGAAGCAAAGAGGGCACACACACCCCTTTCAGGATGCAAGGTTCACCGCTCACAGGCACTTATTTGAACCAAACCATCCGAAGTGGCAAAAGGAGTTGAAAGCTAAAATTAGGGAGATACAAAAATCAAATCAAGATAAAAATCAAGAAAACCAAAATAGAAGGAGAAAATTCCTAGGAAAGATTAGAAAAAAATATTTTGAAAAGATTCCAAAGAAAACTTAAAAGGATGTCTTAAAAATAGGAAAATTAGGAAAATAATCTTTTGAAAATACTGAAAATATTAAAAAGATTCAATAGGAGAGAAAGTGAAATTTTGAAAATCCAAAAAATGTTAGCAAAACTTTTTGAAACAAAACTAGAGGCTTCTAGCCAAATAAAAAATACCAAAAATATAAAAATCAAGGGTGAATAAATAAAGCTGCTCTTAATTATTCCCAAATCATTCAAAATTCAAAATTCTCAAATTATTTGTGCATGGCATGCATGCATTCATTCATTCATTCATTTCATAAATTTATCATGGAAAAAGGGATTTTCAAAAAATCATTCCACACATTTTTCATTGCATCACTCGTGATTTTTCGCATCCAAATTGTTTCTCAAGAAAATTAATTTTTAACTTTAACAGAAAAATTAGAGAAAGACTTCCTCGACATCCTTATAAAACCAGATCACAATTAGGAATCATGGATGAGCTGGAGAGACAAAATGAGAAGTTGAGAAATGAGGTCAAGACTTTGAAAGAGCAGATGGCCAAGCTGATGGAGGCCATCCAATCATCGAAACAAAAAGAGGCAAGGGAATCCCTTCCGGGAGAGCCAGATGACTAATCATACCCTCTTGGCTTCACTCCACCATTAACCATACCTCCGCAAACCGAAAGGGTTCATTATGGGTTTCCTCATGGGCATGCACCCTCATACAACCAAACACAAGCCCAAACACAAACCCAAACACATAACCTACCTCCAAACACCACTTCACAGGCTTACCAAATAGCTGTTGGGGGAACGAATCCTATGTTCACCGAAGGGTCACACCCATCATACATACCACCCTTTCACCCCCACATGCCTGAGGAATACCCAAGCCATCCTTCGAATGAGGACATTGAAAAGTGGAGAATCCTAGAGGAAAGAATCAAGGCAATTGAGGGGAGCGCTTATGAAGCCCGAGACGCAGCCGACCCGTGCTTGGTTCCGGACATAGTAATCCCTCCCAAATTCAAGGTTCCTGAATTTGGGAAGTATCAAGGAACTAGCTGCCCGAAGAGCCACCTGGCCATGTACTATAGGAAGATGTCTCCTTGCATGCAAGACAGCTTAACTGGGGCTGCTGCCAACTGGTATACACAGCTAGAGTGGACCCACATCCGTTCATGGAGGGACCTAGCTGATGCCTTTATGAAAAAATACCAGTACAACAAGGAGATGGCCCCCGATCGAACCCAACTCCAGAATATGGTCAAGAAAGGAGATGAGACCTTCAAGAAGTACGCTCAAAGATGGAGGGAATTAGCTGCTCAAGTACAACCTCCATTATCCGAGAAAGAGCTGGTCAGCATGTTCATTGACACACTCTAAGATCCTTTCTATGATAAGATGATAGGCAGTGTGACTTCTGGCTTCTCCGATGTCGTCATCATTGGAGAAAGGATCGAGGGTGGCATGCGCCGAGGAAGGATCGCGCACAAGTCTATAGGGACAGTTGATACCTCTAGAGAAAAGAAGAGGACAGATGAAGCTTATAATGTGGCTTCTGGTCAAGGACAATGCATGTCTCATATGGCACCTTATGAACTAACTGGCTTCCAACCACCACCATACACACCTTACATACCATATCCTTATATCGCCACCGCCTACCAAACACCCTACCATCCTACTTACAACTATCCAATGCAAATCCGACCACCCACACCATACACGGTCCAAACACAAGCCACGAGCCCAAATACCAACCGAAGCCAAAAGAAGGAGAAGGATCCTGTCCAATTTGATCCCATTCCAATAACCTACACCGAGCTGCTACCTCGGCTAATTGAGAACTCTCTAGTGGTTCCTTACCCTCTGAAACCTCAAGAACCACCATACCCTAAATGGTATGATGCAAATGCCATATGTGGCTACCATGCGGGGTATATCGGTCATTCTACAGAAAACTGCCAGGTTCTGAAGCGTAAGGTGCAGAGCTTGATTGATGCTAAACGGCTAGATTTTGGGAAGATCGCTCCTAATCCAAGTGCCGAATCATGAGAGCTCATCTGCTGGTTAAGAAATTGGAGCGGCACGACAAGTTACTTTGTGCAAATCAAGCTATCAAGGAAAATCATCTAGGATTTGTCATATTTTTCAAAATCAATCTTTTTGTAAATAAATCTCAATGAATAATGCAAAATTTACATTTTTCATGTTTCTTGAGCACGTCCGTTACATTGTTGGCTTTACTTTTAAAAATTTTATCATTCTTTTTATCCCTTTAGCCCACTTCTTATTCTTATATCCAAAACAACGAATACCTGATGGTGGCAATGTCAATGCTGTAATAAATAATCTTAAACGTCTAATTAATCAAGCTCAAAGAGAAAAACCGAACGAGGAAACAAAGTAAGCAACCAGGGATTCTAGATCATCACTCGTTGTAATGGAATGCCTTGTAAATATCCTGCTAGAACCAAGTTCAAATCCAGGAAAAATTAGGGATACAAGAAAGGATCCGCTGAATTGGAAGCCCAAAATGATCCCGGTAAGGTCAATATTTGACTACATAAAATTCAAGAAAAAGGAGAAGACCCGCTGGATTAAAGTCAAAAATAATCCATGAAAAATCAAGGTCAAAACATAAAATTCAAAAGAAGAGAAACTCGCTGGATTAAAAGCCAAAAATAATCCAGGAAAAAGTAGGGTTAAAATTCGAAGATAAATCGACAAAGTCATGATCAATAAAGGTCTGGCCGGATTCCCAAAAAAATAATTCAGGCAAGATTAGGATCAAAACAAAAGCTCGCTAGGTCAAAACCTCAAAGATGACCTAGGCAAAAATTAGGGCACAAGAAAACAAGAGCCCGCTAGGCTGAAAACCCGTAAGGGCAACCTAAGCAAAAGTCAGGGCATAATCAAACAGGAGCCTGCTAGGTCGAAAAACCCTCAAATGGCGACCTAGGAAAAAATTAGGGCACAATCGAACAAAAGCCTGCTAGGTCGACAATCCTAATGACCTAGGCAAAAGTTAGGGCACGATCAAATAGAAGCCCGCTAGGTCAAAATCTCAAAGATGACCTAGGCAAAAATTAGGGCACAAGCAAACAAGAGCTCGCTAGGCTGAAAACCCGTAAGGGAAACCTAGGCAAAAGTCAGGGCATAATCAAACAGGAGCCCGCTAGGTCGAAAAACCCTCAAAGGGCGACCTAGGAAAAAATTAGGGCACAATCGAACAAAAGCCTGCTAGGTCGACAATCCTAATGACCTAGGCAAAAGTTAGGGTACAAAATCAAGAGCCTGTTAGGTTGAAAACCCGTAAGGGCGACCTAAGCAAAACTTAGGGAAAAAGACCTGCTGGGTTAAAAACTCAAAAGAACAACCCAGGCAAAATTAAGATCAATCCAGGAATCTCAGGATAACATGACATTCTGCACCCCATCCTTCCTAAAACGGGGGCAAAATTTTGCCATTTCTCGAGTTGGATTAATTTGGCAATCAAGATTAGGAAAAGCAGCATTGGCATTTTTCACCAAAGAAATTTCGAGATTGACCAAAACACTGAACTTAAGTCAATCTAGCTCGTCCTGATTCCTTTCACACCAACTATGGGATTGTCGAGGAAGGATATATCAGAAAAATCAAAAATCAAGAGAAACAAAAATATTTTCATTTCAAGGTTTGCATTCATCCCATAGCATCTATTTCATCAAATAATTATTTCAAGCATCAAAATAAGAACCCCACATCATTTTTACATTTATTCAAGCATCACAAATACCACATTATTTTCACTCATTCAAACAACATAGAGGCACCTTTTTATTCAATCAATTAAGATTAAGGCAAATTGCTCTAACCAATCATGATTAAGAGATTTCGAGGGCAAATGCTTGCCCACAAAATCCAATGAGGCCATCCTCAATTCCTCAATGTCAGAAAAATTAATCTAGGGCAAACGCTTGCCCACAAAATTCGATTTGGGGTTATCCTCAAATTCTCAATCAAGTTCAAACTGGGGCAAATGTTTGCCCACATAAATTCGATTTGAGGTTATCCTTAAATTCTCAATCAAGTTCAAACTGGGACAAACGTTTGCCCACAAAAAATCAATTTGAGGTTATCCTCAAATTCTAGATCAAGTTGAAACTGGGGTAAATGCTTACCCACACAAAAATACAATTTGAGATCATGGATCAAGTCCAAAATGGGGAAAACGCTCGCCCACAAAAATTTAAGATTGAGGCAATCCTCAATTTCAAGAAGAAAATCAAACTGGGCAAACGCTTGCCCAAAAAATTCAAGTTGAGGCAATCCTCAATTTCAAGAAGAAAAATCAATCTAGGGCAAACATTTGCCTAGAAAATTCAAGTTAAGGCAGTCCTCAATTTCATCGAGATTCAAAATGGGGCATACGCTTGCCCAAAATCCCCTCAAGTTAAGGCATTCCTCGATTGCCAAAAACCTACCAAACTGGGGCAAAATGTTTGCCCAAACTTCATTCAAATCAAGCATCTATCAATTATCAAGAATCTTCTAAACTGGGGCAAAATGGTTGCCCAGGTCCCTTCAAGAAAATAATTATCAAGTGTCTAAAAACATTCAAGTTCAAGGTAGAATAAGCAGTTTATTTTAAGTTAGGAAAAACAAATTTTTAAAATAAGTCGTCCGAGGTGTAAACACCCACTTACGTCCGAGGCTCCCGGCCATTAAATTTAATTAACCCTAATTTAATTACAAAAGAAAAGAAAAAAAAAACTTTAATTAAAAAATTAAAAATCTGAGAAAAACTAAAAAAAAAGAGGAAGTAAAAAGGAATCAAGGAAAATCAAAAATTAAGCAATAAAGAAAAATCTGAAAAAAAAATCAAAATCGGAAAATAAAAGTTAATAATAAAAATAATAATAAGAGAAAAAATATAAAGTAAAATTGAATTTTGAAAAAAAAATTAAAAAAATCAAAAAAAGAATAAAAAATCAAAAAATCAGAAAAAGAATAAAAAATCAAAAATCCAAAAAAGAATAAAAAATTAAAAAATCAGAAAAGAAATAAAAATCAAAAGATCATAATAAGAAATAAAAATAAATTAAAATCTGAAATAAAAAATTAAAACAAAATAAATAAAAAATCAATTAAAATCTAAAATAAAAAAATTAAAACTTAAAGAAATCAGAAGAAGAAACAAAGATTTAAAAAAATTAAAGAGAAATCAAATAAAAAAATCAGAAAAAGGAAAAATAAATAAATCAGGAAAAAACAAAATAAATTAAAATAAAAGAAAGTCTGGAAAACAAAATAAATTATGAAAAATCAAACAAATTCTGGAAAATAAAAGAAAATCTGGAAAAATAAATAAATTCTGGAAAATAAAAATCTGGAAAATTAAATAAATTCTGGAGAATAAAAGTAGAAAAAGGAAAATAAAAAATGGAAATTAAAGAAAATTAAAAAGAAAAGTTTGAGAAATTAAAAGTCTGAAAGGTTAAAAAGTAAAACTGAAAAGTAAAGAATTAAAAATCGACAATTAAAAATCAAAAAAGAAAAATAAAACGAAAATAAAAGGAAAATAATAAATGAAAAAGGAAAAGCGGAGCAGAAAAAGGCAGAGAAAATGGGTCTATAAAAGGGCCAAAGAAGGAAAATCTGGGGTTGGAGAATCACTTTTCCGAAATAGGATGAGGAAGGAGGAGAATCAGAAAGTCGAGACGCTAGCAGAAATACGGACGTGAATCCCCTTGAATCGTTGGTCATGAGAAGCTTCTCGAGCAGCATTTCACCACTTTCCAAGCCTAAATCCTCGACCGAACCAGGAAGATCCCGACGCATCGCTGGAAAGGTTAGTGATGCTATCTAAATTCAGAGGCTATATTTGAGCTTAAATGTTCGCTGTGGTTGATCGGAATTAGTTCACATTCTGTTCATGCTTGATACATTGATTGCTGATTTTGTTTCATATAAGTTGTGGTGTTATTCCGAATTTCATTCCATAGTTTATTCTCTGTTAGACTCTAGTAGGAAGTGAGATAGAGTAGATCCCTCTTACATAGAGAAAAGAGAGGGAGAGAAGATCTCAGGATCGTGATAACAAGTTAGCAAGAACTTGCGATCATATAATAGAAGTAGATAACTCCTCCATTAGGAGCTGAAGTTCCGATCTAGGATGTAGCTTAGCTTGACGAGTCGTCAGACCAATAAAGGAAGGTAGTAGTCTCCTAAGACCGCATCAACAGAAGCATCATCCTGACATAGTTAACTCCGGGTAGGCATGGGCGAACAGGGGATACGAACGCTTGGAGGCATGCGTGAATCTTTGATTATGCTCTGATATCTAGCGTCGTGACTCCTATGATCATCCACAGAAGGCAGAGGAAAATCTCCTCCTACTAGACAAACCCTTGCATACTTGCTAGCTGGTCAAATAATCTCCTCACAGTTGCCCTGCCTCTTGGATAAAACAGGGGAGACTCTGTTCTAAGGCAAGTAAAGAGAGCCCATCCACAGGTTCCACTTGGCGCCTCCAACCAGTGATGCGTTCAAACGATGGAGCCCGAGTAGAGAGCGAGACCATATGACCGAGCAAGAAGGAGAAGGAACACAGTATGCCGCCTAAACGAGATGTCCATGGCAAAGGTAAGCTAGTCTAGTACTGTTACATGGTCGGGGATGACTTGCTAAACACACCAATTGGTCATAGGGAGGTCTTGGCGTCCATATATCCGACGCTTGCGAGGCTTAAGTTCTTAGCAAAAGGGGGCGTTCAAGTTAACACCCCAGGCCTGACTCACGAACCAGCTGTTGGCACGTCGGGAACGCAAGCGGTACATCTAAAGGTGAATGGCATATTAGGCTAGCAACCTAACCCTCTGTAGGGAATTTGGGTCTAAACCTCCTTGCGATATACCTGTACCCCCATTCCTACTACACCCCGCGTCCAAGAAGAAGAAAGTTGATCTCGGCCGAATTGGATACCTCTTGCTGGGCGAAGCCAAGGAGCTATTTGGAGTCCAAAGACTCATGCATGGGACTGTTCGTGTAATGGTTAGCAGAAAAGAGTAATTTTCTGAAACTGTAAGTCAGATTCAAGCCTTCGCAGCAAGTGAGGAAGGGAGATCCCAAGCGATTTGTCAAAACCTTGTAGGGAACAGAACTCCCCAGTGTTGGTAGAGGACAAAATGAAACATCAATTCAAGGCTTTCCAAAGAGGATGACCCATATCAAAATGAAGGATGTCGAGGAGAGAGGTTTTCCATGCAAAGTCAAGGATAGATGCTGTAGGGACCACCAACGGACACTGCTCAGAAAGGCCCATACCCGCATCTAGGAATAACACAGTTGAAAAAAGATGGGTATCACAAATAATGAATTGGTTCAAGTGGCAGAACCCATAGCTTGGAACCCTGTGACCGCGGCTTCGAGCCTTAGAGACGACATTTTTCTTGCCTTAATACTTCGAGCCAACTCTGGACGTCCATGTTCTACCTTTGACCAGGCTTGAGTGTACCCTTCCTATGGCTTCTCCTCAAAATTACCCTTGCGCCAAAATACCCAGACAACCCCTCACCTTTCCAAAAATACCGAAACAGTCCCTGCCACTCAAAATGACCAAATTGCCCTTGCCCTTTCCCAAAAATTTTAGTCTTATCCCTGCCCCTGTAATGACCAGTTTACCCTTACCCTTTCCAAAATTCCAGTCTTATCCCTGGTCTATTAAATTACCAAATTTCCCTTGCCCTTTTCCAAAATTTCAGTCTTATCGCTGGTCTATTAAATTACTAAATTACCCTTTCCCTTTTCCCAAAATTCCAGTCTTATCCCTGGTCTATTAAATCACCAAATTGCCCTTGCCCTTTCCTAAAAATTCCATAATTGCTAATAAAATTTCAAAAAATTTCATAATTGCTAATAAAATTTCCAAAATTCCATAATTGCTAATAAAATCCCCAAAAATTCCATAATTGGTAACAAATCCCCAAACATCCAATAAAATTGCTTCTTTCCCAAAAACACTATGCTTCTGATAGTCAAAATAATTTTCTTTCTTCTTCTTTAAAATAAAATTTTTCAAAATATTTTGGGATCTTTGGTCTCACTCAACGAGCTCTAAATGGGGGGCTGGCGGTTCACCTGTTGTCCAACATTTAGTAGTCTGTATAGGCCCCCGTGCTGCCGTAGCCGCCTCGGGTCTTGTGCATGAGTGGATTATAGATCCTCCCAAGAAATAAAAGCTTTGTTTAAAAAACTATTTTGGGATTCTTGGTCTCACGCAATGGAATCTAAATGGGGGGTTGGCGGTTCACCTGCTGTCCAACATTTAGTAGTCTATATAGGCCTCCGTGCTACAGTAGCCACCTCGGGTCTTGTGCATGAATGGGCTAAAGGTCCCTCCAAAAATGAAAATCTTTTCAAAACGTCATTTTTCCTTTAAACACCTCTGAAGGTCAAGCCTTCACAAATCAGAACTACGTAAGCCTTGAGTTTCCCATTGCACCGGGGAATACGTAGGAGCAGGATCAAGTCCTGTCAGGCTAACCTCCATCAAGTTATTTATTTCCATTCTAATTAAAGGGATCAAGCTATTTTCAAATAATCACACACTCAGTTTAAGGGTACCGTTCTTCGGAACGGGCGAGTGGGGTGCCTAACACCTTCCCCACTCGTAACTGACTCCCGAACCTAAATCTCTTCCTTGAGTCAGGGTTTTTCCAAATCTTTTTCCCTTAAATAAAATTTGGTGGCGGCTCCACTTTATCAATAAAATTCATTTTTAAAATTTTAGCGGGTTCGTCGTCTCATCGGAATTACGGTTGCAACAAATGGCGACTCCACTGGGGATTGTTAGAGAGTCAAGCCCAACAAATTGAGTGTGTTTAATTTAATTTAGATCCCTCCTTTGTTTATGTGCATGTTTTATTTATTGCATGATTTGTTTACCTGCTATGCTTTATTGATTTGTTTATTATCGGTATAACTCTAGGTTAAACGAATAATAAATTATTGTACATATTTGCACTATTTCTCCAATTACAGGTATCCCAAATAATGTCCCCTCCATACATTGCATTGCATTTTATCATGAGTGGGGCCCTATACCCGGGTCTGAGTGCTGCCTAGGATTAGAGGGATCTAGTGGTGTCACGTTGGGGCTTACGTCCAGTGTGGCTATCATAAAAATCCCAGCTAGAGTGCGTCCTATTCGTAATGCCCTGCAACTAGTGACTACTTCTACTGTTGTGGCAAGCATTATGGACTGGAACTTGGCTCTAGTGACCTTTACACCTTTAGGTTTTACAAACCACCTTGGAGAGGTTCATGCATTAAAAGCCCTAGACTCGTAGGACAGGTTACCCCTATAGGACATACGGAGGGCACACCCCGCTCACTCGATGCCCATGCTGTAAGCTTTTACTTACCTGCAATAGGGGAAGTAGATAGAAATAAAAAAAAAACAAAAAAAAGAAGGAAGAGAAAAGAAAAAAGAAACTCCAAGAAAAAGAAAGAGGGGAAAGAAAATGATAGGAGAAAAGAGAAGAATGGATAGAGAAAAAGAAAAAATAGACAAAATAAAGAGAAGGAAAGAAAAGAGGGTGGTAAAAATAACCCAACCATATTTATTGCTTTGATTGCATCATGCATTAACCTTATCCATCCCCGAGTCTAACATGTTTACTTTGTCTTTTCTTTGGGGGGCCAGATTCTCAAGAGCTGTCATAGAAGAGGTGAGATGGAAATTAATATGGAATCCAGGCAGTTGAAGAAGAGGAGACGCATCGGGGTCAAGGTGGCAAACCTTACGAGTTTGGATATGTTTGGGAATAAGATGACAAATATACAACAGATGTCCTTCAGCAAAAAGTATGGCAAAATATTGAAACTACTGAAGGTCCAGGTACAGGAAGGGGCCCTCACAGCCATGGTGCAATACTACGACCCTCCCCTCCGATGCTTCACATTTTCAGATTTCCAGCTGGCTCCCACCTTGGAGGAGTTCGAACAGATCCTGGATCTTCCGTTGGAAGGGAGTAGGCCGTATCAGTACTTGGAGCATCATTCCACTTTCCGAGTTGCCGCGCAGGCTCTAGGTCTACAGTCTGGAGATCGGCTGGTTGACTACCAAACCAAGAGTCTAGTCAAGGGGTTCACCCGGGAGTTCTTGGAGGAGTACATGCAACATCTGGCCAGTAGTAACCAGTGGGCCGTGTACATGGATGTGCTAGCCTTCACCATTTATGGGCTGGTACTTTTCGTGGAGGATTTCGTGGACCTAAATGTCGTGGACATATTCTTGGCGAAGAGGAACAAAGCGGAAAACCCCGTCATTGTTCTATTGGCGAACGTCTTCGCACGCTGAACTTTCTGCCACGAAAAGAAGAGAACAAGGTTGATTTGCTGCCTACCACTGCTCTACATGTGGATAACTGTCCACATCTTCATGAGGAACGCGAAGGTACAATGCCTGGTGTCAGATTTGCTGTGCTATCAGATAAAGCCCATGAGCAACGATGAATGGTCGGCTCACTTTGCTGGCTTAACCGAGGAGCGGATCAGATGGCAACCATCATGGCATTAGAGAACAAGCCTCATCTACCGTTGCAAGGGGTTCCCAAACATACCTCTCATTGGAGTCAGGGGTTGTATCAACTACAATCCCATACTGGGGCAAAGGCAGCTGACTTATCCTCTCAAGACCCCACCATTAGACGAGCAAGTGACCTCTTTCTTCTTGAAGTATGAAGGAGATTTCGCTGATAGTCTCCAGAAAGTTCGAGAAGCTTGGGAGGATGTCATGTGAAAGGGAAAAGAATTGGGAGTTCGGAGCTGTGTTGCCGAAGAAGAGTACAAGCAGTGGGTCAGGAACAGGGTACAGCAGATCAAACTGCCTTTCAGACCTCCGACCATCCCTTCTGGTAGCCAACCTCCACCCGCGGTGTTCGAAGACGAGGCTGTGAAGAGGCTTAAAGAACAGTTAGAGGCCATGACCAAGAAGAACAGCCAGCTGGAAGAAGAACTCTTGAAGTCTCAGCAAGAGTGCGCCGAATTAAAAAGAGAAAAACAGATGAACGAGACTATCCTAAAGAGCGTCCGAGAGCAACAAAAGGGCGAGCGGGAGCATGCCACCCGAGTTCACCTAAACCTCCAAGCCGCTAATAAGGAGCTTGGAATGAGAGTCCAAGAGAAGGACACCGCGCTTCAAGAAAACCAGCAGCTGAGAAACGCTGTGCAACAGATGAGGGCTAGACTCCACACGACCAGGGAGGAGAAGAACCAGCTCCTAGCCACAAAAAACAGAGTCTAGTTGGAGGCAGATTACGTGGTCGAAGAAAGGAACGACCTGCTGCAACGGGTGAAAGAGATGAAGAAACAGATCGATGGCCTGCTCATAGCATGGCAGAATGAAGTGAACGAAGAAAAATGGAAGGTCATCGAAGTCATACGAATACAGCAAAGGGGCATCAGCGACATACAAGACGAGAACAAATGGTACAAAGAAATGGATGATCATTGGACCAGGTGTTTCGACAGGTTGGCCAGTCTGGTAAAAACCGCAATAGAAGAAGTACCACGACTGCTCAAGGAGGTTGAAGCGTCGCTACATCCGCTCCACACGCCGCCGGAAGTCGACATTTTCATTCAATTATGTAAAGATTTAATTTTACGAATGAGAAAATATATTGTATTAGCCCAGCGGGAGGAACAAAATGTAACATAAACCATGTCTCCGATTGAATAAAATGGCTTCATCTCTGCACACGATTCCATATTAATTTCCATCTCATGCTCGAAGCACAAAAGATACAACCAATTGGCAAACGACGTTCAAACGAGATTCCGGTCCCCCATATTTATTGGACCCCAAGTTTATTTTTCTAATCAATTAATTAATTAATTTAACTTTGCGTAGATAACAAAGATTGCGCACTTACGACTCCCCAGGCACTCTTATAGCACTCGATCAAAGGCAAGAATCATGAGTGAGCTAGAGATGCAAAACGAGGAGCTAAGAAACGAGGTGGCCGAGCTGAAGGATTAGGTCGACAAGCTGATGAAATTACTGAAAAAGGGCACAGAGGGGCCTTCGGGGACTGAGACATCGGGGGCTGTTGTTGCCTCAATGCCGCTTTAGGCGGTTGCTGAACAAGAGTGGCCCTATGGGATGCCACCGGGCTGTGAACCTCCCAATGGGCTAGGTTCTCAAGGGGTGACTGCTACTGAAAACCCCAATGCATTGTCGCTCCACATCCCTACCACTCACCAACACCACCCAAATCCCCCTACTGGGCCTCCATACACCAACCCTACCACTCATCCTCACCACCTTAACCCACCAACATACCTCCCCTCTGCTAACACCACTGACTATCCACCATATCCATACTCCACACAGATGAACCCACCACCCTACCCTTACAATCCAAACACTTCCTCTGCCTTCCCCCTACACACAAATCCAGCATTCCCTCCTCACATCAATCAGCCAAACACATATCCGCCTCACACCAACCCCGACTACACCCACATGAATACGACCGTTACCAAGGACCCCACATACTCGGTTCCGGTTGCCACCCACCCTGCAAACCAACCACATCCCTACGGTCATGCTGCAAGAACCGAGGGACCATACGCCGCACCTCACCACACCGGCCAGCCGTTAAATGAGCCATGGCCGAGGCCAGCCGATCAAGAGGACCATCTTGGAGGGAGATGGCAACACCTAGAGGAAAAGGTCCGAGCCATCGAAAGGGGTGGATATGGGACGGTAGAGGCTTCCGACCTCTGCCTCGTGCCAGATGTCATTATTCCCCCCAAATTTAAAACCCCCGAGTTCGAGAAGTACAAGGGGACTGGCTGCCCGAAAAGTCACTTGACGATGTATTGCCGGAAAATGGCCTCACACTCTCACAATGATAAGCTGCTCATACACTGTTTTCAGGACAGTTTGGTTGGAGCAGCGACTAGTTGGTATATCCAGCTAGAGAGGTCACATATCCGCTGTTGGAAGGACTTGGCTGACGCCTTCCTCAAGCAATACAAGTATAACATGGAGATGGCGCCAGACCGGACTCAGCTGCAGAACATGATGAAGAAGGAAACTGAGTCCTTTAAAGAATACGCCCAGCGATGGAGGGAACTGGCCGCGTAAGTCCAACCACCTCTGTTGGACCGTGAAATGATCAGTACCTTTATGGAGACCCTTCCAGCTCCTTTTTATGACAAAATGGTGGGCAGTGCGTCCGCCAATTTCTCCGACATGGTGCTGATCGGGGAGCGAATCGAAAGCGGCCTACGCCGAGGGAAAATTGTGCACAACACCGCCGGTAGTACGAACGGGAAAAAACCGGCAAATGGCCCGTGGAAGAAGAAAGATACTGAAATCCACCATGTTTCAGCCGACCCCAACAGGGCGGCCATGGCCCAACCCACATACCAACCTACTATAATTCCCCCCAGCTACCAACTACCATATCAACCACAATTCCAAACACCTCCGCATATGATAGCCGCAACCCAACCTTCATATCAACCAAACTACAACCCACTTGCCACATTCCAACCAAACCCTCCACACATGACTCCACCCCCACAAACATTTCCCCAACAATCGCCCTTTCCTGAACAACCTACATTCCCTCAACAACCCCCCAGACCGTGGACACCAAATACCAATTCCAACCCACCTCCACAAAAAACAAACAACCAACGGAAAATAGTGCAATTCGACCCAATCTCTATGAGTTACTTGGAGCTGCTGCCCCGTCTGATTCAAAACTCTCTAATTGCACTAGTTCCCATGAAGCCACTAGAACCCCCGTACCCGAAGTGGTACAATCCAGAAGCTAAATGCGATTATCATGCTGGAACGGTGGGGCATTCTACTGAGAACTGTCTGGCCTTGAAACACAGGGTCCAGAAGTTAATCAATGCCAAGTGGCTAAACTTCGAAAAATACGCACCGAGTGTGGGGAGCAATCCGCTGCCAAACCATGGAGGAACGGGGCCTTCAGTAAACTGCGTCGAGGTGGACGAGGAGGTCTGCATGGTCAATGAATCCCCTTCGGGACATCCTAGGCCTCTGGTCATTCGGTATACTGAAGCGCCAGCCCAGGAAATACCAAAAGGGATGAGACCTGTAGTGATAAAGGTTCCTGGGCCTTTCCCGTACCAAAGCAATAAGGCTGTGCCATGGAAGTACGACGTGGAGGTATCCGACGGGAAAATAGAAGAGTGACCGAGGCCCGAAGTAACGACAAGCTCAACCCCTGATGTGGGAAATATAGCCGGGGTCGGGGGCATGACAAAGAGCGGTCGCATCTACGCTCCTGCTGAGGAAAGAAGAAGGCCTCCTTGCGGCAAGGCAATCTTGGCAGGTCCCGAACCTGAGGCCAGCAGCCGGCGGCAAGAAGAAAAAGAGCTAAAAAGGCCAGTCTCTGAGGAAGATGCTTGTGAATTCCTCCAAGATGATCGACAGAGCGAGTATAGGGTACTGGAGCAGTTGAACCGTATACCGGCCAGAATATCGCTGTTGACCCTGATGATGAACTCGGAGCCCCATCGAAAGGTACTACTGAAGGTACTAAATGAGGCTCACGTGGTCCACAATATCTCGGTGGACAAATTGGAAGGCATCGCCAACAACATCAACGCCAATAACTTCCTCACCTTTGTTGATAAAGAGATTCCAGATGAGGGAGCTGGACACAATAAGGCATTACACATATTCGTTAAGTGCCTAGACCACATTCTAGCCAGGGTTCTGATAGATAATGGTTCTTCGCTGAATGTGATGCCTCAACTAACATTGTCAAAGCTGCCGCACGAGGGGATCCTCATAAGGCCGAGCTCAATGGTGGTAAGGGCCTTTGACGGATCTAGAAGAGAGGTCATAGGCGTGGTGGACCTGCTAGTACAGATTGGATTGGTGATCTTCAACATCACTTTCCAAATCATGGACATACAACCTGCCTATAGCTGCTTACTGGGGAGGCCCTGGATTCACTCTGCCAAGGCGGTACCATCCACTCTACACCAAAAGTTGAAATTCATTACGGACGATAAGCTGATCATCGTCTCGGCGGAAGAAGATTACTTGGTCAAGAACCCACCAACCCTCCCTACATTGAGGCGGTGGAAGAGGCTTTGGAAACACACTTCCAAGCCTTGGAAGTTGTCAATGTCACCACCATCAAGGAGGGAGAGGTGGTTGACCGAAAACAGCCCCCAAAGGCCCTCATGATGATGGCTCAGGTGATGTTACAGAATGGGTTCAAGCCCGGTGATAAACTGGGGAAAAACAAGGGTGGCTTGTCTCAGCCTTTGTCATTGAACAAGAACCGACGGAGATATGGGCTAGGATATGAGCCCACTGAAGAAGACAGAATGCCCAGGCCCTGTGCAAGAAAGGTCCCTCTGTGCCACATCTCTCAAAGCTTCCGGAGTGCCGGCTTCGAGAGCCCGGATCTGATCGCAGCCATCGACGGAGAAATGCCAATCAACATTGAAGATCTGGTGACGGCCTGCCCTCCCGGACAAGAACTGACTAATTGGGAAAATTTTGACCTACCTCTGACTTTTAGTTCAGTTCAAATGTAATTTTGTTATTGTCATATCAAAATTTTGTTTCAAAACATAAACATTTTGTATATATCTGTTTTGATAAATGAAATACAGTTACATCTTCCAAAAATCTTCCTTTCTCCTCCCTAATATGCTCCCCCACACTAAATATGCGTATCTTATTCTTTTTTGCACCCCGACTTGCAGATCTGACAAAAAACCGCCGTGTGACGACAGTGCTAGTATTGTATAAGGTGATTTCAATTGTGTTGTCCATCCGACCGATGAGGAAGCAGAGTTTGAATGCGAACCCACCGATGAAATGTTGAGATTGGTGGAGCGCGAATCTAAAGTAATTGAACCTCATCAGGAGCCCATTGATTTGATAAATTTGGGAACCGAGGAAGACAAAAGAGAGGTCAAGATAGGCATGCTCATCACAGGAGACAATCGCGAGCGGTTGATCTCGCTCTTACAAGACTATAGTGATATCTTTGCCTGGTCTTATCAAGACATGCCGGGCTTGGATACCTCTATAGTAGAGCACAAGCTGCCTATGAAAGCCGGGTGTGTGCCGGTCAAACAGAAGCTAAGGAGGATGAAACCGGATATGTCCCTGAAAATCTAGGAGGAAGTAACAAATCAGTTTGACGCCGGCTTCTTGGCCATTGCAAATTACCCCGAGTGGGTTGCCAATATAGTACCGGTCCCCAAGAAAGATGGAAAGGTCCGGATGTGCGTAGACTACAGGGATCTCAATCGAGCCAGCCTGAAAGATGATTTTCCATTCCCCCACATTGATGTGCTGGTCGATAACATTGCACAATTCTCCTATTTCTCATTCATGGATGGTTTCTCAGGCTATAATCAAATCAAGATGGCCGAAAAAGATAGAGAAAAGACCACCTTCATTACAGCTTGGGGAACCTTCTGCTACAAGGTCATGCCCTTCAGATTGAAAAATGCTGGGGCAACTTATCAGAGTGCCATGGTAACACTGTTCCATGATATGATTCATAAGGAGATAGAAGTCTACGTGGACGACATGATCGCCAAATCCCGGACAGAAGACGACCATCTCATAGACCTCCGAAAGTTGTTTGAAAGGCTGCAAAAGTTCTAGCTGCGGTTAAACCCGACCAAGTGTACTTTCGGAGTGAAATCAGGGAAGCTGTTGGGCTTCTCGTTAGTGGAAGAGGTATCGAGGTTGACCCCGAAAAAGCTCGAGCGATCATAGATATGCTAGCTCCAAAGACCGAGAAGGAGATCCGAGGCTTCTTAGGAAGACTCAACTACATCTCCCGATTTATCTTCCAATTGACGGCAACATGCGAGCCGATCTTTAAGCTATTGCGCAAGAATCAACCCATGAGTTGGGATGAGGATTGCCAAGAAGCTTTTGAAAAGATCAAATCCTACTTACAAAACCCGCCGGTCCTGGTACCGCCAGTCCCCGGGAGGCCGTTGATACTGTACTTGACGGTGACAGACCAGTCAATGGGTTGCGTGCTCGGTAAACACGATGAATCCGGGAGGAAGGAGCAGGCGATATACTATCTGAGTAAAAAGTTCACGAGTTGCGAGGTCAGATATTCGCTATTAGAACGAACTTGTTGCGCTTTGGCATGGGCGGCGCACCGCCTAAGGCAGTACATGTTAAGTCACACGACGTGGCTAATATCCAGGATGGATCCGATCAAGTACATATTCGAGAAGCCTGCGTTGTCAGGACGGATTGCAAAGTGGCCAATGGTGCTTTCGGAATATGATATCCTGTATGTAACCCAGAAATCGGTCAAAGGTAGCGCACTCGCCGAATTTTTGGCACAACAGCCCATGGACGATTATCAAACTATGCAGCCAGAATTTCCTGACGAGGACCTGATGGCAATCTCTAATGAAGAAGAGAGGGCCGAGGGAGAAAAATGGACCATGTTGTTTGATGGTGCATCCAATATGATGGACCACGGTATAGGAGTTATACTGATTTCCCCAGAAAAGCAGTATATACCTATCATCGCCCGACTAGCTTTTGATTGCACAAATAACGTGGCGGAATACGAGGCTTGTATTTTAGGATTCAAGGCCGCAATCGAAGCTAAGGTGAAGCGCCTAGAGGTCTTTGGTGATTCAGCCTTGGTCATCCACCAGGTAAAAGAGGAATGGGAGACCAGAGATGCAAAGTTGGTGCCCTATCAGGCCCGTCTCCAGGAATTGCTGGAACATTTTGAGGAGGTCACTTTCTCACATATACCACGGAAGACAAATCAGTTGGCTGATGCCCTAGCCACATTACCGTTTATGTTCAAAATTGGGCGAGAAGAAGATATGCCTCTCATCCGCATCCAGCATCGCTCCAAACCGGCATTTTGTCACGCAGTAGAGAGGGAACCCGACGGGAAACCCTGGTACCACGACATCAAGCAATTCTTGAAAAATAAAGAGTACCCTGTCGACGCGTCCGAAAATGATAAGAGGACCCTACGGAGACTAGCCGCAGGTTTCTTCCTCAACGGGGAAATTCTGTATAAAAGGAATCACGACATGGTTCTGCTCAGGTGTGTGGATGCGGCAGAAGCCAACAAGATTCTAAAAGAAGTTCATGAAGGGTCCTCTGATGCTCACGCTAATAGACACGCAATGGCAAGAAAAATTCTTAGAGCCGGATATTATTGGCTGACCATGGAAGCCGACTGTTACAAACATGTCAAGACCTGTCACAAGTGCCAAGTGTATGCAGACAATGTCCACATGCCGGCCACGTCATTGAATGTGTTGTCGTCGCCCTGGCCATTCGATATGTGGGGGATGGACGTCATCGGCCCAATCGAACCCAAGGCATCCAATGGACACCGTTTCATACTGGTGGCCATTGACTACTTTACCAAATGGGTTGAGGCCGCTTCATATGCTAGTGTAACCCGCAATGTGGTAGTCAAATTCGTGAAAAGGGAGCTGATATGCCGATACGGATTGCCTAGCAGGCTCATCACAGACAATGGCTCCAACTTGAACAACAAAATGATGTCGGAACTATGCGGCCAATTCAAGATCCAACATCATAACGCCTCCCCCTACCGATCGAAGATGAACGGAGCGGTCGAGGCGGCCAATAAGAACATCAAAAAGATCATCCAGAAGATGGTACTCTCGTACAAAGAGTGGCATGAAATGCTCCCTTATGCATTACATGCATATCGGACCTCTGTCCGCACATCTACTGGGGCAACGCCATTCTCGCTAGTATACGGGATGGAAGCTGTGCTCCCAATTGAAGTGGAAATCCCTTCGTTGAGAGTCTTGATGGATGCTAAATTGGAAGAAGCTGAGTGGGTGCAGATCCGAATGGACCAATTGAACCTAATCGAAGGGAAAAGGCTAGCGGCGATAGGCCATGGCCAATTATACCAAAGAAGAATGAAGAAAGCATTTGATAAGAAGGTTCATCCTCGAGATTTCCAGAAAGGAGATTTGGTGATCAAACGGCTGTTGCCTATGCAGAAAGCGCTGCAAGGGAAGTGGTCTCCGAACTACCACGGACCTTATGTAGTTAAGAAGGCTTTCTCCGGAGGCGCCTTGATCCTGGCCGACATGGACGGGAAAGACTTGCCTAACCCTATCAATTCGGATGCCGTCAAGAAGTATTATGCCTAGAGCAAAAAGGCCCGCTAGGTCGAAAACCCGCAAGGGCGGCCTAGGAAAAAGTTAGGGCAATTCAAGCATAAAAAGGCCTGCTAGGTCGAAAACCCGCAAGGGAGGCCTAGGAAAAAGTTAGGAAAATTCAAGCAAAAAAAGGTCCGCTAGGTCGAAAACCCGCAAGGGCGACCTAGGCAAAAGTTAAGGCAATTCAAGCATAAAAAGGCCCGCTAGGTCGAAAACCCGCAAAGGCGGCCTAGGCAAAAGTTAGGGCAGAAAAGCCCGCTAGGTCGAGAATCTGTGAAATCAACCTAGGCAAAAGTTAGGGCAATTCAAGCATAAAAAGGCCCGCTAGGTCGAAAACCCGCAAGGGCGGCCTAGACAAAAGTTAGGGCAATTCAAACAAAAGGAGCCCGCTAGGTCGAAAACCCGCAAGGGCGGCCTAGGAAAAAGTTAGGGCAGAAAAGCCCGCTAGGTCGAGAATCTATGAAATCAACCGAGGCAAAAATCAGGGCAAAGCGGCATCGATGAAATGAATGGAGGGGGAGTCATTGGGAGTCGATCCCTCTAGCTAAGAAAGCTAAAAAGAGAACGACAGGAAGTCTTCGTTCACGCTGGGGCAAATCAGCAGTCAAGTGACGATCTGGTCCTTATACTGGGGCAAAATTGGCAAATATCTGGGGTTCTGAAAAGCGATAAACAGAATCAAGCTCGGTTGCGAGTAAAACGACAGGTTCAAGACCGGTCTGGGGCAAACCAAATAAACTGGGGCAAAATTTTGTCTTTTCAAAAGCAGGGTTGGCAATGCATGAAGATATCGCCAAAGTACAATACTAGGACTAACCGTCTCAAAGGCATCCCACCAGGCAAAACCATGCCACCAAGACAAGTGAACCATGAAATGACCTGCATCATTTTGACCATCTTGAAATGTCCCTACCATATGTAACTGTATTTTATTTTGTATAAATGTATATGCAAAATGCAATCACTGAAAATTTTTGAATGACAATTACCATTACTGGTGCTGTTCAAAATCGGAGTATGTTGAAATTTTTTTAACTACAAGTTCTTCTTGACTGAAATCTTATCTTTTAAAAGAATGGAATTCGCAAAAGATATGGCTTGTAAGAGCGAGAAAAGAAGCAAGCAGTTCATGGAGTCTAGCTCACTCTGAAGAACATGATAAGTGCTAGAGGAAAGTTGGGAAGTCGGGGTCTGCACACAAAGTGGCAAAGATTCTCCCTCTCAATCGCCTACTAGTAGGCCATCCCATTGCATGTTTAAATTCCTGCACTCTCGGCCTATGTTGTCAGGCCATTGCATGTTTAAATTCTGCACCCTCAGCCTATGTTGTCAGGCCATTGCCTCTTTAAATTCCTGCGCTCTCGGCCTATGTTGTCAGGCCATTGCATCTTTAAATTCTGCACCCTCGGCCTATGTTGTCAGGCCATTGAATCTTTAAATTACTGCACTCTCGACCTATGTTGTCAGGCCACTGCATCTTTAAATTCCTGCGCTCTCGGCCTATGTTGTCAGGCCACTGCATCTTTAAATTTTTCACCCTCAGCCTATGTTGTCAGGCCATCGCATGTCTAAATTCTGCACCCTCGACCTACGTTGACAGGCCACTGCATCTTTAAATTCTGCACCCTCGGCCTATGTTGTCCGGCCATCGCATGCCTAATTTCCTTCCACTATCGGCCTAGGTTGTCAGGCCATCGCATATTTAAATTTCTGCACCTTTGGCCTATAATGTCAGGCCTCACTCCAATTCACTTCCCTGCATTCCTGGCCTCCATGTCAGGCCGTTGATTCCCTCTCATTTCGCCTTGTCCGACCAAACAAGGTCCACCAAGACACCCTATCCTTTGCTCACACCCGTCTTCATAAATTCATCTCACACCGTCTCATCTGCACGTCAGTAGTGTCCACAGCCTAGTCAGGCCACGCAAGCGAATCCAGGGCTTCCCGAGATGCCTCGGACGTAACGTGCTCACATCTTTACTCATTCCCTGTCCTGATAATCCAGAGAGCCATCCCTCACATTATCAGGCAGGAAATAAGTAAAGAGGGGCAAACTGTAAACACCCAATTACGTCCGAGGCTCCCGGCCACTAAATTTAATTCATCCTAATTTAAATAATGTAAATTACAAAAGAAAAGAAAAAAAACTTTAATTAAAAAATTAAAAATCTGAGAAAAACTAAAAAAAAAAAGAGGAAGTAAAAAGGAATCAAGGAAAATCAAAAATTAAGCAATAAAGAAAATTTTGAAAAAAAAATCAAAATTTGAAAATAAAAGTTAATAATAAAAATAATAATAAGAGAAAAAATCTAAAGTAAAATTGCATTTTGAAAAAAAAATTAAAAAAATAAGAAAAAGAATAAAAAAATAAAAAATTAGAAAAATTAGAAAAAGAATAAAAAATCAAAAAATCAAAAAAAGAATAAAAAATAAAAAAATCAGAAAAAGAATAAAAATTAAAAAATCAGAAAAGAAATAAAAATCAAAAGATCAGAATAAGAAATAAAAAAAAAATTAAAATCTGAAATAAAAAATTAAAATAAAAGAAATAAAAAATCAATTAAAATCTAAAATAAAAAAATTAAAACTCAAAGAAATCAGAAGAAGAAACAAAGATTTAAAAAATTAAAGAGAAATGAAATAAAAAAATCAGAAAAAGGAAAACTAAATAAATAGAGAAAAAACAAAAAATTAAAATAAAAGAAAGTCTGAAAAACAAAATAAATTATGAAAAATGAAACAAATTCTGGAAAATAAAAATATGGAAAATTAAATAAATTCTGGAGAATAAAAGTAGAAAAAGGAAAATAAAAAATGGAAATTAAAGAAAATTAAAAAGAAAAGTCTGAGAAATTAAAAGTCTGAAAGGTTAAAAAGAAAAACTGAAAAGTAAAGAATTAAAAATCGATATTTAAAAATAAAAGAGAAAAAGAAAACGAAAATAATAAATGAAAAAGGAAAAAGCGGAGCGAAAAAGGCAGAGAAAAGAGGTCTATAAAAGGGCCAAAGAAGGAAAATCTGGGGTTGGAGAATCACTTTTCAGAAATAGGGTGAGGAATGAGGAGAATCAGAAAGTCGAGACGCTCGTAGAAATACGGACGTGAATCCCCTGGAATCGTTGGTCACGAGAAGCTTCTCGAGAAGCATTTCACCACTCTCCAAGCCTGAATCCTCGACCGAACCAGGAAAATCAACACATCGCTGGAAAGGTTAGTGGTGCTATCTAAATTCAGAGGCTATATTTGAGCTTAAATGTTCGCTGTGGTTGATCGGAATTAGTTCGCATTTTGTTCATGCTTGGTACATTGATTGCTGATTTTGTTTCATATAAGTTGTGGTGTTATTCCGAATTTCATTCCATAGTTTATTCTCTGTTAGACTCTAGTAGTCTCCTAAGACCGCGTCAACAGAAGCATCATCCTGATATAGTTAACTCCGGGTAGGCATGGGCGAACAGGGGATACGAACGCTTGGAGGCATGCGTGAATCTTTGATTATGCTCTGATATCTAGCGTCGCGACTCCTATGATCATCCATAGAAGGCAGAGGAAAATCTCCTCATACTAGACGAACCCCTGCATACTTGCTAGCTGGTCAAATAATCTCCCCACAGTTGCCCTGCCTCTTGGATAAAACAGGGGAGACTCTGCTCTAAGGCAAGTAAAGAGAGTCCATCCACAGGTTCCACTTGGCGCCTCCAACCAGTGATGCGTTCGAACGATGGAGCCCGAGTAGAGAGCGAGACCATATGACCGAGCAAGAAGGAGAAGGAACACAGTATGCCGCCTAAGCGAGATGTCCATGGCCAAAGGTAAGCTAGTCTAGTACTGTTACATGGTCGGGGATGATTTGCTAAAGACACCAATTGGTCATAGGGAGGTCTTGGCGTCCATATATCTGACGCTCGCGAGGCTTAAGTTCTTAGCAAAAGGGGGCGTTCAAGTTAACACCCTAGGCCTGACTCACGAACCGTTGTTGGCACGTTCGGGAACGCAAGCGGTACACCCAAAGGAGAATGGCATATTAGGCTAGCAACCTAACCCTCTGCAGGGAATTTGGGTCTAAACCTCCTTGCGATATACTTGTACCCCCATTCCTACTACACCCCGCGTCCAAGAAGAAGAAAGTTGATCTCGGCCGAACTAGATACCTCTTACTGGGCGAAGCCAAAGAGCTATTTGGAGTCCAAAGACTCATGCATGGGACTGTTCGTGTAATGGTTAGCAGAAAAGAGTAATTTGTGAAACTGTAAGTCAGATTCAGGCCTTCGCAGCAAGTGAGGAAGGGAGATCCCAAGCGATTCGTCAAAGTCTTGCAGGGAACAAACTCCCCAGTGTTGGTAGAGGACAAAACGAAACATCAATTCAAGGCTTGCCAAAAAGGATGACCCATATCAAAATGAAGGATGTCGAGGAGAGAGGTTTTCCATGCAAAGTCAAGGATAGATGCTATAGGGACCACCAGCGGACACTGCTCAGAAAGGCCCACACCCGCATCTAGGGAATACACAGTTGAAAAAAGATGGGTATCACAAATAATGAATTGGTTCAAGTGGCAGAACCCATAGCTTGGAACCCTGTGACCGCGGCTTCGACCATCAGAGACGATGTTTTTCTTCCCTTAATACTTCGAGCCAACTCTGGACGTCCATGTTCTACCTTTGACCAGGCTTGAGTGTACCCTTCCTATGGCTGCTCCTCAAAATTACCCTTGCGCCAAAATACCCAGACAACCCCTCACCTTTCCAAAAATACCGAAACAGTCCCTACCACTCAAAATGACCAAATTGCCCTTACCCTTTCCCAAAAATTCGATTCTTATCCCTCCCCCTGTAATGACCAGTTTACCCTTGCCCTTTCCAAAATTCCAGTCTTATCCCTGGTCTATTAAATTACCAAATTGCCCTTGCCCTTTTCCCAAAATTCCAGTCTTATCCCTGGTCTATTAAATCACCAAATTTGTTAAGTGTAGGTCAATTGATTGAAAAAGGATTTAAAGTATACTTTCAAGATCAACACTGCCTCATCTATGATATTGTTGGTCAAGAAATTCTAAGGATTAAAATGAGAGATAAAAGATTTTCATATGATCCAGCAAAAGTGGAACAGACAGCCTATTGCACTCAAGTTAGTTTCATAGAACTTTGACATAAGAGACTTGATCATTGTTATCTTTAAAGAATGATGAACATGGAAAATAAAGACATGGAAAAATGTTTAATGGTACTTTTGATCATTTACCAAATTGTAATGCTTGTCAATTTGGTAAGCAAAATCAAAAGTCATTCCCAAAATCATCTTGGAGAGCCTCTTAAAAGTTGCAACTAGTTCACATAGATGTGGAAGGACCTCAAAAGATACCATCATTACAAAGTAGTCCATAATTTATTCTTTTTATAGATGATTATACAATAATGTGTTGGATTTTTTCTTGAAATTCAAGCATGAAACAGTTGGAGTATTGATGAAGTTCAAGAAAATGGTAGAGACTCAAAGTGGCTGCAACATTCAATTTCTAAGATGTGACAATGGAAAGAAGTATAGCTCAGCACAATTTGATCTATTTTGTGAACATGTTGGCATTAAAAAAAAATTTACAACTCCTTACACTTTAGATCAAAATGGGTTAGTGAAAGGATAAACAATTTAGTGATGGAGATGGTTAGATGTATGTTGCATGAGAAGAAATTTCTTAAAACATTTTAGGCAGAGTCAGCTAATATAGTAGTATTTTTGTAAAATTGATTTCCAATCAAAGCCTTGAAAGATAAAACTCTATTTGAGGCTTGGTATGGATTTAAGCCTTCACCAATCTTTCTTAAAGTGTTTGGTTATGTTTGATTTACACATGTGTCATTGGTTAAGCGTGAAAAAATCGAAAAGAAGGTAATTTCAGGTATCTTTGTGGGCTACAATTCAATTTCAAAAGCCTATAAAATGTATCATCCTTAAACCAAAAAGATGACTATAACTAGATATGTACATTTTAATGAAGATCCACAATAGGAGTGGAAGAACTCAAAAAGAACAATTTCATTCCTTCGCAATATTGATAAAAATCATCTTAAGAAGCAAACAACAGAGATGTTGCAAGATGAATAAAGATGAACCTTCAATCTAAGGCACCAGGTTGCTTCCAAACATCTATCAAAAATGCAATATAGTAATATATGAACATGCTAGTTATGACAAAATAGAAAAATTCAATGAAGAATGAGTTGTTTATGATGTAAAAAAATAGAACATGGGAATTGGTTGATAGGCCTAAAGATATAAAAGTCATTCAAGTTAAATGGATTTTCAGAACAAATCTTAATGCAGATTTCTCAATCAACAAATACAAGGATAGACTTGTAATTAAAGGGTATGCACAATTTTTTTTGTTTTGTATTATTCTAACATTTTTGCTCTTGTTTCCAAATTAGATACAATTAGATTGGTGCTAACAGTAGTTATACAAAAAGGTTGGAAAATATTCCAATTAGATATTAAATCAATCTTTTTAAATAGATTTCTATAAGAAGAAATATATGCTGAGTAGCCCGAAAGATTTATAAAACAAGGTGAAGAAGATGGAGTTTATCTTCTCAAAAGGGCCCTTTATGACCTAAAACAAGCACCAAGAGCATGGTATAGTCGGATAAATGATTTCCTATTGAGCATAGACTTTGCCAAAAGCTTATCCGAGTCCATTCTTTATGTGAAACATAAGGAAAATAACTTTTTCATATTTTCCATCTATATTGATGATCTTTTAGTGACCAGAGAAGATATAAGCTTGGTTGAACAAGAAATGATGCCAGTTTTTGAGATGACATATCTTGGTCTTATAACTTATTTTCCTGGAATTGAAATCAAACAAAGTAGAAATGAAGTGTTTATTTATCAAAGGAAGTATACTGAGGAAATACTAAAAAATTTCCAAATAGAGGAGTGGAAAGTAGCTATCATACCAATGAATCAAAAGGAGAAGTTAAATAAGAAAGTTGGTACTGATAAAGTTAATGAAGGATATTATAAAAGCTTGATTGGATGTCTAACTTATCTCACTGCAAAAAAGGGAAACATTTTATTTTCTAAAAGTTTCTTATCTTGATTTCTGCATTGTGCCAAGAAATACTTCTAAGAGTAGCAAAAATAATATTAAGGTACATCAAAGGAACTATTGATTACAGTGTAAAATTTGAGAAATATCAAGAACATAGATTCTATGAATTTTCTAATAGTGATTGAGCTGGATCCATTATTAACATGAAGAGTATTTTAAGATATTAGCTTAAACTTAAGATTTTATCATGATGCATAAAGAAGTAAGAGATTGTGGCACAATCTACTATAGAGGCTGAATTCATAAGAACAACAACATCACCTGTAAATCAAGCATTATAATTGAAGAAAGTTTTATGTGATATACACATTTAAAATAAGGATGAAATTGAAATTTTTATTAACAACCACGCATCAATTACAATTGAAAATGATCCAATGTGTTATGGAAAGATTAAAATTTCAACACCAAGATCTATTTTTGAAAAAAAAAAATACAGTAAAATGGAAAAATAAATTTAGTTTATTGTAATAAAAAAATTAGTTAACTGATTTATTTAAAAAATTGCTTCTTATTAGCAGATTTAAACCCTTAAAATAAAAAACTAGAATTTGTAATTTCAAAAATAAAAAAAAAATATTAAATAAATACTTTTGTAGCTGCTATTAGTTTGTTTTTTTAAGTCAAATAAGTGATTCCTATACTTCATGAGCATCTTAGTTTTATTATTCTTATTCTACTAAAGCTTCGGTTGCTTTCCATTTTATAAATTACTATAAACGTAATATTGCATATTAAATGAAATAAGTAATCCTTATTCTACTAAAATTTTAGTTATTTTGTTAAATTATTATAAATATAATGTTATTGATTAAATGAATGAAATAAATAAATAATTTTATTTTTTCTCCTCAAATCTTTAATACTTTGTCCTTTTAATTTTCTATTTTATTTATTTATTGTAAACCAACCCTTTTGTTAATTTTACCTGCTTCATCAAAATCTTAAATATCAATAATTTATGTTTATCTTATTCGATCTACGTAAACGAAATGGAATACACTGGTTTTCATGATACATTTGTCATCTCACACTATCTGATTCTGATCTTCCTGTCCCGAGATCTTGGATTTTTTAAACTACTTATTTTGAAATGTGTATAACCATCGATTCCAAACTCTGGTGTTGCATCCAAAATGATCATGGTTTTGTTGATTTGTTAGCTATGGTCAAACTATCCTAGTTATCCTAATTCGAGAATATTTACTTAAATAAATCGTTTCCAACGGTCTTAACAAGTTAAGGAATAAGTGGTATGGTGTTTGATTGTGTTTTGGGTTTTAATTTTTAAAATTTATTTTGTAAAATAATTTGTAAAAACTTTTTGTGAAAAAAAAAAAGAGGAAGGATTTAAGAGAAGAAAAAAGAGAATAGCATATGAAAGTATAAAAATAGCAGAAAACTTAAAATATGAAATGAAAACAATTTGAAATTATTTTGAATTTTCAGTTCTACAATTTGAAAAAAAATTTTATAAGTTTTTAAAAATTTTATTTATTAAACAGTTTTTTATTTTATATTTTAAAAGTACAAAATTATTTTCAAAATAAAAAACAAACAAACTTTTTATAATTCTGATGTCTTTCACATTGTCTCCTTTATGTATTTTCTGTTCTCTCTTGAATAACATGCTGGTAAACAAGAAAATCTAATGTAACCGAATTTGGAAAATGTTTCTCTTTCTTTTTTCATTTAAAAAACATTTTTACTTTTTATTCCATCAAATTCGCTCATACACTTTCTTAAAATAATGATAATAATTGAATGTCGTACGCCATAGACAAAAATAAACTATTCACTGATAAAATTGAAGGAATCTTCTAGACGAACAATATTATTCCCTTTTAATGAGCTACAAGTCTCACACCAATTCAACTCTATTCTTAAAAGCACTCACGTAGCATTCAACCAAATTAAATATACATGTTTTATATCATATCATGCATGCAAATAGAACTTCAATTTGTATTTTTTGTTTACTGTAACTTGTAATTAGTTAATTAATTCTTTCTAATATAAAAAAAGGAGCAAGAAATTTAGACTTTACTGTTGGAATTCTAAATTGATCAAGGTATCAGATGTATTGGCAATAGTCCCAAAAGCCTTATTGAATAGGACGATGGTGGTGCTCGTAACCGACAGTGGCGACACCGAAGAAGCAGCGTAATCAATAATCTTCATCTGAATGCTCGGCTCAGGAATGCAGGTCCTTGGTTGCTCTGCACTTATGCACCTCACCACGTACACTCTTCCACGCGGGCTTTTAATTTAATTAGTGTTCACAAAATTAACGGACCAATTATTTATGGACTTCATACCGAGACTTACCACCACTGTATGTCCAGTTCATCTACAATCATTTATTGGAATTGTAATTGTGTTAAATCTTCAGATATTTTGTGGGCTATTGATAATTACAAACAAAACTGGCGTAGAGGTTTGAATTTTAACATTTTCTTTAATATTTTTATTTCACAGAGAATTGGTTTTATCATGTATGATAATAAAGGATCATCCACAAGTCAAATTGTTTTGTGCTATAAAAGGATGTTGAAAAAGGATGTTATCTTTAGAAATCTCTTTAATGGATGGATTATAGTGTTATGCAGTGGTGAGGATTTGAAAGTAAATTTCATTTTTGGGCAAAACTAAATTGTTTTTCGTGACTGGTTGCTTTGTTCATCTCTAATGGGTAAGGCTCTTTGTTTAGTTTTGTGTAGCTCTGCCTCTATCATCTCTTAATTATTTTCTTTATTTTATGGTGACTTTTACTTTGTTCCACTTTAAAATATTGAACTTTGTGCTAAATTATTTTTTTAGGTGTTGTTCAATAGAGAAAATCTTTGAAGTTTTTGGGATTTATATGGAATCCTTAGTCTAGGGTTATGGAGGCACTGCTATAATGATAATTGCTTTTGCAATTCACTTAACTTTTACAAGTTTATATTGGCAATAAAAAGTGTGTTTGTTGTTTGATTTTATTTGAACTCATTTCTTGAAAATTTATGTAGGGAAGGCTCCTTGAGCAAGACTTTGGGGTATCATCACGAGACTTATCATCAATTTAACAATCAATTTTATTGAAGAGAACAAAGTTGGTGACGGAAGAAGGTTTAGTAAATTTCCATTCGTCTTTTATTCATTCCCTTCATACATATATATATATATATATATATATATAAATTTATATGCAGAGTTGTCGTAGTTCTTTCTTAAGCTAAAATAGATATAATAAGATACTATCTCCATATAACTATATCTATGTATGCGAGTCTTGAATGCCTAGTTTGACCAAAATTGTTCTAAAGTAAATTCACTTACACTCAAGTGCTTTCTTTTCTGGAGATAGAGGTGTAAGCTTTCCGGTGTCTTTGGTTTCAAGGTTCAAGAACATGAATTTCTCGGGACATAACTTCTTCTCAACACTCATCTTTTGGAGTTGGAGACAAAATTACGCAATTTGATGAGGATGTTTTCACACTATTACCTTGACAAAACTAGAGCTTTTGTCCTCGATGGTGAATCGGAGAGCGGTACCGAGGTTTTAGCACTCAGATGCACGGCGTCAACAGTGTGAGAGAGTATCATTTTCCACAGAGATTTGGTTCAAGTAGTGATTACAATGTACAAGTAAACTAAAAAATGAAAAATAAATGGGTAAAGAAACTCCCTAAAAATATGTTGATTCTGCAAGGTGAAGGTGTGCATGAGTGTTGTTATGACTTTGTGAGTGAAGATGATGCTCATTGTGAAGTTAGAATTTAAAACATGTTGATGTATTTTTGTTTAGATCTTTCCATCATTCATTTTCTTCAATCTCTCATGGTGTGGTCCTTTGATGTTTCACACAATTGTATTTAGCAATTGTAGATGACTTAAACTATGAAGCATTTCATCAAACACTTGGTGAGTGTTATCAAAATTGACCAAATGGGTTCTATTTATCATGAATCACACCAAATTTTTTCTAAAATTAGTTTAACATCATCAAAAAATGTGGGCACTTGCTTAGTAAAAACATAATACATTTTTTTTCAAAGCACATAAAAGTCCAAACTTAACCACCAAGATGTAATCATTTTAAATGGAAACCAAAATTATATCAAAAGGAATCCATCTTAGCAAAAGCATCTAGCATTTAAAGAGAAATCAAGAAGTTATCTACAACCTTATAGTGGGCATTATGGAGAATCCAAGTTCAAGAAAATAAAACCCATTTCAATGTCATGGATGGAGAGAAATGTGAAAACTTTACCTTCAAAAGACTAAAAAGTTGCAATGAGATTGAGAAGAATCACTTATTGATGTGAAAAGTATAGGTGGATATTGAGGTGAATGGTTGTAGAGGAAGATGGGATGTGAGGAAAAAGGGATGGGTATGACCAAGTAAATGAAAATGAGTAGCCCGCTTTGGTGGCTTTATTAACCTAGAATGTGTGGGTCACAAAAAGTCGTTTGCGTTGGACACAAAAACAGGGCAGAATGCTCCCATATGGTAGTGTTTAGTGACGACTTGAGGTTTATAGGAAAGTTTATGGTAGTGTACGGTAATGAGGGCAGAGTAGGAAGGAATTGTACTCATATAGGAAAGATGGTAAGTAGAGTAATCCCCTTTAAATGTGAGACTTGATTTTAGGAAACTAAAAGATCTTAATTAGATTATTGATAATTGTTCTTATGATGGTAGTTATGATTATTTGTTTCATGTATAATATGAAACTTTTGCATTCTATACTTCCTGCATTCCCATTCATTGGGTTATTACTTAGGGAAAAGTAATGGTTAAGTTTGAGGATTATGATAAACTGCCATTCTATCATTTTATCTATAAGAATTTGGCATAATTATTGAATGATTTAGGATTTTTTTACTTGTAATTTGTCCTAACATCCCTTATTTTTGCAGGAATGGTTACACAGACAAAGAATCCAAAAACAAACATGTTTTGGGCAAAAGAGCTTAAAAAGGACAAAAGAACATAAAAGGACGAAAATATCCTCTTAGTGGATCGAGCATAGCCGTGCCAGCATGAAGCTGCATGTTCATGCCAGCATGAAGGTGCATGTTTGTGCCAGATGAAGACTGCACACTTATGCCAAATGATAAGCATGATTGTGCCAAGATTAGAAGCATCAGCAGCAATTTCATGTCAACCCTAAGGATGTACAAAACATCTCAATGAGTCCTACGTCATTGCAGAAAACTTAGAGCGGCTGTGATAGCCAAAGAACAACAGCCCAATCTTATATGTCTTTTATTATGGATCTTTTTGAGTTGTTTTTCTAATCCTTAATTCATTAGGCTTTGGCAACCCTTTTGATATGAATTACTTAAACTTCTTTTCTCCTCTTTTATTGTATGAATGATTATACGTTTTTCATAATTGTGTGACCTTGCCGCACTCAATCCATTAAATAGGAAGTAACTAATCTTAATAATTTGTAAGTTAGTTAGGGGTAGGCGATCGCACCACCTCCCAATCAATACAACTGCTAGGTAACTGAATTTAAGAATCTTGGAGGATCAATCAAGAGCTTAGGTTTTTGAATGGTTAATTTCCTAACACGTAACTAATTCCATCTTAAACTTTATGTCTTTTTTGTTTATCTATCTTGCAAGAACAATGAGGATAGTAAGTAGAAGGAAGATTATTACTATTGTCTGATCAAGGGGTAGTATAGCCTTAGAGTAGTTTGTTAGAAATTGATATTTGTAAACAATTCATAAAGAATAAAAGGGAAACTAGGAGAAAAGTAAGTAAAGTAAAAAGAGAGGATCCAAAGTTCCATGTTTATCCATAACCTATGTCCTCTTCTTTTGTTTTTCATTTTCTAAAAAATAATTTTATCTTGAAAACATATGCATAAAACTTTTATTTGGTGAGCTCGAAAGTTAGAGTTTAACTTCATATATAGATTATTGGTATAGTCTCTATGGGATTGATATTGAAGGGGTAAAACTCCTCTTTTTATACCGACATATATACTTGTCTGCGGGTAAAGGTTGATAAAGAATTCTATACTCATATTTTGCACACAACAACAAAGCTACTGAATCAGCTCAAATATGCTTCATAGCAGATATTGAACCTAAGTTATAATCTGAACTACAAGATCTTGAAAATTCTTTATAAAAAATTGTTGAATGATCTAAACACCCTGTTAAAAAATTAGTATTTTGAAAAAAAAAAGATGTATTCTAAAAAGAAAAAGGAGATTCAAAAGTTTTGGATGAAAATAAAATGCTTTTAAAGGCAAATAACAACTCGTTTAATAAAATCCAAGAACTTCATAAAAAAGTAGATGTGCTTAATAGTGACTTAGCTAAGTTTAAAGAAGGCTTACATAAACTAAATTCTATATTAAGAAACGATTGACATCCAAAAGATAAAGCTGGTATTGGATTTCATGACCATCATAAAAAGATTACAAACTTTTTCTCTGGTCTACACTCTTCATGCACAATTTGTGACAAATGTGGACATAACTCAAAAGTGTGTCGACATAGACATAAAAGAACTAACAGGTATCCTTATTGGGAAGAGGCAGGACGATACCAAAAAGGTATCTAGATAATGGCTGCTTATGATACATGACAGGAGCCAAGTCTTTGTTCCTAGACTTGGAACTGTATGAAAGAGATAGTATGGCCTTTGAAGAAAACTAACAAGGAAAATATCTAGACATCAATGATAAAAATCAAACAAATAGTCATTGTTGGAACCAAGGGATGATGAATCTTCAAACCAACACTCGTTTAATTCCCAGATCCATCTACCAACATAGAAGTTATAAAATATATGAAGTATAAACCATATTCTCTATTTGTCTAATATGTTTTACCTATCTAATATGTACAACTTGGCTAAATCACACAACTTGTCTAATCTTTGAAACTTGGCTAATTTTTTAATCCTTTCTTATTTTTGTTTGTTGTCTAAAACATGCATAATGTCTACTTTATGTGAAATTATCTAAAAATGCTTGGTCTACTCAAAGCATGTGCATTTCTCTAGTTTATCGCATATCTCCTTGTTTTAATCCCTCTATCATACTCATCATTATTTTTTCAAAACTAAAGAGAGGGTTTTTCAAGTGATGAGACACTTTATATTTATAGGACATCACTCACTTTCTTTCCTCTCAATGAAGACACACCACACGCCTCACTCCCACTTCCCTGCATCATCTTCTAATAAGAGACATTCTCCCTTTGAGAGAGAGCCAAAAGAATGTAGAATGAAGAAACAAATGAACGTAGACTCATCCAATGCCCCACTTGTACAACCATCACTCTTAACAATTTTAGATTCCATGTGGATAGAATACTTGAAATGATTTATGATGAGTTGGTCAAGATAGTTCAAGCATATCTTGAGAGTCTTAAGCATTAGTTTTTGAACAATTGGAAAAAATAAGGGAAGAAATATTTTTGCTTATTATTTTTATTTAGCATTACATGTTATGATGTGAATCATGTGTTGAAGTGCTTTTATTTGATTTTCTATTCTGAACTCATCTAATATTACAACTTGTCCTAGTCTTTATAAAAATAAATATCTTTAAAAAGGGATATTTGTCATCATAAAAAGGGAAGAGATTTTGGAAGCTAGAATTTATTAAAAGGACCAAGAAATTTATAATATTTTAATAAAGACAAAATTATATGCAAAAGTTCTTTTAAACAATAATAGAAAAAAAAAAACACTATCAAATGATGACTCGTCTTATCTAGAAGGAGTACTCAACAAGCTTGTGTAGGTGGCCACGAGAAAGGACATGTAGTCCAAGATAAAAAGAAGCTATCAAATAATTAATAAAGAGATGACTTGTCTGATGTAAAGTAAAAAAGAAAAATTGAAAAGTACTGTGAACACCTAATTCTGTCCGAGACTTAAATCCTATATAAGATGAAAATTTTGTTCCAAGCCAAAAAAAAATAAAAAAGAAAAAAGGGAATTTCAAGAAAAAAATAATAAAAAAATAAATTAATAAATAAAAACCGAATAAAAATAACGCAAGGAAACTTTATTTTGGGAAATTAGTTAGGAGTTAGTTAAGTTATTTAAGAAATAGTTAGAATAAAAATAAAGAAAAAAAGAAGAGAAATAAAGAAGAAAAGAAAAAATATAAAAAAAAATGAAAAAACATAAGAAAAAAAGAATTAGAAAAAAAAAGCAAAAAATTTAAAAAAACAGAAAATGAAAAAATAAATAGCTAGTTAAAAACTGAAAAAAGAAAAACAAATGAATAAGAAAAGGGAAAGAAAAGGAGGAGAAAATGAATAAATAAAGAAGAAATAAAAATTTGTTGGGGGTTTTTCTTGGTTGGGATCCAAGAAAAGGAAAACAGTCAAGAAGATTCTTCCCTCCGTTCTCTCTCTCGGTTATCTCTGTTCAAAAGAGAGTCACCATTTCAGCTTCAACAACATCATCCGGGGCAGATTCAAGTCAGGTTTTCTTATACATCATCCTCTCCCTGTTTTGCTAAATTTTCTCATCACATGTTCATCTTGTTTGGTGGTGTAATTCGCATAGATTTTGAATAAGAATGAGATTGTTGTTATTGCGATGGAAATTTGGAGGAGTCAACTTCACTCGACTGCTGAGTTATGCATTGATTTCCATCTTTTAAATCGTAATCTTTAAGTCCTTAGCCAGATGAAAGGCAAGGCAAGTAAATCTAGATGTAGTTTCTATCATAAGGTTTATCTTAGAATTATATAACCTGAATCTTGATCTGCAAATTCACCTTCTAAGAGACATCTGGTGGTATATAGGTGTTTAGAAAAGAAAAAAAAAAGAATCAGAAATGGATCTTATTATGTGAGCCTCAATTTTTCTTAGTTGAGCCTCTGATCGGTTCACCAATAGATGAGGTAGTTATAAAGCATGTCAATTGTTAGCTTGTCTGAATATCTTACGTAGTGCGGTTTAATTCGAGAAAATTGAAAGGTTTCTTGAAGACATTTGGATACAGATGCTGTTTTGGCATTGCTCTAGAACCTGGTTCAGTTGGAATAAAATTATCAGACCGAAATTCTTTGATATTAGTGACACTGAGAAACCTGTCACAGAAGTTTAGCAGCTATGGCAAGGAAGAGGCCACAACACTTCGACCCTATTCCCTCAGCATCACTCGATTTTGATCCAGATTTCCAAACAGTGAAAGGTTGTTGCGTCGCTAGTATTTAGTGCTTTGTAAAAACAGCATTGCAGTGAGACTCACAGCAAAAGGAGCCATGTGTGCTACTAGATGACGAGTTACATCAAGTGAGGTCATTGATTCTATAGCACCGTTGATATCATGATCAAACGAAGGGAGAACCGGGGGAGGTGGTATGATAATTGTTTGCACTAGTTGACTAAGCATCTCTGACCTGGGACTTATTCATGGTCCCTTTAAACATGTTAAAAGGTAGCAGCATGTACCATGTCCAAAAGCACTGAGTTTGAGTATGTGTTTCAATTATTTTATGGCGCATAATGATACTTGGGATTGTTCCTTGGTGTTCACCGGATATCAATTAGAAGAAGCATCATCCCTCCCATCTCGCATAATTTTGCATATTTGCCAAAATGAAAGAGATAAACTGCCCAGCAAAGGTAGAAATGAAATAGAGATCTGCATAATTGAAACACCTGACAAAGTATCAATTCCGGGTAGTTGATTAGTAAATAAACCCTTACAAACATACCAAATTTAAGGGAGTCAGGTCACACGAATACTGTCAGGGGCAAAAATGGAATGTATCATAGCCTGCAGTAACACTAAGTTGTAAACCAAAACTTTGCTACTTATCTGCATCAATCCCTGGTACCTTATTCAGAAATCTTGAAATAGAGATTTAGTTTTGATATTCGTGGAGATACACAGAAGTATCCCGTTTCTATGCTTTTCACCTCACTGCTCCTATTCGGGATAAATAGTTAGGAGATTCTTAGCTAGTAATTGGTCCCAGCCTGTGAAAGTGGTACAGAACCTCTGATAAGCCACTATGAAACTTCCAATTGGCAACATGAGTTGTGTTTTGTCTAGTGCTTTAAAGAACCCCCAGTTTAAGCCTTATAGAATTATGAATTGTATGTGAATTCTTTGGTGATTGGTAATTAAATTCTGTAGTTTGATTTGGTTGTTCCCGAATCTGTTCTGCATAATCCTACAGATTCCTCCTGAACAAATTTCAATTCTGTGGGTCGGTCAGTATTTAGTTAAGTTAATGTTCAGGAGCACTAAGACCAGGTTGAAAGCGCAGCCTAGCGGTTAGTTCGCTACCCGCAGCCCCCAGGTCCCAGGTTCGATCCTAGCGCGCGACAATTTGTTTTAAATTCCCTATTTTCCAGTTCGATTCTTGAACTGGGCCAGCTAGCCGCCTTCTTAATCTGGGCCGCTGATGCTTTGCAATTGGGCCATACATTCAGGTCAGCCCTCTATTGAGCACAAAACCCATTTTAAAAATGGGTCACACCTAATGCCATTTGTCACTAATTGGACCAGGTTAATTAAGTCCAAAATTAACAGTAGCTTTAATTAATTTAAAATTTTCTGTTTTTAAGTATTTATTTTACAATTAATTTAGGTCAAGCCAAACTCTTTATTTTATTTTAATTTGAAGCCAAATTTGAGTCAAGCCCATTTCTCCTTTTTTAAATATACGTTAATTGGGAATCCGTTTCCTTGTTTCAATTTGGGTCAAGCCCAATTCTTTTTATTTAAAAATTAAACTCATTTCCTTAATTTGGATCAACACCAATTCTTCTCCAATTAAAATCAATTCTTTTATTTTAAATAAAGTCCTTCTTGCTTAATTTGGGTCAAGCCTAATTCTTTTCTTTAATCAATTCTTTGGGTCAAGCCCGATCTTTTTCCTTTTCTTGAAATCAAATTCAATTTTGACATGGGTCCAGCCCAAGCCCCTCTTTTCACTTAAACTCAATTATTTTCTTCCATTTTCTTTTAATTTGGGTCAAGCCCAATTTTGGTTCTGTAACTATTAAATTAAATCCAATCTTTTGTTTTGAAACATTATCTTCACTAACTTTAATAAAAAAAAATGTCTATTTTAAAATATCTGTTTTAATTTTCTAAAATGTGTGCAAAAGCAGATTTTTAACGAGCAATGCGACCCTTCTCTCGTTCGTGTTTTTTAATTCGTCTTGGATTCAAATGCGGCTTACGACGATTTGAATTTTGCAAGCACGCAATTTTAGAAAATCACTGTTTACTAACTCCACTAAATAATGTATTTCAAAATATCTGTTTTAAAATGTGTGCAAGCGGATTTTAACACGAACAGGCAGCCTTCTCTGCTGTTCTGTGTTTCAATTCGTGTGGATTCCAAATACGGCTTACGACGATTTGGATTTTGCAAGCATAAATTTTATAAAATCACTATTTACTAACTCTGTTAGAAAACGTCTATTTCAAATATCTATTTTAAATCTCTAAGATTCGTACAACGGATTCTAATACGAACAATGACCTTCTTCATTGTTCGCGTTATAATTCGTGCAAACTCACTCACGGCGCCACGTGTTTGGGTTATGCAAGTACGCAATTTTAGTCTATTCAAAAATCAATCCTATCCTCAAATCACCCTCTCGCTTCTTCAAAAGATCAAGTCTCTTAAAACCAGGAACTACGTAAGCCTTGAATTTCCCATTGCAGGAAATACGTAGGAGCGAGGATCAAGTCTGTCGGGCTAACCTCCATCAACCTATTTATTTTCAAATTAATTAAGGGGATCAAACTATTTTCAAATAATCACACACTTAGTTTAAGGGTACTGTTCTTGAACAAAGTGGGGTGCCTAACACCTTCCCTACTCGTAACCGACTCCCGAACTTCGAATCTCATCCTTGAGTTAGGGTTTTTCCAAATCTTTTTCCCTTAAACAAAAATTTGGTGGCGACTCCACAATCAATCAATCAAAATTATTTTCAAATTTTAGCTTGCAATCTCGTCGGAATTTGGTTGCGATGATGATGGCGACTCACGGGGACTTTTTAGAGAGTCAAACCCCGTTTCAAATTGAGTGTATAAATGCATGTTGATCCCTTTTCTATTTATTCACATGTTGTTATTTATTTCTTATATTCATGATAATTCAAGTTTGTATGTTTCTCACCCTAGGGTAGAAGACATATATCTATTGTGTTTCAAATTGCAGGTTATTCTATACATTCTAGTCCTACATGCATAACATGAGCAGGGCCCTACACCCGGGTCCGAGTGAAAACCTAGGACTAGAGGGTTTAGTGGTGTCACTTGGGATGCACGTCCGTTTGACTATCACGAAAATCCAACTAGAGTGCGTCTTTTTCTTAGTGCCCCAGCATTGGTAGCCTTTCTCTACGGTTGTAGCAAGCAGGAATTAGAACTTGGCTCTAGTGACCATCATAACCTCCAGATTACAAACTACCTGTGAGAAGCATATATTAGAAAGACCTTAGATCTATGTCACATCACCTCACATATGACACAAAAAAAGGGGGCAAAAACATATTTATTTCGGAAAAAACACAAAATATTAAGATTTGAAATTGATTTAGATTAGAAAAAAAAAGCCAAAGAAAATTGGAAACTAAAAAGGAAGAAAATAAACAGATTTGACAAATGAAATCAAAAAATTAAAGAAAATTCAAAAATAATTTCTTATACTAATAAGGAACTGGGGCAAATTTTGCCTAAACCAATTCAAATTAAGATTTTGGAACATAAACATATACAAATCCAAAAAGTAGAGGAGAGTTAGAACATTTGAAAAAGAAATAGAAAAATTAAATTACTAAAATAAACAGTTATGGAAAATCCAAAAAAAAAAAGAAGAAAAAGGAAATTGAAAACAAAAAATGCTTTTTAGGTTTGAAAGAAAACTAGGGAAATTCTAGCAAAACCAAAAGATTTTTGTTTTAGCAAAACTAAAAAGTACCAAAATTACTAAGAATCCAAAAAGAAGCTAAAATAAATAAAGATCATTCAAAATGATCAACTTTCAAACCTCTAATTATCTATGCATCCAACATTGCATTCATCCATTTGTTAAATAAGTTTATCATCGATTTTGAAAATTATCCCCACCTCCCTCATTTTAATATTCACTGAAGCATTAACATTTTTATCATTCATTGATTTTGGCATCCACATTGTTTCTCAAAAATTAATTTTTAATTTAACAAAGATTAAAAATGAAGACAGACAACTTTCAAGCATCCTTATAGAACCCGTTCCAAATCAAGAATCATGGATGAGTTGGAGAGACAAACGAGAACTGAAAATGAGGTCAAATCTCTAAAGGAACAGATGGCCAAGCTGATGGAGGCCATCCAATCATCCAAACAAAAAGAGACAAGGAATCTCTAGGGAGAACCAAATGACCTTGTCATATCCTCCCGTGTTCACTCCACAAAAACCCTTAGATTAACCATGCCTCCTCCACCCACCGGGGGTTTATTATGGGTTTCCTCACCACCATACACATACACTACCCCAAACACAAGCTCAAACACAAACCCAAACACATAACCTACCGCCAAACACCATTCCACAAATACCTGCTACTGTTGGGGGAACGAATCCTATGTTCACCCAAGGGCCTCACCCTATGTACATACCATTTCTCAAGCTCACCATATGCTAGAGGAATACCCAAGCCATCCTTCAAATGAGGATGCGAAAAGTGGAGAATCCTAGAAGATAGAATCAGGCGATCGAGGAACGCTTATGAAGCCAAAAATGCAGCTGATCTGTGCTTGGTTCCAGACGTGGTCATCCCTCCAAAAGTTAAGGTTCCTGAATTTGAGAAATATCAAGGAACCAGCTGTCCAAAGAAACACCTGACTATGTACTGCAGGAAGATGTCTGCATGTACCTACGATGAGAAGCTGCTCATCCATTTCTTTCAAGACAGCTTAACAGGGGCAGCTGCAAACTGGTACACTCAACTGGGAGCAGAACACGATCCGTTCATGGAGAGACCTTGCCGAGGCTTTCACAAAGCAGTATCAGTACAATACGGAGATGGCCCCTGATCGGACTCAGCTCCAGAATATGGCCAAAAAAGAAGAAGAAACCTTCAAGCACTACGCTCAAAGATGGAGGGAGTTAGCTACTCAGGTACAACCTCCTTTATCCGAAAAAGAGATGGTCAGCATGTTCGTGGACACACTCCAAAATCCTTTCTATGACAAGATGATTGGAAGTGTGACTTCTAGCTTCTCCGATGTCGTCATCATTGGAGAAAGGATTGAAGGTGGCATGCGCCATGGAAAGATCATGCAAAGGTCCGCAGGCGTAGTCAACGCTTCCAGTGGATCTGGGAAGAAAAAGGCAGGTGAAACCTACAATGTGGCTTCTGGTCAAGGCCAATACATTCCCAAAATGGCACAGTATGGTCCAGCTGACTTTCAACCACCACCATATACACCATACACACCTTACTTACCATATCCTTACATTGCAGCTACATACCAAACACCATACCCTCCTACTTACAACCATCCGACACAAGTTCGACCTCCAACACCATGCTCCACCCAAACACAAGCCATGAGCCAAAATGCCAACCAAAGCCAGGAAAAAGGAGAGGAAGCCCGTCCAATTTGACCTATCCCAATCTCTTACACTGAGCTACTACCTTGGCTGATCCAAACTCGGGCCGGGCACAGTTCGCCTTATCTCGAAACCTCAAGAGCCACCATATCCTAAATGGTACGATGCTAACGCCAGATGCGATTACCATGCAGGGTTCATCGGCCATTCTACAGAGGATTGCCTAGCTTTGAAAAGAAAGGTACAAAGCCTAATCGATGCGAAATGGCTGGATTTCGGGAGGCTTGCTCCTAATCTAAAATAATCCGTTGCCAAATCCGAGAGCCCATCGACCAGTGAAAAGATGGGAGAAGCACGACAAGTTGCATTGTACAAATCAAGCTATCGAGGATACTCATCCAAAATTGTCGCACTTTTTTTCAAAATCAATCTTTTGTAAACAAATCTCAATGAATAATACAAAAATTACATTTTCATGTTTCTTGAGCACGTGTTTTTTACATTTTGACTTTACTTCTAAAATTTATCATCCTTTTCATCACTCAACCTATTTCTTATTCCTACACCAAAACAATAAATACCAATTGGTGAGGATGCCAGTGCTGTAATAAGTAATCTTGAACGTCAAATTAATCAAGCTAAAAGAGAAAAACCCAATGAGGAAGCAGAATAAACAACCCGGGATTCTACATCGCCACTCAAAGTAAAAATATCCCGCTGGAACCAAGTTTAAATCCAGGAAAAATTAGGGATCCAAGAAAAGATTCGCTGAATTGGAAGCCTTAAATAATCCAGGCAAAATCAAGGTCAAAACATAAAATTCAAGAAGAAGAGAAGCCCGCTAGGTTAAAAGCCAAAAATAATCCAGGCAAAAGTAGGGTTAAAGTCCAAAATAATGATCGACAAATTCATGATCAGAAAAGGTCTTGCTGGGTTCCAAAAGCAATTCAGGCAAAAATCAAGATCATATAAAAGCTCGCTAGGTCAAGACAATCAAAAACGACCTGGCAAAAGTTAGGGCACAACCAAAATCAAGAGCCCGTTAGGTCGAAAACCCTTAAAGGGAGGCCTAGGCAAAAGTTAGTGGCACAATTAAACGAAGCCCGCTAGGTCGAAACCCTCAAAGGCGGCCTAGGCAAAAGTTAGGCACAATCAAACGGAAGCCCGCTAGGTCAACAATAAAAGACGACCTAGGTAAGAGTTAGGCATAATCAAATAAGCCCGCTAGGTCAACCATCAAAGAAGACCTAGGCAAAGTTGGGCAAATCAACTGAAGGCCTGCTAGGCGAAAACCCTCAAAGGACGGCCTAGGCAAAAGCTAGGGCACAATCAAGCAAAAGCCCGCTAGGTCGACAACCCTCAAAAACGGCCTAGGCAAAAGTTAGGGCACAATTGAGTAAAAAAGCCCGCTAGGTCGACAATCCTCAAGAACGACCTAAGCAAAAGTTAGGGCACAATCAAGAGCCCGCTAGGTCGAAAACTTGTAAGGGCAACCTAGGCAAAAGTTAGGAAATACAAAAGACCCGCTTTAGTTGAAAACTCAAAAGAACAACCCGTGCAAAATTAAGGTCAAACTAGGAATTCCAAGACAACATGATATTCTCGCACTTATATCTTCTTAAAACTAGGGCAAAATTTTGCCATTTCTCAAAAGTTTGGCTAATTTGACAATCAAGATTATGAAAAGCAGCATTGACATTTTTCATCAAAAGGTGCCATTTGGGCAATCGAACCCACCTCTTTCATCATCCTTTTCCTTTCAAGTACACCACCTTAAAACATACAACCTCAAAATTCTCTATCTCCTTCTTCGACCATCCAAGCATCACTTTGCACACCTCAAATGCACGTGCCACAAGGAAACATGAAAAATGTAAAAAGGTAAAAGGGATTAATTTTGAAAAGTCATGACAAGTCGGATAAATCCTCGACCGTTGCAACGCGACAGATTGTTTCCCAAGGATTTCATCTTCTTTACCAACCAGGATGCCACCAAAGAAGGAGTGTGTCTTACTCAATAATGCGACCCTTTTTGGGATTCAAAAATCCCGGAAAGAAGATTTCAAAATTGACCAATAAGACAAAAGATTGAGTCGATCGAGCTCGCCTTGATTCTTGATCCCTTTCACACCAACTATGGGGTTGTCGAGGAAGGAGGCGTCAGAAAAAACAAAAAAATCAAGAAACAAAATTTTACACCATTTCATGGTTTGCCTTCAATAGCATATGTCTAATCAAATAATTATTTCAAGCATCAAAATAAGAACTCCACATCATTTCTGCATTTATTCAAGCATCATTAACACCGCATTCTTTTCACTCATTCAAATAGCACATAAGCATCTTTTTATTCAAGCATCGCATGACCCATTTTTCAAAAGTAATTAAGACCTAGGTAAAATTGCCCAAATCATTCATAATTAAAACTGAATCAAGTCCAAATTCAGGCAAACGCTTGCCCACAAAAAAGTTCAATTTGAGGTCATCCTTAGATTCTGGATCAAGTCCAAACTGGGGCAAACATTTTTCCAAGAAAGATTTGAACTCAAGAACAAAGCTTTCAAGTGCTTTTGCCTAGAAATTCAAGTTGAGGCGATCCTCAATTCCAAAAATTTCATAACAGAGGGAGACATTCGCCAGATAATTCAAATCGAGATCGAAAAATTTTGAATCAAGTTCAAACAAGTGGCAAACACCGGCCCACCAAATTTCAAACTAAGGTCATCCTTAAATTTTTGATCAAGTTCAACCGGGGCAAACATTTGCCCAAGAAAATCCAAGTTGAGGCAATCTTCAATTCCTCAACTCCAATCAAGTTCAATAGTGCAAAAGTTGCCAGAAAAACTCAAGTCAAGCTCATCTTCAATCTCATCGAGGCTTAAACGGGGCAAACACTCTCGCCTAAAATCCCTTCAAATCAAGACATCCATCAATTATCAAGAATCCTCTAAACCGGGGCAAAATGGTTGCTCAAGTATTTTCAAGAAAATAATTATCAAGTATCTATCTTCATTCCACCCCCGTCAACAACAAGACCCTCAAGATGATTCCCTACTGTCTTAACAGCTCATTTCCTCTGTCTGTCAACAATGGGCTTTCCTTCGATACCTATCCTAATAGATTCTTTATCTTTTCGGCTGCCTCTGATAACTTGGTCATTCATGCTTTGCACGCTCAACAGGCCATTCTTTCAAGTTAGTATAGATCACTTTACTTTCCCTTTTCTGTCTAGCGGATCAAGATCTTTCCATCAACAACGGGATCTTTTTTTGGCTTTGTCTTAATAAAGCTTTTATCTTTTCCTTTTGCCTCGTTTCTAGCAGCTTATTTTTTTATTTATTTTTTTATTTTTTATTTTTTTTATCAAGAGTCCATCTACATTCATCCTGTCTTAGCAAGATAATTTTCGTCATTCATTTTACCTATCTTAACAGCTTCTTTCATTCCTTTGCCTCTCTACCAGGCTTGCATCTTTCCTTTCAACAATAGGATCCTTTCTTTGTTGCCCGTCTTAACAGCCTCTTTCATCTTTCATTTCCTTTGCTCAAAAAGCGACTTGCATCCTCTTGTCAACAACAGGATTTCAAGCATATTTAATCTTCTCACACTGTCAAGCGAGGTTTGCATTATCTAGCAACGCAGGATGTCATCATTTGCATCTTCCGTGAACGGGACTTCATTTGCATTCTCCTGTCAACAACGGGACTTCAAGCATGTCTATTTTTCACACTGTCAGCGGTTTGCATTTATCCTGGCAAATGAGAATGTCATCATTTGCATCTTCCCTAACAACGGCGAGGACTTTATTTGCATTCTCCCGTCAACAAGGACTTCAAGCATGTCTATTTTTATCACCTTTTGCCACGGGTTGCATTTTATCCTGGCACTTGGTGATGTCATCATTTGCATCTTCCGCAACAAACGGGACTTCATTTACATTCTCCTGTCAACAACGAGGACTTCAAGCATGTCTATTTTTCTCACATCTGTCAGAAGTAGGTTTGCATTTATCCGCTTGGCAATGGGGATGTCATCATTTGCATCTTCCCGGCAAGCAATGGGACTTCATTTGCATTCTCTGTCAACAGGACTTCAAGCACCTCTATTTTTTCATTCTGTCAAGCGGGTTTGCATTTACCCTGGCAACAGGATGTCATCATTTGCATCTTCCGGACCCATGTCTATTTTCTGTAACAACAGGACCTCAAGCATGTCTATTTTCCGTCACCTGGTCTGCAGTTTGCATTTATTCCGCAACGGGATAGGATGTCATCATTTGCATCTTCCCGGCAAATGGACTCATGTCTATTTTCTGTCAACAACAGGACATCAAGCATGTTTAATTTCTTCGTCTTTTCCATTAACAACAGACATCACATGTTTAATTTCTTGCGTCTTTTAAAACAGACGGACTTTCATTTGCATTTCCGGCAAGCGGGATATCAACATGTTTAATTTCTTGCATTTTCGGCAACAACGGGATATCAAGCATGTTTAATTTTCCCGCATTTTCCTGCATCAGCCGGACCCCTTTCTACATTCCTTCCGTCAACAACGGGATGCCCTCATATTTACTTTCGCATCCGCCTATTTAGGCTACAACACGTTTACTTTTCGCATCCTGGCCTATTCAGGCCTCCCGCACGTTTATTTTTCTGCACCCTGGCCTATTCAGGCCCCAGCACGTTTACTTTTCTGCACAGTGGCCTATTCAGGCCCAAGCGCATTTACTTTCTGCATCCTGGCCTATTTAGGCCCCATCACGTTTACTTTTTTGCATCCTGGTCTATTCAGGCCCTAGCACGTTTACTTTTTGCACCTTGTCCTATACAAGCCCTGCACGTTTATGTTTCTGCATCTTGGCCTATTCAGGCTCCCACACATTCAAATTTTTGCACCCCTTCTTGTTATTACAGGCCTTTCCCATTTCATTTTACTTGTCTTTACAAGCCACTCGTCCATTTTTATCTTAGCAATTCCCTTCCCGTTCACTTTGTCTGTCTTAATAGGCCATTATTTTTCATTTGGTTAGCCGAATGAGGGTCTATATCTCAATTTATGCGCTCGGGATCTACCAGGGCACGCCTGGTTTCTTTAAACCCCATCAAATCAATACTCAGGGTTTGTAAAGCTCATTCGCACTTTCCACATTTGAACTACCATCCTTCAATTTATCAGGGCGAGTATTCTCAAGTTGCTGGTCAAGCTTAGGATTTTCCCGAAGACTTCAAACATCTTTCAAGTCCAAGTCCCTGATATTTTGCAAAGACTTGCCGATAAGGCTCACACCAGTACCATTTTTACCTTTACCTCGGACATAATTGGTTCACGTCTTTACTCATTTCTTACCATGACAATTTAGGAACTCATTTCTTATATTATCTGGTAAGAAAATGAGTAAAGAGGGGCAATCAGAACACAATTTAAATTGTCCAAGACTTAAATCCTATATAAGATGAAAATTTTGTTCCAAGCCAAAAAAAAATAAAAAAGAAAAAAGGGAATTTCAAGAAAAAAATAATAAAAAAATAAATTAATAAATAAAAACCGAATAAAAATAACGCAAGGAAACTTTATTTTGGGAAGTTAGTTAGGAGTTAGTTAAGTTATTTAAGAAATAGTTAGAATAAAAATAAAGAAAAAAAGAAGAGAAATAAAGAAGAAAAGAAAAAATAAAAAAAAAATGAAAAAACATAAGAAAAAAAGAAATAGAAAAAAAAGCAAAAAATTCAAAAAAACAGAAAATGAAAAAATAAATAGCTAGTTAAAAACTGAAAAAAGAAAAACAAATGAATAAGAAAAGGGAAAGAAAAGGAGGAGAAAATGAATAAATAAAGAAGAAATAAAAATTTGTTGGGGGTTTTTCTTGGTTGGGATCCAAGAAAAGGAAAACAGTCAAGAAGATTCTTCCCTCCGTTCTCTCTCTCGGTTATCTCTGTTCAAAAGAGAGTCACCATTTCAGCTTCAACAACATCATCCGGGGCAGATTCAAGTCAGGTTTTCTTATACATCATCCTCTCCCTGTTTTGCTAAATTTTCTCATCACATGTTCATCTTGTTTGGTGGTGTAATTCGCATAGATTTTGAATAAGAATGAGATTGTTGTTATTGCGATGGAAATTTGGAGGAGTCAACTTCACTCGACTGCTGAGTTATGCATTGATTTCCATCTTTTAAATCGTAATCTTTAAGTCCTTAGCCAGATGAAAGGCAAGGCAAGTAAATCTAGATGTAGTTTCTATCATAAGGTTTATCTTAGAATTATATAACCTGAATCTTGATCTGCAAATTCACCTTCTAAGAGACATCTGGTGGTATATAGGTGTTTAGAAAAGAAAAAAAAAAGAATCAGAAATGGATCTTATTATGTGAGCCTCAATTTTTCTTAGTTGAGCCTCTGATCGGTTCACCAATAGATGAGGTAGTTATAAAGCATGTCAATTGTTAGCAATACGAATATCTTCTGTAGTGCAGTTTCAATTCAGGAAAATTGAAAGGTTTCTTGAAGACATTTGGATACAGATGCTGTTTTGGCATTGCTCTAGAACCTGGTTCAGTTGGAATAAAATTACTGGCACTGAAATTCTTGATATTAGTGACACTGAGAAACCTGTCACAGAAGTTTAGCAGCTATGGCAAGGAAGAGGCCACAACACTTCGACCCTATTCCCTCAGCATCACTCGATTTTGATCCAGATTTCCAAACAGTGAAAGGTTGTTGCGTCGCTAGTATTTAGTGCTTTGTAAAAACAGCATTGCAGTGAGACTCACAGCAAAAGGAGCCATGTGTGCTACTAGATGACGAGTTACATCAAGTGAGGTCATTGATTCTATAGCACCGTTGATATCATGATCAAACGAAGGGAGAACCGGGGGAGGTGGTATGATAATTGTTTGCACTAGTTGACTAAGCATCTCTGACCTGGGACTTATTCATGGTCCCTTTAAACATGTTAAAAGGTAGCAGCATGTACCATGTCCAAAAGCACTGAGTTTGAGTATGTGTTTCAATTATTTTATGGCGCATAATGATACTTGGGATTGTTCCTTGGTGTTCACCGGATATCAATTAGAAGAAGCATCATCCCTCCCATCTGCATAATTTTGCATATTTGCCAAAAGGCGAAAAGAGATAGGCCTAGCCAAGGTAGAAATGAAATAGAGATCTGCATAATTGAAACACCTGACAAAGTATCAATTCCGGGTAGTTGATTAGTAAATAAACCCTTACAAACATACCAAATTTAAGGGAGTCAGGTCACACGAATACTGTCAGGGGCAAAAATGGAATGTATCATAGCCTGCAGTAACACTAAGTTGTAAACCAAAACTTTGCTACTTATCTGCATCAATCCCTGGTACCTTATTCAGAAATCTTGAAATAGAGATTTAGTTTTGATATTCGTGGAGATACACAGAAGTATCCCGTTTCTATGCTTTTCACCTCACTGCTCCTATTCGGGATAAATAGTTAGGAGATTCTTAGCTAGTAATTGGTCCCAGCCTGTGAAAGTGGTACAGAACCTCTGATAAGCCACTATGAAACTTCCAATTGGCAACATGAGTTGTGTTTTGTCTAGTGCTTTAAAGAACCCCCAGTTTAAGCCTTATAGAATTATGAATTGTATGTGAATTCTTTGGTGATTGGTAATTAAATTCTGTAGTTTGATTTGGTTGTTCCAGAACTGTTTCGCATAATCCCTAGATTCCTCCCGAACAAATTTCATTCGTGGTCGGTCGTATTTAGTTAAGTTAATGTTCAGGAGCACTAAGACCAGGTTGAGCGCGGCCTAGCGGTTAGTTCGCTACCCATGACCCCTGAGTCCTAGGTTCGATCTGGCGCGCGACAATTTGTTTTAAATTCCCTATTTTCCGATTCGATTCTTGAACCGCCGGGCCTAAGCCGCCTTCTTAATTCGGGCGTCGATGCTTTGCAATTGGGCCATACATTCAGGTCAGCCCTCTATTGAGCACAAAACCCATTTTAAAAATGGGTCACACCTAATGCCATTTGTCACTAATTGGGCCAGGTTAATTAAGCCCAAAATTAACAGTAGCTTTAATTAATTTAAAATTTTCTGTTTTTAAGTATTTATTTTACAATTAATTTGGGTCAAGCCAAACTCTTTATTTTATTTTAATTTGAAACCAAATTTGAGTCAAGCCCATTTCTCCTTTTTTAAATATACGTTAATTGGGAATCCGTTTCCTTGTTTCAATTTGGGTCAAGCCCAATTCTTTTTATTTAAAAATTAAACTCATTTCCTTAATTTGGATCAACACCAATTCTTCTCCAATTAAAATCAATTCTTTTATTTTAAATAAAGTCCTTCTTGCTTAATTTGGGTCAAGCCTAATTCTTTTCTTTAATCAATTCTTTGGGTCAAGCCCGATCTTTTTCCTTTTCTTGAAATCAAATTCAATTTTGACATGGGTCCAAATTTCAAGCCCCTCTTTTCACTTAAACTCAATTATTTTCTTCCATTTTCTTTTAATTTGGGTCAAGCCCAATTTTGGTTCTGTAACTATTAAATTAAATCCAATCGTTTTTTTTGAAACATTATCTTCACTAACTTTAATAAAAAAAAAATGTCTATTTTAAAATATCTGTTTTAATTTTCTAAAATGTGTGCAAGCGGATTTTAACACGAACAGGCAGCCTTCTCTGCTGTTCTGTGTTTTAATTCGTGCGGATTCAAATGCGGCTTACGACGATTTGAATTTTGCAAGCACGCAATTTTAGAAAATCACTGTTTACTAACTCCACTAAATAATGTATTTCAAAATATCTATTTTAAAATGTGTGCAAGCGGATTTTTAACACTTTAACGAAATTTTCTTCTCTCGCGTTCGTGTTTCAATTGTGTGGATTCCAAATACGACTTCGACGATTTGGATTTTGCAAGCATAAATTTTATAAAATCACTATTTACTAACTCTGTTAGAAAACGTCTATTTCAAATATCTATTTTAAATCTCTAAGATTCGTACAACGGATTCTAATACGAACAAAGCTTCTTCTCAATTGTTCGTTATAATTCGTGCAAACTCACTCACGGTCTACGACGGTTTGGGTTATGCAAGTACGCAATTTTAGTCTATTCAAAAATCAATCCTGTCCTCAAATCACCCCTCTGCTTCTTCAAAAGATCAAGTCTCTTAAAACCAGAACTACGTAAGCCTTGAATTTCCCATTGCACCGGGGAATACGTAGGAGCAGGATCAAGTCCTGTCAGGCTAACCTCCATCAACCTATTTATTTTCAAATTAATTAAGGGATCAAACTATTTTCAAATAATCACACACTTAGTTTAAGGGTACTGTTCCTTGGAACAGGCGAGTGGGGTGCCTAACACCTTCCCTACTCGTAACCGACTCCCGAACTTCGAATCTCATCCTTGAGTTAGGGTTTTTCCAAATCTTTTTCCCTTAAACAAAAATTTGGTGGCGACTCCACAATCAATCAATCAAAATTATTTTGAAATTTTAGCGAGTTCGTCGTCTCGTCGGAATTTCGGTTGCGACAAGTACCTTGTCACAAAAGCTACTTATCTGACTCACAACAACAAATTTTCACTTAAATAAAGGTCATGCATTTAATGGATGTACAAAAGATTTTGGAAACCCCTATCACTCTCTCAACGATTATTTTATCCACTTATATATCAAGAGAAAAGCTTATGAACAATATATAAGAGAGACATAACAAAAATAAACCTAACCTGTCTACTTATCTAATGTCTAGACATTTACTTTGCTCGTAGACAACATTGTAAATTTTATACTTGTCTATTATATTCAAGCTTCGTTCTAGAAATCAGAATAGATGGATAGAAAATGTCTAGTCTGTATTCCTTGGATATATTAAACTTAGAGAGGCTTGTACAAAAATATTAGGAATTGTGTTTTTGGCTAAGAGTTTGTACATTATGTTGAATAGTCAAAATACCTATTGTATGATTTCAAGGACTAGATGCAACCCTTGGATTGATAAGGGTGAACCAATATAATATCTGGTGTGCAATTTCTATCTCTAAATCTTGTTAGATGCCTAATTGTCTTTTGACAGCCAATTATCTTAAGACGACGGGTGTCATAAAGTAAAGCTATTTTTCAAAAATTCTATATTTTTCTTACGACATCATATTCAACCTTACTTTTATGAGTTGTCTCTTTTTCTATAATTCTAATATTATTTCTTACATATATTATATTTTTCTCTATTTTTATTAAACTCCTAGCAAATAATTCAAACTTTTGTCCTTTTAAAGGCAACCTAATAATTTTAAATAGATATTTTTCTTAGTTTTTAATTTTTATAAAAAAATTCTCAAATTTCTTGCACAAATATATCAAAACAATAAAAGTTTAACTAATTTCAAATTTTTATCCTTTTTAAAGGCAACCTAATAGTTTTAAATAGATATCTTTCTTAGTTTTTAATTTTTATAAAAAAAATTCTTAAATTTCTTATACAAATATATCAAAACAATAGAAGTTTAACTAATTGTGAGATACACCATAAAGAAATAGTAGAATTGAGGATCTTATAGATGCCTATATACTTATAACTAGATCCAAATATATCAAAATGTTTCCATACAATTAACTAAAATATATTTTTAGAATAAGAAGTAGTAGGTGAAAGAAATCACTACAACAAATTAGACCTGTAGTGACAGACAAAATCTGTCACTAAAAGTAAAAAAACTATAGTTATAAGTTTAAATAGAAGGACCGTCGGATGCAATTTCTGTCTATTATATGCGTCAAATAACTATGAAAATTTGGACGTCACTATAGGTTATACTTACACTTTTATACTTTTACCTACATCTCATTGTGGTCGTAGGTAAAATTGTGAACCTTTTTACCTACGGTTTTGTATGAGTGTAGGTGAAAGTCTACATATATTTTTTTCATGTCTTTTCCTATAATTTTACGCAACTATAGCTAAAGGTTTACACGTCAACTTTTATCTGCTTTGTTGCTAAACGATTTCCACCAAAATTAAATAATTTAATTTTCAAAATAATTTGAGCAACCTTTGACTTAGACATACAAAAGTACGTGTATCATATTTTTTATTTTAAAATTATCGAATGGAGTAATTGGATATATATATATATATATAATATTTACATCATCACAAACTATTAACAAATGTAAAATAATTTGAAGATTTTTTATATTATAACTATCAAACTTCATTAGATCAATATTTATTTAGGAGAAATATAAATTTACTCAAACAAGAACTTAAAATCATTTAATAAGCTATTATACAATGATGACTATATATTTAAAAGGAAATGCTTATATGTTCATATATGTATAAGTAATTGTCACATTTTAGAAAAACATATAAAAGATTACAAATCTAAAAGACTAATGTGAATAGGATACCCATTTAAAACATTCCAATGACAAAATTAACAACAATGAAGATAATGATTCATAAATGATAACATTTTATAAGTTCTTCATTCTAATGCATTTACAAGGATCTTCCTAATATTGCTTCTGCAACTCCATTATTTTTCTGCACACAAAAAAATATTACATGATTATGTTTTTATAGAGTACAAATAGTCAACAAAGGATTAAATAATTTAAAAGATAAAACATGAAACTTGATATTCAATGTTGAAACTTAAAATCAACTATATAATTTGAATCAAAATAATAATAGTAATTTTTATTTCTAAGAATCACAATAATTACAATTTATAATTTCAAGAATTATAATGCATAATTTTATTACAATTTACATACTACTATTTCTTCCTCCCTCTCCAAGAACTCTACCCCAATTAATGAAATTAAAATCTGATTCTTATATTAAAAAAGATATATAATGAAGAGCTAGTAACTGCCCAATATCTAAAAGAGTGAAGACATAATAGTCGGAAGTTGAGTAACAAATAAAATCTCCAAACTATAAAATAAAATTTGAAAATAAATAATTTAGATACTAATCAACTGTGATTAAAACAAGCTACTATGGAGAATAAAGATATCAATTTAGGTACTTATAATAAATAACCTTGCCAATAAAACCAACTACCTCAACGACGCATAGGGTACGAATTTGGCTTCTTAATAATGTGACTGTACATTTCAATTATAAGTATATGTTATGTGTATATATGCATGTATATTTTCACAATCACAATAATCAACAGTTGTAACTTTGCATTTAACCACTAAAGTGCACCTTACACTTTAAAGGAGCTAAATCCACATTAAGACATGGCTAACAACATTATATCAAATTTAATAACCATCATAATATCCCCCAAACAATCATCCTAATTCAATTTGTTCACAAGGTACCATATGAACTTTCTTTTCTACTTGCATCCCTATATAGTAAGAACATGACAACCACAACCATTCAATCTGAACATTAAACAACCAAATTAGTTATTTAATACTTACAATTTGTTTTCATGTATTTATATATTACTAATCTATAGCAAAGTTTTGAATAAAGCATTATACAACCAATGATTTCCTAGACATTTAAACATTAGTGCAGTAACTCAAAATAACTTAGTATCTTAAACAATTTTGACTTCTAATCACAAAACGGCTCAAAACCAAATGTTGATCAACCTAGGTGCTAGGAAATCAAAGAGTTCAACCCAATAAGCTTAACAGAAGTTGCTATCAAAAATCTCAACTTTCTTAAACCTATCTACAAGATTACAACATAGGAACATCACTACAAGTCTAAATAGAATCAAGTTCATGGGCTCCATTGTCTTTTCAGCACATGTAAGTAGAGCAAATAACATCAAAATACACAAATTAACCAAGAAATAATTAAGATTATGTAATCATAGATGGAGTTACTAAGAAATAAGGAGAAAAAATGGGATTGGGGGTATAAAGTTAAAGAAATTAGATTAAGAACTATCTCATGATGATTTTAAATGGCATGATGATAGTCTCTGTATAATAAGTATAAAAAGTTGTTTTAAACTTATTTCATGCTTTGATCACACATATTCTAAGGATAAAAATTGGGATTGGGGTATAAAGCAAAAGACATTAGAAAGAAAACAACAACCTAGAGTGTCAACTATCCAATTACTAATTACACACCTTTGCCAAGTAGCAATCATCAAGCTTTACTAAACCAAATAATAGCAAATGAGCATAAACATGCTTCAACAAGTAAAAATCTAGAGGAAATAATTCAAATTACTTATTACTCACTAATCACTCAATTGTTGTTACTGCTTGTGGTTTGTTGATTATCTCCAATGGTCTTGTTTGGAGCACTTGAAGCTTCGTACCTATTAACAAAATTGTAAAATTACACATCATAATTAAATTTTAAAATATTTTGAATCATAAAATATGATACCCTCTCTCTTCTGCAACACTTGTAAAAAAAGCATTAATTTGAGGATCTTAAAAAAATCGTGCCAGAGAACCGAGACAAGATTTCCAAACAAATTCTCTAATTTCGAAGCCTAATCTCAGCACTAGAGTTTTGAGAAGTAGCATTTGAACTTGTTGATGTGGAAGTTTTCCTAGGCAACGCACATGTCCTCTTTTTTCAGGTCCTTTTACTTTTGAGTATAGATCATTTTTCCAATCGAGAATCACGTGAACTTCCTTCTTCTCTCATATGCTTCTTTAGTTCATCCTACACAAAAATATTGTAAATATTAAACACCCAACTATATTATTAATTTCTATCATAGAATTTAGTTAAATGTTTTTATTGAGATTGAGATTATTACAATCACTTCAAATTTGCCTTTTAGTACCACAATACTCCCATCCTTTCGAGTTCGAGTATCAATATAAATTTGAGCACGTGAAGGTTGCACCCCTTTAGCCTTTGTTGTCTAACATTAATAATACAAACACTATTTATATTTGTATCAAAAAATAATTATAAACTACTCATATAAAAGTATGAATTAAAATAAAAAGACACAAACCATTTCATTAATCAGCCGTGGAAGATTCTTTGTTCCCATGCAATGTAAATCTTCATATTTTGAACGATTTCTTTTATTTATATTGCTTATTTGCTACAATCATTTAATAGTAAATGTATCACAATATTCAACATATTTCATGTAAATTATTTAGTTAAAAAAAATTAATAACACTATACATATACCTTTCCTTTTTCAGAACACCAATGATGCACTAAATCACGATATTGAGAAGGATCAACTCTTTTATCATGAATGTTGGCAGCCATTTCTTCCTCTGTCTTACTTTGATCATATCCTTTTGCCTTTAAGTCATGCTTAAATTGCCTCCACTTGCAACTCATCTGGAGCTTTTATTGCCTTGAGCACTTCCAAAAATGTTTGTTTTTCTTTAGATGTCATTTGGTAAGAAGCTCTAGGCAAATATTTTTTACCTTTACTTTGATGCATCTTTGGATGTAGTTGACTTCTAATGTTCATGGCTACAAGGTCATAACGTGCCTTATCGTTATCCTTTGACTTCCCTTCTAAATGCAACAATGTTCCAATAATATTATCACAAACATTTTTTTCAATGTGCATCACATCAAGATTATGACGAAGAACATTAAATTGCCAATAAGGCAAAGTGAACAAAATGCTTTTCTTTTTCCATGGTGATTTACTATGAATTTCATGATCTTCTAATTGTCTCAAAATAGAAGTTCCATTAAGTACCTCAGAGGAGACCTAAACTCTTCTGGCTCCATCAAAATTCTTTTTTATTATATCTCCATGGATGGTTAGGTTCTAACCAACGACGCATGACACATGATAGCACCATTTTCTACTATTTCAACCACGTAGAAGGATTATCAAAGCCACAACATGGACAAGCATATTTACCACTTGTACTCCAACCAGCATAATTTTTGCATATGCAGAAAATCATTGATAGTCCAAAGAATTGCAGACGCATTTGAATGACTCTTTTTCAGGCGTGATCATAAGTTCTTACTCCAACTTCCCACAATTCTTTTTTAATTCTTCCATAAGAGTTGCATATAGACATCAATGTTATTACTTGAGCTTTTGGACCTGGAATAAGTAATGAGAGAATTAAACAAGGCTTCTTCATACACATCCAAGGCGGAAGATTATAAGGAACTAAGATAACAAGCCAAGTCTTTGTGAGAAATTGTCATTGTTTTGAAAGGATTAAAGCCATCGAAGCCAAACCTAGTCGAACATTACGAGGGTCACATGAAAAATCAAGATGCTTGTTATCAAAATCCTTCCAAAAGAGAATCAGCAGGATGTCTCATAAGTCCATCCTTAGTTCGGGCAATTTTCATGCCATGTCATAGAAGAAGCTGTTCTTCAAGACAAAATGATCTTTGTAATCTAGGTTTAAGAGGAAACCAACGAAGGATATTTGCTGGGTATCTTTTTTCTACCTTCAACATCATCTCGAATTTACTTTCCATCTGAGGAGTTACATTTTGGACAAACTTCAGTATTAGTTGAATCCTTCCAAAATAATGTGCAACCTTTCGGGACAAGCATGAATTTTTTCATATCCTAAACCTAACCCCTAAATAATCTTCTTGGTATCATAAAATGATTTGGGCAAGGTATTTTCAGTAATGCATCTCTCAAACAACTCTAACAACATTGAAAACTTTTGTCACCATGCATTTAAACACTTTAGTGGTACAAATGTACAATGAAGGATAATTTTGTAAACTTCTTGCAAACTGTGGATAAAGGTCTTGTTCGCCTCTTTAACAATTGATAGAACTTATCTCGAATTATTTTCCTCTCAGTGTTGTTGAACATTGTGATCATTTATTAATGCTTCAGTAATGATTTAGAACACTCGCAGCTTGGTGTATCTATATCATCACTTTCATTAATTATATTCATCCCAAAAGCATCATGGATTAATGCATCCATATCATGATCAAACTCCCTTCTTCAGGACATATGCTAAGCTTGTAGAACTAGAAGAATTAACTTGTTCACCATGAAAGATCCAATTAGTATATCCCTTTAGAAATCCATAGTTGATTATATGCTCATAAACATCTACTCCGGAGAGCGCCACTTGTAATCGACACATTTAGTAAGTGTGGCATAAAATCTTTCCATCCGTAGATGATTTTGCAAATGCTAAGTCAAGAAAATTTAGAACTCTAATATATCTCCTTATTTTGAGAGGTTTCAAATATCCAACTTTTATCCATTAGATGAAATAAAACTGAAAAATAAAATAAAAAATTAATTTCAATAGATATAATCATTCATAATATATCTAGAAAATAAAGCAAGTAATATATAATATTCAATAACATCAATATGCTGAATAAAAGTTATTTAGAGAAATATTTAATATAAACTCATAAAATTCAAGTAATCATAATAGACACAAGGAGACAAAGAAATAGAAAAGAGCTTTTCAAAGGTCCATTTAATATATATACAATAATTCAATTACTTGATTTCACACATGAAAAATAATATTTATAGAATTCTTACAAAAAAATTAATATTAAAACCTTCGAAGGAATAGGTCTTATGTTTCCTTATTTGTAATCGCTTGAGATCAAAATCATAAAAGAGCACCGCACTTTGATGCTATAGATCCTGAAAAAAATCAACTAATATCAATATAAAAAATACTAATTTTCCTTTGCATAACACTAATTGATACAATGAGTCATCAAAGATACTCGTAATTATAAATAAACAATTACAATATTACAAAGTATTTCTTTCTTAGGATGCAATGTATGAAAATTAATTACAATATTCCATTTGCTCAAACACTTTCTTTAGATTTGGTGTCAACAATTTTGAAATTAATCCATCGTAGTCAAATTATCCCAAGATTGAACAAAAATGACAACTTTGTTCACATATACAACGTTTGTAAGAGAAACGACAACATCTAAAACCAGAATGATAAGAAGAAATAAAAAAGGTTAATTTTTAATATGAACCAGAATCCCATCTAAGTGGCAATTATTAGTATGCGTGATTTCAATGTTTCAATTAAATTGAATAGGTAATAGTAAAAATTAGTACCGAATTACCAATAAAATTTAATATATCCATTCTTAAGCATAAAAAAATAAATATCTAACTATTTGAATAGTATAGAGAATCTTTTAATCTACGTATTATGTGTAGAAATCAATCTCAACTATCAAAAGATCAATGGTGACATCTACATTCTTGACACGAAGAATATATATTGTCACATCTATATCAAAATCTGCCGTTTTTAAACCAGTGAACATAGAAAAATAATGCTAGAGAAGAAAAAAGTGAAAACCATAGAAATAAGATATTCTCCCATTTGTTTTAGAAAAAACTACAGATAGAATATACATATCAACAAGGTAAAGCTAAAAAACTTTATACACCAAAGCAAATTCAATGGCATTAGGTGATGTAGAATTATTGGAACTTTAATAAAATTAAATTAGCCAATTATAGAACTATACATCAATTCTTGTTCCCTATACAAAACTACATGTCGAACGTGTTAACGGTAGGAGAAGAAAACAAGAATATTATTGCCTATGGGTGGTCAACTAGAGAAGCTTTGGGAATTCTCCCTCGTTTCTTTATAAGTTCTGAAGAAAATGGAAAGGTATACATCCTTATATAACCAAGGTTTTTAACTTGAAGCAAAAAATATTTTTTATAGGCGCAATGTTCTTTAATAATTAATAACTTTAAGCTTTTAACATTTTTAGTGAATCAAAACTATGCCCATATAAGAATTATATCACAAGATGGAAATTGATGCTTTTAGAAAAGTTTCAAGCAAATAATTACAATAAAAGATAACAAGTGTCAAAAGATTCCATTGAAATTGAATAACGCACCCAAACTTATGCCATTTACACTATCACAATGATAATGAAAGTTTTAAGAAATTTTTGATTTCTAGTTATATATTTCTGCATATCTAACATCCACAGAAGTAGCAGAAAAATCAGTTTAGTGATGGTTAAATGATATGCAAGTGAGTCCAAGCAAGTGTTAGTGTACTCATTCAAATATTTCTATTGTTCACAGTTTACACAATTAATGATAATTGCCACCGATAATATAACATAATAGTTTCTCAATCACAAAATTCATACTTAAAAAATAAACAAGAAAGAAACAAATGAACAATTTTTTAGTAAGTGTGTATTTAACCACCACTTTATGAAAAAAAATTCTCTACACTAACAGAAAAATTAATAAACACTAGAATTACATTCGTTGATATCATATTTATTTAACAAAAGTAAAATTTGTTAATGTAAATATTGTACATTAATACTAATAATACAATGTGTTAGTAGCATATCAATTTTTTATACAAACACAATTATTTACTAGATAATACATCACTTGTTAGTATTAATAATGCTTATATTAATAATTTAATTTTTATTATATAAAAATATTAATAAAGACAAACCTGATCATAAATCATCAATAATATGACAAAAATATTAATAATTATTTATGAAAATAAATGTCTCTAGAGATAGATAAAAAATAGGACTTTAAACATTTATTCTAAAACAATCAAATACAATACCATGCATGCATTCTATACAATCAAATAAAATACCATGCTCAAACAATCAAATATTCACAACATAATCACAGTACCCATTCTATACATTCACAACACCATCATGATCCAGTACCCAAACACAACACCTCTTTACTCTCTCATCATCAAAGTGATATAAGGAACACAATTATGGCACCGTCGACAGACTTTCCCACCAAGGAGCTTACTAGCTTAGCACCCATTCTGCTGGTCTCTATGATATCTAGGATTATTTACCTTCCCTTGGACCACCTGACAAGAGCCAGTGCATGGACTTGGAAATGAAACGAGAACTTTTCCTCTCAACTCTTTCTTGCTCAGAAAGATGGAACACACAAATGCTCATATTTGTGGACTCTCTTCATTCTCCTACATCTCTGAAACATAGCCTAAATTCTCTCAACACATCATCACTCTCTCTCCCTCAAAATTCTCCATACATATATAAAAGCAAGAGCATCTCTCACACTCTCAAGAGATGATTCCCTTCTCACACTCTCGGAGGATGATTCCCTTCTCATTCTCTAATCACATGTGTATGTACGTGAAACAGAGTTTAACAGAGTAACTTGACGCACATTTTAAAAAGAGGCTTACAACTCAAACAACCTAAGTTTAACCTATTAAATAGACTCTGATTTCAATTATTTTTTCAATTCAAATTCTCCTACATTGAACCCGTGCTACAAAATCAATCAAGAGAATACATATTTGTTATAATGGAACAAAACATTATCACTCGCAAATGACGAATCACACAGCAACATGTCCTATTCCAAACAAATAACACATCAATTTTAACCTAACTTTCCAAGTGTAGAATGAATGAAAAAGAAGAGAAACATACCCAAAAAGAAGCAAGCAAAAGATGAACAACGAGATTTGACGATATGAACGTAGCAAACAAAACTCAGTTCTTCGATTTGATTTTGAAAAAGGGCACAACTAACTTTTTAAGTGTTAAAGACTAAAATAAAATAAAATAAAATAATTATTTTTAAGTATAAATTAACTATTTATATATTAATTTTAAAATATTATAAATTATTTATTATAAAAAATTAAATAAGTAATGAAAAGTGAAGAAAAATTATTATTTAAATAAACTATCAAAATTTTAAATTATTTTTAAAATTAAATAAAATTTATAATTTATCAATAAAATAAATAATAAACAAAATATCATTTTCATAAATATATCATATCTACACCTACAGTTTACACATATGTAGGTAAATGATTCTTCTTCTTATAATTTTAAAACTGTCACAAAAATAAATAGTGATTAAATAAATATCTGTTGGCATATAACATTTATACCTATAGTTTTAATAGACATCACTACAAATGTTTGTAGCTATATGGTAATTTTTTTGTAGTGAATAAAAATAAAATTTTTATTTTATATCTTATTCTAATAAAAAAATTGGTTGTAGTAGGTTTTTTCAAAGTGATCAATGGTCACAAAATTTGATGACCATTATTGAAAGTTTGGATGGAAACAAAGATTCACGATATTTATGTTGTGTAATAATATAAGAGACGAGTGAAGAAGATCATGATATCATATATAGTAGAAATTTTTTCTAATTATATTCCTTTTTTTTAACTTATATGACTTTGTAGCTTACAAGTTAAAGTAATTTGAAATAGACACTAATGGAAAATTAGATTTTTATAACAAAGTTTTACATTAGTTATTCCAGAATCGATATAGAAAAAATACAGTGGCCTTTTTGTAAATAAAACTAATATATTCTACATCAATTCCCTAAACGATCGATGTAGAATGTATTTTCTACATTGATTACTATTTCAACAAATATAGAAAGTGAATATTTTATATCGGTTGTTCTGTCGAACCGATGTAATAAGTCTTTCTTACATCGGTTATTTGGAAAATTGATATAGAGTGTCTTATTTTTTAATTAGCTCTTCATGTTCCTCATCTTATTCTACTTCTCGCAATGTCTCATTTCCCTTGCTCCATCACAATTCTCCCTCCACCCACCATTATCCCAGGTGAATGAGGTGCTTGTTAAGCATTATATATTTGTTTTCATATCATTGCTTTCTCTTAATCAAGATAATGTTATTCATCATTCTCCCCCATTTCCATTTTCGATCGTTGTTCTTCCTTCACCATTGATTGCTTTGAATCATCAACATAGGTAAGATAACCAATTTTTTCATCATCATTGCTCCAAATCTATGTTCTCATTATCGTTTATGTTATATTCATCGTCAACACAAATCTTGAGCCTTGCTTTTATTAATTCGTCGTCATTATGGACTTCACCATCATTGGAGCAGCATTTGTGGCTACCATTTCTTTCTTTTCAAGGTATTTTGATGGTTTAATTTGTTACATTATTCATTTGGGTGTTTGGTTGTTTGATTATATATATACCTAATAATTATTTATGTTTTTTTTTGATATTATATATATATATATATATATATATATATATATATATATATATATATATATATATATATATATTCTCAATTGACTTTGTTTGACTATATATAAACTTAAATGTTGTTATATGTGTTTAAATAATGACTATGTTTGATGTATAAAGCACATAGATAAATATCCATGTTTGATGCAATCTATATGTGACAAAGTTCAAGAGCAAAGTGATATAAGTATTATGCCACAAAGGCTAAGAATAGAGATTGTCTCCTATAAATTTGGAGGGTCATTACTTTATCTAATGAGCATGTCTCTTAATCTTATAAGGTTTATGGTTTAAGTTTAGTCCTTAGTAATGCATCCCTTTTATTACCATCCCCCATTAAGACAAATTGGTTAAGTAATTATCTTTATGCAACAAGAACCTTATTTTGAGGCTCCACCAACAAGACAACATTAATAGAACCATTGGGATCAATTATCCTTTATGATTTATACTTTTCATATCTCAAATTAGATCGACATCATTTAAAGAATAAATTATCTCGTTTCCTACGCTAGGCTATACCTAGGTTTAGTTATGTTTGTTCTTAGGATTTTTATGTAATTGTTTCCTTGATTCCATATGCTAGTAATTTATTTTATGTTATTTTATTTCTAATTACTAATATATATTTTAATGTTTTTAAATATTCATCTATTGCTAATTAATTTTGATTGATTGAAGTTCTTAACTTATAATTTTTACATGTTTAAACAAGGACATGGTTGATCCATCTGGGAAACCTCAATCACAAAGTGGATTTGATAGCCATTCTTGGTAGAAGAGAAGACGAGTCATTCGGCTAAGGGAGTTAACCCTCAGCTGAAGTGGTGATAAAAGGATTCCATTAGAATACGATATAAGAACTGATAATATTTTGGGGCCAAACAAGACAAATTCAAGAGCTAAGTGGCCTTGCTTAGACATAGTAAGCTAATATCCTGAAGAAGGATTGTGATGATATATAACTCCATACTAAGGAGAAACTTAGGGAAACCATCATGGTACACTAAACAATTATCTTTTTAACTATTCATGTAATACAAATTATTTTCATTTACTAACTTATTTGTATTGTATCGCGTACCTTACTTATAATGTACCTAACATTGACTTACTTAAGAGGAAATGTCTTTCCTTTTGCAAGTAAACATTGGAGGGGTTCAAGACACATTTTACGAGTAAATGTAAATATGGGTCATTGAAGGATATTTCTCCATGCGATTAATATCAATTCCTTGATGATCACAAAGATTTGTTCAAAGTAGACATGATTTGGCCTTTCTTATAAGTTAACTTATCTTAGTTTCCATATCATATTATTCACTCTACAAATAGAAATTTTTTTTAAGATAAACTTGATATATCAAAATAGGAGAGAAGAAGAAAGGGACAAGAAATTACTACAAAGGGGTAAGAAATTGTAGCAAAAGAAAAGAGAATGACAAGCATACTCTAAGCCAAACTTATATGTTGTGCTTTCTCCTCCATCTCCATTTAATCACCATAAGAAATGGAAGAGAGCACGACAAAGACCATCTGGATAGTATACCTCCAACCCATCTCAAGTTGTAACTAAGAGGAACATAAGCAATTAAGTCCAAAATTATTTTTCTAATTGTAATATCAAATGACATTTGTTAACATTCCAATTCATATATTTTTGTTGGATTCTCTAGCTGAACAAAGCTCCTAGGGAGCGTTTTCACCCATTGGAAAAAGTGATAACCTAACTACTAAAATTGGACAACTGGAGCATCCAGATCATTTCATGTTGTTGGACAACATGTGGGGATACAAATCTATTTTGGTTTATCTTCTATTAGACCAATTCATGGGGAATGAACTATGTCTAGAGAGGAATTATAGGACATCAGAGAAAATATGAGAAGGGAGATTAATGAGAAGCTTGCAAAAAAGTTAAGAGAGGAAATTGGGAAAAAGATTAGATAAGAGTTAGCATCTTTGATATTTTTCCAAGAAAATATATAGGTTCCATTAGATCATTCCCTTAAAGGTATGAGCATAAAGGGAAGTGAAGTAGTTGAGGGTTTAAACCCGGTAGAAGATGAACTTCCACAAATTCCACACAACCATGAGTTCTATGTAGAGGATCCTTTCTTTGTAGTTTCTATTGGAAATGTATACAATTTGGGCTCAAGGATACACCATAACAAAATTGATGATGATAAAGTAAGGGTGATGATTGAATAAGTTAAAGATGTAAATGCTTCTATCCCTGTGCCTACTAAGGAGGTTTAAACAATGGAATAGGCCCTAAATCATTTCATTCTATGGTCCAAAAGACTTGTGTAATGGATTAAAACTAAGGTATTAATTTTTTATTGTATGTCAATATTCAATATAAATATCATGGTTACTAATGTTTATTGTATATTGTTTAGGAATTTGAGGTTGTTACTACAGAGGATGTTTCACCGAAACCAAAGGAACCTGAACTTGATCTGATTGTATCTTTGCAATTGTCTTAAGCTCAGGAAACCATCCTTTGCCACTAATCTTGGAAGTAGATGTCATAGACAAGTCCACTTCAATCCTCTTCTATATCGCTAAGAAGGATATTATGGAGTTCCTAGTAGGTAATGATCTATTATGCATATCTATGATACAAAATGGACGATGTAAGTATATTTCGAAACCTATATCACTTTAACTAAGTATCAATCTCACATTTATTCAAATTACTTAGATATATTCATTGTCTTTTCATACAAAGAGGGAGTCATCACATTTATGACTTCATTGACCCTTTACATATCCAAAATACTAAGAATAAGTCTGTCAAGATATAAGCATACATTCAGAGTATGCTATAAGTAGAGAAGTAGTGTTATTTTACACCATATTTTATTCATAAGTTAAAATCTCCAAGTGAATTTTATTTAAAATATAAGTGAAGTATTTTACTAATTCTTAACCAAATTTTGTAGGTCTCATTGACAACTAGGGATGAAAGTGAACAAGGTCGTCCGACAGGGGCTTATGGCTCGACTTGTTTAAAGCCTAATTTGACTCTACTTGTTTAATAAATAGACAGGCTTAGGCTTATAAAAAAGCCTATTTAACCTATTTAGAGGCCTATTTATATTTATATTTGTATATTATATATTTATATTTATTTTAATATATTATATTTGTACAATATTTATTTTAACATATTTTATTTATATAATATTAATATATATATATATATATATGTTTTAGGTCTATTTAATGGTCATTTTATCTTGTAGGCTTTAAGCTTGTAAACAGTTTTAATAAATTATTTATATAGGTTTTAAGTCTATTTATTGATCTTTGTTGGAATGTAGGCTTTTAAACAGACTTGTAGGTCTTGTAGACTTTAAATCAGGTCAGGTCTTGATAGAAAAAAAAAACCTTTAACAGGTAACAAGTCCATGCTCAAGCTTCAAAATTTTTAAACAGGTCAAGCTTGAACACTCAAAGCCTAACTCGACTCGACCTACTTCCATCCCTATTGACAACTTATTATTATTTGTCTTACTTAGAATGTTGTTGTCTTTCTATGCTCTGCCTGAAATAAACCAAAGAAAGAAATCAAAGACCATATTGATTTGTAAGTTTATATCATTTAGTCTATGATATTCCTTTATACAATAAGGATATCTCATCATTAATTATTTTATTTATCACAGAGCAATGAATGCATGCAATCTAATAAAGGAAAAACATTCTACATTTATTAAAAAATCCACATTAATTGTTTCACGTGTAAGTATTTTAATATAAAAATTTATTCTTTTAATTTTTTATTATATTATGTAGTAATTATATTAACTTCTTCCAATTTTTTGTAGTGCCGAAGATAAATTGGGGGCACAGAGTGTAGATACTATGTTATGAGCCATATGCTTAACATTGTCTCTATAGACATTGTTGATTCATTGACACAGGTAATTCTAGTTTTCACATCTTAGAAGGTTTATATATATGTTCCTCTTTAATTGATAAAATGATATTAATTCATAAATTTAACTATATAGAGATTTAATGATACAACTTGTCTATGTAAAGAGCAAACTAATGATATTTAAAGGCAATGAGCTAAATATTTTGATGAAAGTAGAAAATATATAATCTAGATATCTAGAAAAGTAGATGTAGTTAGACATTATATTTTTTTTATCCTTTCTCAATTTTAACTCTAGAATTTGGCTTCCTAGGCAAATATATGTATATATCATATGATTTTGATTTCTGGGTTCCAAATTCAAAGATTATTTTAAAAAATATCCTACTTTTTACCTTGGTTGTGACAATAATTGATATGCAAAATACTTTTTATATCAATTGTAACATTAACTGATATAAAAACTCAAACTTTTTACATAGGTTATGATGTCAATTGATGTAAAAAGTAGAATTTCTACATCAATTTTAGATATAATTGATGTAGAAATCTACATTTTACATTGATTGTACACCCAATGTAAAAAGTATGATATATTATATTACTTGTTTTTATACCACTTGAATAACCAATGTAGAAAGTCGAAAATAATCAATGTAAATTTTTTTTTATCGATGAAATATTAAATTTTGTATTGTGATGTAATTGTATTTAAATTATGTTATGATAACTATTTTATATATATATATATATATATATATAATATTAACAAAATAAATTACTTTTTTTATTTCTATAAAATAAATTAATTTATAATATATACTCTAAGTTTATACTGATATTCATTTAGAAATAATTCAAATTTAATAAATTTTTTATAATTTCAATATTGTATAAGAAAATAAAAGAGTTTGAAGATAAATATATTGTATTCAATTTTTATTTTATTAAAAATTTATAAATTTAACTAAATAAATATTTATTGATGATAATTTTTTCTATTCACTAATTTCTAATATAAAATTAAACATTTTTCTAATAAAGTTGAAGTCTCTATCATCTTTTAACTTAAAATTATAGAAATAGAAAATTCATAGAATTGTATCAATTTATTAAATAAATTAAAAATTTATTTCAATATTTTTTATTTAGAAGTATATCTAAAAATTTATATTCAAGTAAAAAATATTAAATATATTAATTATTAATGTACATTTTTATTTTATTTATTTAATATATATAATAATAAATTTTTACTTTATTAAAAGTATTACATTTTTTATTAAGAAATATATAGATAAAATATATAAAATTTAATGAATAAATAAATAAAATAATAAATGTTAAAGAATTAGTAAATAAAATTTAAGAGTAAATGTCCCGTGACATTTTTAATTAAAGAAAAATGCCATTTGACGTTTGTAGTCAAAAACCTTTAATTTTATATTTAGGTATTCTCACAGTGAACAATCTTTGCTAAATATTTGAAGTTTTGAAAATAAATTTAAAAATTGAAGTGTTTTGAATATATTTGAAAAAAGTATATTAGAAAATTAAGTCAAACTCTTTTTAAAACAAAAATTATCTAAGCTTTATAAAGAATATTTTAATCATATTATTAGTCAATATGAAACATTTTAACATATTCTTCAAGCTTATGCACATTTAATGCGTAAAATTTGTAAAACTAAACTTATGAGTGATACAATATTAAAACTCGGAAAAACATCCCTCATTCCATTCATTTCTATAATACCGTGAGACTTAATATATGTTATCGATCAGTAATGACTTTTCTTCTCTTCTCCTATGATATACCGCTCTTTTTCTTGCATTGTTTTGGTTGTTTCCTTCACTTTCATGCAAGTGCTTCTATGGAAAATCAAGTTGAGAATCCCTTCTTTTTTCATCCTTCTGACCACACACTATTTCCTAACCCTTCATCGATGACAACTGTCTCATGGAAGCATATGATGCAGATCGCTCTTGGAGGCAAAAACAAGATCAGCTTTATTGATGGTTCTATTGCTGAACCATCGCAAGATGATCTATCTTATTATCACCTTGGCTCAGGAACCATAATATGATGACTTCATGGTTTTGAAACTCCATCACTACAAGCGTAATGTACTCCAACATCACTGCAGAGATTTGGTGGGATCTTCAAATGCATTTTGATCAATAACAAAATGATCCTCGCATTTTTCGATTGAAAAAGGAATTGATGCACTGCACTTAGGTAACTCTCATAGTGAGCCAAAACTTCACCATAGTCAAGAATGTTTGGGAAGAATTGGGAGAGTATTGTCCTGTTCGTTAATACCATTATAGTGGTTTAGAACCTCTTGTTGATCATTTTTAATTTGAGTATGTTCTTACATTCTCATAGGACTCAATCTGATATCAGTTTTGCAATCCCACTAAAAATAATAGTGCAAGGTCCCTCCACACATAGGATACAACTTATGTTATATTTTAATGATTATTTAGATTTTTTAAATAATGTAAAATGAGTAGAAGGCGAGAGTATCAATTCAAAAGATAAAATAAACTAATGCGATGTAAAGAGAATTTAATTAATAAACATACCATCCTAATTAATTCAAGCATATGTGAAAAACTCATAATAAAAAATTTAAAGAATTTTGTTTAAAATTACAAACTTTGTTAATAGGAAATTTAAGTTGAGCGACTATTAATATTTACATGAGATTTTAAATTTAAATTTTATTATTTTATTGTATATTAAAAAAGACATTCCATGAAATTATGTATATTAAATACAGTATGCTACTAATATTTATCTGTCTTAGTTTATTTGATTAACAATAAGTTTTTAATCGAAAATATGTCTTTTGACCATTAAAGAATTTAAAAATAAAATCAAACAAATTAAGCACCTAGTTGAAGATTTCCGTGTTTTTTTCTTCGAGAGAGAACTCATTTATGTTTTCGATCAAATTGAAACTTTCACCATGAGGAAATGCTCTTATTGACCACCCCACTTACCACAAAGAAATTGTAAGTGATGCATTCAAATAATCTTTACATTTAATTGATAAAATTACAATAACTAATAACCTTAGATTATTCTCTCATTTTTACTATGTATATTCTCTTCATAGAATCCTTATTTAGGATAGGAGTTTACTTAATCACCATTCACTGCGGTCAAACATAAAAAAACTATGAATTTTGTTAGTTCCTAGAAACCTTTAGCGTTGCTGGGAAAAAGAATTCAACCTGACAAATTTGCCAGTTTGCCTGTGATAGTCAGTCTCAACCACCATAAAATAAAATTAAAGGATCGTAAAGATTCCATTTTACTCTGTAGTCTGGTGTTGATTTAAGTGAGACAGTTTGCAGGTGCGTGTAATAAAGAGGTTTAAATGAAGAACTAGAAGTGAATCTCAACCACTGTAGAATGTGAATCTTCCTTTGGAGTTTTCATTTATTGCTTATCTTATTGGAAAACCATTACTCCTGCAAAAGCTGTTGCTACTCTTGATTTGTTGTTGTCATCCAACGTATAAGTACAGTTCTCACATAAGGTTTTATTCAGTTTATGCATGGCAAGTAAAATCCCTCACCAGCCTCAGGTGAAGCCAATCCACTTTTTCAAGATCATAACCGATCACAGCCTTCATGAAGGAAAGCTAGTAAGAACATACATTTCAGTTTGCTAACTTTCTTTAGTTATATTCTTTCTGGAAGTGTCTTTATCTCCTATATTTGATGTCGCATTTAAAGAAAATGAGAGCATGAAAACCTTTGATTATGAATCTACATGCACAAGGTCAAAATGTGTTTATTACTCCGTTGGTAACATTGCTGGCAAATTGAACCTTGGTAAACATGCTCCTGTAATCACCATTTCTGTCTAACTTCTTGTTTGTTTTCTCTTTTTTTTTTGAGGAACAATGTAAGGTGGACTTGAGAAATATTAGAGGGTAAATATTGTATTTCCAATTCTAACAGATTCTCTTCCTCTCATGCAATCTTAACATCACTTAGCTTAGAAAAGAAAACAGAAAAAATATGTTTTTAGTTTAATCTGAAAATGTCACCTTCTCCAAAATTCTAGAGTTTTTCTTTAATCTTTCATTTTTAGAAGGAAAATTTTTTACCCTTTATTTTTAAAATAAACTATTTTTAATTTTTAAAATAATCAATACTTAATGTGATGTATAACATATCAATTATAAAATATTAAAAACAGTCAAATTTAGAAAATGAAGAACCAAATCTTATCGTTAAAAAAATAGAGAATAAAATTAAAATTTTAAAATTTTAGAAAAATTTAAAATATACTTACCCAAAGATAATTAGTTGAAAAATATGAACAGTGCATTAATAACTGACCCTAGTGAAATACATTAGTCTCAGAATAGTACCTAAGTAATTTATGCTACATATAATTTATTTCTCCATCTTTTCCTTTGATTGTGAAAAGATATTCATTATTTTTCAACTTTCAGAGAACTACTATTTTTTCAGAAATGCATTACCAAATGCCTATTTACCGGTTTGGTAAGGTTGTATTCTTTTTGTCCTTGCAGTCCACAGCAAATATAGTGTGAGTATCAAATTAGCCCACAGCAAGTATAGTGTGAGTATCAAGTTAGCGTCAAATATATAGTCCCTTGAGAGGTCTACAGGCTAAAATAAAAAAGCAGAGTAATTTCAAATTGAGAGTGATACATAACTGTATAAAGTTGATAGCCTGTTGGTTAAATCAATGCAATATACATACCACCTTTATGAGCTTTGCCTTACATATTAGTCTGATTTGATTGATAGATGATCCCAAATGCATTTGTGAAGACATATGGAGAAGAGTTATCAAGCACTATATTTCTTCACCCTCCAAATGGTACAGAATGGAAATTAAATTTGGAAAAACATGATGGTAAAATATGGTTTCAGAAGGGTTGGAAAGAATTTGCGGAGCATCACTCTCTAGCTTATGGACATCTTTTGGTTATCACATATGGAAAGAACTTCCATTTTCATGTACACATCTTTGATAAGAGTACCTTAGAGATAGACTACCCTATAGAAGGTAAAATGGCCTCCAATGAAGGGAAAAAATCTCCAAATAATCCAAATTTGGAACATTATGGATCAAGTCAAAATAGAAAAGATAACTCACCATTGGAATTTCCTCAGCCATGTAAAATGAGAAGCAACAAATTTGATAAAGTTGAGACTATCTCAAAATTGTCAAAGGCAGCTCTGCATCATACTGACACAAAATGCGAAGGTATAAGATTTGTAGTTTCTTTACTCTTTAAGCATTTCATAAAAAGATTCACAAGTTAAAACAGATTATTAGCTTCTGTTCTCAATTAAATTCTTTCATTTTACATTTTTCATTCCCTTGCTCCTCAATAAACCATAGAATTTTCTAACATCTTGTAAGTTTCAATTTTTAACTGTCTAAAGTCGATCATGAAATGTGTGGCTTATTTAGTTCTTAATGTTGCAGAAAAAACAGTGATTACAGCTAAGTATGTTACAGCTCTTGATAGAGCAAGTTCTTTCAAACCTCGTAATCCATCCTTCCTGGTTGTCATGCAGCCATCATACATCGATAAACATTCGCGTGGTCTTCTGGTAAGATGCTAAGAATGATCAGTTTCTACCATTTGAACAACTAAAAGAAATTGACACAGTATATAATAGTGTATATAATTATTTTTATCTCACTTTTTATCTTTTCTGTACACACATTCTAAAACTACACTAAAAAACTAAAGAAAATGTGAAAAATAACTGTGCTCTCTTCCTTAGCAGAATATACCATCTATGTTTTGTAAGAAGCACTTTGATTTGGACAAAGAGCAGGGAGATATCGATCTTCTGGTCTTGAATGTGGGAGTTTGGCCTGTACGGTATAAAAAAAGGATAATCCATACAAGAAAAAGATTTGAACTCACAAATGGATGGAAGACATTTGCCAAAGACAATAATTTTCAACTAGGTGATGTTTGCACCTTTGAGCTCATTTTTAGAACCAAACTCACCTTCCATGTTCACATTTTTAGAGAGATACACAATTCAAACTCTCCATCATCTCAAGGTATGATTGATGTTTTAATTTCTTTTCAAACAATACCTTATATATCAAATTAATAAATTCATCTATCTTCTGCAGAATCTGGTCAATTGAGACCAACTTGTCTAGGACCGAGAAAGAAAATGAAAAGTTTCACAACTACCAAATCATCCTCGCCAAAGAATTTCAGCTCTTTTGTATGAAACTTAACATCGGATCCAATAAAGGTTTTTTACAAATTACTAAAACCAAATATTTGACATTTGTAGAGTTTATTGGCTGATACCTGATGACATATGCTCAAATTCAAATGCAGAGATAATTTGGATTTCATTAATGAGATACTTGCTCTCTTTTCCTTGTGAAAATTACAAACTATTTGAAGTTATTCTCTTTCCTTGTTCTTTTATCACTATGTATTGGCTTAGATTTGTTACGAAAGTTTGTTCACTTTACCAACTCTTGGTTTTTCTTAGTGGTAATTGAAAACAGGTCACAAATCTAACGGAATCAAATAACTAATACAAAGAATTCAAAATCATAAACCTATAGATGAATGAGGAGAGTATTAAGGAAGATTTGATTTGGTGACATGGTTCTTGGTCATCAAGAAAGAACTAACTTATTTCAACAAAAACCCTTACTATGAAAGAGCAACTTATGGGAGTGTGACCTTTAAGGCTGTGAGGAATGAAACAAATCTATTTTAGGAAATTACTTTCTATATTAGTTAACGTTATAATTGATATAGAAAGTTAGAAATTTTTTTTAAATAAGATTTGAATTTGTACACATTTAAGTTACATATTTGTTACCTCCATCAAATTTGCCTTCGAATATCTTCAATTTTCTCTTTAAATAGTTAAGTTAGCTCATTGAATCTCTGCATAGTTTAACTTCAGAATTAATATCATCATAGCAATTGAAAAGGAACATATATATAATCTTACTAATATATGAAAACTAGAATTACTTGTGTCCATGATTGACTATCAAATTTGCTTTGTGAAGGAAGGTTCTTAGATGGATCAGTAATTTTTCTGCTTAAACATGTAAAAATTATAAGTTAAAAACTTTATGAATAAAATATTAGCAATAAAATATGATAAAATCAATTACTAACATGTAGCAATATTCTTTCATATTTCTTCATGATGGTAGCCCAAATAGCATGTATATCATCAATTTCATCTTCTTTATTCGTAATAGAATTATTTGACGAGGAAGAACCAAGTGAACTATCAATACTTGTCATGTCAATGATGTCATCACTACCAATTATGATCTTTTTTTGAGAATAAACTGATCACCTTTTGTCAAAAGGATCTTGAATATGAAACATTTATTTTGCTTAGTAAGTCATGATAAAAAGGTCATCCTTATAAGTTATTTTATCAAGGTCCATTAATGTAAATCCTAATTCATCAACTTGAATATGAAACATTTATTTTGCTTAGTAAGCCATGATAAAAAGGCCATCCTTATTTTATCAAGGTCCATTAATGTAAATCCTAATTCATCAACTTGTAAGTCACTGTTACTAATAACCTACTTGCATTTAAAAATAGACACTCTAAACTTAGTATAATCATTCTTTCAAATCTTTTCAATAACTCTAAAGTAAGATATGAAAGCTCTCACAAGATTTTGATCTTTCAAACTAGAAAAGTGCATTGATTTAGTCATGAACATGATCCCATTATTTTGTATAGTACTTTTCTTATCCTAAGACTATGTATAAAAGAAAAAGTTATTAATATCATATTCGCTTCAACATATGATATCAAAGTTAGGTTCATATGCTAACCATTTTAAAGTCTTAGAAACAGCATCATCATTCTCGACAGTGTCATTGAATCAGGATAAAAAAAGTTTTGTGATGCTTATTTAACAATCACTTTTCATTCATTTGAAGGTATTTTTCTCTAATGATGGTTTGGTGTGCACTTAAATAAGGTTGAATAAGTATTATTCAAAATATACCAATATGCTTGAAGAACATCATCCCTACCCATACTTTTCACAATTATACCTCATGTACTCTTACCTCCACATCTTCCATCATGACGGGACTTAGGAATCCCTACAGATTCTGCTTTTGATAAATACAATGTACAAAATTGAATAGTCTCTTCTGTTATGTACCTTTCAACAATAAATGTTTTAGGATGTTTATGGATTTTTAACATACCTTCCAACGAGTCTTTTGTAATGACTGTCTAAATTGACATAAAATATATTAAATCGACACAAAATATATTCAATTCTAATTGTTATACCGTTTATACCGTTTAAACTGTTCCTAAAATATCTTCCAGCAGATAATTTGACAAATAAAGATTCATAAAAAAATCTAGTGAAAGTTAAGGCCTCGTTCGGGGTAGTTTTTTAGTTCTTAATTTTAAAACTTTTAAAAACTAAAACCAATTTTATTTTCAGTTTTCAATTTTAGTTTTTAGTTTTTAAAAGTTATTGCAAAAATAAATTAAGTTATTCTATTGTACCATTTTATTATGAATTTACAAAAATTACATAAATAAAAATATTAATTCAAAAAATTAAAATATATTAAAATAATATAAATTTAAAATTTTAAAAAATAATAAAATTAAATATTATTATTATTATTACTATTATTATTATTATAATGATAACATTAAAAATAAAAAATAGTGTTTATAAAATAATGGTAGTGTGTAACAGTTATTATATAAAAATATTATATAATTATATAAATATATATTTTATATATTATTCGAATCAGTATTTAGGATAAAAAAATTTATATATGTTATTATTATAATATTTTTATATCATTCAATATTTATTTTACATAAAAATAATATATTATATATTATATTATAAATAATTATATAATATAAATTATATTATAAGTTTATTAATTAAATATAATTTATATATTAAATAATATTATTTATTTTTTTTATAAATAAAAATTAAATATTTAAAATTTATTATTTAAAATAATAAAAAATTAAAATTATTATTATAATAATGATCATAAGTATATTAATGGTGCTGATTATGATGATAATAATGGTTATAATATAAAAAGTATTATAATACAGTATTATATTTTTTATATATTATTTAATAATCAATATATGAGATAAATGATTTATATATTATTATAATATTTTTAATATTATTTAATATTTATTTTATATAGAATATTATATATTATATTATAAAAAATTATTTAATATAAAATTATATTATAATAGAATAAATTAAATGTAACTTTTATATTAAACATTATTATTTTATTTGTAAATCTATAAAAAAAATAGATAAATAATTAAATATTTTTAAAATAAAAAAATAAAATTTATCTTTATTATAATAATGATGATAGTGATAATGATAAAAAGTAAAAATAGTATTCTTAAAATAATAATAGTGGTATAGTAATTTATAACATAAAAAATATTATATAGTTATATAAATTTTTATTTTATATATTATTTAATTGTCAATATTTAAGATAAATAATTTATATATACTATTATAATTATTTTATATTATTCAGTATTTATTTTATATAAAAATAATATATATTATAATATTAGATTATAAATAATTATATAAAATAATATTATAATATTATGAATTTAAGATAATTTATATATAAAATAATATTTATTTTATTTTTATATAAAAATTAGATAAATAAAGTTTTAATTTTTAAAAAATTATTATTATTATAGAGGTAGTATTGAAGTTGACAACAACAGTTGTTATAATAGCCTTGGTAGTTGTAATAAAATGATAAGGGTGATGAGAGTAATAATTTGGTAGTGGTCACAGTGGTAATTCAACAAGTTCATCCAACTAGTCTCGAAAGAAGGCTTCACCTTTTTTTATATTTTTTTCAAGACAAAAGGAATAATTAAATACATATTTAATGAAAAACTGTCTTAAGCTCAAAATTAAAAAAAGCATGCTATTCGTAAAGTAGAAGACAAAGATGAAAGTACAATTGTCATAGGACAAATGTCTGACACAACAATGCATTTTTTACCTAATCCAAGGCCATGCGTTTATGGACATACAAAAGATATTAGAAACTCTTCTCTCTTTCAATGACTATTTTGTCTACTACTATATAAAAAAAATTTGTAAATAAAAGACAAGAGATATAACTGAGATAAACCTTACTTGTCTACTTTGTTCATAACTTGTGCATTAGATTCTGTTTTTTTTTTTTTGTATAATAGCATTGTTATAAGAAACAAAATATCTAGACAAGAAGTGTATAGTATGTATTCTTTGAGCATAATAAATTTGAAAAGGCTTGTGAAAAAATATTAGGATTGTTCCTTTGGTTAAAGTTCATACTATCCTTTACAGTAAAAATACTTATTGTGTGATAACAGGGATCGGACGTAACCCTTAATTGATAAGAATTAACCATATAATATCTAATATAAATCTCTCTATACATTCTTTCTCCAATTTGTCTAATATTTTTATAAGTATTTTTGAAAATCTTATTTTAACCACAACATTATTCAACCCTTTATATATGTTGTCTATGATTTTACATGTAAAAATTTTGTTTCAGATAGTCAAATCTTGATTCTTGGATAATCGTACCTTTTATTCAATTAAAATTTTAATGAGAACATATAATTGTGAATTTTAATATTTTTTTTAAAGTATGATCTGATTTTTATTTGGTCCATTATGGTATGTGATGAATTTTTCTTTTGGATATTGTTAATTAATTATTCTTTTCTAGTTCTTTCCTATTTGAATCTTTTTGCACTTGTAAAATTCTATTCATTGGATTCTTGTTTTTAACTCTAAGTCAATTCAAATTTAGACCCTTATGATTTCTTGAAGCGTCATTTGTTTTCTTAATTTGATATTTGTAAAGTTTAATTTATGATATTTAACTTGTAATTAGTACTATATATATCTTTTAAAATTATGTATCGTAACTTCTATTTTGATACATCATTTATGGGATTGGTCTTATGCTTGAACTTCTATTTGGATAAGAGATTCGAGACTCAAATCTCTGTTTGAAATAGCTTTGGGACATAGAGCTTTTATTTACGATATTATCTTATTCTAAATACTATCTTTTTTTTTTTTAAGAAAATTTCTAATAATGATATCTATGTATTTTTAAAAATAAATGGTTGATTTTATATGCATGAGTATTAGATTCTGCCTAAATATTTTGGAATAGAAGAAAAAAAAAAATCTTATTTGATTGTTTTTTATCTTCTCTATCTTTAATGTATAAGTCTCTTTTTATTTTTTTTTTAATATTATTATATCATATATAATTGCTAATTTAATGATTAAATTAGTTGAAGGTTGAAGTATAATAGTGTAATTAAATTAAAAAAATTATTTAAATAATATATTAAAATTATAATAAAATTTTAAATTTAATTTATATAGTTCTTACTTGTATGTAAGATTCTCCATGTGAAATTTTGTATATTTAATAGTGTGTTTATTAAAATTATGTCTACAAATTTTTGTAACCATTAAAAATTTGTATATTTAATATAAATTTCAGAAATTATGACCTTTAAAATTTAAAGTTATTTAAAAAAGTTTTTTAAAAAGAATACTATCTAATAATTTTTAAATTATATAAAAATAATTTTTATATAATATATATAAAGAAATATTCAATTGAAAAGCTTACTAAAAGAAATAAACTATTTTTTATTTTATAATGTTTAAAATCTTTTATTTAAAAATAATTTTTTTTTCAAACTTGACATAGAGTTTTAAAAATAAGTTTTATGTTTAATTAGTCGTTTAAAAAAATTTATATTTAAACCTTGATATTTATGAATAAAAATAGAAAAATTAAAGAATTTTGTATTAATATTAATTTATTATAATTTTTATAAGTTAACTTATCAAATTCGTTTCATAACGATATAACTTATAAAAAATTAAATTTTTATTTTCTTAAATAATTTTCTAAAAATTCTAAAAAATAGTAACTTAATTCTAAATTTTTAAAGGATAATTTTTGTAAAGTTTGATTTTATTCAAAAATATATAATTATGATTGTTGTTTTTTGGACTATGTTGATAACTTAATAGTCAATTTTTAAATTTTTAAGTATGGAGAAAAGTTTATATTTATTTTAAATATATATTATTTAATATTTTTACAAAAATTCAATTGAAAATAAAATGGTTTTACTAACTGAAAGTAACATGTGATAGTAGATAATCAAGTGTATTATTATATTATTTGAAAAAAAAAAAACTTGACTCATATGTTATTACTAAAAATTTTGATATGATCATCAGAAAAAAAAAATGAACTTTTATTAATTAAGGTGCTTTAGTTTAATTGTACGATCTAAGAAAAGTTATTTCCAAAAACATGGGTAGATGGATGATGATAGACATAGTCTTGACAACTAGATGGAAGTTTCTAAAAATCAATAATTAAGAAATAAATTTTTTTTATGCATTATATATCATATGTATCTTGATACAAGATAATGTTAATTTCATTTTATGTGACTCTTTATGACATTTGATGTGATCACTTTTGACAACATTTGATGTGTTGGTTATGATGATTCTTGATGATACTTGATATGAATGGTTGTGGCACTTGATATAATCATCTTTGGCACATTTGTTACATTGATTATGATGATTCTTATCAGTACTTGATGTGACAATTTGTAGCATTCAATATGATTCTTTTTGATACATTTGATGTATTGGTTATGATAATGTTAATGGCACTTGATATAACATTCTTTACATTTGATGCGACTATATTACCACATTTGATGTGTCACATTGAAAAAATTTGATAACAAAATTGGACCCACATCAATAGCATATTATATGAGGATAATAAAGTCAAGATTAACAATCCATAATATGATATGAAGCATGTTAGGTTTTGAAACAATCATGAATCAATAATCATATAAAGAATATATTAAATTTATAATTAAACATGTATGATCTTGTATCATTGTTTATTGTTTGTATTTGAATTCTATTAAGTATGATGATTTGTGAATGACATAATCATGTACATAATATTGACAATATTTTTTATATAATTATATCGAATTTTAATTCTTCATCTTACATTATTAAATAGAATTTGTCTTAATCCTTATACTTATGTTGTTGTGTGTATATACTTGTTACGCAATTCGTTTACATGATAGATCACTCTTGTCTTTTGATGGATATAGAAATAGATAGGGATGATGACTAGATTAACTATAAGCCTTCTTAGAAAGAGAAAGATTCTTTTAAATATGTATTATATTATCTAAAGATTAAGATTTATCATAGAATAATCTATCTTTTTTTATATTTTTATTACTGAAAATAAATACTAGAAAGAAGAGTTTTTTTACAATTATATTATGTTAACTTTGAATTGATATATATATATATATATTATACTATTATTAAAAAATAATTTTAAAATTTTATGTTGAACATAATGTGTATTTTGGTGAATAGATGATATAATATAATTATATATATATATATATATTGATATTAATTATACGAGAATATAAAAATTTGTTCAACATTATCATATGTATAAGTTATGTATTATCTGCAAGTTTCATAAGGAATTTTATTGTAGATTAAAAAATAATAAAAAAATATATTATATAAAATACGTATATTAAATACAGTATGCTACTAATATTTATGTGTGTCAGATTATATTTAATTAACAATAAGTTTTTAGACAAAAGTATGTCTTTTGACCATTAAAGAATTTGAATAAAAAAAGAATCAAACCATTAAGTACCTAGTTGTGGTTTTCCTTTTTTCTAGAACCCATTCTTCAAACCATTTGTATAGCTTCTGGATTTACGTTTTCAATCAAATTGAAACTTTCACCATGAGGAAATGCTGTTATTGACCACACAACTTACCACAAAGAAATTGTAAATGATGCACTCAAATAATCTTTATATTTTAACTGATAAAAATAAAATAACCGATATCTTTAGATTACTCTCTCATTTATACTATGTATATGAATTCTTAATTAGGAGATAAGTTTACTCAATCACCATTCACTGCGGTCAAACATCAAAAAACTATGATTTTTGTTAGTTCCTAAAAACCTTGAGCTTTGCAGGGAACAAAAATTAAACCTGACACACATTTGCGAATCTGGTTAATAGAATTTTAAAATAAGAATTGATATAACAAAAGGATCTTAAAGATTCCATTTTACTCTGTAGTCTGGTGTTGAAGGAAAGCCATTACTTCTGCAAAAGCTGTTGCTACTGTTCTTGATTTAAGTGAAGCAGTTTGCAGGTGCAGGTAATAAAGAGCTTTAAATGAAGAATTAAAAGTGAATCTCAACCACCATACAATCTGAATCTGTCTTTGGAGTATTCACTTTATTGCTTATCCGTGCAAAAGCTGTTGCTACTCTTGATTTGTTGTTATCATCCAACGCATAAGTACAGTTCTCACTTAAGGTTTTATTCAGTTTATGCATGGCAAGTAAAATCCCTCACCAGCCTCAGGTGACGCCAATCTACTTTTTCAAGATCATAACCGATCACAGCTTCCATGAAGGAAAGTTAGTAAGCACATACATTTCAATTTGATAACTTCCTTTAGTTCTATTCTTTCTTGAAGAGTGCGTTTAAATCAAATGAGGACCAGTGAAAATTGGACTAGAGAAATATTAGAGGTTCAATATCATATTTCCAGTTCTAACTGATTCTGTTTGATATATTAATAACTGACTGTAGTGGAAAACATTAGTCACAAGTAATTTATTAGTTAAAATTTAAGTGTTTTAGATCATGTTTGTTTCTTCTTATTTTGAAGAGATACTCATTAATTTTTCAACTTTTAGAGAACTACTGTTTTTCTAAAAAATGCATTACCAAATATGCCTATTTATCGATTTCGTAAGGTTGTATTATTTTCCTCTTTGTTGTCCACCGTAAATTTAGTGTGAGCATTAAATTAGCCTCAAATATATAGTCCCTTGATATGTCTACAAGCAGAAAAGAGGCAGAATAATTTCAAATTGAGAGTGATACTGAACTGTATAAAATTGTTAGATGCTGGTTAAATTAATGCAATATACATATCACCTTTGAGCTTTGTGTTACATATTAGTCTGATGTGATTGATAGATGATCCCAAATGCGTTTGTGAAGAAATATGGAGAAGAGTTACCAAACACTATATTTCTTAAGGCTCCAAATGGTACACAATGGGAATTAAATTTGGAAAAACGTGATGGTAAAATATGGTTTCAGAAAGGTCGGAAAGAATTTGCAGAATGTCACTCTCTAGCTTATGGGCATCTTTTGGTTATCACATATGGAAGGACTTTCCATTTTCATGTACACATCTTTGATAAGAGTACCTTAGAGATAGACTACCCTGGAGAAGGTAAAATGGCCTTCAATGATCAAGGAAATAAATCTCCAAATAATCCAAATTTGGAACATTATAGATCAGGTCAAAAGAGAAAAGATAACTCACCATTGGAATTTCCTCAAAGATGCAAAATGAGAAGCAGCAATTTTGATAAGGTTGAGAATATCTCAAAATTGCCAAAGGCAGCTCTTCATCATATGACACACAAATCAAAGGTATAAGATTTGTAGTTTCTTTACTCTTTAAGCATTTTATAAAAAGCTTCACAAGTTAAAACAGATTATTAGCTTCTGTTCTCCTCAATTCATTTCTTTCAATTTACATTCTTCATTGGCTTGCCCCTCAATAAACCATTTAGAATTTTCTACACCTAGTTAGTTTCAATTTTTAGCTACCTAAAGTTGATTATGAATTGTGTGGCTTACTTAGTTTTTAATGTTGCAGAAAAAACAGGGATTACAAACTAAGCATGTTACAGCTCTTGATAGAGCAAGTTCTTTCAAACCTTGTAATCCATCCACCCTGGTTGTCATGTATCCATCATACATCGGTAAACATTATCATGGTGTTATGGTAAGATGTTAAGAACAATCAGTTTCTACTATTTGATAACTAAAAAGATTGACACAGCATATAATAGTATCTTACAATTATTTTATCTCATTTTTTATCTATTCTGTGCACACATTCTAAAATTACACTAAAAAAGTAAAGGAAATTCACAAAAATAAACGTTGCTCTTTTCCTTAGCAGAATTTACCATCTGAGTTTTGTAAAATTCACTTTGATTTGGACAAGGAGCGGGGAGATATGGATCTTGTGGTGTTGAATGTGAGAGTTTGGCCTGTAAGGTACCAAAAAAGGATAATCAATGTAGAAAAAAGATTTGAACTGACAAGTGGATGGAAATCATTTGCCAAAGAGAATAACTTGCAAATAGGTGATGTTTGCACCTTTGAGCTCATTCTGAGAACCAAACTCACCTTCCAGGTTCACATCTTTAGAAAGACACACAATTCATATTGTTCATCATCTCAAGGTAGGATTGATGTTTGAATTTTCACTTTAAAGAATACCTCATATATCAAATAAATATATTCCTCTATCTTCTACAGAATCTGGCCAAATGAGACCAGCTTGTCAAGAACAAAGAAAGGAGATGAAAATTTTCACAATTACCAAATCATCACCGCCAAAGAATTTCAGTAAACTTAACATGGAATCCAACAAGTGTTTTTTACTAAAACCAAATATTCGGCATTTATAGAGTTTACCAGCTGATACCTGATAACATATGCTAAAATGCAGAGATTATGTGGATTTTTTGTTACTGTCATACTTGTTCTCTTTCCTCAATTTGTGAAAAATTAGAATAAGATAAATGCAGAGATCTAATTCGTATATTAAAATGAGATGAATAAAAATTCATACGAAATTATAAGATTGAACCTGTGCAATTATTAAATATATAACATCATATCCAGACATTTCTATGTTCTAAGAATATTAACGAACATGAGCATGATAAATAATTGGTTTACAATATCTTCATTAATTAAATTAAAACAAGCAAATTCAAGAAAATAGTGAGAGAAAAGGATTTAAGACAACATACTATTGAAACTTGAAAATATTTGCATTAATTGTTACCTCCAATTGATCTTTTAAATAAATCTAAAGGTGCAAATTTCATCACACATAATTTCATCACAAATTGTATGGTCTATTTATAAGAAAATTCAAACAATATAATCTATTTCCTATATATCGTGATTTCATAATAATAATAATAATAAATAAATAAATAAAAAAGTAAATATGTTACAAATGCTATTAAATTGATGTTATTCATAAAAAAAAAGTAAAAAATAAATATAAACTGTTATTGTATTACTACCTTTCGTCCTAGTAATACGGGAACCTTGCAATTGATTACAACACCGCAATTTAAAATCACAGTTGAAAGCATGGTTTATCATTATTAAACTTTATATGAACTATCTATATATAATTTTTTTAAAAATTATTCCTAATTTTTTACCTACTTAATTAATGTTAATGAAAGAAATAATTGTGAAGTCATCATTCCCTATTTTCTTGAGAGAGTAAGAAAAATTAATACAAATAAACAAATTCGAGAAAATTTTATAAACGGAACAAAGAAAAAATTATAAAGTTTTGTATAAAAAGAAATAGAGGAGGTAATAAAAATAAATTTATATATTTTCAATACAGTGATTATTCAAAAAATGTTGAAGAAACTCAAATTTTCTTAAATTGGCATGCGCTTTTCTTAATTAATCATACAACATATTAATTGTTTACAATAGAATCTATATAAATATTTTTACATTGTTAACAAAAACTAAAATAATTTACAGTGTAAATAGCTGTTAAAATATTCAAGATAAACAGATACTAATGTAAATTTAATATATTCGTAAACTGATTTTTATATGTCTTTCATAGAATGCGCTGGCTTACATTGGTGGACTGTTAAAAATGCACTGCCCACAAAAAGATGAAGCCTTGCATTGAAAGGCATAGTCAGTGCCACAAATGCTTTAGACTTTAGTTGAATCCATAGAAGTAATAAAACTTAACTGCACTACTGAAGCCGCAATGCAAAGTTGTAAAACTACCTCTACAAGCTTGCCTTTTATATTAGGATTGGAATATTTTATTGATACTTTGCTACTGAAAATAAATAAATACTTTACTTTGTCAGTATTGCTCTACTATAAATAATATAATGGCATCATTTTTTATTATATTTAGAAATAAAAATAAATAAAATTATTATAAAAATTCTAGACTTAAGTTATTTAAAATTTAATTTGATTTAATTTATTTAATAATTAGATATATTTAGATTGGTTAAAAAAAATTAAATAAATAAATATAATTTAAATTTATAAAAAATTTATTTAACTAAAATCTATTTATTTTTATATATTATATATTTATTTAATATATTTTATTTATATAAATTAATATATACATATATAAATTTTAATTTATTTATTAATTTTTTTAAATATAAATTTTTAAATAAACTTATAGATTTTATTCATTTTAAATCAAGTTATACCTTAAAAAATATTTAATAAATAACCAGTAAATAATTCAAATTTTAAAATCTTTTAAATAAATCAACTTAATTTTATTTGATTTACTTCTATTCTTATTTATATTAACAGAACAATTGACTAATAAAGTTAATAAAATTTAAAAATAAAATATATTTTATTTTTTTAATTTAATTATTTTATTTTTATATATTTTTACATAACTGTTTACAACTAATTTCATACTATATTAATTAAATTTTATACATAAATATAAGTTATTTAAATTTAATAAATTATAAATGATGAAATTTTTATATAAAAAAATTTGAAGATTCGTGTAAAATAATATTTTTATAATATCTTTTTACATCAGCAATTATTAAAAAATAAATATAATATATATATATATATATATATATATATTTTGGTGTTTTAACCATTAAAAAAAAATTATTATATCAATTATCTCATAACCGATTTTAAAAAATTGGTATAATAAGTTATTTCATAATTAATGTAAAATGTAATTCAAAATTACGTAGATCCCTCCCAAGCAACGTTAATGTGAACTGTCAAGAAGGCATCCCTCACTTCCACAGTCCAAGACTCCCTTATTTCCAAACTCATTCACTCTCTCCACTCCTCTCCTCTTCTTTTCAGCCCCTCCTTTACATCTCTCTGCCTACATACCCCCATCCTCCAAAGGTTCACGTTGCACTACAATCTCCTTGCCCCTCTTCCATCGGCTTCGCCTACACCATCCTTGGTAGATCCATCAATGACGTCCCCTTCCGTCACATCTGAATTCTGTATTACTATGAATTCAGGAAAAATCAAAGGGTTCAATGTGAAGCTAAGGATATGAAAGAAATTGAAGGAATTGTTTTGTGGTGCTACATGGATGATTTGGATGGAACTTTGGTTGTGGTTTGGAAGGCCAAGGCCGTAGCAACCAAATGGAGATTTGAAGTGCTTAGATTTATATGAAGAAGAATGAGAATTGTGGAATTAAATTAACTGGTTAAATAAGATTTTTTCTGTTCTCGAAGATGAAAAAAGGTTGAATAGGCTTTAAGTCTCATCCGTTATATGTTAAAAGTTTTTTTTTTTTTTATGAAAATCTAAAAATCTGATTGATTTAAAGTTTACACGACTTATAAGCCTATTAAAAAATTTATATAACAACAAAAGTTAATAAATAAACTTAAAATGTATATAAATAATTGATTAAAAAGATTTACAAATTTAAAGCTTATAAAATAAAAAAGCTATTAAATATACATAAAATATATATATATATATTATACAAATATAATATAAAATAAATATAAATATATAATATATAAATATAAATAGGTTTAACTAGATTTTTTTATAATTTTAGGTCCTAATTTGTTTATCTAAAAATACTTTAACAAACAATCTATTTTTATTTACTAAACAACCGATACTTTAAAACAAGCCCTCGTTAACTTCTCATCTCTATTCTCAAAGATTATCCTTAAGCACGCTACTTTTTAAATATATATATATATATATATATATATATATATATATATATATATATGAAAATATAACTTTTTTTAATTCATGTAAAATAATCCATTTTTTATATCTGTTAGATAAGATTAAAAATTTAAAAATAATTAATATAAAAAACTTTTTTTTAATAATTTTAAAGATTATAATTTTGTGATTTTTCTATTTTAATTTTATGATTAAAAACTTTAACTAATTATTAAATACTTCAATATTTTAGAAATAAGTATATAGGTACGAGTTTTTTTTTCCAAAAATATCCGTACAAAATATATAATATATATTTGGGTCATTAGTATTTTTATCCTTCTATTTGGACTATATCCAATTTTAGTCAATTAAATCTTTAATCTAAAAATTTAGCAAATTTAGTTTTTTATTTATTTTATTTCACTTAAAATTTCTTGAATTTTTTCTTAAAGTTTCACTCAACATAGTAGAAAAATCTCAAAATTCTCTCTGCAAACCTTAATTTCAAATCTTAGAAAATTCTTCAATTTTGTTTTAATTTTTGACTAAATTTCTTACTTCTAAATTTTAAATTATTTTATGTTAAAATTTTATTACAAACTGTTCCAAAAAATTAAATAAAAATAATAATTTGAATATTTTAGATAAAAAATTAATAAATGATCAAATTTTCATTGAAAGAATTTATTAATTAAAAAAATTTAAGAAACCAATATCACACATAATTCAAATTTGGAAGGTAAAAACTAATTAAGCCTATATATTTAGATTATTTTATAAATTCATTATTTTTATAACTATTTTATTAACTTTTAGTAAAATGTGTATATTATAAACTTTAAATGAAAAAACATTCAAATAATTTAAGACATAAATGTAAATATTCTTTATGCATACAGAATCGTAACATTATCATTCTTTATATTCAAAACAGATAAAGAAGTCATAATTTTCAAAAGTTTTAAGTAAAAATGATAAAATTAATTTTTTTATTTTTTATTTTACTTTCACATGTATATAATAATGAATGTTTTCTTTTAAAAAAATTGAAGCATGATTTTTAGATAAGTTTATATATATATATATATATATATATATATATATATATATATATATATATATATATATATATATAACTTTTAATCTAATGTACATCAAATATTAAAATAAACAGATGTGATTAAACAAATTAATTAATAGGTAGCTATCAAACAAATAATATTTGAGACCATTTAAGAAATGTAGCAATTTGGCAACTTCCTAACCCACTAAAAAGATGTTACATTTTCGTAATTTTTAACATTCTTCACTTAATCTAAAATAAAATTTTATCTTTTCAAATATATAATTACCTCAATATAAACTACGATTATGCATTGGTTTGCAAAATACACTTCCATATATTATAAATACACACACCTCATCATACATTATATAAGATATATAAATAATTCATAAAATTTCATAATGATCTCATAAATATTTTTATATCATTTATGATATAATTCATAAAAAATAATTATGTGTATATTAAATAGAAACAAATAGAATATCCATGTTCAGAAACACATAAACATAACAAATTTAGAAGATTAAAATCTTTAAATACATCATTTAAAAGGAAAACCAAGATCATGTACATGTTTTTTAAATATCTTGAGTTGAAATTATTTAGTCAATAGATTAGCAATTATAAGATTTATTTTAATATATTTCCTCCTAAATGACAAAATATTTTAATTTTATATATTTGACACCTTTTAAATATTTACCATTTTTTAATAAAAAATACTATTACAAAATTATTATAATAAATTGTAAGCAATTTGATAATGGTGTTCACAATCATAAGTTTTAAAATAAAAAATTTTAGTCATAATATATAAAATATAATTTCAAAACAAGTTATAAATTTTGTCTTAATGGTAGATGAAATAATAATATTTATTTAGAAATTTTTTATGATAGGGTCACTTTTCTAAATAAGAATAAGTAGATAAATATAGATCTCGTAGTATGAACATATTCACCAAAATCTAAGTCTGAGGGTCCAATTACTTTTTAATTAACTGGATCTTTTATATATGAACGTATATTCTTTTACTTTTTGAAGGTATCTAAAAATTTATTTGTAACTTTTTACTGATCAATTTCAAGATTATTTTTGATATTTTTCTAATATTATGATCGCAAAATTAATATCCAACATTATGCATGTTTAGTATATACATTAAACTACCCATTACAAAATCATAATAAATTGATTCCATTTGTTTATACTCTATCTTATTCTTAGGATGTTGCATAAGATTAAAATTTTCTCTTTTTTAAATTGGTATAATTTTAAAAAAAATTCTATATTATATCTTTTAAAAATTTTATTAATATAAGCTTTCTAGAACAATTCCAATAATTTTTGTAATCTATCAGAAAATATTTCAATTTCAAATACAAAGGATTCTTTTTCCATACCTTCATTTCAAAGCTTATAAAAATATATTTTTGTCCCATACAAAATACCTAAATTATTATTTGTAAATAAGATACCATCAACATATAAGACAAAAAATAAATATTCTCATTGATTTTTTATATATGTGTTTGTCAATGATATTTTTTTAAAAACAAAAAAGTAATCGTACGATTAAACTTATCATTGTCTTGAGATTTTTTTCAGTTCATATAGGTTTCTTAAGTTTATACATTATGTAAATTTTTCTTTCAATTGAAATTTTTAGATTGGTTCATATAAATTTTTTTTTCAAGATTATCATTTTAAAAAAATTCATATCCATTTTATGTAACCTTAAATCATAATAAATTACTAGTATCATAATGGTACCTAATGAATCTTTCTTGAAAACATTTGAAAACATCTTTTAGAAATCGTACAATGTCCCAAATTTTGTTTCGTCAACTCTTTTTTATGGTGTCAATTCATTTTTTTACTCAATATTATTAGTCTATAAAAATCAAACTAGGTCTTCATTAATTCAAATGTTTGACTCTTGCAAATAAATTTAACATTATCTTGGAATAACTATTTTTTTTTTTTGAGATCTTATCAAAGGTAATTCTTAAGATTCATTTATTTCTAACATTTGTGAGTTAGTTTCTTCGAACATTGGGTATATTATTATTATTCAAATATTGTTCATTGATGTTATAATGTTCTACAATAGTTGAAACAACTACAGATAAAGAACACTTATAACATCCTAAAAATGAATATCATTTTTACGTTTAAGTTGGTCATTCAGTTTCATTAATAGTTTGTTATCTCATGAAGCATATTCTTTAGAAAATAATTATTAGAGAAAATATGGTAAATTTTTTAAAAAACAACCCCTTTGATGTAAAATTGCAAGCCTCGTCGATGTAGCATTCGTGATAGTAAATAAATTACTAAGCATTCTTGCGCGTATATAGGTTGTTACCATTACAAATTAATTCCTTTATTTTAATTATCTCAAATCAGCATTAAAGTAGTTTTTAAACATACTTTTACATACATTTACAAAATTCACATAATTATACAATTCATAATACATTCACATAATCAGTCTTAGGCACTAAGGCCTTTACACACACTTAATTACATACCAAGGTTACATACATCATGTCCTAATACATTCATTACTCTACAACTATATATTAATAACTAGAATACCTACATCTGACTATTTATAAAATTTATACTCTGGGTATGACTTCTTCTTCTTCTTTGGAAAGATAAAGGGACCAGCAAACTTCCTCAAGTCTAGCGATGAAAATTATCCAGACACATACTCTAATCCAGAGAAAGAAAGGTTCCATCAGACATTTCCTAATAAGCTTGAAAAGGATAAGGCATAGGGTAAGGATTGTGATGATCAAATGTGTGAAAAACTATGATAGTGGGACAGAGTCTGTGGATATGTTTCCCTTTCTAAGGAAAAGGAATCTTCAGTTGTTGCAATTATTTGCCTTCTAAAGCAGGAGGAGGCAGGAAAACCTCATTTAGAAGGGAAGCCTCCAATGGGATGATGAAGTCCATCGTTGAGAAGTTCAAGCTCATGACCTTAGAAATAAAAAGGTATCCCGATGAAAAGTAAATCTTTACACTAGCCTGAGCTGCAATCAACAGCCATAAGGGTTTGCTATCCAATCTACATTACTGATTTCCACGAAAACCACCGTCATCGCAAAGGACATTTTGTTCATCTCAGAAGAAAATGAGGAGAGAAGGAGTGAGAAACTATGTTTCTTGATAGGATTCTACTTTATTCCTAGTGTCATCATTTTTATCCCATCCACTTCAGTTTAATAGAAAATCATGTCATGCATGCAAGGTTAATTATTAACATTTTCAAAACTTTTGCTAAAGTGGATTAATTTTAAACAAAAATATTGTTATTAAATAAACACATAATTCACTCAAACATCATAATTCTTAGGGATCACATCATAGATGATATTTGACCATCATTTCCTCTATGTCTTTCATTTCTCATATCTATTCTCTATCACTCTCTTTTAGTGATAATTAAGACATAGATATACAATAACATTAGTCAAATAATATCTTCTCACTAATTCTATTACTCTACCTTCTTAAATATATAAGTTCATTCTAGATGGTCATCACTATCAATAATAAGTGAAGAATTCTTTTGTCTTCACAATAGAAGGATTGGCGGAGAATCTTTTTGTCTCCTAGAAGAACCCTTTTGTAACCTATTTAGTAGGACTCTATTTCCCTTTGGATGTGCATAAGGCACATTAAGAGTAGATTTTTCTTGATTGATCCCTTAAACCATTTAGCTTTGTTTTTAAAAAATTTTAGATAATCATGCATGCTCAATCAATATTCAACCAATATATCATGCACATTTTGATCTCAATTGTATCATATCATCATTCATTCACGATCATCATACATGATAAGTGTCCAATAAGACACTTATTTGGAACATAATTCAATGTAATTGCAAGTAATTGAAGCATAAAACACCATTAAAATATGAGAAAATGACATAAAACTGAATAACCCATGCACAATATGGAAAATACAGTTTTAGAGTCTTTTGGGTGATAAATTATCAAAACTCGTGTGTTTTTAATTTCTCGCTATCTACAGTGGTTCGCGTTGCAACGCGATTAGCTTGGGCCGTGTTGGACATCGCTTCCTGCATTTGATAGCTATAAAAAGCCCGAGCGGAACGAAACAGAGCATCATTCACTTCGATCATCTCGATCATTCACTCATCCACTAATATCTCCAGGCGCAAACCTAGAAGATAGAGTGAGTTCGTTTCCCCCCATACGCTGGTTCTATTCGGGTGAAGGAGGAACCCTAGGACTCGGAAGACGAAATTGCATCCGCATCTTTCGCTACATGATCATGACTTTCTTTTCTTCCCTCGTTTTCTTCTTCTTCATGATGTGCACCGAACCTAATTGGGAAGGATGAATCCTTAATCGATCTTATGTAACCTAGATTTTGCATTTATTTAAGATTGTTTTCCTTTTAACGTTGATTATTCATCTCTTTGCTTAATGCTTTTATGACTTAGCCACTTATAAATTGAATCTAAATTCTTCTTAGCAATTGGGAAATTGGTTTAAGAATTGAAGGCGGGATTGAATAACATAATTGTGAAGGCTCTAGGGATAGAGGTTTGCAATTGTGAGATCGTTGAATTCTTGAACTTAGGCTCACGTCAAATTAGGAATTGCTAAGGGATTAGGATTCCTAATTTGAGTGAAGAATTGATGAGTCAAGGGATTGACCTTCAATCAATAATTGTGAATTCGATCTTCAACCACATTTTATCTTGAATATATGTAATGATCAAAGGTTACATAGGGGAAGTTTTGGTGAAATCCAACCCTAACATCTTCCATAATTTGAATTCATACACATTTATATCAGTTGTCGAGTGTTTGATAGTTTTATATTATCTTGAAGTATTTTTGCGATCTGGATAGAGTTCCGAGATTTGTGATAGATTCAGAATTCTTGTTGATTCGTTTTGCGTTGCCTACGTGACCCTATAATCTGAGTTCATTATGGACTAGTAGGGAATTCAAAATGATTTGAACCAAATCCGGAGGCGATATCTACTCATTCTTTACTTCATAAAACGATAAGGTGCACTTGCCTTCATACGGTTTTACACCAACAATACATAACATCATTCTTTAAACATTCATGAGCATTCATCATTCATCTTGCATTACACATTATATATTCATAAAGTAGGACACAAGTTGGCTTAACATTCTCAAGCATATAATTGTCTTCTAAGTTAAGACTTTTTTATGCTTATCATTCAATCTTGGGCAACATAATCTCATATACCTATACATGTCCAACTTGTTTAATTTATAACATTTATGATGAATCACTCATGGAAGCTTATTTCAGTCAACCTTCTAAGTTGTCTCCTAGTCTTTTCTTTTCTCAAGTGTCAAGTTATTTCACATAATTTTTATAAAATTCAGAAGTCCTCCCTTAGGTGGTCGAATGACACCTATTAAATTACTTACTCTTTGTGTACTTTAATTCACATTTCTTATGCATCACCTAAGTGAATTAGGTCTAAGGGCCATGTGTTAGTAAGATTTTAACTTACTTGTATCAGTTTAGTTAAACATGGTTGAATGGTTGCCGAGTTTCATTTGAACACTTAATTCTTCTCTTTTACATGACAAAGGTCCTTAATGTACCTTAAACAAGATTTAAAACTCATTCTTCTTTAATTAACCCAAGGTGGCCGAATGCATGACTAAGGCTTCTAAGGCCTTCTAGTTCTCTTTTCTTTATCTTAGAAGATGATTTCTACTAATTGAAGTTTAGGTCATTAATCATTACCTAATTTAGAAATTTTTAAGACTTCCTCCTAACACTTGGAGGTCATGGAAGAATGGTCTAGTTCCACTTTTTAAGCCCATGGTTCATTACTAATTAATCAATTTATGCATGCCTAAGCTTAGGCTTAAGTCATGATGGAAATTTTAACTTCCTTTCACTATTTTAGCCATCATAGCTTAATGGACATCATACCATTCCTAAAACTTTCTTACACTTTTAATCATTTTGATTTATATGCTAAGGATACTTAATTAATCCTAATTAAAATTTTAAACTCCTTCCTTTTTAATTAATTTTAGGGTAGTCGAATGCTATTCCTAGATTTTAAGGCATCATATTTCATCTTTACTTCACTTAAATTGATAAATCCTTCTAGTTAGAGTTTAGGCCAAAAATCTTTACCAAGTTTAAACAATTTTAAGGCTTCTTCCTTACCCTTGAAGGTTATGGCCGAATTCCAATTCCTACCTCCCAACACCATCATTCATTCTTAGTTACTACTTTTATGCATCATTGAATCTAGTTTAAGTTTTAGTTGAATTTTTGACTTGATTTTCATGATTTTAAGCTACTATGGCCAAATTATCATCTTAATTATTTTCAAATCTTTCTTACACTTTAAATTTTTCCTATTTACCTAGTAATGGTTCTTAATACACTATAATTTAAACTCATTTTCCCTTAATTAGCCAAAGGTGGCCAAATGCACACCTTTTGATTCTAGAACCTTTTAGTTCGATCTTTCTTCTCTTAATAATTGTTTCATACCATTTAGAACTTAATATTATAGCTTGTTTCATCTTTATAAATTTTTAGAGATTTTGATCTTAACTTAGCATAAGTGGTTGAATGCCCATTCTTGGTGTTTAAGGTCACTTTTTCAAAATTTCTTCACATATAACCTTGGTTCCATGATTTGTGCACTTGTAGCACCTTAAGCACTTGAATCCATACAAAGCTTGTCCATACTCCTGAGCTTGGGTCATGGTCAAGGAAAGTCTTAGGTGTCTTATGAAACTTGTTTCATTTTTTGGTCCCAAAATTTCATCTTTCTCTTAGTAAATTTTAGATTTATGCCCAAATCAAGCTTATGGGAGTTATGATTTAATTTTTCTTAAAATTTTAAGTAATTTAGTCCATGGGTTCAAATCTGGATATTTTTCCACACAAGTCCATAATATTAAGAAAATCAACAACTTTCAACTAAGTGTAGATCCATTGGATCTACTATAAGATCCATCTATCTCATATCATGAACACTTCAAAAAAATTTCTCATGACCTCTCAAAACTTTCCAAAACATCAAAATTTATGTTTAAGAAATTTTAACCGATTAAATTACTTCTAAGGTGGCTAGAAGCACTTTAATCCATCAAAACTTTATTTTAACTTTCAAAAACCACTAAAAAAGGGTGATACTCATTTTTAATCATTCAAAGGAAGCCTTGAGCTCTCCTAAGTTTAAACAAAATAAAATTTGTAGATCTTAGAGAAAGGATCCACAAAAAGAAGAAAACCAACCATGAAAATTAAGATTTAAAGCTTAAAAGACAAAGTAGAAAAATCCTACTTGAGAGAGACTTGGTATGAGGTTTCGGTGGGACTGTGGTGGCTGAACTTAGTCTCCCCTTCGTGGTCCAAATAGAGCTCTGGGTGATGGTTGGGGCTTGGTGATTAAAGGTTGATTTTGACTTAAATTTAAAAGATAAAACTTAAGTTTAAGGGTGAAAGGTTAGGATTTTTGGATTAGGTTTAACCTTGAGAGAGTTTGGAGAAATTTTTTGAGTGTGTAGAACTAGAAAACTGCAACAAATGAGCTTCCCCACGGCCCTTAGGGAATTCAACCAAGCTAGGATATTTTAGGAAAAAATTTTCACTTAAGGATATTTTGGTAATTTTCATGAAATTTCTATTTTCTAAAATAATTCAAAATATGAGGAATTATCCTTTTAGAATTATATTAGTGCTAATTAGGCTGAGTTTGTCACTAATCAAGTTTAACTTATCCTAAACATGGTTAATCTTAATTAAACAAAATTAATTAACCTTAAGCATGGTTAAAAGAATATTTTCATTTATGATTTTTGTCCTATATGTCATAAATATGGTGATGATTCATATGGTGAATCACCACCACATTTTTCACATGTAATTTTTGTGCAAACCATGTGGGGCTCACTTCTGGCTTCTTCCTTTTATTTGCCCTCCCAATCTTCTAGGAACATTTTTGTAATTTTTCTTAACATTACCTATGAAGTTTCCAAATTGTTCATCCTAAATTTATAACACTTATTATTTCTTTCTTGAGTCATTCTAATATTTGATAAAAAAAAAATTTGAAACAATTTAGCCTTTTGTAGAAAGTAGAGCTTTTTAGGGGCATTTTGGGAAATTTTTTGAGGTAATTTCGACCTCTCTTTGTCACTAATATTTTCTCATTACTTTTTAATCATTCTTAATATTGTCTAATCTCTTAATTTGTCTTTTACCTTTTTTTTATATTTTTTATGCACATTATTTAGGTTACCCAAGTGTAGGGACATTTTTATCATTTACGTCAAACTTTCTAATTTCTTTATCTTTTACTCTTATTCCTGCTTTATTTCTCATTAAATGTTATTTGTAACCCTAACATTAGAAGAATTTATGGGTGTTACAACATTCACAAGTATAGGAACTGTGACCTTAGTTTCTTTTATGTCTATATTCTATCATTTTTCACTCCACTAACTTCATAATTCTCAAAGAATTTAACATTAATTGTTCCTAGAATTCTTAGGCTATGGTTAGGACAATAAAAGATATACTTTTATACTTCTCTTAGTAACCAATAAAGTAATCATTTATTGTTCGAGAATCTAACTTCTTTTCTTATGGACCGAACACTCTTCCTTCCACTCCATAACCCCAAACATGCAAGCACCTTAAACTAAGTTTCATACTAGACCACAACTCACAAGGATTTTAGGAACTAATTTACTATGAACCCTATTTAGAAAACACATAATAGTCTTTAATGCATACCTCCACAAAATTTGGATAAAGATAAATGATTATCATGCTTATAACCATCTTTATCAATGTTTGGTTACATCTTTCTACTACATTATTTTGTTGTATGTGTATTGAATTTTTGTATTGTGCACGTATACCATGTATTTCTAGAAATTTTGAAAATAAACCTAGACATTATCTTATTTTATCATATGTTTCATAATATTTACCACCCTTATAAGATCTTACTAATTTCACTTTCTTTTTTAATTATCTTTTTACTTTATTAATGTATAGCTCAAAAGTATTAACTGCTTGAGACTTTTCTTTTAGAAAATAAACATACCTATGATGTGAAAATTCATTGATAAATATGATAATACTTTTCTCTAACAAAAGATGGAGTGTGTAACACCTTAATAATAATACTCATCCTACGGTTAAGTCATATCACAAGTTCACTAATAGTTTGTTATTTCATGATGCAGAATCCATTTATAAAATTACTATTATAGAAAAGATGATATAAATTTTTATTTTAAAACATTTGTTGAATATGCATACCTCGTCGTAGTAATTAATGTTTATGTAATGAACGTTTTGACATCGTCACTCACATTAATTTTAAAAACTTGCATTCATTTACTTGTCGTACTAAACATTCATTTCCCCAACAATATTAGTTATATAGATAATACAACACACAAACAACAATAAGTTAAGGCTCCTAGCGAAGCCTTTGAACAAATTAAATACTTTAATGCCCTTCACAAGTTACAGACATCTAAAGCAAAAGGTACAAAGTTGAACAAAGAAAAACGAGGTCCTTTATAGCTCTTCTCACATTCCCTTCCATGAACATTCATCTCTAGTCTATGTTATTCATTTTACATAAACCGCAACCACCGTAAAGAGTATGATCGGACTTTAGGAAATAAATAGGAGGTAGGATGTGAGAAATTGTAATTTCTCAGTAGGTGTCTACCCCAAGGTTGGCATCATCATTTCTAATCTAGCCACTTCAATTTATTATGAAAAAGTGACAAACATAAAAGTCCAATTATTACTTTTTAAATTTATACTTATCTGAAGTGGATTATTTTTAATAATAACATAAATTAAACCACATACAACATGGAATTCATACATGCATTCTTTAGATCAATTTCTCATCATAACATATATATTATTTAACTTTTTCTCATTTTATGTCTTAATCATAATCATTCTTATTCTCAGTAGGTGTCTACTCTAAGGTTGGCATCATCATTTCTAATCTAGCCACTTCAGTTTATTATAAAAAGATGACAAACATAAAAGTCCAATTATTACTTTTTAAATTTATACTTATCTGAAGTGAATTCTTTTTAGTAATAGCATAAATTAAATCACATACAATATGGAATTCATACATGCATTCTTTAGATCAATTTATCATCATAACATATATATTATTTAACTTTTTCTCATTTTATGTCTTAATCATAATCATTCTTATTCTCTAGTCACCCTCTCAATGATAGTTTCATTTAAGGTATTGCATTAATCATTTAGTCAAACAATATCTTCCATTTGTATACTACTTCATCTTCTAATCTTGGGTATGAGCTTATTCTGGATGGTCATCACCATCGTAAATTTGGAAGACTTATGGCTTCTCCATAGAAGGATTTATTTGAAGCTCTACGGTTTCACCATACAAGGTTATGTACCTTCTGATTACCATAGAAAGACCTACCACATTTTGAGTGTGCGAAAGTCTCAGACTTAGCACACTAGGAGTAGTGTTAAGTTTTCACATAAGGTTCTTCTTTAGTGATCTCTCAATTTAGGCTCTATTTTAAGTCTTCATATTAGGATGCATGCTTAATATTCAATCAAAATGCTATGTACATATAGAACTTAATTCATCCATTTAATATCAAATCATGCAACCATGTAAACATACACAGGTCATCATGTCATCCAAGAGATCACACAAGTCATTACATCACTTAAGAGAATACATAACACATTTACACATATAGGTAAATGCTCAAGCATCACCATGATAAATAGGATGACTTTAATAGTTACCCAAAAGTTCTCTTTCTTAGTAAAAATATTTACTCAAGCATGGTCCTTAAATTTTGGATAGTATGCACATTTCTTGGAAAATTGCCAAGTTGGCCTTATTTTTTATGATAAGTTTCTCAAGGAAAACCTACACCACTCATTCTTTCTAGGTTTCTCTCAATCTTTCCTTTTCCTCAATGATTTTTTGATGTTCTTCTCATGTTTAACTTTATGATGGCCTAATGGCCATTATGCCTCTTAAGTAGGCATAAATCTTATTTAACTAATTTTAATCCTCCTTATGTTCATCTAAACTGCATAGTCATTTTGTTTCTCAAAATTTATTCCTAGGAAAGATAAACATATAAGTTTTGCCCATTAAAATTTTATCATGCCTAATTTTTCTCCTTTATCTGAATAACTTTATGAGTTTCAAAGAGGTTGTTGTTCATATTTCTATACCCTTGTGGCCAATATGTAAAAATTAAATCTTATTAAGAGTGAATATTTGGTCCTTTACCTAATGAACTACTTTACTAATATTTTTACAAGTGTGTATCAAAGTATTCATGTCTTGTCTCCCTAAACTATGTCCACTTACTTATACTTCTCTTAAATCTCCTTAAACATCCAAATTAGCTTCTCTTGTAAATTTAATTAATACCTAGCCAAATTGATTATTTAAGTCCCTAAGGTATTATGATCAATTTTTTTTATACTTGAGAGGTGATTTATTAGAGATTATAGTTTAGATTATTAGATTGATGCAACTTGAAAATTTTTAAGACTTTTCCTTTTTAATTACTAGGTGTCGGTCGAATGGATCTTTAATCTCCCACAATTTCGTAATTAAATTTTAATGACCACCTTGTACTTGGTTGAGTTCATTTGTGGGCCTTAATAATATTTTAACTTACTTTCATTAATTTCACTAAGTATGCCGAATTTTACCCAAACCATCACCAAGTCCTTTTTTGTACATGGTTAGGCTCCTCATTACACCTTAACCAAAAATTTTAACTCAAATCCCCTTAATTTACTTGAAATGGCCAAATCACACCCTTGATCACCCAAGGTAATTTTTTTCAAAATTCTTCCCACTTGACATTTGCTCTGAGTTTTTGCACTTATTGCATCATTTGCTCTTAGGTCCATCAAAACTTTTCCTTACTCCATAGCTTGGATCATGATCATGGAAGGTTTTAAGAGTCTTGTTCAACTTTGGGTCCATAATTTCATCTTTACTCATACTAGTTTTAAAGTCAAAATTTCAAGTGAAGTTTATAACTTTTATGACATAAATTTTTAGTCTTTTAGGATATTTATCATATGAGTCTTTGTCTAAATTCTTATCAAAATCCAACTTCAAGATTAAATTTTTTAAGAAAAGATATAAATAAGCTTACAACTTTGAACATAAACATCTCAAGCAAAGCATTTTTCTAGACAACCAATTGTAGATCGACTAGATCTACTCCAAGATCTATCCATCCCTTACTTTTAGTACTTCAAAAATTTTCACAAAAATTTTTAAATCTTCGCCAAACCATTAAAAAGTATTTTTTAAGAAATTTTAACCGATTAAATTGCTCCAAATGTTGCAAGAAGAACTTTAATCCATTAAAACTCCTCTTTAACTTCCAAAAAACACAACAACAAAAAAACATGGTGGTGCTTATTTTTAACCATTAAGGGTAGTTTTGAGCTCCATCGAACTCAAGCAAATTTAACGCATAGAACTTAGAGAGAGATCCACCAGAAAAAGAAGAAAAACAAACCATAAACACATAACTAAAAGCTTAGAACAGTGTATGGTAAAGACCCTACTTGTTGAAGACTTATGTAATTATTGGGGGGTCTTTTGAAGTTGATTTCACTCTTCTTTGTGGTCCATAAGAATTCCTTAAAGGATGGTGGTGTGGCTTTGTTTGTTTTGCTTATTATAACTTAAACTTCAAAGATAGAAGTTCAAGCTTAGTGTAAGTTTTGGTGTTTCAAGAAAAGTTGAAGTTTTCGGTGATTTTAGAGAGCTTGAAAAAGTGTTTAGAAGAGTGTTAGTTGATAAATTCAACCCCCTTGGTGTTCCTAAGAAAATTCGACCACCTAGGACATGTGAAAATTAAATTCCCACTAAAGGGCATTTTGGTCCATTTATATGTAATTTCCATTTTTCAAATTAAATGTAAATGTAAGAAATTATCATTTTGGATTATTTTAATACTAATCAATCTCAATTTAATATTAATCAAGGTTAACTTATTGTAAGTATGGTTAATTTTAATTAATCAAAGTTAATTTACTTTAATTATATTAATTATATCTCTCTTCATTAATATTTTTATCTTACATGTCATTAATGAAGTGATGGCTCATTGGATGAGCCACCACCTAATTTTTCAGATGTCAAATTCGTGCTCAAATGGTAGGGCTCACTTCCTAGCTTCTAGAATAAAGATATCATATAAGAATCTCATATTTCATGCACAATTTGAATTCAACCTGTAGAGCAACTAGGGAATTAAATTGCAAGCGTGAAGGTGATAAGAAATCAATTTATGAAGGCTCTTTATGATGCATTAAAGACATTTGTTTCAATTTTCATCTTGATATAAATTTCAAATTTGAATTTTGAATTTGAATAAGTATACTTAGGTCTTTAAAAAGGGAGACCCTTAAGCATTATAGAGATCAAGATATACCCTAAGACATATCTCAAATTCTCAATAAAGTTTCAATTATAAATTTCTTTCTTCTTATTTTCCTGTAAAATGTCTCATTGAAGGATAATTTCTTTGTTGACTCATTGGTTTTTATTTCATAAATAAGGGATTTGAGGTTTTATTTTTAAATTTGAATTTTGTTGCAATTTCTTCTTTTTTTCCTTTCAATTGATTGCATTTACTATTTATAATTGTGAAATTAAATGTTTAATTTAATTTTATCTTGAATTTTTAATTTTAAATTCAGGTTTTCTTAATTCTCTAATTCGTATGCAAAAATTAGAAAGGGATTATAGGATTTTCCTATAACATTTGGTGACTTCAGCTCTCCAGAATTAAGTTAAGGATTTCATATCATGCTTAATTGTCTGAACATGAATTAATTTGAAGCAGGAAATAATTATTTTAATTGGAGATTACTTGATTGAGTTCAAATCAAATAAAATTAAGATTTTTATATTGGGTTTAGTGATTTTTGTTCTTTAGTATGATTTGGGGACTTCAAATGATACTTAATTATCTTAACATGAAGTAATTTAAATTGAATGTTTATTCCAATAGAAAATCATGAGTTTAATTTATGGTTTCTTTATTGAATACATACCAAATAAAAATTGATATTATTTTCAAAATTGTCTTTTTGAATCTATGATAATCCTGCTTATGAACTGAACTAGCAAGTTAATCAGTTTTTTATATTATTAATTTTATTAATTCAAATTTTGATTTTATCAACAAAAAAAAAACAAAACCCTTATTTTTTTTATAACATTGAACTCAACTAGTTATTTGCTAAGATCCTTGAGAGACAATCAATGTTGTACCTTGTATTGCGTATTTGTTTACTGTTATTTTATTTTGAACTAATCACGACATCAATTGTCAATCCTAAAGCTTCAAATATATAAATAGCCAATAAGAATGGCATAACTATTAAGTTCATAATTATTACATAAATTAAAATGACCATGTCCGACATTAAAAACATATCCATAATTATCCAACTTTAAAATAGAAATTAAGTTCCTAAACATTAAAGGTACATAAAGAGCCCCAAATAGGTCCAAATGATGACCAATATCCAAGATCAAACAATAAGTCCTTATGTTTTTAATTGGAGCCTCTATACAATTTCCCATATAAAAAAATATCTTACTATGATTTGTGGTTTGAATTGTAAAAAATTCCTACATCATATTAGAAACATGAGTGGTAGCATCAAATCAAGCCACCAAAATTTACAAGGAACATCAACTAAATTTGATTAAAAAATGCATACACATGTGTCATAACCGTAATTACAATGCAATGACAAACTTGTTGAAAAATTTTAAAAGAATTTTATTGATTGTGGAGCCGCCACCAAATTTTATTTTAAGGAAAAATATTTGGAAAAATCTTAACTTGAGAAGGAAGAAATCTATGTTCGAGAGTCGGTTACGAATAGAAAAGGTATTAAACACCCTACTCGTCCGTTCCGAAGAACGGTACCCTTAAACTGAGTGTATAATTTTGATATTTTTGAAAATTGTTTGATCCCTTTAAGTTGAATAGAAATAAATAAGTTTGTAGAAAAACAGACTGACAGGACTTAATCTTGCTCCTACGTATTCCCTAGTGCAATGAAAAATTCAAGGCTACGTAGTTCAGGTCCAAGACTTAATCTTCAAGGGTAATTGAAAAAAAAAAAAGTAAGACTTGTATCAAATTGAGATAGATTGAAAGTGTTTTGAATATTTTTGTGAAATTCTTACATAGGTATAGGGTCCGAGACAAACGAGGGTTATACTGGGACCCATATGATTTCTAAATATCGAACAATAGGATATGCTACCAATTCGCATTTAGAGCTCATTTGCATAGATTTAGAATCTTAAAGTGTTTGAAAATACATTTTGAAATTTTCTTTTAAGAATGATAGGAAAATAATATTTAGATGATTTCTCGTATTCACACGTGCACAAGATCCAAGACAAACAAGGGTTACGCTAGGACCCATCTAATTTCTAAATACTGAACAACAGGGTATGCCACCCGTTCACATTCAGAGCTCATTGCGTGAAATCTAAGATTATTAAAATGCTTGACATATTTTAAAATCATAAATTTTTTATGTTTTTCCAGATTCACATATGCACAAACTCTAAGGCAAACAAAGGTTGTATTGAAACTCATATGATTTCTATATACTGAACAGCAAGGTATGTTACTAGTTCACATTTAGAGCTTATTGCGTGAAATTTAATATTATTAAAAATATGGGAATGTAGTTTGAAAATTTGATTTTTGAGGGTGGCAGAAGAATGAAGTGATATTTAATACTTTCGAATATTTTGAAGAAGATTCTTAATCTAGATATGCACAAGAGCCGAGGAGTCTAGGCAAACGAAGGTTGTAATGGGATCCGTGGGATTTCTAAATATCAAACAATTAGTGTGCTACCAGTTTGTATTTAGAGATCCTTGTGTGAGATTTAAAATTTTTATTTTTTTAAATATAAAATATTTATCATGTTTTTAAATCTAAAAACTTATATTTATTATTTTTATACAAATATAAAAAATTATTTTGTGTATATATATATATATATTTTTTCAAATAGACGAGGTTTCTAAAATAACCGTCAGAAGTAATTTATACTAAAAATATTATTTTTTGAACGAGACTACATTAAACATAATTTTAAAATAATTTCAACACTTTCTTTAATAAAAAAACATTTATTTAAAAGATGAGGTAATTGATTGTCGGAGTCCACATTTCTACTATTGGGCTATTAATGAAAAAAGAAAATCACAAGGCAATTCCAATGGCTAAACCACTTAGATTCTCTTTTTTACCTTTTAATTAGCTGGAAGTTATAACTTAAAAGGGATTTCTCCAATTTCACGTATTCGGCTTTATTACCAACAATTAAATTTAGGTTCAGTAGAACAATTCTTAGAGGAAATCAATTGTGTACAATTGGGTGGTCTTTAAGGCATGCACCCTATGAGGGCCTATTTTTTTATTTTTTATTTTTACTTTCGGGTTAGTTTGCTCGTGTCCCTGATATTAAAGAAATAAACTATACTCGATTTGCCTATCTATATATTGCCTTGGGTTTTGAAATCTCAATGGGCTCATACTCTGAAACATGTGAATTGGGGTCATCGTCCAAAAGCTAAACATGCTCAAAAGTTTCCCTGGATGACGAGACAATAACAGAGGAACAAAAATGGGCAGCAGGGTTCAGTGGGGGCTTGTTTCTACTGCTGAGGAGTGGATGATGGGACGACAATTGTTGAGAGTGAAATGCAATAACCGGGGAAAAGTAGAAGGAGTGGGAGGTCGTGATATATCACGACTGTAATAGTCACCTGAACTGATAAGGGAGCCACAGCGGTCAAATGCAAATGGCTTCATCTATAGTCAGGGAGCCCTGAGTTGGAGGAGCGGCTGTGGTGGAGGTTCGGTTGCGGTTTTCCAGTGACCCGTGGCTTGAGGAGGTGACCGAGATGGGAGTAAAGGTCGATGTGTTAGATTTAAAGCTCGGCTCAAAGAAGTCCCACCGGTGGCCACCGTACATAGTAATATCTTCTTTCCCCGATATCTCCAATGCTTTGCCGATTCTTCCCCTTTTTTAACACTGGTAAGGACCTCCAGGTGTGACATCGAGCTGGATTTTGAACTGTTAAGATGTGTTGCAGTGATAGTATACCAAGCATAGGAGTGGAATCGGTAATATGGAAACCAATTGGAGAAGGTTGAACCGATGGGAGTGGCGGTTATGAGGAGCTACGACAGTGATTCTAGGCGGTCATGCGAGATCGGTGAAGAGGATAAAGGCCTAACGATTTCATGTTTTCTAATTCTTTCAACTATTATAATGGAAAGCTATTTTGGCACAGCAGATTCTCAGTTTTTCTTCATTTTTATAGAATCGTCATGAATATTTATAATTTATGGTTTCTAAGCTAAGATTCACAGAACAATAACGAGTAGAGGACCATTAATCATGAAAAATGAGTAATAAATTAAATAATTATACCTATGAAGGAATTTTTCCCAAAGATCCTTTGATCGGAGCTCCTTTAGCTTAGAAAGTAGCAAATTGGAAGTCTGTCCGTTCTCAAGAGTCCAACGCGTGAGGGAGGTGGCTTTTTCTAGCGGAAGTTTCAGAGCAACTGAGAGGGAATGCGAGAAAGAGCCAGCCCTTTCTTTCGAAGATCACCCGGAACCCCTTTTCATCTAATCTTCTTCTATTTATCCCCTTAAAATCCAGGAGAATCTCCCTCACTAAAAGTGACAAGTTAGGATTCAAACCTCCAAAAATTTTGCTTATTTCACCTAGAGAAATTCAAATCTTTAAATTATAATGAAAGAAACTTGCAAATGAAGAAAAATTATCTCAAATTAAATTATACAATGTTCATAATACACTCAGATTATAGAAAACATTAAAGCATATTATAGTTTACCTTTAAAAAAAATACTATAGTACATAAACTTAAGTAAATGGCATTTCTATTATCATTAAAAAATTAAATATGTTTGACTATACAATAATATCATTGGATAAAATATATATTTAATTTAAAAAATTTAATGTTTTATACTCTTATTTATTAATTATAGAAGAAATTTTATTTGAATAAATATAAATCCTATTAATTAATTAACAAACATATTTTATGATAGCATTTTACGTCATTCTATAACTTGAAAACTTTGACATACATTAGTTTTACATATAAAAGTTATATCACATTTTTATAAAAAACATATTTATCTATTTATATATATCATAATTTAAAAAATTCAAAACATAAATAAAAAAATTTTCAGTAGTATTATGCATAAAAAAAATTTAGAAGCAACATTATCTTTCAATTATGCAAGGATATGATGCATAGAAAATTTATGACATTATCGAATTCAATCCGCCAATAATAATATAACTGCATGTAGAGAAATAGACAAAACCCAACATTTTCATCCTTTTGCAAATGTATACTATAACTGGAATTTTTATTCAAAACATTCATGTTCTTTTATCATTACTATATTATGATAATGTTTTAAATCGTAAATAAAATATAATGCAGTGGTCATATTTCAATTTATTTTATTCAATCAAATAATTTACGGTAATATAGGATAAAATAAATTGAAACGACTTTTAATTATTCATATACATTTTATACAATTATTATTTCTGATTGGTCAATGCAATTGAGACTTTTATTTTATCATATTAATAAAAAATTCATTCTACATATAATAAAATAATGTTTATTTTAAAAGTTTTAACAGTCCTATAAATTACTTACATAGATTTTAATTTATTTAAAAAGTAGGTAATTTGTGATGGAATAACAAGATAATAAATATATATATATATATATATATATATATATATATATATATAGAAGAGTTATTATTTTATGTTAGGGATGGAAATAGATTGAATTAAGTTAGACTTTGAGTTTTTAAATTTGTCAAAAGGATCTAGCCTGTTTTAAATCCTATCAAGTCTACAAGTCTATTTCAAAACTTATAATACAAAAAATGTCAATAAATAAGCTTAGAGTCTATATAAACAATGAATTAAAAAAGTATGCAAGTTTAAAATTTACAAGATTGAAGAGTCATTAAATGGGCCTAAATCCTATATATATAAATTATCTATAAGGTTCGCAGGCTTAAAACCTTTTATGCAAATACATTTTAATAACATTTTTTAAAGTTGTAGAACTATTAATCCAGCTCTTAATAGTACCACTTGTACAAAAAATCAATTAAAATTATCTAACGAACAATCAATCCAATATATTATTTTAAATCTTGGTAACACTATAACTTACATTACATAGGTTAGGCGATGTATCACATATGACATATATTTCTTTCACAAAATCACCTCATGGACTAGGGATGGAGTGGAGGTAAATCACAAACTCTTATTCAAAATTGAGAATGTGTAAAGGAGCTTTGTGTAGATAAAAAGGATAAAATGGGGTTGTATTTTGAGAATAAGAATAAAGTCATCTTTGGTTTCTTTTGTTTAAAATTAAAAATTTTAATTTTAACAAATTATGTTAATATAGTAATATTTTATAAATATAATATTAAAATCAATACAATAAATATAAATATATAAAATATAAAGATAAATAGTCTCCTATATAGGTTAATCAAGTTTTTAAAAAAGTCTAAGTATATCTATTTATTAAACAGGCTGAAACAAATCAAGTTTTAAACAAGTAAAGTTGTAGGTTTTTATCAAATGACCTAGTTCATTTCCATCCCTACTCTACGTACATTAACAACTATCGAGTTTCGCCTTTGATCTTTTCTTCCTCCACATGGTGACGTCCTGTCCCGACAGTTGATAAATCAGAAAAATAAGCTTGACCAGAGTCGTGAAGGGTTCGTGTCTCTACCGTTCTCCGCATCAGTGCTTCACGTCGGCGTTAGGATGAGAGAGGATCCTTAATCATAGGATTCACTCAGGATCACAGATTGCATGTACAAAATGTAATACAAAGCTGAAGTGAGACATGTTCATTCAAGCTACAGTTCTCGATTATAAAGTGCAGTATCTAAATACTTTTATACAAATATATTGGCATCATAAATCTCATTACCACACATAAACATGCTTTGACCTACTCTAAGGTCAGGGTGAATCGTTTGCATACACATGAACTATGTCTCCATTACTTTTCAAAATATCTATGATGACATGTCTAAGGGTTCTTTATCTAAGAGGTCTACTCGACTATCCACCATCCACAGCAATTCTGAAGTTAGTCATTCTTACAGTATGCATATGAATATGGATTCAAATTATTATCACTTTATCCAAAACAATGGAAGTTCAATAGCAGTGCATCCTTGGCTACACTAACATCATCATCATGATAATTTCACATCATTAATTATCATTTTCCAAAAAATAGTAAAATTCATTTATCAATAATGATAATCGTTATAATCTCATGAGTATGTAGTGTCCAATGCAATGGTCTCGTATTAAAGAGCAACCCCGATTCATTAAAAGATTCAAATCTTAGCTCTTATATATATATATATATATATATATATTAAACACCAAATTATTATATAGAAATATATTTGTATAATTTAAAAACTATTATATTATTTTTTTCTTTTAAAAATTTTTTCCAATAGCTCTAGATTTAAGATTTATAACTTTTAAAATTTTATATATAATTGTACCAATTTTTAATGTTTATAAAAAAAATATGGACATAGTCCACAAATACACATGTTAATCATAAAAATATATCAATTTAAATAATTTTTTAATTTAATCTGACTATCATACCTCTATCTCTAACCAATTCAATCATCAATTAATAACTACACAAATTTAATCCAAAATTAAGTGACAAAATGATGAGTCTGAAAAAAAAAATTAGAAAGAAACAAAGAATTTTTTAAAATTATGGAATTACCACCAAATTTTATTAAAATGGGAAATATTTGGAAAAACTGCAACAAAGAGAGATTTTTAGATTTGAGAGTCAATTACAAATAGAAAAGGTATTAGCATCCTATTTCCCTATTACGAAGAGTAGTACCCTTAAATAAGTGTATAATTTTAATATTTTTGAAAATTATTTTATCCTTTAAATAAAATAAAAATAAATAAATTTATGAAAAATAGTCTGACATGATTTGATAATGTTCCTATGTATTCTCTTATGCAGGAAAACTCAAATATACGTAGTTCTGATACAAGACTTGATTTTTGAAGATATTGAAAAATAGTGACTTAGAAGAAAATTAGGAGACTCTTTGAAAGTATCCTATATTTTTAAACAAACATTCTCAGTCGATATGCGCAAAAGGCTCGAGACATATAAAAGTTGCATTAGAACTTATATGATTCTCAAAATATTAAACAATAGATAAGGTGTCCTACACGTATACATTAAGAGGTCATTGCATGAGACATAGAATTTTGCAAGTTTTCACAATGTGTTCGCTGGGTTCAAATCAAAGATGTTTTTGCAATCATAAAAATATTAGGTGAAAGAGGTTTCCGCTGTTTGAATAATATTTAAATCGATTCTTTCGAACCTACCATCATTACAAAATTCAAAGTACAAATGAAGGTTTCGTCTACCAGGAACTTATACGTTATTCTAAACACTGGACAATAGGTATGCTACACTTGGAATTTTTTGAGATTTTAAAATAAATTTTTGGCATTTAAATCAAAGATATTTAAAAATAAAAAATTAATTAAAAGAGTGTAATACTTTAATATTTTTTAAATATTTTTCTAAACCTATATATGCACAAAGTTTAAAGCAAATGAAGGTTGTACCGAGACTTATAATATATTCCAAATACTGAATAATAGAGTATGCTACATGTCTATCTTAGCTCGTTGCGCGAGACTTAGAATTTTGAAAATTTAAAATATACTTTAAAAATTTAAATCAAAGGTATTCTAATAAAATAAAAATAAAAACATTAATGGAAAGAGTGTAATATTTAAATAATATTTAAATGTTCTTCTAAATTCATAATGCATAAAGTCTAAGATAAATGAAGGCTGAACTAACACTCATACGATTTTCTAAATACTAGATGATAAGGTATGCTTGAAATTTTTATATTTAAAAAAAAATTGAAATTTAAATCAAAGACATTTTAATAAAGAAAAAAATATTAATTAAAAGAGTATAATATTTAAATATTCTTCTAAACCCACGTATGCACAATGTATAAGATAAACAAATGTTGTAATGAGAGTTACATGACTTTCTAAATATTAGACCACAGGATATGATACACATCTGTGTTTCGAGCTCGTTGCGTGATATTTAAAATTTTAAAATTTTAAAAGTCTAAAATATATTTTTTACATTTAAATTAAAGATATTTTAAAAAAATAAAAAATAGAAGAATATAATATTTAAATAATATTTAGATGTTCTTTTAAACCTTCATGTGCATGAAATATAAGACAATCGAAAATTTTACTAAGATTTATATACAATTTTCTAAATATTAAATGACAGAGATGCTACACATATATATATTAAGAGCACATTACATAAGATTTTGAATCTTAAAATTTAAAAATAAATTTTTAAAATTTAAATTAAATTTATTGTAATAAAATAAAAATAAAATATTAATTAAAAAAATATAATATTTAAATATTTGTCTAAATCCACATATGCATAAAGTATAAGATAAACAAAAATTGGACTAAAATTTATATAATTATCTAAATAGTGGAGGATAGGATATACTACATATCTATGTCAAGAATTTATTGCATAAGATTTAAAATTTTAAAATATATTTTTGATATTTAAATTAAATGATTTTATAAAAAAATATTAATTGGAAAAGTATAATATTTCAAACTTAAAAAAATCTTTGTTTAAAGGGTCATAATTTTTAAATAATGAATAAATATGGATGTCAAATTCTTCTCTTCTTTTCTTTTTGAAAAGTATAATTTGATGATTTTTGTTGAAACAACATTACGATTCTTAAATCAATTCACCCGATGATCGATGATGTATCTGACTTTGGGAGATTCTAATACCTACGTATTGTTGGTTTTGAAAGTTCAAAGGATATAAATCCAATTTCTAGAGTTTTAATAAAGGGTTGAGTTGCATTGTCAATACTTAATTGCTGGCCCAAATTAAATGGATCTGGGCATTTAAGCATGCACAGTTACTACTTTTCAAATTCAATTCTGGGCTAACATAGACTAAATGTTTATCCTTTATAGCTTCAGGGAGCATTTTTTAAAAAAAAAAATAAAGCACAAAGTAACCGAATTTAAATCAAGCTAAATGATGGCTTTTGAAATCCATTTAGGTGACTTTGTTTGAGAACTTTGCATCACTATTCTATCATCGCCTTTACTTTTCGTATTCTCCTTTTTTCTTTTTGCATCCCTCTTCAATTTTTTAAAATTTTTTTATTACCATTTTATCCTTAACACCTTTTTATCTTTTCTGCAAAATTTATTTTTTCCGGAAAAGATTCGCTCATTCGCTTAAATTAATTTTTAAATACATCATCAGATTTTGTAAATTAATTTGTGCACGTAATTTTTGTTTTCCGTAAACTAATTTACAGAAGGTTACATTTATATGTTCCGTAAACTAATTTACGGAAAAAAAAAATTACATTCCACAAATTAATTTACGGAATATAATTCTGTAAATTAATTTGCGGAAAGTGTTTAACGTTCCGCAAATCAGTTTTGCGCGAAATATAAAGTCCGCTCGTCTTTTCCTATCTTCGACGCTTCTTCGACGTTATTTTCTTAGTTTTTCCTCCCATCAAAAGTAAAACCTAACATAAATTCGATTAATAAAGAAGAAAGTACAACAATAGCAAACAAAAAAAAATGAAAAAAAAACACAAAAATAAATAAATAAAGAAAATAAAAAAAATGGAAAGATAGAAACGAAAAAAAAAAAACTAATAGATAAAAATATTTTTATCTTTTCACTTGGCTGAAAAAACAATCCCCTTCTATCATTCGTGGCCTAAATAAATGGCCGAGTTTGGCCTTTCTTATATAGTTGGAGAATGGGTTAACTTATATTAATAAGTTTTGTTAGTCAGTTTAGGGGTATTAGGTTGGGCAAAGTTTATTGAGGGGATATAGGGGTGAAATGGACTTCCTTAGGTTCTGGACGAGTGACGGAGTGCGGCACGGTGGTGGGAATGCATCTGAGAGTGGCGTGATTAATAACTTAGGGAAAAATTAGGGTTTGGGAAGAGGAAAGAGACGCCGGAATGCTTACGGTTGAGAGAGAAAGGGATGAACGCGACTGTGACCACCGCAAAGTTTTTGCGAGCTTGAGGAATGTTGACACTTTTCATACTGTCTGTCTTCTCAACAGGGGAAAGTATTGGAACAGAGCCCACGAAATGGCTTTGACCTTTGTCTTTGTTGTAAGAGCTTGCTGTCGTTTGCTATGGGTATGCTTTTTGTACCTTTTTTTCTTCTCTTTTTTTGAGCTTTGAGGTCCATCAAGTCTATTTGCCTTTTTAAAAAAATTATTAAATAATTTCTTTTTTTTTTATTGTTTTTTTATTTAGTTTTTATCTAATTTATATCTTCCTTCATTTTTTTATTTTGATTTTTTAAAAATATAAAAAAATATAGAATTAAACATAATTAAATATTCATAAAGTTTAAATATAATTAAATAAATTTTAAATTTTAAGTAATACATATAATTTTATTTTAAAATTAAGGAAATTTTAAAATTACTTTTAAAATCTATTTGATTCTTTTTTTTTACATGAAATTGATAAAGATCATTATAGTGTAAAGGATGTTTCATTTATGAACTTTTAATTAAAGCTTTGTTTAATTTGTTACCATGAAATTAATTCAGAATTTGGAAATGACATTATTATGTGTGTAAATTAGATTATGAATTATAAATCCTTCATCGAAGAAGAAAGGAAGATGAAATATTAACTGTGTTTGAATGAGTTATTTTAAGAGGGAAATAATTTTTGAGAGAAATTAAAATTTTAGGTATTAAAATATCTGGTTTGGATAATTATTTTGGTAGGAATTTCAAGTTCTATGGATTTTAAGAGAATATTTTAAAAAACTAAATTCAGAAATTTTAAAAATAGAATTTAAAATTTTCAAAGTCTCTTCATTCATTCTTGTGAACAACAATTCTTTTTGAGTTAATTTTTGTTTGATTGTTCCCTTGCGCTATTTTTTCTTCTTTTTTGTTACTCTCTCACATCTTTCTTTCTTGTTTCTAGACATAATATTTTTAATATTAAATGATATAATCATATTTTTCTATCCTTTTTAATTATATATATTTGTTGGGTTATTATTCTAAATGTGTTGCACAATAAAAATATATATATCTACATTCTTCAGTGATGAACAAAACAAGTATAAACAAAATTAAGGAGAACCTATGAATATTTAAATGTAAAATTTTATATATAATAAAAATTAAATTATTTAATCTAAATAAAAAATAAAAAATTCAATAAATTTAAAATTCATCATCCAAATAAATAATTTTAAATATAAAAAATTTAAATTTTTTTATATATAAAATATTTTAAAAATAAATGTATTTAAATTAAAAATATTTAAATTTTTAAATATTTTAAATTTTTTGAGATGTTAAAATACGCCATCTAAACATAAGATAAAGGAAAAAAAATCATCTAAACCATGAACATCTTCTCTCTCATCATTAATTGAAAGGAGAAGAATTTATTATATTTAAAAATCAATCAAAACAATATTAAGTGATCATATACATGCAATAAAATGGATATACTTCGCGGATTAAATAAAATGGATATGCTTCGCGGATTAAAAACAATGATGTTGAAGAAGAGTAATTAGGCAAATAAGATGACTAGTTAAAAAAAAATACTTTTCAAAAATGAACATTATAAAAATATTAAATATTATGAAAAAATTTAAAAAAATTTTAAAAGATCCTGATTCACTAAGTAAGATTATTAACTATCCACTTAATTTTTTCACAAATCATACTTTTCGGATAGGGGACAATGCTTATGTGGCTTAAAATACAAATAATATGTGCAGAAAGGATATATACAATAATATTTTTGGTTAAAATATGCTTGACTATACAATAATATTTTGAATAAAATATATATTTAATTTAAAATTTTAATTTTTATATTCTTATTATTAATTATAGAATAATTTTTTTTAAATAAATCTAAATCCGATTAATTAACAAACATATTTTATAATAGCATTTCATATCATTTTATAACTTAATAATCACTTTGGTATAAATAATTTTACGTATTTAAAGTTATATCACATTTTTATAAAAAAAATATTTATCTATTTATATATATAATAATTAAAAATTCAAGACATAAATAAAAAAATTTCACAGCAATATTATGCATTAAAAAATTTACAATAATATTATCTTTCAATTATTTAAGAGTATGATGCATAAAAAATTCATGACACTAGAATTTAACTTGTCGATAATAATATGACTATACGTAAAGTATTACAATTGAAAGAAAAGGAAAATAAAATGAATGATTATGAAGAAAAGTGAAAGTTATGCATTAAAATGAGAAAAATATTGTTATATATATACAAAACAAGGTATAATAGAAACAAAATAATTAATAAGAGTAGGAAACAAAATAATAGAAACTTAACTAAACTAACCATGATAAGTGAATTTTCATAATGTCAAACTAATTTATTTTATCTGGTAAAACTTCTTTATAAATTAAGGTATGAAGGTCAATCAAGCCCAACTTGATTATAGATTCTCGAAATGGATGAAGGTGAGACCTTTTGTGAAAACATCAGCAATTTGAAATGAGTTATGAATTAGAAAAAGTTGCACAAGCCCTTCTTAAAGATTCATTCTAATGAAATGGAAATCAAATTCTAAGTGTTTGGTGCATTCATGAAAGGATGGATTCTTGACAATATGGATAGCAAATAGATTATGAGGGAATTATGTAAGTCATCATAGAGATATTGGATCCATTGTATCTCATGGGTTAGGGAGGCAAGAGTACAGTATTCAGCTTCAAAAAAAGAGGGAAATACAATCGCCTACTTTTTAGATTTCCATGAGACTAGGGCATTTCCAAGGAAAACACAATAACTAATGACAGAACAACTTGTGATGAGGCATCCAGCCCAATCAGAAATCCTCTTAGAGTTAGATTAAAATTAGCAGGAAAGAAAAGATCTGAACCTGGGGAAGATTTAAGGTATTTAACAACACACATGGTTGAATCATAATGAGAAATTTGGGGCTGAGCAACATGCTGGCTAAGTTATTGAACCACATAAATAATATCAAGTCTAGTTATGTTAAGATATAATAGCTGACCAACAAGTTTGTGATAAGTAGATGGATAAGGTAGTAATTCACATGTACAATCATGAAGCTTACATGAAGGTTCAATAGGTATAGAGACTGGTTTGGATCCAAAAAAGCCACAATCATTAATGAGTTCTAGGAAATACTTTCGTTGGTTAAGGATGATGCCTAATTTAGATTTGCTAACCTTTAGGTCAAGAAAAAACTTGAGTCAACCTAGATCCTTGATTTTGAAGGTAATGTTTAAATTTAATTTGACGAATTGTATTTTAGCAAAGGAATCACCAATTAAGACAATATTATCAATATATATGAGAAGAGTAGTGAAGCCATGATTAATGTTCTTGATGAACAAAGAGTAATAAGCTTTGCTTTGAGTGTAGCCAAGGGATTAGAGAAGCATAGTAAGCTTGTGATTCCATTATCTGCTAGCTTGTTTAAGGTCTTATAATGATTTTTGAAGTTTTCAAACTTAATTTTGCCGAGAAGGCTTCAAGCCAAGAGGAAGAGTCATGTGAATTTCTTCTTAAAGATCACCATGTAGGAAGGCATTATTAATATTGAGATGATGAAGATACCAATTCTTTGCAACAGTCAAGGCAAGAAGCAAGTGGACAGTAGTTCACTTAGCCACAGGAGAAAAGGTATCAAATAAATCCACTCCTTCAATCTAGGTGAAGCCCTTGGCAACAAGCTGAGCTTTGTACCTTTTTTACTATACCATCGGCTTTATGCTTAATCTTGTATACCTATTTACATTTCATTGGAGTTTTTCCAGGAGGTAATGGCGTAAAGATCTAGGTATCGTTCTTTTTTAAGGTTGCAAGCTCAGCATCCATGGATTTTTTTTTCTAGTATTCTAATTCGTTGGCCTCTTAAAAGGTAGTAAGCTCAATAGAAGATAAAATAGATGCAAAAAAATAAAAATGTGTCGACCAGGAATAAGAAAGAAATTAAGAGATAGGATAGACACAACCTAAAGAGCCTTGGTTAGAAAGGTGAAAGGATGTATGATAATCATTAAGATATATAGGAGTTTTCTTATATTCGAGAAAATTGCGTTGTTCTGGAGACTTAGAATGTGGAGTGGGTGGACTAATTGGTGAATGATGTGTATATAACTAATCATAGAAATATTTTGGATTAGTAGAAGAGGAACTAAAAAGACCACCATCTTGTGGGGCATATGTTGCTTCTTTGAAAGGCAAGGTGTGTTCATAGCAAATCACATTTCTAGAAAGCATAAAATGCCTAGTGGACAAATCATATAAGAAGAAGTGTAACACTCAAAATTTCTCATGATATACTTCTTAAGCTAAAATTTTCTTTAGTAAGAAATAAAGTAGAGATAAGAACAAAAACTGAGAAAAATTAGAGAATTTTTAACAGATGATAAAAATACCCCTACACTAGGATGACACAAATAAATATGTAAGTAACCAAAAATAAAATTAAAAAATATTATAAATTTTATAATCCATCAATTATGTTTAGAAAGATAAAAAATAATAGAAACAAAGAGAGAACAAAAACGTCATCAGAAATATCCAAAAATGCCCAAAATACCCTTAGAAAACTCTTTTCTATAGGGGCTAAATTGTTCCCGAAAAAATAGAAAATGATATAAAAATGATTCAGGAACAAATCAATAATGCTAAAAACACTGGGAGAATAGTTTGGAAACTTTCTAGGAAATTTTCAAAATTACCAAATTGCCCCTAAAAGGCTGAGAAGGTAAGAAAATGCGGAGCAAAAGCCGGGAATTGGACCTTATCCATTGTGCACGAAATTAACATGTGTAAAATAAGGTGATGACTCACCTTATGAGTCATCACACCATTTATGGCATGTAAGATAAAAGTATTAATGAGGTGAGATAAAATTAATCATGATTAAAGTAAATTAACATTGATTAATTAAAATTAACCATGCTTAAAATAAATTAACATTGATAAGTGTTAAATTCAGATTTATTAGTATTAAGATAATCTTAAAGGATAATTTTTTACATTTACATTTAATTTAAAAAATGAAAATTACATGTAAAATGGAACAAAATTCCCTTAAGTGGATATTTAATTCCCACGTACCCTAAAGTGGCTGAATTTGATCCAAGGCTAAAGAGACTCATTTTCTTCATCATCAACCTTATAAAAACCTTAATAAAATTCTATAAATTCACCTAAAACTCCAACTTCTCTCAAAACACCAAAACCTACATTAAACTTGAACTTCTATCTTTGAAGTTTAAGTTATAATAAGACAAATCAACAAAGCTCCACCACCATCATTAGGATATTTTGTGTGGACCACTAAGAAGGAGGAAACAAACTTCAAAACATCCACCAAACCTTCATAAAAGTCTTCAACAAGTAAGATCTTTACCATACTTTTTTTCTAAGCTTTTAATTATGTGTTTATGGGTTATTTTTCTTCTATTTTTAGTAAATCTATCTCTAAGTTCTATGAATCCCACTTGCTTGAGTTTTATGAAGTTTAAAATTATCATTAATGGTTAAAAATGAGCATCACCAAGTTTTTAGTGATTTTTGGAAGTTAAAAGAAAATTTTGATGGATTAAAGTGTTTCTTGTAACCTATGGAGCAATTTAATCAGTTAAAATTTCTTAAAAATAATTTCTTTAAAGTGTTGGAAGATTTAAAAATTTCTATAAAAAGTTCTGAGGTGCTCAAAGTAAAGGATGGGTAGATCTTGGAGTATATCTAGTAGATCTGAACATGGTTGTCTTGAAAAATGTTTTCTTTATGGTCTTTATGTTCAAAGTTGTAAGTTTGCTTATGTCTTTTATTAAAATCTTTAATTTTGAACTTGAAATTTGATAAAATTTTAGATCTAGACCTATGGGATAATAATCCAAAAGACTAAAAAGGTTAAGTCACAAAAGTTACAAACTTAATTCAAAACTTGGACGTTAAAACTAGTAAGAGCAAAGGTGGACTTATGAACTCAAAGTTGAACAAGACATTTAAGATCCTCCATGATCATGACCAAAGATATGGAGTAAGAACAAATATTGATAGACCCAAAAGCATAATATGTAACAAGTACTGAAATTCATGACACAAAGGTCAAATGAGAAGAAATTGAGAAAAATACCTTTGCTTGGACATATGATAGATTCGGACACTCTCCATTAAATTAAACAAACTTGAGTTTAAAATTTTTATTAAGGTGTATAAGGAAAGAATTATAAGTTTGGAAGAGACTTGGTAATTTTTATAGTTGCTGTTCTGTTGCGTCGCGTGTCCAACGTGACTGTGCTTGCGTTGCCAACGCGATGCGAATAACAGAATGCTTCTTTTCTTTCAAATCTTCATGTGCTCCACGTAATTCTGGTTGCGTTGCCAACGCGGAACCCTGTAACAGACTGCAATAATTAGAACACATCAAATTTATGAGAATTTATCGCCTTAAAGGCTTTAAAACTGCATTTTCCAAATTGTGCATGGGTTACTTAGTTTTCTATCATTTTCTCATGTTTTAATGATGCTTTACACTTCAATTACTTGCAATTACATCAAATTATGTTCCAAATAAGTGTCTTATTGGACACTTATCACAACCCTAAACTTGAATTCTTGCTTGTCCTCAAGCAAGCATTAAGCTACAGGAACATATTTAATTTTGGACGACTCACAGCATGCATATAATTTCTCTTAAGTGTATTTCACTCCCCCTCTTCAATCCGACTTGCATCACTCAAGTATCCTTTTACTTATTTCAATGAGCTATGAGGAATAGATTAGAACTTTTGCACAGTTAGGAAACATCATGAGAGTATTGATTTACGGTAGCATTAAGACTATGACCTCAACAATTTCAAGCAAGATGGCATGGTCTAAACTTGCAGCCCCTCACATAGTTAAGTGTCTCATTCTTTCACTCAAGTGTTTAAGATTGTCTCTCAATGTCATCAAGCTCAGACTCCATTACCATAGTCTTGCTCATATTCTCTATTTCCATCAGAATTTCACATGCATACAAGAATCAAGAGGTCTTATTTTGGGTTATAGCATGACTTGGGTAGGGGTGGATGTGATTTTGGGAAGGTGGCTTACAAGAGTCAAAGAATTAGGAACAATTGGCTTGTTTCATTTATGATTACTACTTCCCTTTATGTCTATTTTTCTGTACTTCTTTCTTCTTACGCTTTTCTGTGTTTTTATTTTTATTTTATTTTATTTTTTAAGTTTTACTGTTCTTTATTGTTCATTGACAGTGGTGTAAGTGGGTATCCCACAACCCCAAACTTAGAATGTTGCTTGTCTTCAAGCAACCCCAAACTTAGGCGTAGACTTATTTTCAAACAATCAACTGTTTTCTAATTCTTTGACCGGTAACCTCATTGGTTTTTCTGCTTTGTTAAAGTTGAGTCAATTACATGGAAGTGAGTTTTCAGGCTCAAGGGGCTGTGCAAGGGATAGATCTGTGCTAGGTAGGCCATTTGGTCAAGTGGGTGCATGCAAGAAGGTGCCTAAATCATGTTTATGCAGCATGTGATAACTGATCTCAATTAAGAAATTGGGCAAGTTCTAAAATGAATCGTCACTTATGATTTAAACATACTGAATGGATATGTTGTATGGGCTCAAGTGCTCATGATGCGTTGGCTACACGCTTAGATCATGCATCTTAACAGTTTTATTGTCAATACCATAGGAAAATGATTTCCAGTTTTTAATCACTCATGTTGTGTCTGCTCAAGCAATTTGTTCAATCTACTCATTACTCAATCAATTCATTTCACAAGGAATAAGGAGATACAATGGTGCAAGTTAGGATAGAAGTGGGATGGGAATACTTAAAGGAAAAGCAATATGCATAGTATGTAGGTGATTCAACTTCAGTTATTAGTGCAAGATCAAGAAAACTCCCTGTATTTTGTATGTTTTGTAATGTTTCAGTTAGCTGTCATGTGTTATGTTTGCAGCCTAGCGTGCATTGGCAACGCAACTTCCACTTGCGTTGGCAACGGTATGTGCCCTGTGTCAGGCCCAAAGGGTCAATGTTGATGGGTGCACCAAGGTTCCCCCACAGGAAATGCTCAATATGACATACATAGAGCGACACACACTCACAGAGTAGGAACCACCACCACGCGGGAAGTTCGATCCTCCTCTGCCACCCAGGATATACGAACTGTTGACCGAGCAGAGGGAGCTATTAAGAGCCCAGCATGCCTTCAACCGTCGCATCGGACCACATGTAGAAATGTTGCAGAGGAACCTACGAAAGGTCCATATCGGGATGAAGATGAACCAACAGTTTTTCAAGAAAATTGGGAAGCATGTGGGTACCAAGTCGGCCTTCCGCAACGACTTCCCGTCTCCTGACTTGTCTTTTTTCTCGTCCCACCTTACTCCGGGAACGCACAGCACCCGTAGTGAACCTTCCTTGTCCACAGGGATGTCCTTCAGCCTGTTGTACTGACAACTTCTCCTGGAAATGTTGACCTCCATTAGCTCGTTGATCGCTTGGGGCTTGAATGAAATGGTTTTACCCCTCACGTAGGAGGTAAACCTTGGTTCTGCCCTTGTTAGCACTAGGTTGGAGTAAAACTCCTTGGTAATTTCTTCGTAACCTTCACCAGCCAGGCTGTACAGCTTGTGTCATTTCCGGTTTTCAATCTCTTCCATAATCGCAGGGAACTCCCCTGCGCGTAGGCTGATCTTCCTATCCCTTACCACTGAGCTTTCTTTAAGTTGTCAAATCGCTCCTTATTTTCTGCAAATTTGAAGTGATGGGAATTGTTGGCTCTCGACTCCTCGCGAAGGGCGGCAGCCGGCGTTGTCTTTATGCACACATTCCTTGAGGATGATGCCATTCTACAGGAAACAACAGTTAGTAGATAAACCTTATGATGTAGAAGACTCAGTTGTGTTTAATAGCTATGCATGGATGAGTGTAGGGTTGAAAATCCCTAAAAATCAGTCATTGCACAATCTCTTAATAGTTCAAATTAAATCAGCCCCCTGTTTCAGTGGATTCATTCCTTAAGAAGAATCAATGCATACGTGTTCAAACTTCATCTAGGGTGATCTCCTCATCATGCAATTTTGGGAGCACTCACCTTTGTAGGATTTAACATATTCCTCACTCACAGAATCAATGATTGGAAGGTAGAGATGAAACCAGAGGGGCATACCGCCTTATTTTGTAGTTGAAGAGGTGGGGAAACTACTTTTTGAGTGGGAGACGAAGAGGAAGGGTGAGTGGGAGTGTTTGAAGGTACTTGAGTGAGTGGGGGTTACTTACCTGGCCTTTTTATATCTGATGCGTGGGCTACAAAGGGTCAGGTGCGTTGGGAACAAATTAGGTCAAATTGCCTTAGTCCCACTTACCTGTGATGTTGCGTTGGCTACGCGGCCCTAGTCACGTTGGCAACGCAACCCTGTACACTTCTCACGCTTCCAACTTAACAACCCCAAACTTGATTTCTGCTGGACATCCATTTGAGTTGCCTTAAGCCTGCAATTTGTTTTCTAGATGGAGCCTCCCATCTGTTACTCCAAGGTCAGGATCTATGTCTCTTGATCATGGTTATATGGTTCTGATTGACTCTTGAAATTAGCTTTCATTGGTTACGCAAGTCAAACAGTTTGTAGGGTCTGTTGCAGCAACACTGCTTCTCATTGATTTGTGACACTCCACTGTATTGCTTCATTCAACCCGGATGCATTGGCTACACGATCACTGTTAGGTCTAGTGGTGAATCTTGTTGTTAAAGTCTGTGTATGCACTTTGTCACCTTTGTTCTGTCATTGTATGCTCTGAATTGTTTACTATGATGTTTATTAAGTGTGGTACCTATGTTAGATCACATATGCAGCGAGTCAAGTTAGCATTGAAGTTAGAGACAGTCAAGTAGGCAACGCAGTATTCATAATTAGAGACATATAAGTTTTGGTATGTTGTTATAGGTCTGTAATTCAAATTCCGTTAAGTGCAAGACTATCCTGTGTATAGGGAAAGGGTGAACATGCAGATACGCTAGCAGAGCAACACAAATAACAAAATAGAAAACTAAGTTCCAGCTGGAGTGGTCAGTCTTCCTCCATTTGTGTTGCGCCTGCTGGTCCGGCTTCACTTTCAATATCTTCTAGATCAGCCCACTGCAATATCTGTTCCTCCTCAGCGTCGGAGAGTTCATGTTCAGTCATGCCTAGCCTTCTTCCAATATTCATTAAGAGTTTCTTGTTGACCTTTGTCCCTATATGGACTTTCTTCATGTTTCTTCGTGTTACTTCGACTTGCTTGCCTAGGCGGTGTACAAAGAGGTGCAGTTCATTCAAGCGGTTTGCTTGTTCACTTAGGATTTCATAAATCCTCGGTGGAAATGCGAGTTCTAGCTCCCTCCGTGGCTGCTCTGGATCATTGAGGATATGACGCTCAATATAGGCTTTATCAAGAGTGGCTTGAGGAGCTACTCTGGTGCAGCCTTCAATTGTAACCCCCTAGGATTCGCATAAAGCCATGATGAGGCTCGGGTATCCCAAGGAGACATTGCCCCTTTGAGAAATATCTTCCATCTCTTGAGCTATTATATGGCCAATGTCCAGCACACCAGGCTTCATAATCACCCACACTAATATAGCTCGCTTCTTGGTCACCTCATTTGAATCTAGCAGCGACAGCAAGTTCGATTGCACAAAAGTGCACCAAATTTTTGGTACGGGCAGCAGGTCGGCCATCTGCAGGGATTTTCCATCATTGGATCCATCCTTCTTCAAGTTCCATCTGGCCCCTGGTATGCATAGTGCCCTTTAAAGACCTCCTTGTCTTACTGGAGCGTCTTTCAGGCGATGGTAGAGGCAGTTCATGCTTTCAGGTCTGGTTTCTAGCAAGTTCTCTATAACATGTAACTTGAAAAAGATGGTCTTCTCACGGACATAGGATGTGTAGCTTGGCTCTGCCGTAGTCAATGCCACGTTAGCATAGAACTCTCGAGTGATTTCTTTGTAGCCCAGACCGGCCAGGCTGTACAGTTTCTCCCATTTTCGTTGTTCGATTTCCATTGTGATCGTTGGAAATTCCCCAGTGTGAAGGTCTATCTTCCGGTCCCTAACTATTAAGTTCACTTTGATCCTTTCAAACGTTCTTTGTTCTCTTGGTACTTAAACTTGTATGTATCAGTTGCCCTAGACTTGGTCTGCAGAGCAGCGGCGGGTATGGACTTGTGCCTCATTCCTTGTGGTCTAGATGAAGATGCCATTCTGGAGATGCTTGCGGTTATGGGGTAGAGGAATGGTTTATGCGAGTAGAGAGTGAAGAGTTTGCAGTGAGAAATTTCAAATGAATTTGGTGGGAGTTACAGTTACTTGGGTGCCTTTTTACATTCAAGTATGTGGGATAAGAAGAGCCAAACGCGTGGGCAACAGGCCAGGAGGATTAATACAGCCCTAACTGCATGTGGGCCACATTGGCCACCTGTGTTGATTACTGAATTACTGATTGGGTCACTCTGTGCTGTGACTTTGCGTTGGCCACACGGTTTTGGTTGCGTTGGAACCACAAATCAGAGCAAAATACAGAACCACAATTTGTACATTTACTAACCTGGTTTCTGTTGGCTACACGCTTCAACTTACCTCCAGCACACAACTTAGGATAGAATTTAGGACCTTGGGATCCTTATGTGCGTTCTTGGGTTCTTCAGTCAGGGTACAAGATGAAATGGCACCTGAGGTATGCCTCACCAACCAACAGTATTCAGTCTCTGCCCTAGGTGTCCTTAAAAAGGTTTTCTATGCTGTGATGGATCTGACATCCTTTGTTCCAAACTCAGACTCTACTTTTTTGCTGCATATCCCTTGCGTTGGCTACGGAGGTTGCCTCCGTTGACTACGCAGATCAAAATAGCAGAATTAACTTGTTAAAACAACATTGTTTAGCAGTAACTGGTTCTGCATCAGAATTTAGCTGTACTCCAAACCTGTAACCTGCATAGACATTCAACTGTACTGCTTTTAATCACTTCATTTGGTATTTATATATACTTTTCTCAAAAATTAACATAAAAACAAAAGAAAACTAGTTTCCAAGGGTTGCCTCCCTTGCAGCGCTTGTTCAACGTCTCTAGCTTGACGTTCTTGGTTCAGTCTATTGACTGAAGGGTACAGGTTGTCTTCTCCCTGCTGATTTCACCTCCATGATAATGCTTGACACGCTAACCATTGACTTTGAAGCTTCTTTGGGACTGCATATCTTCAAGGGTGATGGCACCATAATCTGAAACTTCCTTAATCACAAAAGGACCTGACCACTTGGGCCTTAGCTTTCCTGGAAACAATTTGAATCTGGAGTTGAACAGGAGAACCAGCTATCCAGGTTCAAACACTCTGTGTCTGATCAGCTTGTCATGCCATTGCTTGGTCTTTGCCTTGTAAATCTTTGTATTTTCATACGCGTTGAGGCGAAATTCCTCTAGTTCATGCAGCTGTAACAGTCTATCCTCTCTGGCTGCGTTTGCATTGAAGTTGAGAAATCTAGTTGGCCAATAGGCTTTGTGCCCAAGCTCAACAAGCATGTGGCATGCTTTCCCAAAAACTAGTTGGTATGGAGACATACCAATCGGAGTTTTGAAAGTTGTTCTGTAAGCCCATAGTGCATCATCCAATCTGTTAGCCCAATCTGTCTTGGAGTTTTTCACAACCTTTTCCAAGATCCTCTTTATTTCCCTGTTGGATATCTCGGCTTGACCGTTACTCTGTAGGTGGTATGTTGTGGTAACTCTGTGCCTAACGCCATATTTGTTCAGAAATTGCTTCTAGCTGTCTATTATAGGAGTGAGATCCCCTATCACTGATGAGAATGCGTGGGACATCAAACCTAGACAGAATGTTCTTCATCAGGAATTTTATTACAGATTTGGCATCACAAGTGTGTGTGTGAACAACTTCTACCCATTTTGAGACATAATCCACAACTAGCAGTATATACTCATTAGAGTATGAAAGAGGGAATGGTCCCATGAAATCTATGCCCCATACATCGAATAGCTACACTTCTAAGATGTTAGTGAGGGACATTTCATCTCTCCTTAAGACATTTCCACTGCATTAGCAAGCGTCACACATGACTACAAAATCCTTAGCATCCTTCAATAATGTAGGCCAGAAAAATTCACTTTGCAGCACCTTGGCTGCTGTCCTTCTTCCATTGAAATGGCCTCCATAGGCTGAGCTATGACAATACCACAGAATGTCTCTTTGCTCTTCTCGTGGGACACACCTTCTGAGCAATTCATCCACACCTCTCTTGTACAGGAAAGGTTCATCCCATAGGTAGAACTTGCTGTCATGATACAACTTTTTCTCTGCTACTAGGACCATTCAACTTGGATAATTCGCCCAGCTTTGAAATTTTCCATGTCTACGTACCATGGTGCAACAGCGATGGCTAACAACTTCTCGTCTGGAAACTCCTCGTTAATCATAACTTTGTCATCTTCTATGGTTTCAATAGGCAACCTTGAAAGGTGATCGGCTACATCATTGTCTTTTCCTTTTCGGTCTTGGATTTCAAAATCGAATTCTTGGAGGAGTAGAATCCACCTGATCAGCCTCGGTTTTGCCTCCTATTTTGACAACAAATGTCTCAAAGCAGCATGGTCAGTGTAAACAATTACCTTGGCACGAATCAAATATAACCAGAACTTGTCAAAAGCGTAGACAACAACTAGCAGCTCTTTTTCAATTGTTGTCTAGTTCAACTGTGCACTGTTCAACACCTTGTTAGCATAGTATATGACATGTAGTTTCTTGTCTTTCCGCTGTCCTAACACGACACCTACAACAAAGCCACTTGCATCGCACATAAGTTCAAATGGGAGACTCCAATCAGGGGCTGCAAGTATAGGTGCTGTGATAATTCGTTCCTTTAGTGTGTTGAACGCCTTCAAACATGATTCATCAAATCGGAATTCAGCGTCCTTCATTAAGAGGTCACACAATGGTTTAGATATTTTAGAGAAGTCCTTGATAAATCTTCTATAAAATCCAGCGTGCCCAAGAAAACTCCTCATTCCTTTCTCATTCACCGAAGGAGGGAGCCTTTCAATAACTTCAACCTTGGCTTTGTCTACTTCCACACCTCTTGATGAAACCTTGTGTCCTAACACAATACCTTCCTGTACCATAAAATGGCATTTTTCCCAATTTAATACTAGGTTAGTCTCTTCACACCTTTTCAGCATACAAGAGAGATTGCTCAAGCAATTGTCATAATAAAAACCAAAGACCGAGAAGTCATCCATGAAGACCTCAATAAAATTTTCCAACATGTTAGAAAAAATGGCCAGCATGCGCATTTGAAATGTGGTAGGTGCATTGCATAGGCCAAAGGGCATCCTGCGATATGCAAATATCCTATAAGGACAAGTAAAAGCAGTTTTTTCTTGATCCTTGGGATCCACCACAATCTTGTTGTAACTAGAATATCTGTCTAGAAAGCAATAGTAGGCATGCCTAGCTAGTCTTTCCAGCATCTGGTCCATAAATGAAAGAGGGAAGTGGTCTTTCCTGGTGGATTCGTTGAGTCTTCGGTAATCTATACACATACGCCAACCAGTCACTGTCCTTGTAGGAATAAGTTCATTCTTCTCATTAGGGATCACTGTTATCCCTCCTTTCTTAGGCACAACCTGCACTGGGCTGACCCAAGAGCTATCTGAAATTTGGTAGATAATACCTGCATCCAATAGCTTGAGGATCTCCTTCTTCATAACCTCTTTCATGGTTGGATTAAGTCTTCTTTGGGGCTGCACCACAAGTTTAAAATCTTCTTCCATTAGAATCTTGTGCATGCAGAAGGAAGGACTTATGCCTTTTAAATCTGAAATAGTCCATCCAATGGCAGATTTGTGAGCTCTTAGAATCCTCAACAGTTTCTCTTCTTCTTCTTCATTGAGAGAGTTGCTCACAATCACTGGAAATGTGTTCTTTGCCCCCCAAGAATGTGTAACAAAGGTGAGATGGAAGTTGTTTCAATTCTGTCTGTGGGCTGTCTACTCTTCCTTCTTCCTTTGGCAAGCATTCCGAGGGTTGTGAGCTTCTCTTCATAGGAGGTTTAGCTTCAAGTGCGGCTATACATTCCTCCACATCTTGGCTTTCCTTTTCTCTCCCTTGATCTAGACCTTTAGAATGCTAGAGTACTCCTTCAAGAATGGAGTCACTGTCTTGTTTTCAAGAAGGGCTGACAATGGCGTGGCCAACGCGTCCATCCTCATGTAGTGTGACTATTCAGCAAGATGCTTCATAACTTCTAACACATTGAATGTTTCCTTTTCATACTGCACTCTCAACATCAGTTGCCCTTGCTGCACATCAATAAGTACTCGTCCTGTAGCAGGGAATGGCCTTCCTAGGATCAATGGTATTTCAGCATCTTCTTCCATGTCCAACACCACAAAATCAGCTGGGAATATGAATCTGTCCACTTTGACCAGGAGGTCTTCCACCACACCATATGGATATTTGATTGACCTATCAGCCAGCTAGAGGCACATCATGGTAGGCTTCACCTCCTCTATTTCTAATCTCTTCATTATGGAAAGAGGCATCAAGTTGATATTAGCCCCTAGGTCGCATAATGCCTTGCCAATCTACCAATTGCCAATGGTGCAAGGAATTGCAAAAGAACCTAGATCCTTCAGCTTCTGAGGAAGTTTTCTTTGGATGATGGCGCTGCATTCTTACGTGAGAGCTACGGTTTCATCCTCCTTTAATTTTCTATTTTTGGACAACAACTCCTTTATGAACTTCGCGTAGGATGGCATTTCTTCCAACGCTTCAGCTAATGGGATGCTAATCTACGGTTTCCTGAATATGTCCAAGAATTTTGAGAATTTCCTCTTCTCTTGTGTTTTTTCAGTCTCGGCTTTTCATGGAAATTCCCTCCTCTGATCTTCCTTGGCTGCTAGTTGTGGGCTTACTACTAAATCTCCTATCGTTTGCATCTCTGCTCCATTTGTGGAGGGTTGGTCTGTTGGCTCAGCAGCATATTTTGCTTGTGTAGCTGTGTTATCTCCTGTCTTTTTTAGCTTTGGTGGATAAGGCTCTATCATCTTTCTGCTCCTTGTACTGATTGCATTGCACTGCTCCTTGGGATTTACTGTCGTGTCACTGGGAAAACTCCCCGCATTTCTTTCTGTGAGTTGTTTGGACAACTGACCCACTTGGTTTTCCAAATTCTTGATGGATGCTTGGGTGGACTGCATGAACTGGCTGTGTATGTTTTCCAGATTTGCAGAGTTGTCCTGAGGTTGGTTTGCCTGCTGTTGAGAAGGTTGTTGCTGCGCATACTGCCCGTTCCTCCTGGGGTTGTTCTGATTCCTGAAATTAGGATTATACGAGTTAGATAAAGGAGGATACTTAGGCCTCTGTGGTTGGCCCATATAGTGCACTTGTTCCTGTCTGGATGTTCCTGTTACATCTGTGTCACAGCATCCTTTTTCATGCTCTCCCCCACAGAAATCACATTTCAGGGCTTGTATTTGTTGTGAGGTTCCCACGTTGAAAACCTGCAACTGTTTTGCCAAGGCCTCCAACTATTGTGAGATGAGTTTGTTTTGAGCAAGTAGTGCAGTTTGCATGTCCAACTTCAGCACACCTCTCCTTGGGACGCTTCTGTCATTCGGTGATTGGTACTCATTGGAAGTCATTATCTCAATCAGTTCCATGGCCTCCTCTGCAGTTTTGGTATTCAAAGATCCTCCAGCCGAAGCATCGATAATGAGTCTTGTGGCTGGCTTGACTCCATTGTAGAAAATGTGAACTTGATGAACATCGTAGAAGCCATGGTGTGGACATTTCCGCAAAAGCTCCTTGAACTGCTCCCAAGCTTCATAGAGCGACTCTCCTTCCTTCTGATCGAAACATGAAATTTCTCCTCTCAGCTTGTTGTATTTAGAGGGTGGGAAGTACTTCATGAGGAATTTGGATACCAATTCCTCCCAAGTAGTGATGCTCCCTCTTGGTTGGGTTTGCAGCCAATACTTGGCACGGTCTCTTAAAAAGAAAGAGAATAGTCTCAATCTGATTGCTTCTTCAAAAATCCCATTCATCTTGATTGTATCACATATCTGGAGGAAGCTTGAAAGGTGAAGGTTCGGATCCTCCACTTTACTGCCCCCAAACTGGTCCTGCTGCACTAAATGGAGAAGTGTTAATTTGATTTCGAAATTATTGGCAGCAATCGGTGGTCTCACGATACTAGCGCTGCAACCTGCAAAATTTGGGACAACGTATTCTCCCAATATGATTCTCCTGTTAAGCTGGTGTTCCTCTATGGGGAAGTGGTGTACAAGGTTATCTTCGCTGGTCCCTTGCAATCTTTGTTGCTCTTGCTGTGTTTTTCATATTCTTGCTTCCTTTCAGTTTCTTCTTGCTAGCTTTTCAATTTCAGGTTCAAAAGTCAATTTCTGTTCTTCTTCACCTCGCATAAACAAAGTTAAACAAGATTAAACCGAAGAAAGAATCAGTATGCAAAAAGAGTCAGAAAAGCAAACAGGATTGCTCAATCTAGTAGCATTCATATTACTCATCAATATTGAAAAACTTGTTGCTGTAAAATCATATGAAGGAAAATGCACCTTATCGTTTTACAGAGTAAAAAGTGAGTAAGAGTATCGTCTCCACAGGGATTTGGTTCAAGTATTGAATTCCTACTGGTCCAATAATTGAACTAAGTTATGGATGTGCATAGGCAACACAAATGCGCGCGTAGGCAACGTAAACAGAGAGTAACAACAATTAATGGCTTCTGTTAACTACACTGGAACTCTGTTCTAGTTTGCCTAGAACTTAATCAAAATAAACCCAGAACTGTTCAATATTCAATAACTGATATGAATGTGTATGAAATCGATTTATGGAGAGTGTTAGGGTTGGATTTCACCAAAACTTCCCTCTGTAATAGTGGATCATTACGTATATTCAAGATAAAAGGTAAATGAAGATTGAACTCATAAATATTGATTGAAGATCAATCCCTTGACTCATCAATTCTTCGCTCAAATTAGGAATTCTAATCCTTTAGTAATTCCTAATTTGATGTGACCTTTAAGTTCAAGAATTCAAACAATCTCACAATCGCGAATCTCTATCCCTAGAGCATTCACAATTATGTTATCCAATCTCAGTTCCAATTCTAAAACCAATTTCCCAATTGTGAAGAAGAATTTCGGTTCAATCTATAAGTGGCCAAGTCATAGAAGCATTAAGCAAAGAGATGAATAATCAACTTTAAGGAAAAACAATCTTGAATACATATAACGTATCCGGGCTACATAGGTTTAGTCTTGGATTCCTCCTTCCTTAACAAGAATCTAGTTACACATAATGATAAAGAAAGAAAACAGGGGAAAGGGTGGAAGTCATAAGCATGACGACACGCTGTTGTTGCTCCTCGTCCTCAACCCTAGGGTTCCTCCTTCACCCAGAACAGAACCAACGTCTGTGAAGGCGGCGGCCAAATGGAAGGAGACCTAGAGAAGTAAAGAGAATGTCCCCCCGAGAGAAATTCCAAGCTCTGGTTCTTTTCTCCAAAATTCTCCAAAATCTTCTTCCAACTTGGCTTTTTCTTATTTATAGATCAGAAGCCCTTTCTCTTTTTCTACTTTCTTCCTTTTTTTTCTGAAATTTGGTGGGCTTTTCTTCACTTTCTTTTTTCTTTTTCTATTTTTTTTTGTTTTTATTTTCTTATTCCTAACCAATTCTTAACCACTTTAACTAACTTTTAACTACCCTAATTGAAAATTTTTATTTTTGTTATTTATTATTTTTATTACTATTATTATTTTTTATTGTTCTTATTATTTTTTATTATTTTTCTCTTTTGTTTTTATTTACTGTTTTGAATGATTTTGGAGCAAGAATTTGTTTTGTGCATTATATTTATAATTTTAGTCTCGAACGTAATTAGGTGTTCACAGCTTGTGAGTGAAAAGTGATGGGTCTTTAGAATGATTCATAGAGGATTCTTCTATGTTTGTGTTTTGGGAATCAAGACTAACAAAGTGGACCATAGCACTATTCTTATTTCTAAACTTATAACCAAATGAAAATCCATGTATGAGAAAATAAGTTTCCATTGTGTGATTATTTCTTCTGCAATGTGTGCATAGCCTGGGGGTAGGAGAATTATATTTTCCATTTTTATTGGAATCATGACCTCTGTTAGCATAATGATTTTTCAGTAATAAACTTTGATCAATAGTGTTAACAAAGAGTTCGCTATTATCAGCAATGTGTTCTACTACTATGTTATCATTGTCAAATTCTTGTTCTTGTTGCAAAAATAACAAAATGGTTTTATTGATAGATGGTATTAGTCCATAAGCATTAATTGGGACCTAACCCTAGAAAAATGATCATTTAATCCTTTGAAAAACTAAATATTGTAATCGTTTTTATAGTATTCTTTCATTTTTAGGTAGTCATCACAAGAATAAGAGAGATCATAAGCATAAGAAGGGAAAAGTTTTAAGTTTTCTAGTTTGTCCCATAAGGATTTAAAGATAGTATAATATTGAGAAATAAACATATCACCTTGTTTGTAGCTATGAATTTCTTCCATAAGTCAGTGATACAAAATTGATCGCCATGAGAAAATCATTCTTTAAGATCTTGCGAGATATCAAGAGTTTGGTCCATCTACGTAACAAATTGGGCAATGGACAAAGAAAGAGATTGAAGAAGCCAAGAAGTAACCATGTTGTTGCATTGTTGCCATGCGTCATAAATAGAATGTTGAGTGGTAGGTTTAGGAAGTATAAAGTATTCCATGAATAAAGTGTTGCTTGTTCTTGGACAAGAGAACCATTTGCATTGATCTTGACCAGACATAGTAGTTTCTTTCATTAAGAGATGGATCCACTAAAATCAATGTAAAATTTTCACTTGGATGTAAAAAAAAAACAAAAAAAACAAAACAAAACAAAACTAATATAATTTGATAAAAAATTGAAAACAGAATTTTAAAAAAACATAATAGAAATTAAAAAATACACTCTGAACCATATTATAATTGAAAAAAATATTTAAAAAAAACAATATATTAAAATAAAAAATAATATATATAATAGCAAGATATAACATAAACAAAATAACTAATAAAGATAGAAAATAGAATAACAAAGAAAAAAATAATAGTATATATATAAATATACATAAGCAAAATAATTAATAAGAATAAAAAATTTAATTAAGTTAACTATTATAAGTAAATCTTAAAATGTAGGACTAACTTATTTTAACTCGTAAAATAGAGAAATAGCCAAAATCCAGCATTTTCGTCCTTTTCCAATTATATACTAAAACTGAAATTTTTATTGAAAGCATTCACGTACTTTTATTATAATTATTATATTATAATAATAAATTTTAAAATCGAACAACTTATCTAAACCGTAAATAATGATAATGCAGTTGTCATATTTTGTGAATTTATTTTATCCAATCAAATAAACGGTGATATAAGATCAAATAAAAACAATTTTAATTTTTTAATTAACTATTCATATACAATTTAGACAATTTTAATTTTTGATTAATACATGTTATTGATATTTTTATTTTATCATATTAATAAAAAAAATATTTTTCATTCTGCATATAACACATAATATTTTTGTCACATACAACATAATAATATCTATTTCATAATTAAATATTATGAAAAGAATCCCAAAATTTTTGAAACAACCCGAGTCACTATATAAGATTATATAGTATCCACTCAATTTTTTCACAAATCATACTTTGTGCGTAAGTGACAATGCTTACGTGGCTTATAATATAGATAACTATGCAGAAAGGCTAATACATACTATATATGCTGCATACGGAAACAAATTCATGAATTTATAAAATAATTTGTTCAAAGAATAATTATTGTCCAAAATTTTAAAATGTTAATCATCCTAGTTCTCTACCATTAAATCTTTAAAGAATAACAAAAAAAGTCTTTGAAACAATAATTTAATGACTGGAATTTTCAAAAGTCTATATATATAAAAATACCACATAATTTGGAAAGACCAAATTGAAGATTTATGATTATTTTAAGATTTGTTATTAGGAAATTTGCTCCATGATACTTCTATTACTCTTCTGTTGTGATTGGGTATTTTATTTCATTTATTTGACTAACCTGACCTATCATTTTATTCAACTTAGGTTACTCTCAAATTGTATTTTTATTATTTTCTTCCTAATAATTCATTTTATAAATTACATTTAACTTTAATTTTCTTGCTATTTTTCCCGAAAATTCAAAGTATCCCATAAATAAAATATTAATATCAACATTTTTAATTTCTCCAACATGTTATATCATATATCCTAATTATAATATCATCTTTAAAATTTTCTTCAACTTGCTATTAATTTATACTATTACTTGTATATTTATATAAATGGACATATATAAAATAAAAATATGAAATTATATTATTTTTTATTCTTACTGTTTTTTCTTTTTCTAGTCCTTATGTATTAGACAGAAACTAATTAAAAATTTAAAACAAAAAAAAATATATACTAAAAAATACCAGGCTTCTTTTCATCTTAGAGATTCTTTCTGGTATAGTTTGTTTTGGACGAATTCCTTCTTGACTTTTATGTATTATTACGGTTTGTCTTCACTCCTAGCAAATTGTGACAAAGTCCTTATGATGTTCATGACCTTTTGGCGTTAACACCTCGAAGAATAGATTTAATTAAAATAATCTCAACCATCATTATTAATTGATTTGATGTTCTCAAGACAACGTGTAAGAAACTATTCCTGTTTTAAAAGCATTAGAACAATAAATTTTAATTACCTAATAATCATTTATAATTAATTGTAAGAGATAAAAAAAATAACATATAATAATTAGTATATATTATTCTCATTTTTCATAACAATCAAATATTTTCAAATTGACTAATTTCGTTAGATCAAATTTTCTTGTTAATTTTAAAAAATATTATAATAATATCTTCATATTTTTTTGGGTTGTAGTATTAAACCTATTAGTTATTGAACTAAGGAAAGTGTTAATATATTTTCTGGATGGTATTGATTATAGTAGTCATCGCACCAACTTTTTAAAAATAATTTAAAATTTACAACATCTTTTTAGTAATATTTCCTTTTGCTTGATAAAAAATAATTTCTTTTCAAAATATTAAATATATTAAATTATTTATGTATTTTTTTTATAAATTATTAGAAAGATATTGTAAACACAGATATAACATTATCCCTTTTCTAACATGGATTTTCCTATAGTGTGTCTGTGCACCTTATTAAATGTTTTAATTACTTTAAAAAATTAATAAATTTTGTATTTTTAATATAGTAAATAATTTTTTACTGAAAACACAGATATAACTTTAAGTTTCTATTTAAAAAAACATTTACTACATTACGATAATATGATAAATAGTTCTTAATAAAAAGTACTACTCTTAAATATTTAAAATTAATAAATGAGCTATGCTAATATTTTATAAGAAAATGAAAATTTTATTAACATTAGTCTTTATCATTCATCATTTTAAACACCTATATATAATAATTTTTTTCAAAAAATATTATCATATTAAAAGATAATAAATATTTGTGTCAAACAAAAAAATATCACTTTCATTGTAACTTAATGTGGCATGTGGATCACATGCTCAGAATGTGATTTCTAAATTTATGTGGAACCAAGGCCTCTGATTCTGATTGTTTGTCTGCTTCTCTGATGTAAGAATATAGTAATTTTCAACGATAGATGGATGCTTTGCTAGACACACTTATTGGCTGTATCGCTGGTCGTATCTTCACATTTAAATCAAGGATTTTGTAAACCAGTTATTCTTATTTTTTATTTGTGATTCTTTTTATGAAGTATTTTTATTTATATTATATAAACTAATTAAAATAGTTAAAATTTATTTATTTAAAAAAAGTATAATTTATCCATTTTATTTTTATTAAATATTATTTATTTTGAGGAAATGGTTCTTATCACTCTTTATCATCTGTTTTCATTTCTTTATATTTATCTTTATTGATTTTTATTTACATTTTTATCACCTATAATTATTAAAGATAAACGAAAAAAAAAGTAATAATAAATTATTCATAAGATTTTTAAAAATCTATGCAATGAGAACAACCAAAAATTTTAGATGCCATGAATGATAGATAAAAAGAATTAGAAGCGAATACATTTTTCTTAATCATTATCGGAAGAAACTTATTGAGATCTAAATTTTTAAAATATTTTTATTAAAAATATTTATCATGATAAAAATATAAAATTATTTAATATGTATTAAAAAAATTATCATTTATTTAATGTTAATATATCAAATATTAGTATAATATTTTTTGTATATATTAATTTTTGATGTCTATGCAAATAAATTAAATTTAGTTAGATATAAACTATATTAACGAAAGCTATATTTACATGGAAAAAATTTTATTCGTTAGTGAATGATAACAATTTTCAATGATATATACTTTCAAGTAAGTTTTGTTAAGCATTGATACAAAATATTAATATTTATTAATATAATATATTATCGGTTAAAATAAAAATTTTAATAAATTATATTAAGAAATAAATTTTGTTAAATAAAAACTATGTTAACAAAAATTATTTTAGTATATATTAAATAAAATTGGTAGTAAACAATTTCTTTTTTCAGGGGTTTATACTTTCAAGGAATTTATTTTAACAAGTTCGTAAAGATTTATAAGAATTACCGTTGAAGTATTGATAACGCTAAATATTTAAAATAATAATAATTTTGAAGAATAAATAACTTACTTTTACACAAATAGATATTATATTAGGAGAGCTGATTTATTTTAATGAAATATTTTTAAAATTAATTACTTATATAAAATATTTTTAGAATTATTTTTTATATAATAATAATATTTATAATACATAATTTGATACGTTTCATGTATAATATATTTAATAGTATGTCTAATATTTATATAACGCATAATAAAATACATTGTATATATGTTATGTATCTTATTATAAGTTACACATATATGAGATATATTATTTAATACATCACACTAAATATTTAAAATTATATTCCATATTTTTATAAAAAATGAAAAATATAAAAATATAAAAATATTTATTGTGTTGATAAATATATTCTTAAAATATCCGATCAATATAAGAGCATTTATTATGTTAATAAATACATTATTAAGTAATAAAATAATAATAATAAAAATAATGATAATAAAAAATAATATCTTTTAACATATTTGATCTAAATTAAAAATATATAATATAAAAAAAAAATATATAATAAAATAAAATATAATAAAAAATAAAAAAATAATATTTTTAATCTTTTCTATTTAAAATACCAACACCAATACTATTTTTTTAACAAAATTATATTTTAAATATAAATTACATATTTGATATATTATGATTTAGTTTAATTTAATTTTAAATATAAAATTTAAAAATTAAACTAAATTTTATAAATAATATATTTTTATTTTTATTTTTTCAATTAATATCATATTAATTTTTTATTTTTTTGACAATTTTTCAACAATTCTATTATTTATATCTATTTTTTTATATTATTTATGTAATTAATACCAACTTTTTTATTTATTATATATTTTTATTTTATTAATATTTTCATTTAAATTTAAATTTTTAAAAATATATTTATCAACATAATAAATGTTTTTATTATTTTCTATTTTTAAAAATATAAAATACAATTATTAATATTTTATATGATGCATTTAATAGTATGTTTTATACTTATATAATACATAATAAAATATATTATACATGTGTTAAAAATATTATATATGGGTAATTAATTTTAAAAAATACCCCATCCATCGGAATAAATCTCCCATATCAGCTGTTTTCATAACATGTAGAGAGAGTTTCAAATTACAAGTCACATCTAATCGGATCAATAATGATCAAGTCTAATCACATAGTTATTTGACTTTTATTGATTGTCCCTGAGTTGCACCTTTAATTTTTTTTTTATAATCAAATAATTATATTATTAATTAATTAATTTTAATTATTAATTAATTAACTATTTATACATAATTAATCAGTCAACAATTAATTAATCACATATAAACAACATAAATAATTAATTAATTATATTTTATTAATTAATTAACAATTTTAATTTTAATTTATCATTTATATTAAATAGTTAATATATTTTTATATCATTAATTATATCTTTCATAATAATTGATCGTATAATCAATTACAAAACTATTAAAAATTATTTAACCGGATATAATAATAAAAAACATGGATCGTCTCTGGTATCAGAAAGGTTCAGGCCGAAAAAAAAATTAATATAAATTCTAATATATATATATATAAAAGAAAGGAAAAAAATAAAAAGAAAAAAAAAATGCACATATGTACAATATGCGGAAGATTGGGATTCATTCATTAATTATAAATAGGAGACGTTCTGGAAGCGTGTGACTTGTGGATGTGTATTTTTAATGTACGGGCAAAGCAATTTTATTAAAAATATTATGCTTCTAACATTAAAAAATAGCATCATCCTTAAATATAATAAAAGATAATTTTTATTAAAATAATATTTATTAATTAATAAAAATATAAATGTATGATAAATATATTTTCATCCTCTAAATGTTTATTACTTTTAAATGTCTAAAATTAAGCATAAAGACCAATGTTATTAATTAAATTATATCATACATAAACTAAGTTTTTAATGAAATGATCAAGGATTGAGATAAATACATAATAAAGCGTAAAATGAGTAAAATAATATTAAATAGAAAGTAAAAATATTAATAGTTTATATTTAAAAAATGTATTTAATAATTTTTAAATAATTTAATAAAAATAAATATTTAAAATTTGTATTTTTATATTTGTAAAATTTTATATGATAATTTTATTTCTTTTCTTACCGTTATTTGAGTTTAAGAATAATAGTGTGTTACAATAAAATTTATAACAACAATGAAACTATAAAATTAGAAGATATAGATATCTATAGTATGGTGACAAGAAATTAAAAAAAATATTATAAAATATTTAATCTATAAAACATGAAAATAATTTAAAATTTATATTTTATTAAGTAATTTTAAACATGAAAATGGTTAAAATGAAAAAAATAATATATATATATATATATATATAATATTTAAATATTATCAATACATTTTTCTCACATCAATATAATTTGAGCAGATAATTTTAGGTGTTCCTTAAAAGTTTTAAAAGAAATTTAAATCTTGATATGTATGAAAAAAAACTAGTAAAAAACAATTTAATTACTTCAATAATCTCAATGCAAAATCTTTGACTGTTATTAAAAAAATTTATTACTCATAATTTTTATTAAGAATTATTTAATTATTAAAATATATTTAATAAAATCAGTGGAAAAATTAAATATAATTTAAATATAAATAAAAATTAAAAAATTAGTTTATTGAAATAAAAAATATTCAATAAAACTAATTATTAAATTAGCTCATAATGTTAAAATAATAAATAAATATATGATCATTAAATTTAATTTAAAATATTATAATTTTTATTATTTATTAATTTATTATTTACATTAAATTAGTATATTAAAAATAATAATAATATATTTTAATTTATATATATTTTTATTAAAAATATAATATAAATAAATTTATATTTATTTTGGTTATTATATATTATGAAAATAAAAATTTGATAATTTTAATTCTTTATTTATTTTATTATTTATTATATATTTATTAATGAAAATATATTTTTAAATTAATAATTTTTTGTTTAAAATTAAAAATGTATTCTTTTTAAAGTTTATAAATATATTTTAAATAATATATTTATAAAAGATATTTTATCTTAAAATTTTAGCAATAAAAATTAAATATTTTATTATAAATAATTTAAATAAAATATTTAATAACTAAATTAAATATTATAACATTAAATATAATATACAAAGGATAAAAATGAAAAATAACTTTTCATTAGTAGCTAAAATTTTAAAAATTAATAAAAATATTCAAAAAAACAATATTTATTTCATATAATTATCAAAACATTTATCATATCATATAAAAAATTTAATCAGATAAAATATTCTACTAAATATATTTTTAATATATTAGCTAAGATTCTTATTCATTGTCATGACATTTAAAACATTTAGTAAGATATGTTAACATTTTCATACTATATTCTTATGGTCATACAATAAAAAATCATAATAAATTAAAATTGTATTACTTATAAAAGTTACCTAAAATTAATTATGTTTACTAGAAATAATAATTCCCAATAGATAAACATTGAAAACATAAAAGTTTTAAAGAAAAAAAAAGGGTGGGTCGTAGAATTTGTCAGATTTTTGTTGAACATTGGTTTGACTTTTAATATGTATATTTTATCCTCACATAATTGAATTTACAAACCAATCAGCCTTTTTTTTTTAACTTACTTAAAAATTGACGAAACGGATTAAAACATAATCGAATTATATGAAATAACATAAAATAATTATAAATGTTTTATTATTTGGTAAAATTTTATTTGTTATTTTAAAAGTAGATGATATGATGCAGGAATTATTGATTAACAATCTAATTATATTTTATTGATTAATATCAAAATTTTAATCAAGTTATATCTTCTTCCTTTTCGAAGTGTACTCTTCTATTTTAGAAATTTTAAAATTTTTTATTTTAATTTAAACTTTTATTTACTAATAATTTAAATTTTATAAAATTATATTTAATGATTAATTTGATATTTTGTAAATTTATATAAATTTAAGTGATAATTATGAGTTATGAAAAATCGTTATATATATATATATATATATATATATATATATGTTTATTTGTTTAATCCAATTGATAAATGCATTAAAATTTTTTATAAAATATTCATTCATTTCTATAATTTTAATTATTCATGATTTTATTAAAATAAAATAAGTATATTTAAAATATTATACAACATATATATTTGGATGCTAAAAAAATCATATTTTAAAGAATAACTTGAAGAGATATATAGTTTTATTTTTATTGAATGTTCTAAATTTTAATATAAATTCTGTTAAATATATTTATATATAACTGTAACAAATCTTCTTAATGAGGAATAATGATCTCCAAAAATTCCAGGGAAGATTTTTAGCTATTGTAAGTCTATAACAATGTTCATCACTTGTGACATTTTTTTTATTTTTCTTTTAACTTCTGTTTGGATGAAAAAATAAATAAAATATAAATTAAATAAAATATATATTAAAGTATAAATTTAAATTTTATTTTTTAAAAATTATAACTTTTTCTTTTTTAATTAAATAAAAAATTATCATTAATATTTTCTTCTTAATTTCATCCAAACATAAATTTATTATTCACATCATTCACATAACCAAATATTATTTATATAAATAAAATATAAAAATTGAGCATCAATTCAAAAAAAATAAAATGATTATTATATATATATAAAATTATATTCATTTTTTTATTTATAATATAAATTTTTTATATATGTTTATATGTTATTCAATTATTATTGTAAAAAATAATAAAAATAATTTTTATATATATCTAAAATATATGATACTTATTTTTATCTATTTTATAATTTTTATATTTTTATATTTTTTAAAAATAAAAAATTATAAATCATTAAATTTAGAATATAGAATAATTTTTTTACATATAAAAGTATGATTATTGTTGAAAAATAATCATCCAACCTAGGGCTGGGCAAAAAAAAAGAACCCGTCCAAAATCGATAAAATCGTAAGGTTTGAATCGGTTAATGGGCAGATCGGGTTAGTTACGGATTTAAAAAAATGGTTAATATAGGGTAAATTTGAGCGGATGCGGGTTCAGAAAATAGTAACCAAATTTACCCGATCCGCTTCGAAAAATAATAAATAATAATTACATAATATATATTATTATTTAATTATTTAAGATCACATTTTTGTTCTTAGGCTGAGTTGTTTGACTATTTGGTTTTGGTTGAAATTATTGGTTAAGTGAATGGGTAAATTGGTAAATGACCAATTCCTATTCCCAAAATCTCATTGCCTTACTTGCCTGCCTTGCTTGAGTCAATGAGTTAAGTGATGTGAGTGAGTAAGTATGAAGCCTCTGCTCTAAACCCTGAAGTCTGAAATGACATTCGAAAATCGAAAATTGAATTTGAAAGAAACACAATTACACAATTACACAAACACTCTGAGTCAGAGTCATCCTCCTCGTCTCGTCTCTCTCGCCCTCTTGGTGTCTTTCATTTTCTTTCTTGAGTTTTGCTTCTGCTGCTAGGGTTTTGTATCATTTGTCTTCGTCTTCTCCGGAAAGTGTTTGTTTTGATTTTTTTATTTTATTCTATAGTAGGTTTATGTAATTATTTATGATCCATTAAGCATTATTTTTGCTCTTTTAAATTGTGTATCAGAAGTTTAGGAGACAAGTTATGACATATTTCCAAAAAAATTCTGGTTTGTAATATTTTAGCAAATGTTTGTTTTGATTTTTTTATTTTATCATGTAGTATATTATGTAATTATTTATGATCCATTAAGCATTATTTTTGCTCTTTTAAATTGTGTATTAAAAGACAGATTATAAAATATTTTTAAAAAAATTGATATTTATTTTTATGTATTATATTGTTCAGCTAAAATTTTTATTTTTATACAATTTAAAATTAATATTTTTTTTCAATTAGAATGAATATAATAATAATATAAATAAATTTTTTACAAATATAAAAAATAATATAACAAAAATTAAATTTTATAATCAAAATTTTTACTAAATATATATTATTGATAATTTTTTATTAACTTATACTCTAGATCCAAATCGATAATAACTGTTTTATTATTAAAAATTCACTTAATCTGTACCCGATTTATCCGACTATATTAAATTAGACGAAAACGGTTTTACGTATATAATTATCGGATAAATATAATTTTAAATTTTGTAAATCGAATCCGTCCGCCTATCACCCGTAATCCAACCTATCCATTTGAATATGACCGATCATCCAACCTATCCATTTGAATTTAAGGCGCATCCAACCTATTCATTTGAATTTAAGGCGCTCGTAGACATCATGTGAAACGAAACAGGTTAGAGTGCTCAGGACTTTATGTCCCCACAACATTATTGATTGTACTTTATTGCATTTATAATAATTAGAAAAAAGAGTGGACACTATCCACCCACAACATTGTTGATTGTACTTTGTTGCTTTTGTAATATAATTAGAACCCTCAGATAAATTACTGGAGAATTTTATTTTAAAATATAATATAATTTATTTTATTTTATAAATAAATTCATATTTTTTATAAAGTTATTTTAAATAAAAAAATCATTATAAAGATATGCTTAGTTTATTAAGAGATCTATTTATTGTTTGTTAAATAATTTTTATTTTTATATAAATAATATTAGTAAAAACTGAATTAATAAATTTTGTAAATTTAAAAATATTAAAATATATTTTTATAAAAGATATTAAATTTATTACCCTTTTAAATAATATATATATTTTAAATTTATTTAATTTTTTTTCTTATTTTATAAGTTTTATATTTGTAAATTTTTAATCAATTATTTATATAAATTTTAAATTTATTTAATAATTTTTTTATATTTTATATATTTTAAATTTATAAATTTTATAATTAATCATTTATATAAATTTTAAATTTATTTATTATTTTTTATAAAATATATATTTTAAATATACTTATAAACTTTAACTAAATAAAAAATAAAATTTTTAAAATATAAAATACTCAAACCTAAATTTCAAATTTTTAAAAAATATTAAATATAAATATTAAAAATTAATTCACTTTAATCTATTTTTATCCTTAATTATATATATACAATTATAACATAATTTTTGAGGAAAAAAAGTTTAACCTACACCATCACAATAAATTTATTTCTTATATTAAACAAAAGATCCTTCATCAATCAATTGCTATCTTTGTAATGGATTATTCTAAAAAATGTGATTAATAATAAAAAAAAATATTAACTATTTAATATAAATAATAATAAAAAATTAAATAAAATATAATAATAAATTATTTATATAATTAATTAATTATATATAAAAACAATTAATTATATAATTAATTATAAAAAAACTAATAATTATAATTAAATAATTATTAATATAATTAAATAATTATAAAAAATAATCAATTAAAAATAAAATATAACCAAATATAATTTTTATCCTTGCATAAGAAAATGACAACTTTTTTACAGTCACGTCGTGAAACCAGCACTTTGCAGTTCAAGACAAAACGTTACGTCAAGCACAGTGTCACGGAGAGACCTCCTTCCATCCTCTGGATGTTGACTTTGTTTCATTTAAAATATAATCTTATTATTCAACAATAAGTATTTTAATATATTTTATTTTTTATACTTTTATTTTTATTATATTATACATCATATTATTTTTTTATTTTGGTCCACCTATTTTTAGTTGAATAATACTTTTTCTTGGAATTTAGTTAGGGCCATATTTGGCATGCCAAAATCTAAATTGAAACTACCTCCTCCACTGAAACTGCCGGACTTTGTTGTCAACATATTATAAAAAAAAATACATGTACAATAAATAAATATATATATATATATATTTATAATTGGTTAAAAATATTCATTAATCAATCAACAACAACGATGTATAATAATTAATTATTAATAATAATTGATATAAAAAATGTGATTAATAGTTTAATATAAATGATAAATAAAAATAAAATTAATAATTAATTAATAATTAATTAATTATTATGTAATTAATCAATTATTTATGTGATTAATTGATTTTTTATGATTAATAATATAAAAAAATGATAATTAATCAATTATAAAAAGAATTAATTGATTAATAGCATGGCTCTATGGAAAAACCAAAAACGCTTTTGTTCTGGACATAAATTTTAATCGGATATTTCCCTTCAAAGGTTGGAATATCAAGTTAGGGACAATTGTTTCAGACCTGTGCTAGGATCCAAGCCAACGGTACATTACTCCAATGTGTCATTATGAGATTTTTTTAATTTTTACAATGAGGTTTTAGTTGAATAAAATAATTTTAAATTCTTGAATTATATGTATTTGAATAATAAAAACAATCTAAAATGTTATAAAATTTTAATTAGTTAAATTTTTTATTAAATAAAAATTCTAAAGATACATATTTAAAGAGAATTTTAAATTTTTTCTTTATATTTAGCTTTTTTTAAATTATTATTTTATATATTTATTATATTTACCTTTTTATGATGAATATTCATAACTTATTTTATAAAGTTTCAAATTTTTAAAATTTTAAAAAAAAAAATTTATCTAAAAATAGGATAAGATCTTATAGGAGTATCTAATAAACACGGTATTTCTTATCTAGATAACACACAATACAAGAAATCTCTTATTCTTTAATAATTGTTGTATTGTATACAACATATTATTTGGTTCAGGTTTGAATTGAAGAGAAGCAAAAATGAGAGAAGAAATAATTTTAAAGGTATTTTTTATTAAATTTTTTTCATTATTTTGATCATATTTTTTTATATACCTTTTTTAATATTTTTTATTTTAAATTAAATTTGTTTTATAATAATATAAAAAAATATGAAAAATAAAAAATACTTGATTTTCAAGAGCATAAACTCTAATATTAGATAATATGATTTATCCTTCACGGAATAAATCAGAATGTAAAAACATCAATTTAGAACATTTTGAAAATCAAGATATAGTAAATAACTTATTGTGACATGTTAGAGAATATTGAAATTATCAAAGAGGAAAGTGACTTGCTTGGAAGAACTAACGTTTTAATGATAGTTCTTTGTCTAGAAATCAAGAAAAGTCCGACACAAACCGCAACCTGCTCAAAGGAACATGAATCTTACCGTGATCTACATGAAAAACCAACATTATCTTGTGGTAATTCTTTGTTCAATAATCAAGAAAAACCCGACACAAATCATGACCTGAGAGCACCAAAGTTATCAAAAAGAAACATGACTCTTATTGCAACTTGTCGGAAAAACCAACCTTGTGAAAGGTAGTTCTTCTCTCCTAAGAACCAAGAGAATCAACTCATATGAAGATCAAAACTCTTAAAGAGAAAATTGTTGTTCATCAAACTTGTTTTACATTGAATCCCAAAATCATATTACATAGAAAACCTAATTATCCTAAATTGAAAGAAAATCTCAAATCTTAATTAAATTGCAAATCAATTTAAAATTTTAATTTGATTTACAAATAATTAAAATAAATTACTCGTAAATCAATATCAAATTTTATGATAATTTAAAGAAATTCAATTATAAATCTTAAGTAAATTTTTATATAATAAATTCAAATATTTGATTATAAAGATTTGATTATGATAATTTTTATGTCATAATCTTATCCTGAATCTTCAATTGTTTGAACTTGTACAAGTAACGTGAGAACTTTGTTTTCTTCTTCTTGGATTTGGACTAAAATTGCATATAAAGAATCTCTAAGTAAGCTAATTGAATCTCTATCATTCTTTTCTATTTGAGAAGGAATTATTCTTGAATCAAATCCTAAAATTTTATATAAGAAGTCTTTAGATAGACTAATCGGATGTCTATCACTAATACAATCCATTCTTGAGTTCACCCAAACCTATCATCATGCCTTTTTGATCCTAAATTATGGTAGATATAAAACATTATCCAAGTTTAGATTATATGTTAGTGTAATCTATCCAACTATATTGATTAATATTAAATTTTTTATTTGATAATTTTACTATGAATGAGTGTGCATGCTAAACAAATCAAAATTCATGTATATATGACCAGTTGTTTCAAAATCTACCATCCATGCATTTAATTAAAAGGTTGAAAATATACAATAAAATTATTTTGATTTTCTTCATCTTTTGTATGTAGACTTGATTGGTTCATTGTTGATTATTAATTGTTAATTTTATTGATTCTTTAATAAATCTAACAAAGTCTTATACTTATTTAGGATGAAAGTCAATATCATATAATTAATAATATTATTTTTTAATTAAATTTTATTTTTTATATTTTTTTTCTCATTTGAATCATTGTCTTGAGAGATTGAGAGGTATTCGTACCTTTTATAACATAACTCAACTATATGTATAATTTTTTTATAATAGGTGCAAGTCTTGGTGCCTATGCCTTCCACATTGGATTCTCCTTTCCTTTCTCTAAAGGATCTTTTGTCAACAACATCACAAGAACTTGTATTGCTTTTGTTGGTGTGGATTCACCTTTTTTTTTTTAAACACCATTAAGGATACCTTATTTAGGGTTAGTAAGGAATCTATTAGTAAGATTTGCACTTTGATACCGGTCAAATTTGTTGGTGTGGATTCACCTTTTTTTTTTTTTAAACACCATTAAGGATACCTTATTTAGGGTTAGTAAGGAATCTATTAGTAAGATTTGCACTTTGATACCGGTCAAAATCAAATTACATAGTGTCCCTTTCTATATTTTTTAACGATATGTGTTGCATCACATTAACATTTCACAGAATATATACAATTTATAATTGATCTATAATTTTTCAATTTTTTTCATAATACCTTCAGCTTTATAAAGTATTGTGTGACACATATTTATCCTTGCTTGAAATTGTATAATTTTTAAATAATTTTAAGATTTGGATATGATTTTTTTTAAAAAATCTTTCCTTTAAATTATTTCAAATTTTTATGACAAATTTTATGTAAGTGATACTTGACGCAATTTATTATGTAACCGAGTTTAATAAACAAAATATAACTAAATTATTGCATCTTTATCATAACTTATAAAATGGATCAAATTTATTAGACAGAATCAATGATCCATCTAAGAATTTCAAATTTATTTTGGATATCAGAGATAGCTTTATCATCTGATCTAGATCATGAATGATAATTATTACTTGTAAATAGAAGATTGGCCATGATAGATGCTGGATTTTCATTAGCATGGGTAAAGGGAGGGTTTGATGGATTTTATGTCGAATCGTCCGATTGGTGCATCGTCTGGTTAAAGGTCGAGATCTTTTTCTGGTTTTGCGCAGCATGAAAGCTTCAACAAAGTTCTATACCATATCAAAGTAAAAGTGGATGCATATCAAAGAATCACATAAAGCAAAGAAAATATCTATATGTTACATTTATATACAGAGAGAGAGAAACTAGCCGCTAGACTTATCGCCCACGTGAAACATAACCGAATTAGTGATCACGTGAGTTGTATTCACATGTCTCATCCTTATTGGTTAGTAAAGTGAGCCTAAAAATATAATAATCATCTATAAATAGATTATTCTAGCATTGCTTATTCACCCAACTGAATAAGAAAAAGCCTTTCATAGCAAAACCCAAGAGATGAAGAGTACTACGTTGTTCGCTCTCTTCGCTCTTTCTGTCTTCACTACATACCTACCTTGTGCTCAATCTGTATCAGACACAGATGGTGATATGGTTCGAAATGGTGGCATATACTATATCTTGCCAGTTTACAGAGGCAGCGGCGGTGGAATAGAACCAGCCGCAACCGGAGAAGAAACTTGCCCTCTCACTGTTGTGCAGTCTCGCAATGAACTCTCTAAGGGATTTCCAGTATTAATTTCATCCCCATACAGAATTCTTTATGTCTATGAAGGTCTTATTTTGACCTTGGGATTCACTTTCGTACCCCCTTGTGCCCCCACTCCATCACAGTGGAATGTTGTCAAGGGTCTACCGGAAGGACCCGCCGTTAAACTCACTGGTTATGGAAACCCAGAGGAGGGTTGGTTTCACATTGAAAAAGCTTCCGATGAGAATGACTACAAGCTTGTGTTCTGTAATACTGGGGGCACAGAATGTGGAGATCTTGGGATTAATATTGATGATGAAGGAAACAGGCGTTTGGTATTGTCCAGTGATCCATTATGGGTTCGTTTCCAGAAAGTTGAATCATCAACTGCCTGAAGTACTCAGCGTAAATAATCATGTACTTCAATCTCCTAGTCTCAGAAACTTGTTTAAGATGATAATAAACGCTTCCGTGTTAATTACTGCAAGACTAAATAAAATTATCATCGCTTATGCCTTGTGTTATCTTTCTTGCGCTTAGTTCTAGAGCCAGAGTACATGTTTTATTGTTTTATTTTAATTTTTAGATTTAATTATGTTTAGTAGATATAAAAATGTGGCATATACCTAAAGATTCGTTTAGTAATCGTAATAGATTATACAAGTCAACGTTTAATGCTCACAAGAAAACTAAGCAGAAAGTATTATACGTTATCTTATTCTATATTTAAGATAAATGAATATAATAATAGATTAAATATAAATTATATAAAAATAATAAATTTTTATTTAAATTACATATAAATTTTACTAAAATCATTTTTATTAGTTTTTTAAAATTTTTAATAATTATATAATATTAAAATATACCAAATACTAAAATTAATTTTATAAAAATATAATATTTTTTATAAAATGTTTTTTTATATACATTTTTTAAAAAATTAAATAAGTAAATTTGTTTTTATAATATTAACATTGAAATAGTTTTATAAATTACTAAAATAAAATAATAAAATTTAATTTTAAAATATTTAAGTTAATATTATTTTGAAATATATAGTTATTTTATATATCATAAGAAATGATTTCAAAATATTAAAATTAAATTTTAATAAAAAATATTAATCCAGATACGCAAACATAAGAATAATGTCTATACCCGAATAAATTTGGATGTAGCTCGTCAAATTTTTTTTATTAAATCTTAAACCGCTATATATGAATGTAAATAGATATATAATATTTTAGGATAAAATTTTAAACATATTAAAATATGTTAAAAAATAAATTAATAAAACTTTTAATCAAACTAAAATAAGATAAGGGATAAATTAGTATATTCTATTAACTTAACAAATATTGGAAATAAGGTAGGAGAGAATAAACTATTCTATAATGTATTCTTGTTCTACTAAATATATTAATAATTATTTTTAAGTTAAAATATAATTATCTTTCTAAATATATAATTTTATTGTATTTTTATTTTTTGGTTTAGGTATATCACACTATTAATAAGTTTGATAGATATTTTTAAAAAAATTTATAGAGGCTAAAATTGATAAAAAAAAATTAAATGATCAAAATAAAATTTAGATATATTTACTGACAAAGAAATTATTTTATATTTTTATATTAGCTAATAGTTTTATTAGTAAGCAAAAATGATTTATAAATAGTAAGAAGCAGTGCTCAGTGCTTCAGAAGGTACAAAAGTGGTCTCGATTCAATGTAATTGTGAGAAAGAGAAATTCATCACCTAACCTACCTGACTCCTGGCTGCCCACGCTGCCCACCTCCAGAAGCTACTAGGACAATTAAGTCAGTCGCTGAGGTGGCTTGGGAATCTTATGAGAACAATATTTATGCTGTTAACTCGGGTTCCTTAGGCGTTAGTGATACAAAGTTGAGTTTTATTAGGCTATTTCATGGCTAGTTAGTCCCAACATGTGTGAAAAAATGGTGTAATATTTTAAATATTTAATTAAATATTTTATTAATAGTTTTAAAATTTTTAATTTTAATTTTTTAAATAATATATTTTGATTTTTTATTTATAAAATAGATTTTTAAAATGTTTAATATTTAATATATAATATATATCAATATTTAACACATTAAAAATAAAAAATTAAAAATAATTTATTTAAAACATAAAAATTAATTTTTAAAAATTTTTTATATATATATATATATATATATATATATATATATATATATATATATATATATATATATATATATACCCTACGTGTCCGAATGTGCTCATGTGTGTAAAAAGAAAAATTAGTTCATGATTTTTTAAGTTTATGCGAATCAGTTCTTCATTTTTAAAAACTCATTCAAAATTTTTCAATTTATTATTTTGTTATTTAAATTTATCTTGTTATTTAATTTTTTTTAAGTGGTTGTTGTTACAAATCATTAAGTGTCATATGAGATACATGATAGATTTAAAATAATATTATTTTGATATTAATTTTTTATATAAATCATTATTTGGATCCAAAATAACATCTGGTTATTAGTGACAGATTAAATTTTATTAAATAGCCACTCTATTGGAGGAGAAATTATGCCTTATTTATGTGAGAAGTTAACTCTTTGTTTAGAAAAAAGAAAAAAAAGTTATGTAATCAATTATCTAAGTTGAAAGATAAACATTACAATGGTAGGTAAAGTAATATATATGTTTTTGATTGGTAAAATCAGTTTTGGGATTAATTTTTTGTTTTGGGTTTATTCAAGTGGTTCCACATTAGTTGTCTTTTTTAAAAGTAAGTTTTTTCATGTTATATTGTAAAATTGGTATTGCTTTTTGAGGTTTACAATTACTTTTATTTATGGGTATGAATAGTGGGTTGAAATATTGAATACTTTATTATTGTTGGAGTTTTTTTGATCCCATATTAAATATGAATTTAATTAAAAATTGTTTAATGAATAGTGGTATCTCAAATGTAATATTGTGTCAAATTCTATTATTTTTTTATCTTTGCAGTCTTATAAAATAATCAATTATTTAATTTTTATGCTTTGTATATTAATGTATATGAGAATTGATATATACATTCATCATAGTGGTAATTTTGTAGAGGAGAATAGTGAAGGATTAAGTATAAAAAGGTAAAGTTGAAGTTTGAGAGGAATGTGACGAACACATCTTAAATATCTTCTTCAACTTCAGAAATTTCGTTAAGTATTTAGGATATATAAACATGAAAAGTATGTTTTGGTTGGACATTGTGTATTGTGGCCAAAGAAATGTCTATTGTGAGCATGGTGTTGATGAAGAGGAAAATCTTGAAGTCATGTTAAATGATGTGAAGATGTTGTGCTGGTGCTATTAATGAGGCTACGAATAAAGGTATGGATGAGGATGTTGTTGAAGGAGTGGAGGTTGACAAAAAAGTACAAGAAAATACAATGGAGGTGGATCAATGTGCTACTAAACCAATATTGAGGATTGTCTTGAAGGTCATGAGGAAGGTTTAGTTATTAAGAGTGAACCAAACTTAGGTTCTAGTGTTGTTGTTGAAGAGGTGGATTAGGAGGTGATGTTGCTGTTGAAATGAATGTGGAACAATAAAACACTAAACAAACCAAAAGAAAGGAAAAAAAAGAAAAGAAGGTGCTTAAAAAAAATAACATGAATAGAGTCCTCAAAATAAAAAGATGGAGTAGGAACCTCAAGTAAATATAGAGATAGTAGCACAAAGATGACTATCATGGTTGAAAAATTTTCTTTTCCAAAGGAAAATGATGACATGGTTGGCTAAAGGAATACTAGTGATGAATATTCAGATAGTTGGAGGTATGAAGAGATAGGGTCTCCTGCAAATTTTGTTGAGGAGTCACCATCTAAGGATGTATTCCCACAATTCAATGAAGGTTCTAGTTTTGAATATGTTACACTTTAGCTTGAAATGAATTTTGCCACCCTTGATTCCTTTAAGAAAAGAGTGAAAGATTACATAATTCAACTTAGGAAAGAAATCATATGAGTCAAGGATGATCAAATTAGAGCTAGGGTCAAATGTAAACAGCAAACATGTTCTTGGAATATGTACTGTTATTACAATAACTTTGAACATTGCTTTCAAATCAAAACCTTTAAACAAGTGCATACATATGGATGCGTGTTTAAGAACTGCGAACACCTATTTATGTCCAATACTAAATTTACAAATATACAACACAAAATAAAATTAGACAATAAATAAAAAATAATATTAATAATGAAAAAAAGAAGAAAAATAAAATTGAAAAGTAAAAATGTATATTACGGAAAAAACTAAAAAAAGAGGGAAGAAAAAGCCAAATAAAAAAAAATAATAACAAAGATAGGAAAAAATAGAAACAGAAAGAAAATATAAAATACAAAAAATAGAAATAACAGAAAAAACAGAGAAAGAAAATGAAAAAAACCTGCGAAGTTTGAAAAAGAAAAAGCAAAAACAGAGGGCGCTGGTTTTTTTGGGGGGGGAGGGGGAGGTTCTCTCTCTTCATTTTTTCCTTCACCCTTATACCTTGGTTCAAGAAAGGAACCACAGCCATATAAATTCAAAGGACCTTCTCACGTTTGGGGGAGGGTGGAGGATTTTCAGTTTTTCTTTTTGCTTGGCTTCTTTGAGAACTTTAGGAGATAGCTCTCACATTCTGGTCCAATCCCCTGCTGGCCAACATTCCTCTATTTGAGTGAGAAGAGAAGAGACATCTATTGATTCCGGTGCAAAGCTTCACGTATGTTTACTCCATTGCATTGAGCAGCAGAATAGTTTTCCATATACGACAAGAGGATCTTTGAGGATTTTGGTGACACTCTCGACGTCACCTCCACGAAGACAAGTTTGCGTACTTCCTGCTGTTAGCTGCTAAAAGAGGAGAAAGTATTCGTGTCTCTTGAGGAATCAATTACAAATCTGCTCCATCCAACCAAGTGGAGAGGGCGAGCGACCAGTGTCTTCCAGGTTGGATTTCCTATGGCTATTTTCAATGCTGTTGAATGATATTCGTGCTGATTGAATGATATTCTAAATAAATGCTAGTCAAATTTGGATTATCTTGCTATTTGGTTATGTTTGGATTATCTCCTAGGATCCAAACGAATTATGAATGAGGTTGAATCCATTTGATTGATAGCACAGTTTCCTTATCACTACATTTCAGTTTTAAATCAGAATAGATAACCGCATAGAGCCACGTAAATCTACTTCAGCCTTCATCATTAATATTATGAATTGGCTCCATCTTGATGTAAGCATGGAAATTATCTTTCAAGAGAAATTTTTAGCTTAAGGATAATAAAACTGAAATTTTTCCTAATTTTAATTTGGTTGTATTTTTCTTTAAGTTGTAAAAGTGAGAATAGCTTATTCCAACATGGAATAAGAATAGGTTATTTAGAATAGAACAGCTTGAAGTTAGAGCTTTTGGCATAAGAGCAGCCCAAACCCACAACCAAGCAGCCCCCTTCCTTTTTTCCTATAAATAAGGGCTTAATGTAAGCAAATGACACCTTTGATCATTTTATGATATTGGAATCCGAAATTCCCTTTAGAGAGCAACTTTCTCTTCTCTTTCTTCTCCTCTTGCTTGTTCTTGAGGTTAAGACCCTTTTCCTTATCATTGGAGCCTTCAATGTGGTGGAACTTGGCTTATCTTCCTAGCTTCCTCTAGCAGTGGAGGACGCTAGCTTAGGAATTATTTTTCTCGCAATTTACATTACGCCATTCACCTTCTTGTAATTTACAATTTCTGGTTCTTAGTTTATGCTTTAATTTTCAGCCCCTTTCCCCTTTAATTTTGGTCATTTTCGTTTTGCCCCTTTCTTCCATTTCGCACTTTATTTCCAGCCTTTAATTTTTTGCAATCACCTTCCCAATTTCCTCTTTACATTCTGCAAATTTATGTTTCCTCTTCTTTTCATTTTTATGCACAATTTTGTGCTACATTGAACACACCGGTGAGCTCCCAAAAACTCGCTTCAATTTTGAGCTTCAATCCTACCTCCAACTAGGTCCATCCTCCTCCTCCCAAGTGCGTTGTATTATGTGGTATCAAGAGCTTGTTGTTTGGAGGTAACTTCTCTCACTTTTCTCCTTCATTTTTCATCATCTTCTTCTCCCATTTTTGTCTCTGTTTTTCTTCCAGTTTTTACGCATATTTTCAGCCCTCTTGCTTGAATTCACATGTAATTTGTGTTGCTTTGAGTCATATATTGTTGGATCCTTGCTTGAACATCAATTTAATCCGTGAATTTGCTCAAAATTGCATCAAAATGTCAAGAAATCAAGAACCCCTTTTCTCGGGTTTTTTTATGGGTATTTCCAAAGAAGAACACATCTATTGTTCTCTCAAATCCTTGAATTTGTGGGTTTTGTTGTTGAAATTGAAACTTGATCATTGTTGCCTCAAAAACCCTCAATTATTTTGGCAAAATTCTGCAAATTGTTCATCATGTTCATCACTTGCTCTTCATGTGTTCTTGAGAAAGTTTGTGTTTGATCTTTGAAAATATTGTTGTTGGGTGTTTAAGTGTTAATCCTGTGCTGGTTTTGGAGTGATATAAGTGTACATTACATTTCCCTAAAAGATACAAGGCAAAAAAACAAGAATCAACAAAGAACAAAAGAGGAAAAAATAAACGAAAAAAAAAACGTGAAAAAAAAAATCTGGGCAGAATTTTTTTCAAAAAAAAAAGTAAAAAAAAATTCCAGAGTTGAATGATCTTCAAGTTTCATTTTATTGTATTTCAATTGTAGTATTTGAGTTGAGTTGGGATCAATTGAAGTGTGTTGAACAACTTGAGTTGGATTTATCCTCTTGAATGAACTATGATGCATATGAATGATTTTCTTTCAAAGAAAGGTTAAGTTCAATTTTAAGAACAATTCACACAAGTTTGTAATCCATTCATCCTTCTTGAATTCCTTTTGAGTGCCTTCTTTTTTTTTTTCACCACTTTGTTGCTTGTCTTCTTTGAATTCTAGTTTGTCACAATTTTAATCCCTTTGAGTTTAGCTAATTTTTGTGATAAGAGTTTCTTGTTTGTCCCCAAAATTCCTATGTTTTGTCCATTCTTGAATTCTGGATGAGTTGAGTTTTTACCACATTGGAAATATCAAGGCCTCTAATTTTAAATTGAATATGTGTCTTTTCTTCAAAGGATAAAGCAAGACCAAATTGAGTGACTAAGAGTGGCAAACACCGGTGAGGAAGAAATGGCGGTTTTAATCGTGCTAACAATTTCTTGGTTTGCAAAGCATTCTTTGTTTAATTTTGTATCAGCCCCTAAGAAAGAAATTTTGTGACTCGAGCTAAACTTGGAGAAGACTTGGACTTGAAGCTTGACTTGAAGAATTTACCCATTTGTAGTAGATTAGGATTTCTCTTACTAGGACTTTCTTTTTGGTGTAATTTTAGAATTTGGTTGTAGTAGGGTTATAATATTGTAATCCTTTTGATTTAGTTTGTACTTAGGAAGTTTCCTTGTAATTTTGTTAGTAATTGTGTGTAGTTCAAGGCTTGTGTGGTTTTAAGTGGAGATATGGGGAGTCTAAGTAGTTGTTGGAAGGAGTAATAAGGGTTCCATAATTGCTGTTTACAACTTAGCCTATGTGACTACTTGTTACTTATCTTTCCCTATCTTGGACCTTGGTTTGTGTAAGAAACCGATTAACTCTCGCATTTAATTTCTTAATTGTTCAAATGTTTTATGTGGTAGGAATTTGTACTTAGGAATATTTGTGATTTTCTTAATTGATTGTTTGATATCTTGTGTCTTGAGTGGAAGAATCATGAGTTAAACCGAGTATCCTATTTGATAGGTTACAACTAGAAGCCCTTACCCAAACCTTTGAAAAAATGTTAAGAAAACAAAGTGAACAATTTGAAGATCGCTTGTATGACCTAGAAAGAGGAAACGAGACTTTGTTTAAAAAGAAACAAAATGAAGGGTCTAGTAGTTCTAAGAAAAACAAAAATAAAATTGATTCACCTAGGGAGGAACTTTCACAAGAAGATTTCTATGAATCCCCTAGAAGAAACCAAAGGAATAATCACAGGGGTGGGAATCAAGGTAGGCATGAGAGTGATAGGGAATCATCTAGGTCTCCACTTAGGGTTAGAAATTCATCTAGGAGTAGGATCCATAGAAGTAGAGATAGACATTCTCCTAGCCATCATAGTCATGTGAGCTTCTCTAGGATTAGAATGAGGTAGGAGAAAATGGAAACCAAGAAAGAATAGATGGAACAAGTTTAGAATTCCAAAATTTCAAGGGTTGAATGACCCTGAAATCTACCTATCATGGGAGTTGAAGGTAGAGCAAATTTTCATGTGCTATGAAGGGGTGGAGGAACATAGGTAAACCTAGCTAGTCTTGAATTTTCGACTATGCTTTGATTTGGTGGGATAAGCTAGTGAAAGAGAGAGCAAGGTTTCATCCTAATGAGACTTGGGAAGAAATGAAAGCCATCCTTAGGGAATAGGTATGTACCACCTCATTACCTTAGGAGCTTCATAATAGGCTCCAAAGATTAACCCAAGGAAATAGGAATGTTGATGAGTACTACAAAGATATGGAGGTAGCCATCATTAGAGCCAACATAGAAGAATGTGAGGAGGCTAGAATGGCAAGATTCCTTGAAGGGCTTAAGGATGAGATTAGGATGTTGTGGAACTCCACAACTATATGAGTTTGAATGAACTCCTACCACCAAACCCAAAAGGTAGAACAACAACTCCATAGGAAAGGTAAGAGTAGATACTCAACCTCAAAGCCTTCTTGGAAGGAAAATAAGAGGAAGGAAGGCCACAAGGATGTTCCTTTTAAGCCTAAAGATCTAGGGAAATTAAAGATCCCAAGAAAGAAAAGGCCAACACCCCATCCACCCGATAAAGGAATCATCCATTAAGTGTTTCAAGTGTTTGGGACGAGGGCACATTGCCTCTCAATGCCTAACAAGAAGAGCATGATCCTTAGAGATAATGGACATGTCTATCTTTGGAATCCTCAAGGAAAACTCTAGCTCTAGTGCCATTAGCTCTTCTAGTGAAGAAGGATTAGCAGTATGCCCTGAAGGTGATCTTCTTGTTGTTAGAGATTACAGGGAAGCATGGTCAAGTGGGGAAGATGAGCCAAAGAGAAAATATTTTTCACACAAGGTGTGTGATTAGGGGAGACATGTTCTTTGATTATAGATGGGGAAAGTTGCACCAACGTGGCTAGTGCTAAGGCTAGTACAACAGGTTAGGATTAACCACTACCCACATCCTAGGCCTTACAAGTTGCAATGGTTGAGGACAATGGGGATCTCTTTGGATAAGCAAGTCTTAGTTGCCTTTTCCATAGGTAGGTATCTTGACCAAGTAACTTGTGATGTTGTGCCCATGGAAGCAAGTCATGTGCTCTTGGGAAGGCCATGGCAATTTGATAGGAAAGTTCACCATGATGGGCATAGCAATAGGTATTCCTTTGTTTTCAATTCCCAACAGGTCACCTTAGTTCCCTTGGCCCCTGGTGAGGTTTGTAAAGATCAAGTACAAATGAAAAAGAAAAGAGAGAAAGAAAAGAAGGAAATTAAAGGAAAGAATTTAAAAAAGATAAGAGGGTCGAGACGTGAGGAAAAGGATAAAACCTCTTCATCAATCAAGGAGAAATTAGGGGCAAATTCTTCTTAGCTAGACAACCCATGTACATGCTCATGCGCAAAGAGTATCGCTTGAATACTCAACCAAACCTTGAGTCTAGTGAACTTCTAGAAGAATTTAAGATGTATTCCCAAAAGAGTTACCAGGGTTGCCACCTGTAGGGTATTGAACATCAAGAAAACTTAGTGCCTAGTGTTCCTCAATTCCTTTCACCTATCATATGGGTTGAAATTATCTCCTTTACAAAGAGTAATCAAGAGATGGAACTCCAGCCTTCTACCAACATTTGGTACACCATTGTTGCAAAATTTGTTGGAGATCATGTGTCTAGATCCATTCATATGCCTAGATTATCACCACTGTCTCATATGCTTCACAAAGTGATAGTGAATTCTCACATATAAAGGTCCCTTAACATGCTTCAATCCTTGTTTTATGATAATGCGTCTAGGATGCTTAATTTGTTAGTAATTACAAATATTCATAGCACTAAGATCTCTTTAGGAAAAGAAAATGGATCAAAGCACGTAAGTTTACTTGGGACATGCTTGTTAATAACTATGAGCTCAAGTAGATTAATCAACCTTTTGTTCCTAGTCAAATTTGCTTTCCAATGTTTACGACTATTTGAAAAATTAAAGAGGTTCGTATTTGATCCTAGCATTCTCCTCCATAATTTTCTTTCTTCCATAACCACATATACTCTTCTACTCTTATTTGTATCCTTGTTTTGCGTAAATTGGTGATTGCCATTCGAGGCTAATTCTTTTAGGGGGAGAGGATGATGTGAGCATGGAAATTGCCTTTCAAGAGAAATTTTTAGCTTAAGGATAATAAAACTGAAATTTTTCCTAATTTTAATTTGGTTGTATTTTTCTTTTAAGTTGTAAAAGTGAGAATAGCTTATTCCAACATGGAATAAGAATAGGTTATTTAGAATAGGAACAGGCTTAGGTTAAGAGCTTGGTTGGCTAAGGGCAGCCCAAACCCACAACCAAACAGCCCCCTTCCTTTTTTCCTATAAATAAGGGCTTAATGTAAGCAAATGGCACCTTTGGTCATTTTATGATATTGAATCCGAAATTCCCTTGAGAGAGCAACTTTCTTCTTTCTTTCTCCTCTTGTTCTTGAGGTTAAGACCTTTTTCCTTATCATTGGAGCCTCCAATGTGGTGGAACTTGGCTTATCTTCCTAGCTTCCTCTAGCTGGAGTGGTAGCCTAGCTTAGGAATTATTTTTTCTGCAATTTACATTCTGCCATTTACCTTCTTGCAATTTACAATTCTGGTTCTTAGTTTATGCTTTAATTTTCAGCCCCTTTCCCCTTTAATTTTGGTCATTTTCGTTTTGCCCTTTCTTCCATTTCTGCACTTTATTTCCAGCCTTTAATTCTTGCAATCACCTTCCCCAATTCCCTCTTTACATTCTGCAAATTTATGTTTCCTCTTCTTTTCATTTTTATGCACAATTTTGTGCTACATTGAACACAATTTGAGGAGCTCCCAAAAACTGCTCTGAATTTTGAGCTTCAATCCTACCTCCAACTAGGTCCATCCTCCTCCTCCCAAGTGGGTTGTATTACATCTGTTGCATGATTAGCATTAAATAGAAATAATACTGATGGATGGAAACCGGGGAATGTATCTTTAGTTATTTAGTAGAAAAAACATGTAATTGGTTCATTAAGAAACACATTGACAAAGATAAGGATAAGATTGACCAGGAGGTTTCCTAGCTTTTTCATAAGAATTGATTGCAACCTAGGACAATGTAAATAGCTATTTGGTGAACCAACTTGACTATAACATTGACAACTTTTACAATCCAGTACCAGTGGCATAAAAAGCCACGTCCAGACCCTGCTAAACCTGTTTTTTTTTTATTATCGAAATACATTATTTATAATTGGTAGTGTTAGTCATAACCGAAGAAGGCGGTTTAGTGGTTAGCATGCTTGGAGTTGTTCGAGGACCTAGGTTTGAACCCATCAAACTTATTTTCCTTCCAACTATTATGTGATAAAAGCTACTTAAATTTATAATTTGGCAATGATAATCCTAATTAAGGGATCTGGTCCAGTGGCTGGCTCGTCCCAGGAAGCTTGAGAACTGGGGTTCGAATCCTGGCAAGCGCTAGTCATGATGGAAAAGTTCATTTCAGTGGTTAGCACGCTCCAAAAAAAACTTTAAGGATACGGGTTTGAACCCCATTGGGGCCTTTTTTTATAAATGGAAATTAAACCTTTAAGCCTTTGTTTAGTTATACTTGAACATACCTTAATGAAGCATTGAAGCTTAACCTAGTGGTAACTTGGTTATATGTACCTTTAGACCTTGAGTTCAAATCCCACATAGTTATTTTTTATATCTATATTTTTATTGGGCCAAATACTCAATAAGCCCAAATGTTGCCAAATAAAATAGTCCATTAAACAAAAAAGGGCCCAATTTGGGTTTTTATTTGTTTAAATCATAACCCAAACTTTTTTTTACATCTAATCTTGATTAAGCCTATTTCTTCTTTAATTTGGGCAAAGCCCAACCAATTCATTTCAAACTTACTCAATCTTTTTTAATACTAGTTTTTTTTTAAGAAAAGAAGATAATGAAAAAATAATAAAAAAGAAAAAACAAAAAAAGAAAAAATAGGATAATGAAGAATTAAAATTCAAAAGATATATTTTAAATCTTGGATTTCACGCAATGAGCTCTAAGTGCTAACTGGTAGCATACCCTACTGTTCGATATTTAGAAATCATATGAGTCTTAATGTAACCCTTGTTTGCCTCAGATTCTATGCATATGTTGACATGGGAAAATACTTGAAAATCAAACATTCCAAAATACTTCTTTAATAAAAAAATATCTTGGATTCCATGCAATGAGCTTTAAGTTCGAACTGGTAGCATACCTTACTGTTCGACACTTAGAAAGCATATGAGTCTCAGTGCAACCCTTGTTTGCCTCAGATTCTGTGCATAAGTGAATTCGGGAAATCATCTAAAATTTATTTTCATACCAAACTCAAAAAATAAATTTCAAAATACATTTTCAAACATTTAGTTTCATGTGATGAACTCTAGATACAAACTGGTAGCATACCTTATTGTTCGGTATTTAGAAATCATATGGGTCTCAGTGCAGCCCTCGTTTGCCTAGGACCCCTATGCATATGTGGACTAAGGATTTTTCAAAAATACTCAAAACACTTTTAACTCATTTCTCGACACAGTGTAAACCCTTCTTTTTAAATTACCTCTGAAGATCAAGTCTTCAAAACCAAAGCTATATAGTCTTGAATTTCCCATTGCACCAGGGAATATGTAGGAGCAGGATCAAGTCGTGTCAGACTATTTTTTTACCAACTTATTTATTTCTATTTTATTTAAAGGGATCAAAAAATTTTCAAAAATATCAATCACGCACTCAGTTTAAGGGTATCGTTCTTTGGAACGGGCGAGTAGGGTGTCTAATACCTTCCCTACTCGTAACCGACTCCCGAACCTAAATTTCTTTCTTAAGTTAGGGTTTTTCCAAATGTTTTCCCTTTAAAAATAAAATTTGGTGGCGAATCCACAATCAAGTTAAATAATCTCTTTCTAAAATTTTTAGCGAGTTCATCATTTTGTTGTAATTACGGTTACGACAAGAACAAACAAGAAATATAGGCTTGGACAATTGATAAGCTAGTTAAAAAGCTCAGAAAGGAGAAGGACATGAAGCTTGTTGAGATTGTAGATTTCTTCAAACACAAGTTTGGTGTTTAATTGGAGAACACCAAAGTGATGAGGGTAATAAAGGACACTAAGAAAATTCTATGAGGAAATGAGAAAGAGCAATATGTGAACTTATGAAATTATTATGTTGAGCTTCTGAAGTGGAGTCCTGCATCAACCATTAAAATGAACATAAGACCTTAGTCAAAGGGTCCACCATTTTTTCACAACCTGCATATCTATCTCAAAGGATGTAAAAGGGATTTAAAAAGGGTAACAAGCTCCTAATTGGCTTTGATGGTTCTTTTTTAAAAGGTTATTATGGAGAACAACAACTACCAATAGTTGGGCAAGATGCCAATAACACTGAGTTATAGCTTATGTTATTGTAGATATCGAGAATAAGGACAACTGAAAACGGTTTCTGGAGATGTTGCATGCTGATTTAGGAGATTATAGATAAGATAAATGAAATTTTATCTTAGATATGCAGAAGGTACAATGAGGACCTATTTGAAAGAATTTAAAATTTTTTGAGATGAATTCAAAGAGTTTTATAAGTTTTGAGGACTCATTTTCATGATTTTTTTTCCTAAAGATACCCTATACAATTATTAAAATATTCATTATTGATAAATTTATTTTCCTTTCAAGATTTACACATAGCTTTATAGGAGGATATAGCTTTATAGGAGGATATGTCTGGTGCATGACATATATGGAAACTTTTTTTAAAGCAATGGATGGATAAAAAGCTGAAAAATATTCTATAAAAATATGCTAAATCAACCACTCCAAATTAGTTTAATAGGAAGCCTAATACATTAGCAGTGACAAATTGTAATGCTTGTGATTATATGACAATGAAACCAAAGAAAAATTAGACAAAGACTTATTTTGATGAATGACCAAAAGTGGACAATATTTGTAATAATAATTGTGAGTTTTTCAATGCCAAAAATTCTAGGCATAGAGGAGAAACTAATAATAACAATGTTAAAGGAAGTAAGAGTGATTATTTTTAACCCAATCACCTCTAATACACTAAATCTTGCAAGGGGCACTGGTCATTTGCCCTTGGTGCAGCAAAGGAGGCTAGAGAAAGAAAAAAAGGAAACAACAAATGGATAACAACATGGCAAAAAATGTTTCATTACTAAATGATTTTTTTTCATTCAAACTTGATAAGGAACTTGGACAAAACTTCATTAACTTTTGGTTACATTGTAAGGGAGGAAGGCCATAAATTTGAAGTGTACTACTGGTCCATAAAGGTTCCTATCAATCTTGATATCTAAACCTATATAAGTAGGTTTTGGCAACTAATAGGTGGGTGACTATGGTTCATATTCATATTCATTTTCATTTTATTTTCCAATTATTTTCATTTATTAATCTTCCATATGTGGTTGGATAGAAAGGCCATGCATGCATGCATTTGCTACTATAGCTTACAAAAATGAATGTCTAGAATATCATTGTCATGCATGGCTAATTATGTAATCATGCTAAGAAACATACAAACACCAAATTAAAGCATTTCTAGGGGAAGAATATTGAGACAAAACAAATCTTATACTACCATTCTCACCTCCATTTAAGAAGAGAGCAAGAAGACCAAAAAAGAATAAAAAGAAAGATACTACTGAAGAGCTTATAAAATCATAAATTAAATAGAAAATTGAAGCAATTTAATTATAATGTGTGTGGAGAACTTAAGTATAATAAACAAACATGTTCGGTCAAAAAGAATAAAATGCTTAGGAATTACAAGCCAAACTATTATTGCTGCAACAAGTCAATCTAGTGATAATGCTTCTAGACAAGGTGCTTTTGGTCAATCTAGTGCTACTCCTCTGAAAGTGCCTTTTTCTGAGGGTGATATTAGTGCTTGTGGAGAACATATAGGTGGTGATGCTTCTACTATTGATGAAAAATATATCAGCCAATCATAACCACCACTTGAGAAGATCTCACCTAAAAATCATGCAATGATTCTCATACCTAAGATAAGGATAAGGAAAGGAGTATCCATAACAACATAACCACCAACAACCACTTCTACAAAAGCATAAGTAAACCACAAAAGTTTCCTCAGCTGAAAGGATCAACCTAGCACCTAGCCCAATAGGGAGCTTGCCATTTACTTTATCTTTAAATGATGATAACTTTAAAAAAGGTACAAGTTCATGCTAATCCCAAGCTTAAGAATTCCATAGATATCGCATTTTATTTAACTTGGATGTTGTATTTGTTTCAAAATATAAATTGTATTTGATAATTATGATTTTTGTTTTGTCGAATTTTTATTTCAGAATAGCAAGAAGCCCACCAGTTACACATTAGTTATGCTTTTTCCTGAAGTCTTCTTGACAAATTTTATTAATGCATTGATTGATCATTATGTTAATGATTTTGTTAATGATTATGTTCATTGTGGATGAATGTTCACAAGTTATTTATTATTTTATATTGTTGTGGCCAATTTTCCTACCATGATTATATTCATTGTGGATCAATGTTCATCGATATTAGTTGGATGTTATATTTGTTTCCATAACTATTTTTATATTGTATAATCAATATTTGCAAATAATTTTATTATAAAATTTATGTTAACTAATTCTTAAAAGGAACTTGCATTTAACATTAAGTTACAAAAATAACTACCATACATTATGCAGCCTACAAGGTTAATTCTTACAATAACACATCAAATTATTTAAACAAAACCTAAATAATAACGATATAATATATATCATAAAATCCATCTAACAAAAAAACATTCAATTCTATATCGAAACTTCACTCTATATTCTGCAACTTCATAAGAACATTCCTATACATGTCCTACTCAACACTACAAATATAAACCAGCACCACTAACAGAACAAAATAACAAAACTATAAAATAAATAACTACAACATATAGGATGAAGAAGATAATGACAACAATGTCATTTTTAAGAGCACACTTCCTGAATACATATTCACTTTAAAATAATATCATTTTGGGATCCATTAGGTATCATGTGGAAGTTAACCATTCACATAAGAACCATTTGATGAAGATTGGGCAAAAAAAAGGATTTGAATGTTAAAGTAATAAGTTAGAAAATTTTGAATGAGGTTTTCTAAAGTTTGTGACTAATTTGTAAAAACTTAAAAATTCAGGCAATAATCTTCCCTGTTACTTTCTCTCTCTCTCTCTATATATATATATATGTATATATATATAGAGAGATATATATAGAGAGAGAGAGACAGAGCAAATGTAAACCAGCACCACTAGCAGAACAAAATAACAAAACCCTAAAATGAACAACTACAACATATAGGATGAAGAAGATGATGACAACAATGTTATTTTTAAGAGCACACTCTCTAAACACATCGTCACTTTAAAATAATGTCATTTTGGAATCCACTATGTATCATATGGAATTTAACCATTCACATAAGAACCATTTGATGAATATTGGAGGAAAAAAAGGATTTGAATGATAAAGTAATAAGTTAGAAAATTTTGAATGAGATTTTTTAAAATCTGTGACTGATTTATAGAAACTTAAAAATTGAGATAGTAATTTTTTCTTTTACTTTCTCTCTCTCTATATATATATATATATATCACATTCTTTTTCAATTTAAATTTTTTTATTCAATCCCATCTTTAATTTAAACAACTTTTTTTAGTTATTGAAAAAATGGCAACTTATTTTTTTTCAAATATTTTGGAGTGGGATTGAAGGTGGCTCAACATTTTACAAGACTTAAATAGTTAAATATAATTTTAAATTAATTTAATAAAAAATTATTTGCTAATTTTTAATCCTTTTAGATAAAATTTTAACTTAAGTTTTGATTTATCAAATTCTTTTAAGATTTCTTTAATTTATATTTATTTTTCTTTTTAAAATAAAGAATTGATGATATAAGAATATTATATATAAATAAAAATATAATAAATTTCACCCACAGAAAAAATGGTGATTAATGCATGTTAAACCTAAAGTATAATTAATAATTAAAAATAAGAAAAATATTAAGAATTAGCAACATTATAAAAGTTGAGAAAGAATATAAAGTATATATATATATATTTTTAAATAATTTTTGCCTAGTTTATTTAAAAATATTAAGGAAAATAACAAATCATTTAATAAGTGTCGTAACCGTAATTATAACGAGACGACGAACTTGCTAAAAATTTTAGAAAGAATTTTAATTTGATAGTGGAGCCGCCACCAAATTTTTATTTAAGGGAAAACATTTGGAAAATCCTAACTCAAGGAAGAAATTCTAAGTTCGGGAGTCGGTTACGAATAGGGAAGGTGTTAAGCACCCTAGTCACCCGTTCTGAAGAACGGTACCCTTAAATTGAGTGTGTGCTTTGGATATTTTTGAAACTGTTTGATCCCTTTAGTTTAGAATAAAAATAAATAGGTTTGTGGAAAATGGTCTGACATGACTTGATCCTACTCTTACGTATTTCCTGGTGTAATGGAAAACTCAAGGCTACATAGTTTTAGTTAAAAGACTTGATCTCTGAAAAAATAAAGAGTGATTTTAGGTGAAAGTTGATTTTTTAGAAAAATTTAAGAAACAACGATTTTCAGAAATCACGTGCTTGCAAAATCCAAACTGTCGTAAGCCATGTTTGAATTCGCACGAATTAAATGACGAAATGGTAGAGAACGCTACTTGCTCGGTATTAGAACCTGTCGCAACCGTAATTCCAACGAGACGACGAACTCGCTAAAATTTGAAGATAAGAATTTTTGGGATTACGTGGAGCCGCCACCAAATTTTTATTTAAGGGAAAAGATTTGGAAAAATCCTAATTTGAAGATAAGATTCTAAGTTTGGGAGTCGGTTACGAATGGGGAAGGTGTTAGGCACCCCACTCGCCTGTTCCGAAGAACGGTACCCTTAAACTGAGTGTGCGATTTTGAAAAACTGTTTTGATCCCTTTAATTAGAATGAAAATACATAATTTGATGATGGTTAGCCTGACAAGACTTGATCCTGCTCCTACGTATTCCCCAGTGTAATGGGAAACTCAAGGCTTACGTAATTTTAGTTTGTGAAGGCTTGACCTTCAAAAATCACTTGAGATAAAGAGTATTTAAAGATTTCATTTTTGAGAAAGTTTTATCTTTGGGAGGGATATTTAGTCCACTCATGCACAAGGCCCGAGACGACTAAGGCAACACGGGGACCTATACGAACTACTAAATGTTGAACAGCAGGTGAACCGCCAGTTTCCCATTTAGAGTCCATTGCGTGAAACCTAGAATCCCAAAATATTAGAAAAAGAGATTTTTTAAGTTTTGAAAAGGACCTCAAGTCTAGTCATGCACAAGGCCCGAGGCGGTTAAGGCAGCACGGGGACCTATACGAACTACTAAATGTTGAACAGCAGGTGAACCGCCAGTTCCCCATTTAGAGTCCATTGCGTGAGACCTAAAATCCCAAAATATTAGAAAAAGAGATTTTTTAAGTTTTGAAAAGGACCTCAAGTCCACTCATGCACAAGGCCCGAGGCGGCTAAGGCAGCACGAGGACCTATACGAACTACTAAATGTTGAACAGCAGGAGAACTGCTAGTTCCCCATTTAGAGTCCATTGCGTGAGACTTAGAATCCCAAAACATTAGAAAAAGAGATTTTGAATTTCTTGACAAGAACAATTTGCAAATGATCTTGATATTTTTGAGTAAAAAGAAAACTTGAATTTGAGAGAAGAGTTTCATTTTTGAGTTTTGAGGTAATTGGATTTCAATTGGAATTTGGGATAATTTAATTATTAGAATTTTTTGGGATTTTATTAGCAATTATGGAATTTTTATGAAATTATTTAGGAATTATGGAATTTTTATGAATTATTTAGAAATTGTGGAACTTTTATGAATTACTTATTAATTATGGAATTTTTATGAATTATTTAGGAATTATGGAATTTTTATGAAATTATTTAGGAATTAGAGGGGTAAATTGGTAATTATAGAGCTTGGGGCAATTTTGGCATTAATGGAAAGGCTAGGGGCAGTATAGTAATTGAACTATCAGGGGCATGGCTGGTATTCTGGAATTTCTAAGGGGCAGTTTAGGTATTCAACACAGCAGGGACTTGATGGGTATTTATGAGTTTCTAAGGGGGCATTATAGTAATTTGCAAATCGTCCATCAATTAAAGAAAAAACGTCGCCCCAGGGTTTGAAGAGGCGGAGGTGAAGTCACGAGCCACTCACCCTACCACATGGGCTATTGGACTTTCAGGCTTATACTATGAAAAGCCTATTTTTGTATGAAGGTATTTGGATGCTTTTCCATTCTCCCTCTGGTCCATCCGTGGGCCCCACGCCCACTTTAATTTATTTCAGCCTCTGCATGCGAATCCTCTCACGTAGCAGAGTTTACCATGCACATCTCTTCTCTGGGTTTAGAACATGGAGTCAGAAAATGTACCCTTGCTCGTAAAAGCGATTTTCTAGTGGGATTAAATCCATCAGGCAGGAGTAGTCCCATGCGATCGACGCAATGGGAGGGGCAAGTGATACCTATCTTGTGATCAACAGTGTGTCTAGCTTAGGGTATATTGGTTATTTGAAAATTTCCTTACCCCAACGTTCGAAGAATCTACCCTGCTCCAAAGGAAATCTTTCGGCTTCGTGCCAAAATAGTTGTTTTGGAAGTTCATCTACCATTTCACCCCAAGATTTGACACTGTGGGAGGAACATAAATCTGTATTCTTGACTTACGAGAACTATGCATAGCTCTAACCAAATTAGGCGCTTCTGAGTAGTGCAGTTTCGACTTGATACAAGACCAAGACTTAAAGGCGATGAGGTTCATAACGTACCTAGGGTACTGCTCGCCTGGCTCTTGAGACATGGTGAGCGTATGCATGAGTTACATAAGGTCAAGACCATGTATTGATTACCAGCCTTCTTTTAATCGATCATTGACGAGGACTTTCTTACACCTGATACCGCCATGCATGACTACAAGCAGGGTTACACCTTCCAAATGGAGATCTAGATGATGAAGCAACAGGTGCCGTAGCAGATATCTATCCACAGCCATGGGAGATTGCTTGTGGCCTCCTAATCAAGACGCTTGGACTTGATCATGACAAGAAGGCCTTTGGGCTTGGGTGACCCTGTGAGATTCTTGACTCGTGTGTTGACGTAGGGTAGGGGCCATGTCTATCAGGACTACCCTATTTCGACTTGTTATTTGTCGTGGTTAACAAAGTTAATGACTAGTCGATACGGGAGACAATACGGTCTTCATGGTCTATACCCATAATAAGCCCTTTGAGAGCTCACAAAAGAAGCCTAGGTGTTGACTCGTTTTGAGAATCGTGGTACAAGTATCCTAGTAGGAACGAGTTCTTAGAGTAGGATGATAACAAAGGGGGAGTCAGTTGTCTGTATCTAAAGGTCTGGATATCTAAGGCTTTGTTATCTAACGAGTATATATGGGTGGCTGCAGGGGAGGGCTACTACGAGTGGATACAGGTAGCTAGATTTGAGCTCCATAGTCAGCTCTGGCTTAGGCTCATGTTCCTATCTTGGATGCCCCTGTAATTGTCTCGGGACCGCTCATATGGTGCCGAGGGTACTTGGTGATCTTGACCAGGGGTTGAAAAATTGATTTAATGACGATGTGGTTGTAGATTCATCCAGGGGCTCCCTGCCCCTTGATCACTTTCATGCCTCTAACTGAAGCCAGAAGGAGGACCTACCTCACTCTGCGACCTTGCTTCGGTGGGTGATATAGATCATGGTGTACGATAGCTGTGCTACCCAGGGGAAGATGGGCCAACCTAGGTCACGTTTGGCTCAATGGCATAGGCCCTCGAGTTAGTAGTAGCTGTTTTCCAAATTAACGAGGGGAGAAGCAGTATCGGGCCATTGGTGGTATCACTCCTCCTTCTACGGCTCGGTCAATCATAGCATGACCTTGCTTGAGTATCGAGATGATCTCAGAGTGAAGGTGCAGCTATAATCGGCGTGCGAGACTTCTTTAATGTACCTGACACCCCACTTGTAGCCCATGCATAACATTTCCATAGGATGGTAAATCCCTACCTTTATTACCTCTACATGGGAGGTTTAGAGAGCCATGCAAACAACCCATACAACGAGCAAATCGAACGTCGACATTTACTTGTGACAAGCTTTCTGGAGAGAGACGTAAGAACGCGAACATCGGGTCTGCAGCAGAATGAACTTATCGACCCTACAATTTCTAAATGTCGCCAAGACCCTAAAAGAAGGATTTGGTAGATGAACAGTAAGGAGAGACAAGAATTGCCTATGGTTTCGATACCTCTCCCTAGCCAATCTTTCTTTTGCTCTATTTCAGGTCTGAAATTGTACTAGGGGTGCGATAAGGATTTTAGGTTCACGATGATTATGGATATTTAGTAATATACCCCTTCTGCTCATCTATCATTCTCAAAGAATGTGACCTCTACTCACCAAACTATCATACTTGGTAAAATCGACTTGATTCATTCTCATGCATAGCTAGAACAGAACGACCATCATGCAAGATTGGTGGGTTCGCTTATTAAGATTTCAATCCACTATGGCTCATTCTAACATCCCCTCCCCAATTATCTTGCTGCGTTAATCAGCGATGATTCTTTCTAATCAAGAATCAATGATCGTATAAGAGTGGATCTAATAATGATACAAGTTATTATTCTTGAGCTCAAGATCAAGAGGAGAAACCACCTACCTGGATTGAATCAGTGATTGGATGAATCTTTCTCTTCTCCCAGAAGGCCACGAGGCTATTTGCTCTTCTTTTCTTTCGCCGAGTTCTTTCTCTCGCTATCTCTGCTTCAAGCAATGAGCCCAGCGCCTACGAGTTCTTTGAAAGAAAAGGAGACGCGATTTTTCTCTCAAAATTTTCCAACCCCTGTTTTGAGTCTGATGCCTCTTTTTATAACGTTTCTTCTGACCTCTCCTCACTTAACCCCTTTTTGTTTTTATTCTGCTTTTTAGTTTTTGATTTTTTTAATTTCTGATTTTGAATTTTGTTTTTTCTTTTAATTTTCTTGATTTTAGTTTTTAGGTTTTTTTCTGATTTTAAAAATTTCATTTGTTTTTATTATTAATTTTTCCAGATTTTATTTATTTTCAATTCAGATTTTACTTTTATTATTTTTAATTTTGTTTTTGTTTTCTGATTTTAATTATTCCCTTTAATTTCCAGATTTTAACCAATTTTTTTTATTTTTAATTCTCATATTTTGAATTTTGAATTTTTATTTCTAGAATTTGATTCTTAATTTATTATGAAAAAAATTTTATTTTTTTCTTTTGTTTTTGTCTTTATTTTTTTTTTTTGCCCTTTTTTTGGTTTTTGTTTTTTTTACTGTTTTCATATTTTTAATTAATTTTTATTTTCCAAGTTTTTCTTTATATATATTTTTTGAACCTTTAAATTTTTCTGATTTTTAATTTTCCCTTAACCTTTATTATTTTTTATGTTTTTGATTTTTAATTTTGTTTTTCTCTTTTCTTTTGTTTACCTTGATTTTCATGTTTTTATTCTGTTTTCAATGTTTAATTATGTTTTATTTTGAATTTCTTGAGGTTTTTAATTTAGGTTTATCCACTAATTGACTTAAACTGGACCTCGGACGTAATTGAGTGTTTACAAACCCATTGCACGAATTTTAGAAAATTAAAAAAAAAATAGACATTTTTATACGAAATTATTGAAAACAATTATTTTCGTAAGTCATGTGCTTGTAAAATTCAAGCCGTCGTAAGCCGTGCTTGAATCCGCATGAATTAAAATACGAAACGGTAGAGAACGCTACTCGCTCGTATTAGAATAGTTGCACGAATTTCACAAAATTCAAAAACAGACGTTTTTATATAAAATTATTGAAAACAGAGTTATTTTGAAATCACGTGCTTGCAAACAAGCCGTTGTAAGCGGTGCTTGAATCCGCACTAATTAAATTACGAAACGATAGAGAACGCTACTCGCTCGTATTAGAATCCACCGCACGAATTTCAGAAAATTCAAAAATAGACGTTTTTATACGAAATTATCGAAAACAGTGATTTTCAAAAATTACGTGCTTGCAAAATCCAAGCCGTCGTAAGCCGTGCTTGAATTTGCGCAAATCAAAATACGAAACGGTAGAGAACGCTATTTGCTTGTATTAGAACCCGTTGCACGAATTTAAGAATTTCCTATAGAGACTTGGGTACTAATTCTGAATAATCTCAATTATTAGTGCCCAAACCTGAATTCAAACAGGTAGCCTGGGTTTGCAGTTCCTGATTGCCAGTCATTATTAACTACAAAACCTTATGACATGCTCAAAGAAGAGTTGTTGGCCTACCCTGAATCCTAGAACCTTTCTTATGCATATTGGATTCTATCTTATCTGGTTTCTGCATAGCGGACCTGATTCATATGACACTGCCATCAGGTTTTATGGATATGGGTGATCCCCCTCTTACTTAATTGGTTCGTTGTTCGTTTGATTTATAACATCAAGTGTAGATACCTACTTCAACTATTATTATATTCTGCATGAACTTAGCCTTTCTACTCAAGCGTCACTCATTCTTTTCTTGATCACTCTATATATGACTATGAACCTTTGCCTGAGGTAACGGACTTTTTAGATCACTTAATCTTGGTTCAGATTGATTTATTTTCTGATTTGCTAACAGTTCATATAGTATAGAATTGATTATTGACTTATGGTTGTAGACAATTCTAAAATTGATTGAATTTCCTATCAGCTAGTTGGTTCTTGCTTAGCTATAGCAGTCAGCATCTGGTTTACTTTCCTTGGCACATCTCAAATTATGCAAGTTCATTTACTTACTGTTAGTGCACCAATCCTATGGTTGAGCAGGTTACTTTAGCAGATTTAAGGAGTGCAACTTGGCCAGCCATTTAGCTTATTAGGATTTCAATTTATTCTAGGGATTAGAGGGTATGAGGGGTAGACCAGAACCAGGATTCTACTTCGACTTTCCCAGCAATTTGATATGGATTGGGTGTCAAAAGGCATCAAGTTTCTGAAATCTCACAGACCTATATCAGAATCAAATCCCGAGTTTTAGATTGCAGATTAGCTCATCACATGAGTTTGTGCAGAGAAGTTACAGGTTTCCAGACTAGACTCAAAGTTTAGCCTGATAGCACCTTTCCCTAATGCTAATGACTTGTTGTAACTAGGCTCTTGCCAATTAGAATCTCATCTCCAATCCCTTGCCTACCAGTTTTAGGTTCCCACTTATTTTCAGACTTTGATTCTGGGTAACAAGGTCAGGAATGAGTCTAAAATAGCCAATTGATCCTACTGAGGTTTAATTTGCTGGGACCGAGGTTTGGAGACCAATTTATCTAAACTTACTGTGATTTAAAACCTAAGTTGCTAATTTGGGATTAGAGGATGAGTTATTAGGCTTGATACAAGGGACTAAAAGCACAGAAATAGTCTCTTTAAACCCGCAACAGATTTGCAGCTGCTTTCCAAAATGGTGCAGAGGTGTCATGCAGTAGGATACTAGGTTTCCACTTATTCAACCAAGCCAAAGACAATCTTAAGGGTTTTCTTATCTGGGCAATCAATCTTCATTTTCGTTATTTTCAGGGACTGGACCTGAACCTAAGCAGCATCAGAATTTGCAGAAGATCCAGAGGTCTAGACATGTCTATTGCAGGCCCTAAAGTCTAGTCCCAAATAAATCAGTTTACCAATAAGGTACTCAAAACAGTTGAGGGCTTTTGGACCAGACTCAGAATCTGAACTTAGGAAGTCAGACTAATTCCACAAGAATGGGTTTATGTGGGGAAATGGGAGGTTTTTACTAGTCTGCTACAGACCCTAGTACAACGGGTAGAAATTACAGACTATGCACAGGATCATGATTAATTATAGATGATGCTTAGCAAGATGAACCCTCTATAAAACATACAAGATCAGCAGGCTTAATGCACTGAAAGCTCTAAGAGATTTCCTTTCCTTTTCCTAGAACAACGTTTATATCATCTTGCAAGTTATAGCATATTGCTTATGGGTTCAGGATGGCTACCTTTGTTGTATATCAGTTCCGTTCTCAGCAAGTCCTGATTTGTGGGGTGATTTGGTAAAGGGGAGCTCAAGATATCATGCTTAAAAGGATGCAACACTAAGTTTCTGTAGGGACAGGTATGGTGTCCCACCAGCATAGTTTTCTACTTGTGTTAAGGAACCTGGAAGGCTTAACATGGAAATGAACCTACTGTTGTGCTTCTGACCCAAAATAGACACTCACACTAGAGGTAGCAATCTGCAAAATTTATGCAGATTAGGACATTGTTGATTTTTCAGTTTCTGTTTTGGGCTTTTTGTAAAGTGGTTTATTTTCTATTTTTGGCCTGAGACCCATGGAGTATTGGATTCTAATATTTAGTAGAAACTACTTGGCTTATCCTGAGATTTGGCCAAGGTTGACTATGAGTATATGCTAGCTACTGCTACCAAGGAGGAATAGCTTGGCCCTGAACAAATGATGGCAACAAAGCTGGATGTTTATTGACCAGAAAACATAGCATGAGATTAGGATGCCTCAATGGCATTTAGGGAGGAAACTGATTTTGCACCTAGACAGGATGCTGGACCTGAGTGAATGACTCCCAGTTGCACATTATGATGAGATGGAGGTGGAGGATAAAAGTGGAGACCTGTTGCGGCATGTGGCATTGTATTTTGCACTGGATGCTAGACATTAGGAATCACAAGCTGGTGAGAATGCATAGGGGACTGAGAAAGATATTGAATGGGGGCATTAGGTGGCGTTTGGAGGAGAACTTGAAATTGAGTAATAGGCCACTTCTAAACTAGTAGTTGAATTTTGGGTTTAAAGATAAGCCTGGGACTAACGTAGGGGTCCTAAGACGTGACTCACTTTATCAATAACTTGAGAATATTAAAAGGTTACACAGGTCAGTTTTTTTAAATATTTGCAGGTTCCTGGATGCATTTCTAGTCCAGAACCAGTTCTGGAAATCTGTCCCAGCCCAACAGAAATTTATGTATAGAATGTAAATACTCAATTATGCTTGAGACTTTATTTTTAAATTAATTAATAAATAAACCATAATTTAAATGGTAAGTAAATATTAAGGTTAAAAATAGAAAAACAGAGATATAAATAGAAAGCAGAAAGATAAATAAACAGCAAATAAAAAAAAACAACAAATAAATAATAACGAAAATAAGAAAATAAAAACAAAAAAAGAGAAAAAAATAAAAAGAAAGTAAAAGTAGAAAAAATAAAATATAAAAAGTAAGAATAAATAATAAGAAAAATGAAAAGAAAAAATAATAAATAATAATATAAATAATAGAAACAAAAATAAATAAAAAATAAAGAAAAGAAAATAATAGTATTTGAAACAAATAAAAAATTATAACAAAAGTAAAATGAAAGATAAAATAACTAAGATAATAAGAAAATAAAAACAAAAAAAATCACAAAGAAAAACAAAACAATAAAATAATAATAAAAAAATAAATAACAACTAACTGGTTAAAAAGCTAAAACAGCAAAATTAGTAAGAAGGAGAAGAAAAGTAGGTGACTCAGTTACTAAAGTTAGTTAAAGGAACTAAAATTGACGCCTCTAAAAAGGATAAGCTAATTTGGCGTAGGGGATTATTTTCTTTTCTGTAAGGAAAAAAAGGTTTTTTTTTTCTTGGCCTCTCTGCTTCGGGAAGCTCCTTAGAGTGTTTGTTCACCCAGTCCTCTGATAAACGAAAAGTAGAAGAAGCTCTCTGCAACATCACTCCGATCTTAAATGAATCCTCTGATAAACGAAAAGTAGAAGAAGCTCTCTGCAACATCACTCCGATCTCAATTGAAGGAAAGTTCATACTTCAAGAAATTGATCTCACTCAGGTTAATACTTTCATTCCTCTCTTCTTTAGCAAGCAATGGAGTTTATAAACCTTTTCTAGAATTCGTGCTGGCCAAAGAGCAAGTGAATATTATAACATAAAGAAAAGAGAAATGTATGGATGATTTTGATCTCTGTTTCAAATCTTAGATTGAACATTTCAGATAAATAATAAATAAATAGCATGCATTAGATTCAGTTACTGTGTGGAAATAAGGTTCGTAATTAATCATCATCTGAGCTAGATTTGTCTCTTGCACGAGAATGGCATATAATTTGAATTCTTAGTTCCTCAATCTCTAAACACGGTGCAAGCTCCGATGGGGAAAATCTTGCAATTCTCAAGATCGGCCACAAATTAATGTGGATATTTAAACTAGTAAATGTTGTAGCTTCGGTTGTGTTAACTTGATTTCTTCCACAGAGGACGTTAATTATCAGCGACCGCATGGTTGTCTATGAAGTTTATTAGTGTTGTGCTTGATGAAACTGAATGGTGTATGAATGGAGAGGCAAGATTGAAAGCTATTTCTAAAGGTCCCCTGTATGGCATTCGTCTTGCCAATTTGTCATGTATGGAGAGATTATCAGGGGGGATAGTGAGGTTATTGAGAGATGTCAAACTCTACGGGTTCCTGCTGCTAAGGAGGAGTTGCATCACTTGCCAGTTGAAGATCTGGAAAAACAAAAGCTGCTGAAGATAGAAGTGTGAGTCAGAAAGATTCTCTTCTCAAAATCTGCTCCAACAAATGGAAAGTACCGATTCTAACGCTAGTCATGGCCAGAGTGGTGCTTGGTATTATCGGCATGGGGCTCCTAATCCTAAGTCATTGGGTGTGGGCTATCAATTATCAAGATATTCAAGGAATGATGAGACAATTGGAGGTCATCTAAATCTGAAAGTTGACCAGACCAAACCAAATCCATTAATGCTGTGGGGGGCAGAGAAAATCATGTATTCTGCCGCAGTAAATAAACCTTTAGAAAACTCGAACCACCAATGTGTGACTATAGGAGTCAGTTTGGAGCTTTTAACGTGGAAAAGCCAGGCACATGCACGCATACTCTTAAGTTAAGCACGTGTTAATGTTAGTGATCTGGCCTTGGTCAAAGCCTTGAGTCATGAACCTCCTTATATCAGAATCTAATTCAGCATGAGAGGCAGCTGCGGTCATGTAGAACTTGTACGATTCTGGGTGGATATACGTTCAATCTTGAAAGGATCAACTTCAAATTTCTAACAGGGATGTGGTGTTAGCTCAAGAACATGGTGACCAGAATGAAACGTGCTCCATCAATATCTCGGTTCTTGCAGTGTATAATCATTGACTTGGTTTATAATGATACTCCTTGGTTGTCAGCATAGCAGAAGGATGCTTGAGCTTGCAGTTTCTGTGGGAATCACATTGATACAGGGAAGCAGAGGATACGTGAGTATTGAATACAAAAGGAATACCTGCTTCAGTTGGAAGAAGCTAAAAGCAAGGAAAAGCCGTATAAAATTTGACTCATAGATATAGCAAGAAGTAATGTTAAATACCATGCAGATTCTGGTTCATGGGTGCAGCAAGAGGCCATGCTGAATGCCATGTAAATTTTGGCTCATGCAGACTGCAAGAGGCCATGCCACTGGTTCCTGTGCGCCTAAGAGATCTATCCTTCTCCATTACATGCATTGCTGACTACACCTGGCTTCACATCATGTTTTGAATAGGCCAATGAGAAGTGAAGTTGATTTGATTTCCTACATAGAAGAAAAAGAAAAGTGCATGCATACATCGTTTCATTCTCTAAGTCAGCTTTGCATGTTAGTATTATGGTTCTTTGATGAAATTCTCTCAGCTCTAGTATAAAATATAGCCATGTCGAGTGAAGAATGACGGTCCAATTGGTGGAGCTCATCATGCTCCAACAGCGAAAGTAGGCAGATTTTGAAACCATGGAGCCATATACCACACATGAGCTTGAACTTGGGAAGTTTAGGAGTTGTTGAATGTGGAAGTTAAAGTGCCATATGGTGGATAATAGAATCGCTTCAAGTAGAACCCATGCAGCACGTCCTAATTTTAGTATGGTAGATTAGGTGGCTTGAGAGGTGGTGAAAAGTGAATGTCTTGACCCAATACAGAAGCTTGTTTGTTTTAATCAAAATTGGGGTCATGAAATATAATTGGAAGCTTGGCATCATGGTTGATTTGTGGTGCTCGTGACCCCAAGTCCAATCTTCGAATCCCATACTTTACTATTCATTTTAAAGCCAGCCACACTATATGTCGCATATCATCTGCTCAGTATCATGGGTTTTACATGCAAACTTGTTAGGTTATATTGGGTATGCCGACCACACCATCCAAATGGGTTGCCATGGTAAAATTAAAACAACTGGGCCACAATAAATTCGAAACAGTTCACCCTAACTAATTTAAAGTTAATCAATTCTTAGTTAAGGTTTTTTATTAAAATCAAAATTAATGTTTTAATTAGGCCATCCTAAAATCAAGTTAATCAAAATTCAAAGCAAGTTTAATTCTTTTCTTCAAGTTTCAATTCAAATTCATTTTGGTTCAAGTTAATCAAAATTCAAAGCAAGTTTAATTCTTTTCTTCAAGTTTCAATTCAAATTCATTTTGGTTCAAATCAAGTTTAATTCTCTTCCTCAAGTTTCAACTCAAATTCATTTTGGTCCAAATCAAATTTAATTCTTTTCCTCAAGTTTCAATTCAAATTCATTTTAGTTCAAATCAAATTTAATTCTTTTCCTCAGGTTTCAATTCAAATTCATTTTGGTGCAAATCAAATTCATTTTGGTTCAAATCAAGTTTAGTTTTTTTCCTCAAATTTCAAATCAAATTCATTTTTGTGAAAATGAAGTCCAGTTCAATTTCTCCATTTCAAATTCAAGTTAAGTTCAATTTATCAAATTCAAAATCAAGTTCATTTCAAGACAAGTTTAAGTTCTCAAAATCAAGTTCAATTTCTTAAATTCAGATCAAGTTTATTTTAAGTCAAGTTCAATTTCTTCAAATCCAAAATCAAGTTCAATTCTTCAAATTTTAAATCAAGTTCATTTTTTATCAAGCCCAATTCTCTTTCTACCTAAGCCCATTCCTCTTTTTATCTTTATTATTTTCAAATTAAATTCATTAATTTTAGGTCTCACGCAATAAACCATAAACACGAACTGGTAGCTTTTTCTGCTGTTCGATGTGTAGGGATTATGGGTCCTAGTGCAGTCGTAGTTGTCTTGGACCCTGTGCATATGTGGACTAAGAATCCTTTTCAAATAACTTCAAGAGAAACTCCATTTTGGAATCCCTAGTCTCACGCGATGGACTCTAAATAAGAACTGGCGGTTTCATTGCTGTTCGATATTTAGAGATTCATATGGATCCCAGTTTAGCCCTCGATTGCCTTGGATCTTGTGCATATGTGGACTAAGGATCTTCTCTAAAATATTATCAAAATACTTTGTTTCTTTTTCAAGCACCTCCGAAGGTCAAGCCTTCAAACCAGAACTACGTAAGCCTTGAGTTTCCCATTGCATCGGGGAATACGTAGGAGCAGGATCAAGTCCTGTCAGACTATCTTTCACCAAGCTATTTATTTTCATTTTAAATTTGAGGGATCAAACAGGTTTCAAAAGCATCATAATCTCACACTCAATTTAAGGGTACCGTTCCTTAGAACGGACGAGTAGGGTGCCTAACACCTTCCCTACTCGTAATCGATTCCCGAACCTAAAATCTCTTCCTCAAGTTAGGGTTTTTTCCAAATCTTTTTCCTTGAATAAAAATTTGGTGGCGACTCCATTTAATATAATCATATTCCCTTTCAAAACTTTATCGAGTTCGTCGTCTAGTCGTGATTACGGTTGCGACATAGAACCAGAGCTTTTAGACACATTCCACAAATCAGCTTATTCAAATTTCTGGACTAAAATCAAAATTCAAATTGAGGACTAAGTCAGTTTGTCAGAAGGGAATTTATGCAGAGTGATGGAAGGCTTCTACATGGCCATTACTCCCTAGAGTTAGACTTTAAGCTCAAGGATCTAGATTAGGGGAGTCAAAAGTCCCAGCTGGTCTATTAGAATTAGAATCAGGTCTAGAACTCAAGGCTTCAAATCAGAGAAATAGAAGGCCTCTATATGCATTTTATACACCATAATCAAGTCTCGTACTTAAGTTTTCACTTCACATTATCAGCAACTTGTGAAGAGAATTAGATGGCTTAATCATGTCTATTACGGGACCTAGTGTAGCATATTGAGGTTTTAGGCTATGTACAAGATTATAGGTTTGCTCAAATGCTTGGAAATTGGTGCTAATATTCAGGAGCTGGAACTTGTTTCAAAACCAGAAAGATCACAGTGAAACTGAAGTTTAGGTAGGGATATGATGATAGTTTCAGCCTTGAGCTTTTCCAGGTTTGTTTTCTAATTTCTAGAAGCCATGAGCTGTAGGGCCAGGGGCTGTGTAGGCTGATTTATGACCATAATCCAGATATTCACAAGATTTGTGTGATTAGTGTGCTGATTAGGAGCTAACTTATAATTGGTAGTTGATACTGATATGCTAGGAAGATTTATGAGAAAATAAGTGTTGAATAAAGAGTCCTAAGGGCAGAAATTCTACAATCAGCCTCTAGACAAAGTAAGATCCTGCAGTACCTTAGTAAAATATAGATCAAATTGGTTGTCACAAACCTATGACTCCTCCCATCCAATTTGGTGGAAGGCCTGTCCCTAACCTAGCTAATTAGGAGTGCTCCTATTCACAAGAGGCAATGGCAGTTTTCTTAGGTTTACATCTTTAGATTATCGGATGCAGCAGAATTCGAAATTACAAGTATGTGGATGGAGATCTTTACAGGTTCTAGCGACTAAATCTCTAAGCAAGCCTATGGACTCTCTTGTGCGATGTTACTCTAATGGCCAAAACTGCGTTTGTATTTGCCTAAGCTACTTATTAGTTAGAGGTAGGCTTTAGATCAATATTCAAGAGCCAAAGTCGACAGAACAAGTGCAACATCAATAGTCTAATGAAGTGTCTACACTTTCAGGCTAGGGCACAAGGTTGCCATTTCTGTTATAACTGTCTCATGGTAGGTTACACAAATAAATTTGGCTGAAAGTCCTATGGACTAGAATGAGCAGAGTGTGGGAATCTAGTTGCATTTTCAGAACTATTTCATAATTCAATCAGTTACAGTATACCAGAGAATCTTCAACAGAGGCATGCATTAGGTTCTATATCAGCATTTAAGGTTTTTTTTTATTGGAAATGGTCTAAAGCAACTAGGAACTTAACCAAATTGAGCATGCATATCAGAAAGCTTTCTAACTCGCTACAAATTTCGTCAATCAATGCATGCAGTAGCATTGCTTTCAGTTATTACAGAGAAACGGCTAAATTCTAGTAAAATTCACGCATATTTCAAATTTAGGAAAGCTAGAAGAAAACCTAGAAATGACGAACCTGTGAGAAGCTACTGCTGAACCAGAGTATATGAGCCTGAATGCAGCGATAGGATGACAAATTTTCCTTCTTTTGAGCGTCTATTTACAGTGAGTGAGTAGCCAAAGAAGAAACCAATTCCAGTTCTCCAAAATCTTCCAAAAATCACAATCAATCCCCAGAACGGAGTGAAGTTGGAGATAACCAAGAGCAATTTAGAGAGTGCTTTCTTTTCTTGCCAACGTAATCAATCCAAAAAAAGCCAAAAAGAAAAAAAACCCCTCATCCCTTTCCCAATCTCATATTTATATTGCTCTCATTTTCTAACCTTTCTGCTAATCTTGATTAACTACGACTATCCTTATTTAACTGACTAACTAGTTTTTAACCGCCCCCTTATAGTTTACTTTTACTGTATTTTTTCTTTCTCTTTTTTTTTTCGGCTATTCACTAGATTTGGGCTTACTTCATCATTTTTATTAACTAATCTCCTTTAGCCTAATTTTTTTATCCTCACTTCTTCTTTTTGTTTTATTCATCTGTTTATTAATTTTGTTTTTTGATTTTTTTTTTTTATCTCAAATTATTTGTTTATTTATTATTATTTATTTCTTGATTTTATGATTCTTTCTTGCATTTAATTTAGTTTAAGATAGCCTCAAACTAAAATTGATGTTCATAATAAGTATAATAAATTTATTAAAATATTCTTATTAATTAATCATATCTTAGGAGAAGATATTTTACTATTAAAAAAGGGTTAATGACAAAATTAAAGACAAAAATAACACTATTGAAATTGTAAAACACTAATTTATTTTAAAAACAAATACTATTATAGTTAAAATAATTGACATTTCAAAATTTTGAGAATGGTATAAAATTATTTAAATTATCTTATTTGTTAATAAGTTTATTTTATAAAAAAATACTATTATAGTTAAAATAATTGAAATTTCAATAATGGTATAAAATTATTTAAATTATCTTATTTGCTAATAAGTTTATTTTATGTAAAATTTGAAAAAATTTAAATAGGATATAGCATGCGTTATTATATAGAATTTAAAGAATTTAAAAGGTTCGAATAAAATCTATCCTCCAAAGAATAAATGTGCAATATTTTTACATGTGAAATATTTTCTAAAATAAAAGTTCTTGACCAAAATATCTCATGAAGAAGCATGTGATATAAAATTAAGTTTCTAATGAACTATGCTTATAAAAATGTATTTGAAGAATATGCAAATTTTCGAAAAGCATATGTTTTTCATGGATATAAAAAAAAAGTTAATGTCATTTTTAAATTACTTTTTATCAATTGATTAAACTTTTTAAAATTGATATACAATGTAAAATAAATTTGTTTTTCTAGTACTTATGCTAAGTGTTGTGCACAAATTGTGTGTAGAGTTTTATTTACGAATAAATGCATGTGTTGAAGTTAAAAATAAAATATTTAAGATCTTTAATATTTTTTTCATAAACTATTCTGACAACTTAGAAACTTGATAACTTCTAATTTTTAAGTTCATAATTTTTTTTGTTAGGGAATATAGTTAAAATAAAATAAAAATATAAAAAAGAAAAAAATTCAAAAGAAAAAGAACAACCATATATATAAATTTGATTATGAAAGGTATGAGATTTTGGTTTTCTTATGACTTTACCCAATATCATCTCCAACTTCCTTATGAATCATTATACTCAATTGCTAACCACTTATTCTAAATTTGTTACTATTCAATAATTATACAATAGTAACATTCTTTCCCCTAAGTTATCACCTTCAAAAATATAATTAAAAGATGTATAAAGAACACTCGAATATATTAATTTAATGACTAGTTATTAATCAAGGGTTTCAATTAATCATCAAAAATTTTAAATTTAGTTTATCTTATAGTTTCATTAATAAAACAATGATAAGATTGTCTATTTTCTAATCAATTCACAAATTAATAAGAGTGATCAATCCTTATTAGTTAATTAAACATAATAAGACAAACACAATTGAATAGAAAAATATACATATTCATAAGAGAGAAAAGAGGTTCAATTAGTTAAATTATAAGTTTTACCGACGTTCTATGATTCGAAATTAGTTACGCATAGTGCTAAAAGATAGGCAAAAAATTGATAATCCAACCAAAATATCCATCATCCTAATTTAGAGATTAGAATGACAAAATCATATGCCAATAAGATTTGCAATAGTATGTTGTAACTTGTAATGAGAAAGATATTTTGCTTCAAGATCCTATAAAAGGATACAAGAAGGGTGACTATGAAAGTATAGAGGATAATAGTGGTGTGTTTCCAACATGTCTTCTTCCAAGGTCTAACTTCCATTTTTATAGGCTTGAATTGAGCTTTTTCTATTATAAACCTGGTTGACCTAGGTCATTTTCTGTGCTATCAATTTTGACACAACCATGCTCAAATTTGCACGGACCGTATTGTAAACACCAAAGATAGTGCATGACCATGCTGAATTTTAGTATGACCATACAAAGTATCTAGCACAATAGTGCTTAAGTTTACACGATTGTGTCAAAAGACCATGAATGTTGCAAAGGTATGCTGGTTTGTTTTAAGAATTTTTTGTCTTTTCATTGATCTCTTATTTTTTTAATCATTTTTTAGCCCAAATTATGTTCTATTTTAAATTTTTTACTTACATAATCATTCATAAAAGAAATAAGATAAATTAAATAAAATAACTAATAAATAAATAATAATTATATCGTAATTATAAATAATTTTTTTAAAATAATTTAACATAATAATAATTTATTAGAAAAAAGAAAATATCAATATATAGAGAAAAAATATGATAAAAAATTAATTTTTTTAATAAAATTGATTTATACACCAATGATCTTGAACATTAATTTAAAAAATTGTAAAATTTTTATCTAAGGTACAACGATCGAAAAAATAAATATGCTTATAAATAAAAGATTCCATATTTTTATTCATGCATATATGAATAATGTGAGAAACATTCTTATAATTCTTATTATTAGTGTTCTTACAAATTTTAATTTTTTAGATAATTTAAATTTTTTTTATATTTCACAATTTTAAGAATGAGTTAGTTCCAAGAAGATTGTAAAATAGTTTTGATTGGCTAAATAAATAAAGACTTGCGTTCAAAAAATATTAGAAAAATATTTGAGTAAGTTGAACTTTTATAAATTTTTTTATTTATAATAAAATTATTAAGAAGTAGGCGTAATTTTTTATTTACAAAAATAAATTGATATAACATTTATTGTTTATCACTTTTTTTTTTCAATCTTTTATATTATCTACTATTAAATAATCTATTCAATTGATATCTATTTTACCACACTTATTTACAAAAAGTCTTTTCTATTAAGTACTTATCTCCTTTTAAGACACTCTTGTTTTCAAAAAATATTTGCGGAAGTTTTAAAAATATTTTAAAAAAATCAATTCAATCTTCTTAAATTTTTCTTTATATTCTTTTCTAAATAAGTTATTGCAATGATAATTATTTTGAAAAAATAACTTATTTAGTACAAAATTAAAAATTGTAAAAAAAATATCATTTTATTTATTTATATATTTTATGTCACAAAACTGAATTTTTTATTAGTCGTATAAGTTAAGACTTATAGAGATTCATAAAGAATGTGAGAATACAGAATTAATAAAAATATAAGAAGTGATAACATTTAAAATGAAATTAAGCACATTTTTAAAAAGTGAGATAATATGCAAATACATGTAATGTTACATTCTCTTACAATCTCATTTTATTAATTCTATTACTTTAATTATAAAAATTTTAAATAAAAAATAAAAGCAATTGATATTTTACAAATATAATTTAGTATTTTAAAATAGTTTATAGCTACAATAATATCATTAAATTAGGAATAATATAGTGCCTCCATAGGTATATGATAAGAAATTAAAAATTAAAATATTAAAAATAATTATTATAAAGAATTCAGAAGTCATTTGATATGAACTTCCTAGATAATTCAAAACATGGCAATCGGTAAAATGAAAAAATTTAGTAAAATTTAATACTATCAATACATTTAGATTATAATTTATAATAATTTTATTTAGTAATTGTTAAAATAGTTTTTTTAAGATACTTATTAGCTAATTAACCGTTAAGGTATATTTATTGTTTTCATATTATATATTTAGAACACACTTTAATAATAATTGAATCAAAACTGTATCACTACCAAACGTTACCTAAAAGAATTATGTTACAAGAATAATAATTTCTAAACTATAAAAATGAATTAAAAAAATTATTTTTTTTAAAAAGTGCAAAATTAAATTTCTGTTCTTTTTTTAAAAAATAATGTGCACCGACCGTATAATATGTCAATTTATGTCAATTTTTTTCGTAAATAATTTAATTTTTAAAAAATAATTATCTTATATACATATAATACATTATATTCATATTCGTCTTATTTATAATTATAAAATTTAATTTTTAATTTTAAAAAATAAAATAAAAATATATAAGTACGTCACTTGTCTTAATTTAAATCAATTTAACTTTGTCTACTAAGTCAAAAAGTTGAGAAATAGGAAGGATATATCAAAATTATATGAAATTAAATTAAAATTTTAAATAAAATATGTTAAAAATTTAAATTTAAATTTATTTATATATATAGTGCATGTGCATGAATTCAAAATTTACTCCAAGTCTAAATACCTTGTTAGGTTTGGTTTTCCATCCCTTATCCATATTTTAATGCATAAATGTTAAGTGAAATCATATTTAAAAGTGTCCAAATTTGAATGGAATTTCATGACCATGCTGGCTAGAATTGTAATTGCAAATTGATTCTAGCTTGATCTTGTGTGATTTTAGTAATTGAAGTCATCATGTTACGAGGTTTTTGATTGATATTATTTTCAAGCTATAAAATACTATACCAAAAATTTAAAAATATGAAAAAAAGTTATGGACACTTGATTGAATCATACTTATGCAAGGAAAAGTCACTAAAAAAAATTTGATTTAGGAGGATTTTATAAAATAAAATAGTGATAGTTTTAACTTTTATCAAATTTTTTTTTGCCAAATATATATTTATCATAAATTATTCATCGAGAGATGTTTTAACAATGATACAAGTGGTATAACCATCATAATTTAATATGTTTATTATTGATTTAATATATTTTATATCAATTTATATAACCGTAAAAAAAATATTTATAAAAAAATATATTTTTTTATAATGAGTGAAAAATTATGCATACATGGACAATGGATATAGATTTATTTAGGAGGCCTTATAAAAATTTGATGCTATTTGGACCAAGGATAAAGAACCTGGACTTGAGGCAAAAAGAATTAAAAAAAAGATAAAAAAAAAAAAAAGAAGAAAAAGAAAATAAGTGAAAACTAGTAAAACATCAAGCATGTTTGACCTCTTTTGGTTTCTTGTAATTTGTTGAATTGTATTGCTATGTGTTCATAAGCCTTGAAATGTATGCTAAGGTGTTTTATAAGTTGTTTTCAATAGCTTAGAACATACCGTGGTTAAACTTTCAATTTAAGTTAATTTGCAATTTCAATGTATAAACATGTGCATGCGTTTTCATAGTTTCTTTTTTTAAATCCAATTGAGTTCTTCTTTTCTTGTTGTCTTAATTTTTTTTTTTGAATTCTTATTTATCAATTCAATTCTGTTTGAGTTACCTTTCTTGTTATAATGATTTTTTGTTTGTCTTAAAAATTCTCTTAAGTTTTATCTACTTTGATACTTCTTCCTTTGGGTGAGTCTTTAGTTTTTCATCTTAAAAACATCAAGGACCAAAGATCAAGTTGAGAGCTCTTCTTTTTCAAAACTGGACTAAGGCCATATCATGGTGAAGGGTGCAAATTAGATGGTCACATTAGTGAGGAAATACAAGAATGGAAAGGTGAAACATTTGGCGATGAAAAGTAAAATTTTCTAACCTTATTTATAAGAACCTGTTTCTGTGGGAAGAAAATGGTTTTGATTCTTAATTTCTTGTAGGTGACTCTTGGAATGAAATCTACAAGAAAAAGGTTTATAAGACCAGGACCAAAAGCTTAAAAAAAAATTGTAAAATTAAAATTGTTCATTCGAGTTTCTTTGTAATTAGTAGAATCTAATTTAAAATAAGTTGATTTTAATTTGTAATTGTTTTAGAACTTGTAGTAAGTTCATTGAATGGTGTAAATTAATTTTTAAATTTAAATTTAGATATAATTGAACATTGGACATTAAGATTTTGGTGTAAAATATTCACCAAAGGCATTGCTTTCAAAAATAAATGGGTGCTATATGTGTGATTATATTTTTTAGTTTGTTAGCACCATGTTGTATCTTCTTTGCTTTGCAAGATCAAGGGAGCAAGATATACTTTACTTTGTTACCAATTGTTAAGTATATGCTTGATTAGATAAGGTCACATGCTAAGTGCTTAATTACTTGTTTGAATTTTGTGTAATCAATGAGTGTGGAGAAGATTAATTGAAGTTGAGTGATCATGATTATTCTTCTAGGATCCAAATGGAACAAATAGCTTCTAAGCTAGAAAGATTTTTCCAACTTCAAACTAAAGCCTTTGAACAAAGTTTAGAAAATATTGAAAGAAAGTAACAAGTAACTAGGGGTAAAGGAAAATAACAAGAATGATAAATTAGTGGGTCTAGAAAGGGGATATCATAGTGAAGAAGTTACATTTAGAGGTGATGTGAACTATTTTGGGAAAAATGATGGCCATCATCAATCTAGGAAGTCTCTAAGAAGACAAAGACCTTCTTCACAAGATAGGATACATTTTCCAAAAAAAAAGTCACCAATTCCTATATACATTCTCATAGGAAACATAAGGATAGGGTCCACTCTAGGCATATGAACCTTTCTAGGTCTAGGCAACCCTTTGGGAGTAGGACCAATAGGAATAGAGATAAGGTATCATCTAAGAATATGTGTAGGAATTTTTCTAGGGAGCGCTTAAAAGATAGAAACCATAAGGATATAGATAGCTTTAGGAATAGTGACCATAGAGGTAGAAACTGCCTAAAGTAAAAATGCCTACCTTTCTAGATAGAAATGTCCTTGGGGCTTATTTATATTAGGATCTTAAGGTTAAACAAATATTCTTTAGTTATGATATTAGAGAAGGGCACAAAGTCAGGGTAGTTGTCCTACAATTTAGTGACTATGTCTTAATTTTGGTGGGACAAGGTAAACAAGGAAAGATACCATCTTTTAAGTGATTAGGAGGAGATGAAACATATCGTGAGGACTAGATATGTACTCCCTCACTACCTTAGAAAAGTACATAATAGACTCCAAAGGATGACTCAAGAAACAAAATGTAGATGATTATTATAAGTAGATGGAAATTGTAGTTGTAAGGGCTAATCTTAATGAGGGTGAGGAAGACACAATGACTAGGTTCCTAGATGGCCTTAGGCATGACATTAGAGACATAGTTGAGCTTCACCAATATCTTAGCCTTAGTGATCTATACTATCAAGCTCTTGAGGAAAAATCTTAATTAAATAAGAAGGGTAAGGAAAAATTCACTCCTTATAAGATATTAACTTAAGAATCATGGAAGGATAAAAAGAATGAGTCAACTTTAAATCTAGGAAAGTTAGGGGTGCCAAATACTCTAAGGAGTCTAAGGAAAAAACACCTAACCTACCCTTAGGGAAGGAATCTTCCATTAAGTGTTTCAAGTGCCTAGGAAAAGGTCACATAGCATCTTAATGTCCCAACAAGAAAACCATGATCCTTAGGGATAAGGAGAGCTACTCCTCCTTAGAGTATTTTAGCTATAGCTGCACCTTCTCTAGTGATGAAGATATGGAATACCCTTTAAAGGGAGACCTTTTAGTGATTGGGAGGTTTCGAGGTAGTGTTATTAAGGAAAGAAAGAAAACCAAAAAGAGAATATCTTTTATATGAGATGTTCAGTTAAAGGGCACACATGCTTGTAATTATTGATAGTAGTAATTGTACTGATATGACTAATACTAGGTTAGTCACTAAGTTAAGTTTAATTACCACTTTCCATCCTAAGTCACACAAACTTCAATGGCTTAATGACAATGGAGATTTGTTGGTGAACCAACAAGTACTCCTCACCTTTTTCCATACGAAGGTATAAGGATAATGTCACTTGGGATGTTGTTCCAATAGTGGTCATCATGTGCTCCTAGAAAGGCCATGACAATTTGATAGAAATATCCATCATGAAGGACACATCAATAGGTATTCCTTCTTATTCAACTTGCAAAAGATCACTTTAGTTCCCCAAAGCCCAAGTAAGGTCTTTAAAAACCAAGTTCATATGAGGAAGAAAAGGGTTGATGAGGGTAAGGAACTAAAGCAAAAAAAGTAAGAAAGTTGAGGGTTCAAAAGAGGATATCGCTCTCTTTAGTAGCTTGCTAGTGGAGGCTAGGGAAGTAAATCACACTTTACTAGCAAGGAAGACTCATTACCTCATATTTCCTATGGAGAAAACCTTTCTCCAAGAACCTTGAGTCTATACCTAGGATGATCCAGTCTTTCCTGGAAGAATTTCAGGACATATTCCCAAGTAGATACCAGTAAGGCTTCCTTCAATTAGGGGAATAGAGCACCAAATTGACTTAATTCTAGGTGCTTCCTTTCCTAAAAAACCTGCCTATAGGAGTAATTTAAATAAAATTAAGGAAATCCATAAACAAGTAGGTGAACTCTTAGCCAAAGGATGGATAAGAAAAGTCTTAGCCACTATGTTATGTTAGTCCTTCTTGTCTTAAGGAAAGATGACAGTTGGAGGATGTGTGTGGATTGCAATGTCATTAAAAAAATCACCATTAGGGTAGGAACCTTTACCTAGGTTGGACGATCTACTTGAAGATCTCCATGGGTCTTGCATCTTCTCAAAGATAGACTTAAGAAGTGGGTACCATCAAATTAGAATGAAGGAAGGGGGCGAGTGGAAGATTATATTTAAGACTAAGTATGACCTATATGAATGACTAGTCATTCCATTTGGACTCACTAATGCTCCTATCACTTTGATGAGACCCATAAATCATATGCTTTGAAACTTGATAGAGAAGTGTGTGGTAATGTACTTTGATGATATACTATTATATTCTATATCACTAGAGGAGCATGTAGGTCATGCGAGGGAGGTACTCTAAGTCTTGAAAGAGGAACAATTGTATATAACTTCAAAAAATGTTCATTTGGGGTTTGTTATTGGAAAAGGATGAGGTCCAAGTAGATCAAGAAAAAGTCAAGGTTATGCAAGATTGGCCCAGTCCTTAGAGTGTAGGAGAAGTTAGAAGCTTTCATGTGTTGACAAGTTTCTATAGGTGATTCTTAAAGGCTCTAGTACCATAGCTTCTGCACTCAATGATTTAGTCAATAAAAATTATAAGTTCATTTGAGAATAGAAATGCCATAAAGTCTTTGACATTCTAAAGTCGAGTCTTGTTGAGGCACTAATTATAGCTTTACCAAATTTTGGTAAATCCTATGAATTAGAATAAATGCCTTAAATATGGGTATAGGAGTAGTCCTTTGCAAAAGGACACCCTATTTCTTATTTTGATGAGAAATTTAAAAAAGTGCGCTTAACTAAATTGCTAGGATTTGATTATTTTAAAGATCTGTATGCAGATGACATAGAGATTAGGAAACTCTATAAAAGCTATGAAACTAAAACATGTAATGATTAAATTAGGTATGAAGGTCTCCTCTCTAGGAAAAATCCCTTGTGTGTGCCTAAGGGATCCATGAGACCTATTCTTGAACAAATCACATAAAAGGGGTTTAATAGAGAACTTTGTCACTCAAAAGACATTGACCATTCTTAGGGATAATTTCTTTTGGTCTCATATGGACAGAGATGTCCAAAGGTATTGCCAAAGTATATCATTTTAAGCAGGCGAAACCTACCATTAAACCTTATGGCCTGTACCCGCCCCTGCCCATCTGTTGTGGTAAAAGCCCCAAGCAAACACTTTTACCTTATTTAGAATTAGACTTCTCCAAAGATGTTTTTAGACTTCCCCCCCCCCCACCAATTGGATCAAGTTGACCCTTCCTACGATGTAACTCTTGTAACTATTCGTATTCCCCTTTCATGTTATAAACTCCCATTTGATCCCTCAATCACACGCAAGAATCTTCCTCTTGGTGAAGGATTTATGATTCATTGATATTTTCCTCCATCCACTTTAACTCCTTATTCTCCCATTGAAACAAATTTTGATGCCAATTGAATGACCAAAGCTAATCACTTTTAAAGAAATAGAACATTTCCATTAATACCTCTTTGTCCCAATTTAGATTATAAAGCCGAGGGAACTACAAGACAAAGGTTCTGTGCAGCATCATCTATCTTCCCTAAATCTCGTTCTTAACCCATTTCCTATCTTTTGTCTTATGCCCAAATAGAAACATTCTTAATCATATATCTTACCTACTGATAGGGTGTTAATAAGCCATTGAGAGTGGTGGGTTTGTATCTAATTAAAGCCTTCTTTAAAGACATTGTTATCGTATATTTCTCAAAGCACTTTCATCCAATTCCCGTTTAGCTTTTGTAGAGATCTCCATCTCTGTTTTAGGAGTAGCACTTCATTGAAAACCTGTAACTTCTTAACACCTAGTCCTTCTTCATGCCTAGACTTCATCACATCATCCTGTTTGACCCAAGCAACCTTCCTAAAAAGCTTTGTTCCCTTCAAATAAAACTTCATTGTATTCTTGATATACGTTTGATAATCTTTTTTAAAGCCTTGGAAAATGAGAAGTAGAAAATGGGTAAGCTTGTTAAAATTACATTCACCAACGTGACTATACCTCCTAATGATATATACCTTCCTTTCTAGAAGACCAATTCAGATTGAAAATCTCTACAAATTTCCCCCAACATATTAATTTCTTGGGGTTATCCCTTATTCACATACCCAAATATGTGAAAGATAATCAACCTTGTTTACACTTGAGGAAAGTAGCTGCACTTAACATAAAAGCTTGAGATACATTCACACTGTAGATATTGCTTTTTGAGAAATTTACCCTTAGATGTTCTATAAGGTTAAAGCATCGAATAATTTCCTTAAGGATCTAAATATTTTAGAGAAAGGCTTCCCCAATAAAGATCGTATCATCTAGATACTGTAGTAATGCCATTGGTGTGTGGTCATCCATTTGATAAGGCTTATACACCTATACCTTGATCACATTATTCATCATCCTTTGAAAAGACTCTTGTACCAACAAGAACATATGAGGTGCAAGGGAATCATATTGCTTAAGACCTCTCTAAATAGGTGTTTCCTTCATAATTCCATCATTGATGAGCATTGATAGATTCCCTCCACAAATGCATGCGGCTAGCCATCACTTCCATCTATTGGATAACCCTATCCTCTCCTAGGTATACTTTAAGAACCTCTAAGAATTTAAGTTGTGAGGTTTGGTGAAATCTACTTTCATTAGGAAGAAATTCTTCCAATTCACTTGAGCATGGTTAATAGTCTCATTGAGGATCACCACATCATCCAAGATCTATCGTTTCTTAATAAAAGTTGTTTAGGTATTAGAAATTACTTGTTCCATAATAGCTTTAAATTGATTTTATAAGAGCTTGACTATGATCTTGTAAAGGTACCTTAGAAGTGAAATGGGATGAAAATTGCCAAGGCTATAAGGATGGTCTTTTTTTAGAATTAGTGCTATGAAATAAGACATCATAGCCTTAAGGATTACAATATTAGAATGAAATTCTTTAAACAAGCCTATGATTTCCTCCTTACATAAGCCTCATAAATGTTTGATAAAAGAAAATTTGAAGTCATTCGAACCTAGACTCTTGTTTAGAGCTAAATTACACAAAGTTTCTTCTATCTCTTGCTCCAAGAACTCCTCTAAGTTTTGCAGCACCTCTCCTGAGACCTATTTAAAAGGAACTTCATCTAAAGATAATAAGTCATTCATGTGCACCTAATAGATCCTTGCGAATAGATCTTTGCAAAGTAACTTAATACTTCTCATTTGACTTTTGCTAGTCCTTGTAACTAGAATCCATCCTTAATTTTGATTGCTTGTAGATTATTCTAACTTTCTTGCATAGAAATAATCCTATCGAAGTAAGATGTATTTTTGTCCCCTTCCTTAAGCGAAAGAATCTGTGCTTTTTGGAGAAGCATTGCATCCATATTCTTTTTAAGTTTTGCTAGTAAATTTTGTGTCTCCCTCTTAGCTACTAAAGTTGTTATAATGCTCGACGCCTCTTCTATCTACTTCTCTAGATATGCTAGCTACTTGATGGTTTGTTTAATCTTCTCACCCAGATTGTTGTATACCTCTTCATTCCAGTTGTTGATATACCCAGATTGTTGTATACCTCTTCATTCCAGTTGTTGATATGCTGCTTCACATGGCATACTATTTTTCCTAAAATTTGTGCCTTCCAGCCATTGATGAAAGATGAGTTCAAGATTTCTTCTATCAGGTTATAGAAAGAAGCCTCCTTTAATCAAAAGTTGAATAACTTGGATGGTTGTGGTCCCCAATTAAAGCTCCTTGTTGTAATATGTTGGGACAATGATTCGAGATGTCCTTCTGGAGAATCGATTGAAACGAACCTCCTAAGAATTGACCGCACTCGACTAAAATTGGGAATCTGTCTAGTTTTCTCATAAGTGATCTTGTTGCATTCATCCAAGAAAACCTATTGCAAAGAATAAGGGTTCTATGAGGTCTATGTTATCTATGAAACCATTAAAGAGCTAGGCTAAGCATAGTCACCTCCATCTTCTCCCCTCCTTTCTTCTAAAGAATGGACACCATCACAATTTCTATGATAGACTCCCAACGAGGGATGAAAGTGAATAAGGTCATCTGACAAGGGCCTACGACTCGACCTGTTTAAAACCTAGTTTGACTTAGCTTGTTTAATAAATAGATAGACTCAGACTTGTTAAAAAGTTATTTTAGATAAACAAGCCAGACTTAGGCTTACAAAAAGTCCTATTTATCTTTATATATTACATATTTATATTTATTATATTTATTTTAACATATTATATTTGTATAGTATTTATTTTACTATATTATATTTATAATATATTTATATATATATATATATATGTGTGTGTGTGTGTTTTAGGCCTATTTAATGATATATTTTTTTCTTGTAGGCTTTAAGCTTGCAAGCTTTTTTAATTAATCATTTATATAGGCTTTAAGCCTATTTATTAGCATTTTTTGAAATGTAGGCTTATATCATACCAAACCTTGACAGAAAAAAAAGCTTTTAACAGGTAATAGGCCCCGGCATAGGCCTCAAAATTTTTAAACAAGACAGGCTGAAACACTTAAAGCCTAGCTCAGCTCAACCTACTTCCATCTCTACTCCTAACATCATGAATTCATATTATCAAAAAGAAAAATAGAGAGAAATGAAAATTTAGAGAAATTAGAAATCTTTTAATAAAATAATGAAAATACCTCTACGTTGAGACAATACGGATAATGCACAGGAAACTCAAAATAAAAAGTTAGAAATTATTCTAGAGGCTTAGAACTAATCAACAATGGTTAGAATATTGTGAAGAAAAATTAGGGATGGAGAAAGAATGAAAATGCCACTGAAAATGCTCAAAAACACCCTTAAAGAGCCCTAACTCATGTAAGAGCTAAATTGTTCCCAAAAAAATAATAAATGACTGAGAAATAATTCAGGAATAAAATAATAAGGATTATAAACATCAAGAAAATAGTTTAGAAACATTTCTAAAAAATTTTCAAAAAAATGACCAAAATGGCCTTAGAAGTTAAAAAAGGTTAGAAATTGCCAAGCAAAGATTTGTAACTTAGAGCTTTTCCTTGTGCATAAAATTCCATATGAATTAACATAAGGATTACTATCCATCATGAATCATCAAGTCATAATGGTATAAAATATAAAATATTTATGAGAAGGGATAAAAGTAACTATGGTTAAGTTAAATTAGCCATGGTTAGGTTAAAAACTAACTATGGTTAGGTAAAAAAACTATGGTTAGATTAAACAAACAATGCTTAGGATTAAAGGATAATTATCCATATTTTATTAAATTCAAAAAGATAAATTACATTTGAATGAACCAAAATATCCTTAGTTAAGAATTTAATTCTCATTTAACCATAAGGGGATGAATTTGATTAAGGCCTTATTTGTTTCAAAAAAACACTTCTCTAAACACTCACTCAACACCCCCACTAACAAATCTCTCACTTTCAACCATCCTTGAACTAAGTTCAACTAAGTTAATCTATTAGTTTAGGGTTTAAACCCTAAACCCTAAATAAAACAAGAAAGCAAAGGACAAGATATTGGAATTGGGAGAAGAAGGAAAAAATGGGAATATCTTGCTTACTTCATTCAATGAACAATATTACATTTATAGTAAACTAAGAATAACCAAAAATTGACTTGCTCCTAAAGTGTAGGAACTACTTACTTTCTCACAAAGTTTAGGAACTACTTACTTGCTCATAATGTTTAGGAACTACTTATTTGCTCATAAAGTTTATGAGTTACTTACTTGCTCATAAATTTTATTGGTTACTTATTAACTAAACTAAACCAAACAAATTAAAGACACTTAGAAAAACATATATTTAACACTCCTCATTAGTTTTGGAATTGCAAACTCTAGTTTTCCGCCTTCAAAGTTCAAATATGCTAACAGGAAGTTATTTTGTAAATAAGACAGCTAACTAATCTTCAGACTTACAATAAACTAAGTTTACTTCTCCACTTTTTGCATTTCCTCTTAAAACATAGAGCTTGATGTTAAAAGTTTTTGTCTTCCCATGATACATTAGATCATTTGCAATTGCAATTGTTGCTTGGTTGTCAACAAAAATATCAATTTCATTCTTTTGTTACATGTGTAAACTATATAATACTTTTTTCAACCATAATGCTTGATTTGCAGCTGGTGTTGCTACTATAAATTCAACCTCTGTAGTAGATTGAGCCACAATATCTTTCTTCTTTGTGCACCATGAAAAAACTCCTAAGTATTCTTCTTGTCATCAATGGATCCAACCCAATCACTATAAGAAAATGCATACAATTTAAGTTCTTGATACTTCTTAAATTTGACACCATAATTAATAATGCTTTTGATGTAACTCACTATTCTTTTTGCTACTCTTAGGTGTATTTCATTAGCATAATTCATAAATTGAGAGAAGAGAGACTTATAAAAAATAGAATGTATGGCCTTACTGCAGTGAGATACATTAAATATCTAATCAAGGTCCTATAATATCCTTCATTAACTTTATCAGCATTATCTTGCTTGGTTAACTTCTACTTTTAATTCATTGGTGTGTGTCGCAACCGTAATTCTGATGAGATGACGAACTCGCTAAAATTTTTAAAATGGAATATGATTGATGATGTGGAGTCGCCACCAAATTTTTATTCAAGGGAAAAAGATTTGGAAAAAACCCTGACTCGAGGATGAGATTCGAAGTTTGGGAGTCGATTACGAATGGGGAAGGTGTTAGGCACCCCACTCGCCCGTTCCGAAGAACGGTACCCTTAAACTGAGTGTGTGATTTTTGAAATTGTTTGATCCCTTTAATTAGCATGGAAATAAAAAGTTTGATGGAGGTTAGCTTGACAGGACTTGATCTTACTCCTACGTATTCCTCGGTGCAATGGGAAACTCAAGGCTTACGTAGTTCTGGTGTGTTTGAAGGCTTGACCTTCGAAAGTGCTTGAAAAAGACTATTTGAAAATAAACATGTTGTTTTGAAAGGATTTTTATGTTGAAGGGACCTTTAGTCCATTCATGCACAAGGTCCGAGGCGGCTAAGGCAGCACGGGGGCCTATACGAACCATTAAAGATCGAACAGTAGTGTAGACCGCTAGTTTCCCGTTTAGAGCTCGTCGCGTGAGACCGTAGATCCCAAAGCATTTGAAAAGAATTTGATTTTTTGAAGGGCCTTTCGGTCCACTCATGCACAAGGTCCGAGGCGCTATACAAAAGACGGCCTATTTTGAACCACTAAACATCGAACAACAATGTAGACTGCCAGTTTCCTGTTTAGAGCTTGTCGCATGAGCCCGAAGATCCCAAAGAATTTTGAAAAGAATTTTATTTTGAAAGGACTTTCGGTCCACTCATCCACAACGTCCGAGGCGGCTAAGCCAGCACGGGGGCCTATACGAACCACTAAATATCGAACAACAATGTAGACCGCCAGTTTCCTGTCTTGGGTTCGTCGCGTGAGACCGTAGATCCCAAAACATTTGATAAGAATTTAATTTGAATATGATAAAGATAAGAAAAGAAATGACTTGATTTGAATAAAAGGAATTTGTTTTGAAGTGAACTTGATTTTGAGTAAAAAGAATTTATTTTGAATTTTGGGAGAAAAGAATTTTAATTTGAATCTTGAGGAAAGGAATTAATTTGAATTTTGAAGAAAAAGACTTTATTTGAATTTTGGGAGAAAAGAATTTAATTTAAATTTTGGGAAGTTTGGGGGTTTTAGTGGAATTTTGGAGAGTTTAGGGGTCGAATTGTGATTTTGGAAAGTTTAGGGGCAGAATTTGAATTTTGAGAAGTGTAGGGGCAGAATTTGAATTTTGAGGAAATGCAGGGGTTAGTTTGCAATTTGGGAAAATGCAGGGGTCAATTTTCAATTTGGGGAGATGCAGGGGTCAGTTTGCAATTCGGGAAAATGGAGGGATCAGTTTACAATTATGGAGAGTTTAGGGGAATGGTTGCAATTGAGGATTGTGGGGCTGGCTCGTGGCTATGGCTTGGTTTCTTTTTGTGGCTGATTTGCATGGCTAAATGGCTCGACCTTGGCTTGGTGGCTTGGCTGCTGGCACATCTGGCGGCTGGCTTGGCTATTGGCACGTGAGGAGTGTGTGGCAGGCTTGGGAATGCTATGGTTTGGGCGTTTAAAAAAGGGTTCAAACCCATGTTCTGGAGTTCCTGGGTCAACTGCCTAACCACTTGACCACGCCACGTCTTTGTCATGATCTCGGTTTCTTGTAGTTATATTAGTAGTCCGGACTTTCCTATTATTTGTGAAAATGTGCAAGAGGGATTCGAACCCTGGTCCTATGGATTGCAAGCAACGCCTATGGCCACTGAGCCAAGTCTCTTGGTTGTGGTTTAAGGCCCTTCAATTTGGTTTAGCATCTTCTGTTTGGCTACGACGAAACTACGTACATGCCCATGCATGCCGAGTTCCTGGCTCTTCACAGCGTCGCCTTCCTTGGACCTTTATAGGGTTCACCTATTTGTCATTTCTAGGCTACCTTAAGGAACGTTTTTCAGGCGGACCTCACTCCACTTTAAGTACCTCACCATCGACGCCAAGCTTGAGCAACCTGATCTGGTAAATGGTCCCTGATTTTGCCCATCTTCCCCAGGTGGTTGCTGCCATTGATAATTTGAAGTATTCTACGTTCGTATATCTAAACACCCTACTGGTCTAGCATGGAACAGGCGGGAGCCCATTTTTGCTGCAGACATGTGTGTTTTGAGCAACCGAACAAGCATGGGCAGATCCTTTCTTGGTGAATGAAGAGAAATCGTGCTCCTGAGGATTGGTCGTATTATTTGACACCCTTATTTGCATGGGCATGGCCTAAACCTTATTTGCATGGGCATGGCCTAAACAGTGATGTAGTAGACCTGCCTCTGCATAGCCATCTTCTTAATACCTGTTGTAAAATCCGATTACGTCCGAGGCTCCCGGTCGCCAAGTTTCTTAATTAACCCTAATTTAAGCAACAAACAACTATTGAATTAAACAAAAACTGATAATAATTAAAAAATCTAAAAAAGAAATAAAAAAGAATTTTTTAAAATCAGGAAAAAATAATTAAAAATATGAAAAGGAAATAAAAAAATTAAAAAATCTGAAAAGGAATTAAATATTTAAAAATATGAAAAAAATAAAAAATTAAAAACCTGAAAAAATAATAATTTTAAAAATTAAAAAATATGAAAACTAAATAAATAATTAAAAATCTGGAAAAGAATTGAAAATTTAAAAAAAATATGAAAAAGAAATTTAAAAGTTAAAAATAAAAACAAGATAAAAATCTGAAAATAAAGCTAAAAAAATTAAAAATTGAAGGGTAAAAGTAAATAATAAATAATGGAAATAAATAAATAAAAAAAATAATAATGAAATATAAATAAAACAAATATAAAAATAATAATGAAAATGCACAATGGAAAAGAGGAGTCCCAAAATGGAAAAAAGGCAAGAGGTCTCAAAAGAAGTTGGAGCTAGGTTATAAATAGGTCCGAAGGGCAAAAGGGGGATTGGGACAAAAAGGAGAGTAGGCGCGGCAGAAGGAGAATTTCCAGAGAGAAGTCACTGAGGAAACCATACCGAGGCTTTTCTACTGCTAGAACCGGCAAGGAGAGACCCGAAGAACGCTCGTAATTCCCACCACCCTTACCGCGACGCCGCAAATCCAATGGAGGAGGGATCGTCGCATCGTCCCACTAAAAGGGTGTCTATAACACACCTATTTTAGAAGGTGTGGTTGCTTATGTGGTATCAGCTCAGTAGATTCAGCCTTGCTAACCTAATGAATGGATATGGATGATCTCGATCTAAGCATGTATGTTAAAATCTCGTTTTCTAAACTTGCTAAGGACCCGATTCCACTTCATATGGAAAATCGCATCCGATCTAAGCTAGCGGATGCATTTCTTCCTCGTTGAAGCTCGATAATGGAGATATGGAAACGGCCCGTTTCTCGGGGTACGATCATTGATTGCAATAGTGGCTCTGCAGATCCTTGCTAGATCATTTCAATGAGCCTAGATAAACTTTGGTGCGTTTGAATTAACTTAGAATAAAATTCCTCACAACCCGAATGCCCGTTAAGCCTGAGATGGAATTGAGCCGAACCAAGAACGATCCTACCTAATCGCCTCAAATAGATAATTAACGTGTAAAAAGCCCATCCCCCGCCTGTTTGAACCACATAGAGACGTCAAACTGCCGCAGGTGCCGGAGCCTCACCAAGGCAACAAATACAGGGAACAAGGGCACTCCAAACCGCAAAGAGAAGCTCTAACACTGTAGGGGTGTAGACCTGGTCTTTAGATGATGCTGGGAGATGAACAGGGCCAACAAAAGGATGTCTCTGCTTGGGGACTACACATGGTCATACGTCTGAATAGGGGAGGGTCCAACGGCGGATAATTCCAGGCCCTCGGTTGACCCTCAACAGCCAAGGAGTTGAACGAGCAAGGTGGCTCTTCCCTTTCGGGGTTAGGGAGGTCGCCCGAGCAGGACTCCCGTCACCTTCCAAGGCCAGAATCTTCACTGTCATTCCTCCACCTTCAAGGTAAGTGGAGCCTCTGTTCTGGACGCGCCCACAGCAACCGCCTGATCCCAAGGCTCCACCACTACGGGAACTGCGCGTGGATGCTCACATTCGAGCCAAACCGGAGCCTCCTTCGCCGGAAATTGATCCTGTGGTTGGCATCCATGGCGCGCCGCGTGAGCAAAGCGGGAAGCCTGTAGCTTCACATCGCAATAACGAGCTGATTGAAAGCAATGGTGCCCCGAACAAACCCGTAGCATGAAGCCCCCACGTCGGCAAGAGGTACTAAGAATAAGACGTTTGAGAGCTTCACGTGAGCTCGTGAGGTGATAACTACGAGGACGAAAGGTGAGTGGTCCACCGGTGGGGTCAATCTCAAGCCAAGGCAACTTGTCATTCTCTGGTGGTACGCGTACATATACAGCAAGAGGGATTTGGATCACAAAATGGCCATGGCTTCAGTGGTTAGAAGCATGGCCCTCCAACCTCAAGGTTCCCTCTTCGAATCCTAGGGGAGGCTTTTGGAACATTTCCTATTATTCAAGCCATAATTACAGGTCAGCCCCCCTTAAATCCTCTAAATTACCCTTAGGTCCCATAAGCCCTCCAAATTACAATTTAACCCCTTAGCTCTCACAAATTTCTAATAACCCCCTCTAATTCTTGAAAATTACTAATAAGCCCCTTAATTCTTTTCAAAATTGCACTTTGACCCTTCAACTTTTCATATTTGCAAATCAGCCCCAACCATTTTTTTTAAGTTCTTTTTTGTTGTTTTTTTTTTCAAATAACATCAAACCCTTTTCCCAAATCAAGTCCAATTTCTTTTAGATTCTCTTTCTCTAACTAAATCAAGTTTAATTTTCCATAAAATTTCGAGTCAACTATTTCTTTTCAACCAATTCCTTTTCTCTAAAAGTGTCCGATTAAGCCCACGTGCTTTCGATATTTACAAATCAAGAAAACGATTAAATAAAAATCTTTTTTTGCTTTCCTTAATCTCACGCAATGGGCACTAAAGACGAACTGGTAGCTTTTTCTGCTATTCGTTGCTTAGAGGTCTGTATGGGTCCAAGTGCAGCCGTTGTTGTCTTGGGCCCTGTGCATATGTCGATTAGGATTGCTCCTCCTTCTCCTCGTTTTCAAACAAATAAAAACCCATTTTGCATTCCTTAATCTCACGCAATAGGCCCTAAAAACGAACTGGTAGCTTTTTCTGTTGTTCGCTGTTTAGAGGTCTGTATGGGTCCAAGTGCAGCCGTAGTTGTCTTGGGCCCTGTGCATATATGGGCTGGGATTTCCCCTCCCTTAGTTTGTTTTCAGTTAAATAAAAATCTCGTCTTTGCTTTCTTAATCTCACGCAATGGGCCCTAAAAACGAACTGGTAGCTTTTTTGTAGTTTCGTTGTTTGTGAGGTCTCAGATGAGCCCAAGTTGCAGCCGTAGTTGTCTTGGGCCGTGTGCATATGTGAATTGGGATTGCACCCTCAAAATGTTTTAAAAAAAACAACAACAACAACATGTTTGCTTTTCAATTTAAACTCTATTCGAAGGTCAAGCCTTCAAACCAACCAGAACTACGTAAGCCTTGAATTTCCCTTTGCACCGGGGAATACGTAGGAGCAAGATCAAGTCCTGTCAGGCTAACCCCCACCAAGTATTTATTTTCACACTAATAAAAGGGATCAAGCAATTTCCAAATAATCACACACTCAGTTCAAGGGTACTGTTCTTCGGAACAGGCGAGTGGGGTGCCTAACACCTTCCCCATTCGTAACCGACTCCCGAACTTCGAATCTCATCCTCAAGTCAGGGTTTTTTCCAAATCTTTTCCCCTTAAATAAAAATTTGGTGGCGACTCCACATTAACCCAAATAAAATTCATTTTTAAATTTTAGTTAGTTCGTTGTCTCGTCGGAATTACGGTTGCGACACCTGTGCTACCAAGTCACTGTTTCTGTCGCTGCAAATTCATGATGTGTGTCCCACCGTACGTGCTTGAAGACCATATTAGCCATGCATTTAGAATCAGCACTAACAGAGGCTATCATGACCGTCACAAGGGACGCAGTTAGACTCTTATGGATAAGCTTGCTGCGATTGAGCTCTGTTAATCTCTTGGTTTCTATAGATTAGGATTTATATGGATACTAACAGGGCCACTATTCGCTACGCAGGATAGGAATAAAATGCTCATGAATGCACATCTTGGTGCATGGTTCCTAAAGCTTGTAATATGTTCTTAGTCTTATGCTAGGGTGGATGGCTCTCTTATCATTTCAGGGGGTGAATAGTAGAGTTATTCATGCAATTGAAATCTCCCTACGAAACCCTCCGACTCTATGATGCTATCACCTGAGGGTCGGCCATTTGAGGAGTAAGCTGGGGTACATTCGATTTGGTATCATAACCAGGAAATGCTAACCCTCTCCTGCAACAACTCAGGCACGACTCACAATAAACACTTATTTGGTCCCTGAACTTCAAAGTGTTATACAGACCAAGAGGGAAGATAGGGGTATTTTCAGGGATGTGGTCTGGAGATGGGCGTCTACCTAGCTTACCCCAGGTTCGTCTACATTTCTCAATGCAGTGAGCCCTATGTTAAAACCTGAGCAATCACTAATCATCTTAGGCTACGTTCAGCTCAGGCTAGGTTAGTTTCTATCATTGCACATTAAAAGGACTAGGTGAGCTTGATGCATACTTCATACCATGCCATGTATGCAGATGTTGATTTAGTTAGGTTCCATTTCATTATCAATATCTCCTTGAGCTCCTATTGAACATTCAAACGTCAGATTATATTAACCTTTAACCAACCATAAATTCCTCCTAACGATATGATTCTCATACAACATTACCATCGCATCAATTCATCGTCTTCTAAACAAAATTTTCACATGATTTAAGCCACAATATTCAATGCTACGGTTCTTGATTATGAGATTCTTGGCTTAAACCGTATTATCTAATGCATGGTTCTTGATTTAGAAACACTGTAAAAGAATGTGCTAACCTGTATTGATTGAATGGAATTTTTGATTCAGTGTCCTAAACTAGAATTAGTGAAGCTCGTTGCGGTTCTCTCCCTAATATGCGAAAGGATTGTTTGCAGAAGCGTCTCCTGAAGTAGAAAGGCTGAAGATCTCCCTCCTTCGGCCAAAGGATCCGGAAATCTCTAGGAAGACTAGAGACTTTCCACCAGAATTCTCACAGCTCTTCCCCTTTTTCTCCAAGAAATTGAAGTCTTCCCCCGATCTAGAGAAACAGAGAGATTTCGCTCCAAGTTTTCACAAATACCCCCCCGGAACCCTTTTCTCTTCCTGTTTGTAAGTATATATAGACACCTCCCCTTCTTGGCAAGGGTCAAGCTCTTTCAAGGAATCAAAAGACAGCCCCTTCCTCTTGGCAAGAGCCAACCTCTCCCCCTCTAAATTCTTTTTTCTTTTTTATTTCTTTATTTATATACATTATTTTTTATTATTATATATTTTTCTTTATTTTTATTTTTCTGTTTTATTATATTATATTTTTTTGTTTTTATTATTTTTTTAATTCTGTTTTTGTCTTATTTTATTTTATTATCTTTACTTTACTATTTTTTATTTTTATTTCCAGATTTTATTTTGAAAATTTTTACTTTTTGTTTTTTCCTCATTTATTTGTTATTATTATTACTTTTTGTTTTTTTTTTGAGTTTTTTCTGTTTTTCTTGTTATTTTTCTTCATGATTTTTCATTTACTGTCTTTCCCTTTCTTTTTCTTCATTTTTTTCATTATATTATTTTTGCCCAGATTTTTCGTATCTGCTTTTCTGTTTATTATTCTGTTTTCTGTTTCTGTCTATTTATTCTGCTTCTTTTTTTGTTTATTAAATCAAAGTTAGTTTCTTGATTAATTTTACTAATTGGGGGGCCTCAGACATAATTGAGTGTTTACAGTGTGCTAATTTCTTTACACTCCTTTATATGGAATTTCTTTAGTATTTCCTTTCCATACTTCCTTTGACAAATAAACACTTTGCTTTTGCTTTGTTTAATTTTTATTTCGAGGAAATAAGTTATAAGACCAAGATTTGTCATCTCAAAAGCTAACATCATTTCTTGTTTGAACTCCTCAACGAAGCTTGATCATCTCTGGTCACTAACAGATCATTAACATAGAGAAAAACTATGAGAAAGTTATTTCTCTTATGTTTAACATAAATAATAGACTTTGATAAGCTTTTTGCAAAGCCTATTCTCACTAAATGATCATTTAACGGTTGTACCATGCTCTTGGTGCTTATTTTAAGTCGTAGTGTCTTTTTGAGAAGATAAACTTTAGCTTCTTCACCTTGTTTTACAAATCCCTTAGGTTTCTCCATATATATTTCTTCTTGTTGAAATCCATTTAAAAAGGTTGATTTAGCATCTAGTTGGAATGTTTTCCAACCCTTTTGCACAACTACTCTTAGATCCAATCTAATTATATCTAATCCGGAGATGGGAGCGAAAGTGTTAAAATAATTAACACCAAAAATTTGTGAATACCCTTTAACTACGAGCCTGGCCTTGTATATGTTGATTGAGAAATCTGCATTAATCTTTGTTCTATTTAACTCCAATGAATTTTCTATCGTTAGGTCTATCAAACAGATCCCATGTCTTGTTCTTTTGTATCATAACTATCTCCTCTTTCAATTCATTCCCATTTTGATCTTTTAGTACTTCCTCATAACTAGCAGCTCCACATATTGTTACATATATCTTTGATACATGTTTAACAGTAGCCTTGTACCTAAGATTGATGGTTCATCTTCTAATTCATCTTGCAACAGTTTTCTTGTTTGCTTCTTAAGATGAGTTTTGTCAACATTGTGAAGGGATGGAGTTGTTCTTTTTGAGTTCTTCCACTTCCCATTCCGATCTTCATTGAAATGAAGATCTCTCATGATAGTCATCTTTTTGATTTAAGGATGATACACTTTGTAGGCTTTTGAAACTGAACTATAACCCATAAAGATACCTAGAATTTCCTTCTTATTGAGTTTGTCATGCTTAACCTATGGCACATGTGTAAAACAAACACAACCAAGTACTTTAAGAAAGGTTAATAAAGGCTTAAATCCATAGCAAACCTTAAATGGAGTTTTATCTTTTTATTTTTTAAGGCTTTGGTTGGAAGTTGATTTTTCAAAAACATTATTGTATTAGATGCTTCTTCCTAAAATGTTTTAGGCACCCCTTCTTATGCAACATATGTCTAGCCATCTTCATCATTGATTTGTTTCTCCTTTCACTAACCCCATTTTAACTTGGAGTGTAAGGAGCTATGAGTTGATGTTCAATACCAGCATCTTCACAAAATATATTAAACTGTGATGAGGTATATTCCTTTCCATTGTCAAATCTTAGAAATTGAGAGTTATAGCCACTTTGAATCTCCACCATTTTCTTGAACTTCATAAATACTCCAACCATTTCATGCTTGAACTTCAAGAAAAAAATCCATCACATTCTTGTATAATTTTCTATGAAAAAAATGAAGTATAGACCACCTTGTAACGATGATGTTCTTTGAGGTCCTGCCACATTTGTGTGAACTAGTTGCAATTTTTGAGAGCTTCTCCAAGATGATTTGGGGAATGACTTTCGATATTGCTTACCAAATTAACAAACATTACAATTTTTCAAATAATCATAAAATACCGGTATACCTTTCACCATATCTTTCTTCTTGATGGTCTATATTCTTTGAAGATGACAATGACAAGGTCTTTTATGCCAAAGTTCTGTGGGACTAACTTGAGTATAATAGGCTTTTTGCTCGACCTCCATTGGATCAAATGAGAAGATTTTACCAATCATTTAATCCTTATATTTTTCAAACCAACAATGTTATAAATAAGGGAATGTTGATATTGAAAGAATATTTTAAATCCTTTTTCAATTAGTTGACCTACAGTTAGCAAGTTTTGGTCAATGTTAAAAACCTAAAGCACACTTGAGATTATTTTTGTACCTGAATCTATCGAAATTACAATGGTTCATTTTTCCTTTGCAAAAATATAACCATCGTTCCCTATTCCGACCATAGAAACTTCATTAGGCTCCATGTCCTTGATTAGAGCTTGTTATATGTCATGTGGTTTGTACAACCACTATCAATCAACCAATATTCTAAACTACTCCTTGCTAAAATCTTGTAGCAAAAAAATGTGATCTTCATCTTGTTCAACAACTGGAGCATTGGCTTCATGTTGTTGGAATTTGCTTCTACAGATCACTGCCTCATGTGCAAGCTGATTACACTTACTAGACTTCGAGTTTAGCCTTTTCCAACACTTGAATGGTGGATGACCCATTTTGACACAATTTTGACAAGGTAGGTAATTTTTGTTTTTACCTTTATCCTTACTTTGATTGTGGACATTATTTTCATTGCTTGGCGGTTGGGTCTTCTTGTAATTTTTCTTTCTATTATTTCCAACTTCGTGATCCTTAGGTGGTAGAGCACATTCAACCAAATGATCCTATCTCATAAGCCTTTGTTTCTCCTAGATTTAGAAGACATGTAACACTCCTGACAAAGTAATCTTGGACACATCCTTTTTATTTTCCAATGTAGTTATTAATGCTTGATATCTCTCAAGTACTATAACTAGAATTTTTTCTACAATTCTAGAATCTAATAAATTAATACCTAGTAATTTTACCTTATTAGCTATGTCAAATAACCTGTTTGAGTATATTTTAATTATCTCAAACTCCTTTTTTTGGAGCTTAAATTCCCTCATCAAATTCATCACTTGCATGTCTCGAATCCTTTCATGTCCTGCATATTCTCCCTTTATATAATCTCAAATTGTTTTTGTTGTTTTGAAAGTCATGATCCTAGTGAAGATGGTCATTGAAACACTAACAAAGAGACATGACTTTGCTTTTTCTTTTGGAGTTTTTCTCTCCTTGTGGAATTTTATTTGGGCCATGATTGGGTTCTATGGCAATGGAAGAACTTTGTAATCTTCTTCAACAACTTCCCAAAGATCCAAAGCCTCTAGGTAAGCCTCCATTTTGACAACCCAAAATCATAGTTTTCTCCATAAAAAATAGGAGGAGCCATTTGTGAAGAATTTGATTCAACATCCATTTCACAAGTCTGTAAGAAAAACAACTCCTGATGTCAATTTGTTAGTTTTTATAGTAGAAAAATAAAACCAAAGAGCAAAATCACAGGATATTGGAATTGCAAAGAGAAGGAAAAAACGAGAATTGCTTGCTTACTTCATTCAATGAGCAACATTACACATAGTAAACTAAGAATAATCAAAAATTGACTTGCTCGTAAAGTCTATAAACTACTTACTTGCTCAAAAAGTTTAGGAACTGCTTACTTGCTCAAAAAGTTTAGGAACTGCTTACTTGCTCATAAAGTTTAGGCACTAGTTACTTGATCATAAATTTTATGAGTTACTTACTTGCTCATAAATTTTATGAGTTACTTATTATCTAAACTGAACCAAATAAACTAAAGACTATTACAAAAGCACATGTTTAACATAATCTTACACCTTTAAATCTTAAACCTTGATTCAAGTAAGAAAGAAAAACCCCCACCACTTTCTATCAAGAATTTTTGTGGAACATCAAGGGAGAGTAGGATCATCTCAAGAATTCATCAAGTCCTTTTCCTAATATTTAACAAGTAGGGATCTGTACCTTTGAAATTTTTCTAAGTCTCTTACTAAGTGATTTTGGCCTTTTTTTTTGTGGATCTCTCTCTAAACTCTATCAATCCAACCTTCTTGAGCATGTTCTTGTTCAAATTGCCCTAGTTTTCTAAAATAAGCATTATCAAGTTTTCAGTGGTTTTTTAAAGGACAAGAGGAAGTTTTAATGGATTAAGGTGCTCCTTGGTCCTTTTATAGAAATTTAATTAGTTAAAATTTCTTAAAATTTATTTTTAAGTATCTTGGGCAGAGATTTAAGAGGTTTTTTTAAGTGTTGGAAGATGCTCAAGGGGAGGATAAATTAGAGCTTGGAGTAGATCTTTTGGGTTTTAACTTGTTTGTCTTGAAATTGGTGTTATATATCTTTTTCTCCTTAAAGTTGCAAGTATCAAAGGTTTGGTATCTCTCATGATTTTGTATGCAATTAGTTTAATAATTATAATCATTCTAAAATATGATCATATGGTTTCTTTTTATGTTTATTATTACATGTGGATGACATATTGATTGTACTTAAGAGTAATGATGAAATTAATATTCTTAAAACTATTTAAAGGAGAGAATTTAAGATGAAGGATTTAAAGTTTATACAAATTTACATGAAGGAAGGTTTGAATTGTAAGATAAAATAAATCTTAATTTTTTAAAAACTTTGTTAAATAGAGAAGTTTTTCCAAAAAAAATTGTTGCTCATAAAGATTAGAGAAAGCAAGACAAGGTTAAGGAAGATAAACTTTCTAAATAAAAATACATTTACTTCCTTTTTAAACTAATATATAAAAAGATAAGGTTTATCAGGATCTAATTATGTTTTGCGATGATTTTTTTCAAAAATAATTGTTCAAATTTCAAAATAGAAGTGAATAGAGATTCAAATAAGCATATGTTTAAGTATGGAACTAAAACAAAAAGTAAAGGAGAGAGTTTGAGAAGAATGCAAAGGAACAATTTATATTACTTCACCTTCAAAAAGATAATAAAGGCTACACCTAGTCCCCCACCAAAGGTAAGTTTTTAACTAACCATAAGATTTACCAATTGAGTTTTCCTCAATAAGCCTCTTTAGACCTTACAAAGGTATTATTTCCATACTATCTTACTATCTTCCTCATATTGTGTACAAGATGCAATATTCTTCACAATAGGCTCTTTAGGCTTTGTACTCAATATGGAAACACTAGAAAAATTCTCTAGTTTGAATTTTTACAAAATGCCCTATATGAAAGGGATTTTTCCAAGCATATGTTTAGAGTATTTATAAACACTAGGGAGTGGAATGAAACATTCAGATTATATCCTAAACAACATAACTGTTACAGCTTAAACTCACACAAAGTAACTTGATTTTGAAGATTTGGTCACAAAGACACTAAATTAAGAAAGCTAGAGAATGATTAGAAAGATAGTAATACATAATAACATGTTCTATTTACTTGATGATCTTAGTGTGGAACCCTTATATAGATTCCTTATGGTGTTAAATTTCACAAAGTATGTTAAAAATTTATTAGTGTAAAGATTTTTTTGTTATATCAGTAAAAAAATTATCAATACAACTGTCTAGAACTTTTTCAAGAATGATCTTTTTGATGGAACATTTTGGTAGATAAACTTTCTCAATATCAAACATGTTTTCTTGTAAGGAGTTTGTTCCTGTATGTGTTTTTATATAACCTTTGACCTTAGCACAACATGGTAATATAGATGATCTTTTCATGAATTTTTCTGATAACTTATAGGATAGATCTTTCTAAGCAACACATGGATAAAGATAGACATATTTTGATATGATTCTATCTTGTATTGATAAATATCTTTCAAATATGACTAGATAAACACTTTAGTAAAACTCTCCAAAGTCCTTATATGTTAGATAAAGATGTCTTATAAAGGATCTTAAGGATGAAAAAACTTACTAAAGAAGCAACAAACATGTTTTGAGTCATTCATGTTCACTAATTATTTTCTTTCTAAACTAAAGTGCATAGAAATTGAAGTTTACCAACTAAGTTAAGCATACATAAACAAACTTTTTAATGATTCTCACTACTACATTGATCATAGGAGATTTCCCTAATAGGATTTGGGTGCAGCTAAGAAGATTCTAGGCATAGAGATTTGGAAAGATAAGAGTGCAGACCTACTTTATGTATCTCAGAAGAAATACATTAAAAACTTGTTGCATTCTTTTTGGATGTAAAACTTAGTCTGTTAGTATTCTTTGGCTGCAATATTTAGACTTGATGCTAGAAAACTTCATAGTATTGATGAAAAGAGGAAAGAACTATATGAGTAAAATTATTTATACTAATGTTAGTAGGAGCTCAATATATTCCAGGATCTTTAATAGGTTAGATTTGGTTCATGTTGTTAGTATGGTACCCAGATTTATGAGTAATCCTATAAAATATCATTAGGAGGAAGTAAAATGGAATGAGCAATATCTAAAAGGTATAAGTGATAATTTTTTGGTTTGTTTCAAATGGAATTAACAACGGTCTATTTGGCTCTATGGATTTTGAATATGGATGAGATCTTATGAAGAAAAGATCATTAACTTGTTATATCTACATCCCTTTATGAATGTACTATTAGCTAAAAGGTATCACTTTAGCATAGAAAATAGTACATGTTAACAGAAAGTGTTAAAGTAGGTATATGATTGTAGGATCTTATTAATAGTTTGGATTTGGATGTGTAGAGACTTACTATTTATTGTAATAGTGAAAATACATTGAATTTGACCAAGAATCAGATCTATTATGAAAGATTAAAGCACATTGGTTTTAGGTAGAATTTGATTTGAGATGTGGTTGAAAAGAAACTTTTCTTCATAAAGAACATTGACATAGTAGATAAACCTTTGTCTACTAAAAAGTTCAAGTAGAGCTTGGACTTGGTGAATGTTTGCTTAACTTAAGACCCTTAAGGGTGTGATGATAGGAGAGTTATCTTGATTTCTAATGACCTGTGAAAGTTCAAGTCAAGGTAGAGAATCGTTAAGATATCTTGAATTTTATATTAATGGATCATACCTAATTTTGATTTTACCTTGTAATTTGGGTCAACATATGGTGCAAGTTAAGGAAAGATAAAAGGATTCCATATATAATATTGTAATAAGATTTTTTTTATCTATTCTCTTATAACAAATAATAGAAATTTCTTGATTACCGACGAGTGTTTGTCATATCGTTCGAACCACATTAATTGTGTCTTTCTTCTTACTTTCTATTGTTTAATTTTGTATACATCATTACAAGGAGTATAGTTAATGAAATTAATATTGGTATGTAAGATATGTTAAGTTTATGGTACGAATCAACCATTAGGCCAATCCTAGTGGCTTAAAATACATGAAGAATAAATGTATATTAAACCTATTAGATTAGAATAGTTTACATGAGATCCCACGTTGAAACCTCGTAGCTTTCTCATTGTATACCAAAAAAATTAGTATCATGAGAAATAATACAAGCACATTTAATGACCAAATTATAATTACATTTTAATTATAATTCTTCTATTATTATATTTATTACATTCTTACATTGTATTTAATAATGATGTATAAACGTATTACTACTAATAGTAGTTATTATAGTAATAGTAATAGTAAAATAAATTTAAGACCATTATACATTGGATAAATTACACTAAAGTTGGTAAATGGCTAGAAAATGAGAGTTTTTACCGTCTAAAGTTCTATTTATTGCTCTACAATATTATATGACTTTTAGTTGTAATTTTAAATTGGAAACTATTTTCTAGGCGTTATGTTATAATTATTTGACCATTATGTAATTATTGGTCGTCACATAAATATTTCTATCCATTGTGCCATTTTGACTTGACCGATAGAAGATTAATATTTGGTTGTTGAGTAATTATTGGTTTTCATGTGATTATTTTTTACCATTGTGTATTGAATTTTTGAAATTGTATTCCTTTTAAGTCGATGGTGACCTTCTTTCAATGCTATGTCTACCACATACCTCTAAGCATTCAATGTGATATCTCTCAACTCTTCTACTTACCTTTTGTTTTCCTTCAAATTTTGAAAAATCTTAAGTGTTGATTTCAGCATGCGTAGCTTTCAAGTACACTGTCTCTTGTATCCTGTTGTGTTAAACTTGGGGAGGAAAGATGAAATCATGTTGCACTTGAGGTCTGCTAAATTTTTGCTTTCTAATAAGTGGTTCTTCCATGGTGCAATGTCTTTCTTCTTTTTCAGTCAATTTTTTAAAAAAATTATACCTTTCTTCACAAAATTCTCTTTCTCCATTTTCAAAAATTTAAATAATTTTTTTATAACTAAGCATTTGGTCATCATAGAAGGAAATATGGGAAGTAATTTAGTGCACTCTAGTTAAATATATTTTCTGAATAATTCAATAAAGAAAAGTCCTTTTAATTTGTGAAGGATTTTTTTTAAACATTGTTATATTTTTTTTTCTAAATAAATCAAATAGTTACATGATAATTTAAATGATTAAAGATTGAAATTTCATGAAATTAAATAAAAAGAAAATTTGGGATTTATAGTTGAATTTATATGAGATTGTGATAAGTGTCCAATAAGACACTTATTTGGAACATAATTCAATGTAATTGCGAGTAACTGAAGCATAAAACACCATTAAAACATGAGAAAAAGATATAAAACTGAATAACCTATGCACAATTTGGAAAATACAGTTTTAGAGCCTTTTGAGTGATAAATTCTCATAAATCTAATGTGTTTTAATTTCTGCAAAATGTTACAGGGTTCCGCGTTGGCAACACGTCTGGGCCGCGTTGGACACGCGACGCTGCAGAACAGAATCTATAAAAAGCCCAAAACATAACGAAAACAGGGCATCATTCACTCTACCCACTGATCTATCTCTAGAGCGCAGACTTAGAGGATAGAGCAGCCGTTTCCCCATACACTGGTTCTATTCTCGGGTGAAGGAGGAAACCTAGGGCGGAAGACGGCTGTATCTGTGGCCCGATGCTTCCATGATCATGACTTTCTCTTCTTCCCCTGTTTTCTTCTTCTTCATTATGTGTAACTGAGTCCCTGTTGGGGAAGGATGAACCCTTAACTGATATTATGTAATCTAGATTTTACATTTATTTAAGATTGTTTTCTTTTAACGTTGATTGTTCTTCTCTTTGCTTAATGCTTTTATAATTTGGCCACTTATAAATTGAATCAAAATTCTTCTTCACAATTGGGAAATTGGTTTAAGAATTGGAACTGGGATTGAATAACATAATTGTGAAGGCTCTAGGGATAGAGATTCATGATTGTGAGATTGTTTGAATTTCTGAACGTAAGGCTCACTGCAAATTAGGAATAACAAAGGAATTAGGATTCCTAATTTGCTGTGAAGAATTGATGAGTCAAGGGATTGACCTTCAATCAATAATTGTGAATTCGATCTTCAACCACATTTTATCTTGAATATACGTAATGATCAAAGGTTACACAGGGGAAGTTTTGGTGAAATCCAACCCTAACATCTTCCTTAATTTGAATTCTTACATATTTATATCAGTTGCTGAATGTTTGACAGTTTAGAGTTTATTTTGAGTAGTTTTAGGCAAACTGGAACAGAGTTCCAGATTAGTGACAGAATCTGTGAATCTTGTTATTTTTCTGTTTGCGTTGCCTACACGCTTCAATTTGCGTTGCCTACGCGACCCCATAACTGAGTTCAATTAGTGGACTAGTAGGAATTCAGTATTTGAACCAAATCCCTGTGGAGACGATACTCTTACTCATTCTTTACTTCATAAAACAATAAGGTGCACTTGCCTTCATACATTTCTCACCAACAAGTTTTTGGCGCCATTGCCGGGGATTTGTTTTTCAATATTGAAGAGTACTATGAATGCCACTAGATTGAGCAATTCTGTTTGATATTTCTGACTCTGTTTGCATAGTGATTCTTTCTTTAGCTTAATCTTGTTTAACTTGTTTATGCGAGGTGAACAAGAACAGGAATTGATCTTTGAACCTGAGATTGAGAAGCTCACAAGAAGAAACCGAAGGGAAACAAGATTACGAAAGGTGCAATAAGAGCAACAGAGACTGCAAAGGACCAGCGAAGAAAACCCTGTGCATCACTCTATCATGGAGGAACATCCGCTTAACAGGAGGATTACGTTGGGAGAATACGCAGTCCCAAATTCTGCAGGTTGCAACGCCAGTATCGTGAGACCATCGATCGCTGCCAACAACTTTGAAATCAAACCGGCACCACTCCATCTAGTGCAACAGGACCAGTTTGGAGGAAGTGAAGTGGAAGACCCGAATCTCCACCTTTCAAGCTTTCTCCAAATATGTGACACAATCAAGATGAATGGCGTCTCTGACGAAGAAATCAGATTGAGGCTATTCCCGTTCTCTTTAAGAGACCACGCCAAGTATTGGTTGCAAACCCAAACAAGAGGAAGTATCACCACCTAGGAGGAATTGGTATCCAAATTCCTCATGAAGTACTTCCCACCCTCTAAATACAACAAGCTGAGAGGGGAGATCTCCTGTTTCGGTCAAAAGGAAAGAGAATCACTACGTGGAGGCTTTGGGAGCTGTTCAAGGAGCTTTTACGGAAGTGTCCACATCATGGCTTCTCCGATGTTCATCAAGTTCATATTTTCTACAATGGAGTCAAGCCCGCCACGAGACTCATCATAGATGCCTCTGCAGGAGGATCTCTGAATACTAAAACTGCAGAGGAGGCCATGGAGCTGATTGAAATAATGGCTTCCAATGAGTACCAATCACCAATTGACAGAAGTGCTCCCAAGAGAGGTGTGCTGGAGTTGGACACGCAAATTGCAATACTTGCTCAGAACAAGCTGATCTCACAGCAGTTGGAGGCTTTGACAAAACAAATGGCCAGTGTCTTCAACGTAGGAACCCTCAACCAAAGACAAGTCCCGAAATGTGACTTTTGTGGGGGTGAACATGAAAACATGATCTTTGGACACGTACATAACAGGAACCTCCAGCCAGGAGCAAGTGCACTATATGGGCCAGCCACAAAGGCCTAAGTATCCTCCTTATTCTAACTCGTATAATTCTAATTTCAGAACCAACAACCCTAGTGAGGAATGAGACAAGACCGCAGCAATGCCTCTTACTCAACAAATGGACAAACCAATCACAGGACAACTCTGCAGACTTGGGGAACATACTCAACCAGTTCATGCAATCCACTCAAGCATCCATCAAGAACTTGGAAAATCAAGTGGGACAGCTGTACAAACAACTCACAGAAAGAAATACTGGGAGCTTTCCCAGTGACACAACAGTGAATCCTAAGGAGCAATGCAATGCCATCACAACAAGGAGTGGAAAGATGATAGAACCGAGGCTACCCAAATTACCAAAGACAACAGAAAACGTAACCATACAAATAATGATGATCTTGGCGATTCACAGACCAACCATCCGAACTAAACAAATGCAACTGAGAAGAACCAAGAATCGGTCCACAACCAAAGAACGAAGGAAGAACATAAGAAAGAATTCCATGACAGACCAGTGAGAAAAAGCAAAAAGCAATTATTGAGGAGGCCGTGGCCAACGGGGAAAAGGCTACGTCGGCAACGCCAAATGTCCCATTTCCTCAAAGGCTGAAGAAACAGCAGGAAGAGAGAAAGTTCTCTAGATTCCTGGATATATACAGGAAACTACAAATCAACATACCATTAGCTGAAGCACTGGAAGAAATGCCCTCGTACGCAAAATTCATGAAGGAGTTGTTGTCCAAGAAGAGGAAGCTTAAGGAAGATGAAACCGTAGCTCTTACAGAAGAATGCAGTGCCATCATTCAAAGGAAGCTCCCTCAGAAGCTTAAAGATCCAGGATCTTTTGCAGTTCCCTGCACCATTGGGAATTTGCAGATTGGAAAGGCATTATGTGACTTAGGAGCGAGCATCAACTTGATGCCTCATTTCATAATGAAGAAACTGGAAATAGAGGAGGTGAAGCCTACCATGATGTGCCTCCAACTGGCTGATCGATCAATTAAACATCTATATGGCATTGTGGAAGACCTCCTGGTCAAGGTAGATAGATTCATATTCCCAGCTGAATTTGTGGTGTTGGACATGGAGGAAGATGCTGAAATTCCATTGATCCTAGGAAGACCATTCCTTGCTACAGGACGAGCGCTTATTGATGTGCACCAAGAGCAACTGATGTTGAGAGTGCAGGATGAAAAGGTAACGTTCAATGTGTTTGAAGCTATGAAGCATCCTGCTGAACAGCCACATTGCATGAGGATGGACGCGTTATAACGCGCCAATAAACGCGTTGCAACGTAACGCCAAGAATCAGCGTTAGCAACGCCATTGTCAGCCTTTCTTGAAAAACAGACAATGAGTCCATTCTTGAAGGAGTACTGAAATCCAAAGGCTTTGAGCAGAGAGAAAAAGAGAAAAGATGTGGAAGAATGCATAGCCACACTTGAAGCTAATCCTCCCATGAAGTCAAGTTCACACCCTCCTGAAGGTTTGTCAAAGGAAGAAGGAAAAGTGGACAGCCCACAGACAGAACTGAAGCAGCTTCCATCTCACCTCCGTTATGCATTTTTGGGGGAAAGAAACACGTTTCCAGTAATCGTGAGCAACTCCCTCAATAAACAAGAAGAGGAAAAACTATTGAGGATTCTAAGAACTCATAAGTTTGCCATTGGATGGACTATCTCAGATCTAAAAGGAATAAATCCTTCCTTCTGCATGCACAAGATCCTAATGGAGGAAGATTTTGAACCTGTAGTGCAGCCCCAAAGAAGGCTTAATCCAACCATGAAAGAGGTTGTGAAGAAAGAGGTTGTGAAGAAAGAGGTCCTTAAGCTATTGGATGTAGGTATTATCTACCCAATCTCCGATAGCTCTTAGGTCAGCCCAGTTTAGGTTGTGCCTAAGAAAGGAGGGATAACAGTGATCCCTAATGAGAAGAATGAACTTATTCCTATAAGGACATGGATCGGTTGGCGTATGCATTGTCAGAAGACTCAAAGGAGTCCACCAGAAAAGATCACTTCCCTCTTCCATTCATGGACCAGATGCTGGAGAGACTAGCTGGGCATGCCTACTACTGTTTCCTGGACGGATATTCCGGTTACAACCAGATTGTGGTGGATCCCAAAGACCAAGAAAAAACTGCCTTCACTTGTCCTTATGAGATATTTGCATATCGTCGGATGCCTTTTGGGCTGTGTAATGCACCAGCTACATTTCAAAGGTGCATGCTGGCCATTTTCTCTGACATGGTGGAGAATTTTATTGAAGTCTTCATGGATGACTTCTCAGTATTTGGCTCTGATTATGACAATTGCTTGAGTAATCTGTCTTGTGTACTGAAAAGGTGTGAGGAGACCAACTTAGTGCTGAATTGGGAGAAACGTCACTTTATGGTACAAGAAGGCATCGTGTTAGGACACAAAGTCTCATCAAGAGGTGTAGAAGTTGATAAAGCCAAGGTTGAAGCCATTGAGAGGCTTCCTCCTCCAGTAAATGAGAAAGGAGTGAGAAGTTTCCTCGGACATGCCGGATTCTATAGAAGATTCATCAAGGACTTCTCCAAAATCTCCAAATCATTGTGCGACCTCTTGGTGAAAGATGCTGAATTCAGATTCAATGATGCATGTCTGAAGGCATTCAATGCACTTAAGGAACAACTAATCACAGCACCTATACTTGCAGCACCATATTGGAACCTCCCATTCGAACTCATGTGTGATGCAAGTGATTTTGCTGTAGGCGCTGTGCTAGGACAGCGGAGAGACAAGAAACTATATGTCATATATTATGCTAGCAAGGTGCTGAACAGTGCACAATTGAACTACACCACAAATGAAAAGGAGCTGCTGGTCGTTGTCTACGCTTTTGACAAGTTCAGGTCATATTTAATTGGTGCCAAGGTAATTGTGTATACTGACCATGCTGCTTTGAAACATTTGTTGTCAAAACAGGAGGCAAAACCGAGGCTGATCAGGTGGATCCTACTCCTCCAAGAGTTCGATTTTGAAATCCAAGATCGAAAGGGCAAGGACAATGGTGTAGCTGATCACTTATCCGGGTTGCCTACACAAATCATAGAAGATGAGAAGGTCTTGATCAATGAAGAATTTCCAGACGAGAAGTTGTTAGCCGTTGCTATTGCACCATGGTACATAGACATTCCAAACTTCAAAGCGCGCACGTATTATCCGAATGAATGGTCTGGCGTGAGAGGAAGAAAGCTGTACCATGACAAGAATTTTACCCGTGGGATGAACCGCTTGTACAAACGAGGTGTGGATGGATTACTCCCGTAGTGTGTCCCACGTGAAGAGCAAAGACATCCCCGTGGCAACGCCAGCTTTCACCTATGGAGGCCACTTCAATGGAAGAAGGACAAAAGATCTAAGGTGCCAGCAGAGAGTGGATTCTTTTGGCCTACATTATTCAAGGATGCCAAAGATTTTACTGTTGCATGTGATGCCTGCCAACACAGCGGAAATGTCTCAAAGAGAGATGAAATGTCTCTCATTAACATCCTAGAAGTGGAGCTGTTTGATGTGTGGGGCATAGATTTCATGGGACCATTCCCTGTCTCATACTCTAATGAGTATATACTGCTAGCTATGGACTATGTGTCAAAATAGGTAGAAGTTGTCCCTACACACACGTGTGATGCTAAATCTGTAATAAGATTTTTGAGGAAGCACATACTGTCCAGATTTGGTGTCCCACGCATTCTGATCAGTGATGGGGGAACACATTTCTGTAACAAGCAGCTAGAAGCAGTTCTGAGCAAATGTGGCGTTAGGCACAGAATTACCACAGCGTATCATCCACAAAGTAACGGTCAAGCTGAGGTTTCCAACAGAGAAATAAAGAGGATCCTGGAGAAGGCTGTGAACAGTTCCAGGACAGACTGGGCAAACAGGTTAGATGACGCACTCTGGGCCTATAGAACAACTTTCAAAACATCCATTGGTATGTCTCCACACCAGCTGGTTTTTGGGAAATCCTGCCACTTACCTGTGGAACTTGAGCATAAGGCATACTAGGCAACCAGATTTCTCAACTTCAATGCCAACGCAGCCAGAGAGAATAGGCTGTTACAGCTGCATGAACTAGAGGAATTTTGCCTTAATGCCTACGAAAACGCAAAGATCTACAAGGCAAAGACCAAGCAATGGCATGACAAACTGATCAAACATAGAGTCTTTGAACCTGGACAGCTGGTTTTGCTGTTCAACTCCAGGTTTAAATTTTTTCCAGGAAAGTTGAAGTCCAAGTGGTCAGGTCCTTTTATGATTAAAGAAGTTTCAGACTATGGTGTCATCACCCTTCAAGATATGCAGTCCCAAAGAAGCTTCAAAGTCAATGGTCAGCGTGTCAAGCACTATCATGGAGGTGAAATCAGCAGGGAGAAGACTACCTGCACCCTTCAGTCACTTGACTGAATCTCAAACTGTCAAGCTAGGAACATTAAACAAGTGCTGCAAGGGAGGCAACCCTTGAAAAGCTAGTTTTTACCTTTCATTTTAATTTAAATTAAGAAAAGTATATGTAAATACTAAGTAGAATAAATAAAAGCAGTGCAGTTGACTATTCATGCCGGTCTGGAGGTCTGGAGCATGCTTGAGTACTGTTGTCACAGGACAGTTTGTTGCTGGATAGTGTAGTTGCAGAAAAATCCTTTTGCTGTTCTGGTTCGCGTAGCCAACAAAGGCGATCTGTGTGGCCAACACAATGGTTATGCAGCAAAGAAGCAAATTCTAAGTTTGGAATAGAGGAGGTCAGACCCAATACAGCACAGAAAACCCTTTCCAGGGATGCCCAAGGCAGAGACTGGGCGCTGCTGGTGTATGATGCATACTTCAGCTATCCCTACAGCTTGCAAATTGGTTGAAGAACCCAAGAACATGCTGAAGAATCCTAAGGTTCTGCAATCTGTCATAAATTGTATGCTGGAGGTGAAGCTGGACCAGCAGGAGCAACAGAAATGACATGTTACATGCCTAGAATTTTACAGCTTGACACACATGTTCCACACCAAGGACCTTGGCTAACCTAACCACTTGGTGAGATCTTTCCAAATGGTTTTAAATAGTGAATTGTGCATTAGATCAATGAGTGAAATCTAACTCAAACTATTACAGTGTTGTTTGAATGGTGATACATTAATTATGCAGAATTTAAAATGAATTCACATGAATCTGCATTCTACCCAGTTACATTGCCAACGCAGCTAACCCTTGCGTGCCCAACGCGTCTAGGCTGAGTAAAGCACCACACTCCTATTACACTGCGAGTGATACTTTCACTCATCTGATCACCAGAGCACACTCATGCACAGTTTCACCCACTGAATAAGCACAGTGCAGGGGTTTTCTCAACCCCACCACTCAAATCAACCTTTAACATCATTCCTCTTCCCTCTCCAATGAGCATCAATTTTAATAGAACCTCATTCTCCACAGCATGGAGAGATTGTAGAGTTCCTAAATGTTCATTTGCATGATGCAGAATGTAGCATGATTGAATGAGAATCACTTTGCTGTTCTGTTATGGTTTGCAACAATTAATTTGTAATGCATGTTCTAGGCTTGCACAAATTGCCTGTGAGCGGTTGGACCTCTACACTTATTTCTTTTGTGTGTGTATGGTCGCAAATTGAGTTTCATTTCAAAACTTGCCCTGTTTCTTAGTTGAATTCCAGTATCACATGCTTGCATAAACAGGATTAAGGCACTTCTTTGATATATACCTACTTGACCAAATGATCCACCTTGCATTCTTGTCCATTGTTTAGCCCCTTGAGCCTTATACCCAACTCTTTGTGTTTGATTAGCTCATTTCCAGCCAAGATTGTGAAAAACCATGAATATGCCTAGCCTAAGGAACTAGGAGAAGGTTGCTTGTATCTGAGGTTGAGTTTTTCACTAAGTTTGGAGTTGCTTAAGGACAAGCAACATTCTAAGTTTGGGGTTGCTTAAGGACAAGCAACATTTCTAAGTTTGGGGTTAAGAGTTTCAGTAGCAATGTAATTGGCAGTGAGTTTCCTTAAAACAAAAATAAAAATAAAAAAAATAAAAAACAAAAAAAAACAAAAAATAAAAAAAAAAGAAAAAAGGAATTCGGATACCCAAATAAGGCAAAGAAACAATAAAAACAAGAAAACACTTATATGGGGTGATCTTACATCTCCAAACTAATGAAAAGTGAATTCTCCAACTCTCTCATAGTTTCTTTGGCTTAAATAAACTCACTTCCCAAATTCCACCCACCTTTCACCTAAGCCACGTTACAACCCATTGCAAGACCTTTTGATTTATGTAAGCATGCGACTCATTGGTAGAGATAGAGAATAGGGGCAAGCCTATGGTAATGGAATTTTGATTTAGTGACATAGAGAGAAACACCTAATCTAAACACTTGAGAGAAAGAGTGAAACACTTAACCTAATGAGAGTTTGCAAGTCTAGGTCATGTTTCCTTAATAGCAAATAGTTGTAACCATGCTATAAACACTGTTTTACTCACAATTTCATGTTATATTCTGAATCTGTAATTACCCTTGTTTTATTCCTAATGCTTAATGGAGTATCTTTGAAAATTTTGATTGATGCAAGTTGGAGTGAAGAAGGGGAGTGAAATACCCTTGAGGGAAATGATATGCATGTTGTGAGTTATCCAGAATTAATTATGTTCTTGTAGTTTAATGCTTGCTTGAGGACAAGCAAGAGTTCAAGTTTGGGGTTGTGATAAGTTTCCAATAAGACACTTATTTGGAACATAATTCAATGTAATTGCGAGTAACTAAAGCATAAAACACCATTAAAACATGAGAAAAAGATATAAAACTGAATAACCTATGCACAATTTGGAAAATACAGTTAGAGCCTTTTGAGTGATAAATTCTCATGAATCTGATGTGTTTTAATTTCTGCAAAATGTTATAGGGTTCCGCGTTGGCAACGCATCTGGGCCGCGTTGGACACGCGACGCTGCAGAACAGAATCTATAAAAAGCCCAGAACAGAAAAAAAACAAGGCATCATTCACTCTACCCACTGATCTATCTCCAGAGCGCAGACCTAGAGGATAGAGTTGTCGTTTCCCCATACGCTGGTTCTATTCTGGGTGAAGGAGGAACCCTAGGGCGGAAGACGAAGTGCATCTGCAGCGTGCTTCCATGATCATGACTTTCTCTTCTTCCCCTGTTTTCTTCTTCTTCATTATGTGTAACTGAGTCCCTGTTGGGGAAGGATGAACCCTTAACTGATCTTATGTAATCCAGATTTTACATTTATTTAAGATTGTTTTCTTTTAACGTTGGTTGTTCTTCTCTTTGCTTAAATGCTTTTATAATTTGGCCATTTATAAATTGAATCGAAATTCTTCTTCACAATTGGGAAATTGGTTTAAGAATTGGAACTGGGATTGAATAACATAATTGTGAAGGCTCTAGGGAGAGAAATTCATGATTGTGAGATTGTTTAAATTTCTGAACGTAAGGCTCACTGCAAATTAGGAATAACTAAGGAATTAGGATTCGTAATTTGCTGTGAAGAATTGATGAGTCAAGGGATTGACCTTCAATCAATAATTATGAATTCGATCTTCAACCACATTTTATCTTGAATATACGTAATGATCAAAGGTTACACAGGGGAAGTTTTGGTGAAATCCAACCCTAACATCTTACATATTTATATTAGTTGCTGAGTGTTTGACAGTTTAGAGTTTATTTTGAGTAGTTTTAGGTAAACTGAAACAGAGTTCCAGATTAGTGACAGAATCTGTGAATCTTGTTATTTTTCTGTTTGCGTTGCCTACACATTTCAATTTGCGTTGCCTACGCGACCCCATAACTGAGTTCAATTAGTGGACTAGTAGGAATTCAGTATTTGAACCAAATCCCTGTGGAGACGATACTCTTACTCATTCTTTACTTCATAAAACGATAAGGTGCACTTGCCTTCATACATTTCTCACCAACAGATTGTTGACAAAGTAACTTTTTAAAGAATTATCATAAATTTGAATTAGAAACTAGGATAGCGAAAGCATAAAAAAATTCATTGATCATCTTGTTTTTCTAAAAGAATACATAGAGAAATTAAATCTAGTTAGCTATAATTCATTTGACATGAAAAAGAAAATAAATTGATACTTATAATATAAATATAAATTTTAAATTTAATTTAATTATTACAATTTATCATAATTATTTCTAAAGAAATTATCATTAATTGATAATGTATTGATAATAATACTCTAAAAAATTATGGGGAAAATAAATGATATTTTATTATAAAGTATTTTAGAGTAAAAATATTTGTCATATATTTAATAGAATAATGAAGGAATAAATAAGAAAATGAAAAGCATGAATACAGGTATAAGAGAATGGAAATTTTATTATCTTATCCTATGTATTATTATTAAGATATTTTTATTATTAGTTTATTAGAATATCGCATCATGTAAAATGAGATTAAAATTCTTGATATACTGTGGTAATATTATTGCAATATTTTTTTTAAATTAATTATTGCAAATAAAATTTTATTTATTATTAACTTACAATTAAGATATGGTAACAAATTATTAGAAAGCATAATTTGATTATGTTGTATCATGAATTATACTAATTTATTGGATGATAGTGAGAGATCACATATTTGATTAAGAGAATCATGTACATCATTGATAAACTATCATTCTTATAATTTATCTGTATAAAATTAGTTATAATTAATGTAAAATTAAATAATATTTGAATGTAAATCCCCTTACTTTCCCTTTTTTTTGCAGGCATGGTCACGCACAGCAAAGAATCATAAATTAGGAAAAATTTTGACTAAAAAGAGGGGAAAAGAGTGTAAAAAGATGAAGTAGCAACCAAAAGATAAAAATGCCCTAATGGAGAACCACCACAGCTGTGCTGGTTGAAGCATGGCCTCACAGTAAACTAGATTTTTCGACATAGTCGTGCAGACTTGAGCACGACTGTGTTGGATGATGAGCACAATCGTGCAAACCTAAGGAATTCAAGACTCCACCCGGTATCCTCACTAAGGAATACTTGGGTTCCCTCATAGACATACTAGAGGAGTTCTAAGATAGAACCTTCTAGCACAAGATCACATGATCATATCCTCCATGTCTTGGAGTACATAGCCATTAAGGATCTTGTGCTTCGGATGCTGCATAGATGGCTAACGTTTGGCATTTTCTCTTAGAATGATAGCACCAGGGTTGTTTCAAGCAATCACCTATTCATACTCTAGGTCCTAATGCAAGGTCATAGGATCAATCCAGGACACTTCTTTATTATGACCTATTAGGGTATTGGCAAGCGATAATAGACTGGGCAAAAGGTTTATATCAGCATCACCTTATACAACTTTATGCTCTACCGCCATAATGGAATCTTCTATTTGACAGTGACCTAGACACATGAGATCATACTATTAGGGATCACTATTTAGCTTTGCATGAAGGTGATCCAACAAGGACCTTACTGCACCTTCACCTTCACGCCCTAATAGTAAAAGCAGTCGTAGCCATAGGTAACAGATGCAAAATTGGAAGATGATTTGGGAGACGAACATATGTCAGTCAAGTTCTTCTTTAATCACCTCGACCATCTATAGCTGCATATGGATGGTGTTTATGATCTCTTAGATGTGTTGGTTGCCACACACGAAGCACCAGTCATTTCACAAGATGCAGCCTTTGTCAGGATGGATGGCCACCTCATCATATTTTTCAGTTACTGTAGGGTCAGAGGGCTACCTACCTCCTCAATGACTGAATTATGTTCATAATTATTTTTTTACTTGTTTTATTGACTAGGATTAGATTTTATCTACATTAGATTCTTAAACATTTTAATTTTCATTTTTTTGTTTTAAAATTATCTTTTTATGCATTATTATCATTTTTTTTCTTATTTTTAATGTGATTCTTTAACTCTAACATATGTGTTTAGTGAGTAGGATAATGTAAAGCATAAGGATTCATTTTCCAATAATTTTTACCTAGCAAGAAATATAATAAAGGCACTGCTAACCTCTAAGTTTGAAAAGGGAGATCCTTTCCCTCCTCAACCACAATTTAGGAAAGTCCTACTTTTCTCTCCATTATACTTGTATATGTACATATGTAAGGTCTTAAGTTTGACGAGGGAGATCCTCTCTATCCTATATATATTTTGAAAAATCACTTATCCCTTCTCCTATTTATACCATTTTCCACCTTAGTAAATAATTTTTTCATATAAAATTAAGAAAATGATAGAAGATAAGTTTGTAAGGAATACTCTTCCTCAATTTTCTATAAATTGCTTGCACCTTGTGATAATCCCATCTTTTCTAGGTTTTGGTAAGCTTTAAAAAGCCTCTGGTATTTCGTGGCAGACATTAATTAAATATCATAAGGATATGAAAACTTTTAATAAAAATAATTTATAATTAGTCATGTTTCTCGTGATCTTTGTTCACACTAGAGTAGCCTTAGTAAAGGTTTGATTCTAATTGAGGTTGCATTCATCCTCTTTCTCTTTTTAGATTATAACTAAAGAAAAGTGAACATTTGTGGATGAAAAAGTGATTGAAAAGGAAAAATAAAAGTAAAGAAAGGAAAAGAGAAAGGAATAAATAAAGAAAAGAATGAAACAAACTTGGGAAATTTAAAAGTTAGAATTCATGAAATCCAAGTACATGATTTCATAGTCTAAGGGTTTAGGGTTACTAAAAAAACTCTTTGTGTTCCTTTCCTTATCATATCTATCTATTTGTATGAATTCCTTGATTGTGTTTTAACCTTAATAAAGATCTTTTGATTCTTGTATGTGTGATTTAACTTTTAGTGGAGATTTAAGGTTTATGGACAAGTTTATAATTATGTACAGTTGTGAGGGATAAAATATTAACGATCTATACCCTCATATACATGAGAGAGAGTGAGAACATTGATCACCTCTATGTATGGAACTTGATTTCAGGGAACTCAAGACCTTCTTTGGAATATTGTTGATTGTTCCTATAATGGTAATTACATTTGTATGTTGCATGTGGATATGTGAGATTTTTAGATTCTATACTTGCTATATTATCATTCCTTAGGTTTTTATTTGGGGGCAAGCAATGTTTAAGTTTGAGGATGTGATAAACCATCATTATGTTGATTTATCTATAGGAAATTAGTTACAATTACTGTATGGATAATGAATATTCGAATGTAATTTCACCTAATTTTCTTTATTTTTGTAAGAATGGTCAAGCAAGTAGAGAATAAAAAACTAAACAAATTTTGGGCTAAAAGAAAGGTAAAAAGGGTATAAAAAGGTGAAGGAGTAACACAAGGACAAAAATGGCCCTATGGAGAGCCAGCATGGCTATGCTAGCTGGAGCATGCCTTCATAAGCTACCAAATTTTCTGACACAACCGTGCAAACTTGAGTACAACCTAGCAACATCCCAAAGTTTGACACAGTCATGCCAAGCATAAAAGGCACAAAAAATTATTCAAATCAACCCCAATGATGCAGAAAAGGATCCCAATCAATCAGTCCTAGGGTGTAGTGGGTAATTCAAAGCAACTCTGATGGCTCAAGAGGTGACTTAGGTCAACCTAATTCGTGGTAAAGGAAGTCCTAATCCACACTATAAAAAAGAAGGTTCATCATGGAAGAAGGCACATAACCAAACACTACTCAGGATGCTTATACAATCACCATGACTTCACCTCTTTCTTTCCATTGTTCATTTCCATTTTCCCCATTCTTACTTCATTCCTTCTTCCGACATCCTCTTGTAGTATTGATAATACAAGTATCTTGGCAAAAGGAACCTCCTTCATAGTGTGGGTTACAAATACCAACCATGCTAGTACTATGGTTTTGTATTTTTGAACTTAGGAATAGATTATGGATAATTTTGTTAGGTAGTTTTTTTTTCCATTTATTTTCATTTACTATGTGTAACTAACCTCCAAATTATAAGGTTTTGGTAACCCTTGTAATGTAACTATTTAAACTGCATTTTTTCTTATGAATAATTATATATTTTCATTATGAATAATTGCATGTGTCTTTATCCAATTGTATTATCTTATCACGCTTAATCAACTAATAAGAATAAGCTATTTTTATTTTTATTTTTAAGTTGGTTGAGGAGTAGGGATCATATCATTTCCCAATCAAGGGAACTATTAGGTAATTGAGTCTAAAAGTTTTGGAAGATTAATCAAAACCATTGGCTTCTAACTAGTTATTAACTTAACAAATCCAAATATGTTGTATGCTTCTTTTATTTATTTTCCTTACATGATTATTGAGGGGTAGTATGTAACACCCTAATAATGATACATGTCCTACGCTTAAGTCGTATCGCGGATTCACTATTAGTTTGTTACTTCATGATACAAAATCCATTTATAAAATTACTATTATGAAAAGTATGATTTTTAATTTTTTTTCTTTTAAAACATTTGATGAAAATCCAAGCCTCATTGTAATAATCAACCTATTAAATAATGAATGTTAAGACATCTTCACTCACGTTTATTTTGAAAACTTGCATTTATTTACTTGTCGTACTATACATTCTTTTCCATAATAATATTTACATTATTAGTTATATAGATAATACCACACACAAACAACAATAAGTTAAAAGCTTCTAGTGAGTCCTCTAAATAAAACAAAGGTTTTAACACCCTTCACAAGTTACAATCATCCAAAGAAAAAGGTACAAAGTTGGACAAAGCAAAATAAGGTCCTTTATAGCCCTTCCTACATTCCTTTTCATGAACATCAATCTCTAGTTCGTGTTATTCATTTCATATAAATTGCTGCCACCGTAAAAAGAGCATGATCAAACCATGGGAGAGAAATGAGAGATAGGGAGTAAGAAATCATAATTTCTTGATAGGTGTCTACTTTAAGGTTGCCACAATCATTTCTAATCCAGCCACTTCAGTTTATTTAAAAAGGTGATAAGTATACAAGTCCAATTATTACTTTCTAAAATATCTAAAGTGGATTCTTTTTAATAATAGCAGAAATTCAATCTCATACAATATAAAATTCATACATACTTTGAACCACTTTTTCATATAAAATCTCAGGCATAAATATTTAGATCACTTTCTTATCATAACACAGATATTTCTTGATTCTTACTCATTTTATACCTTAATCATAATCATTTTTATTCTCTAATCATCCTCTCAGTAAGAATTTCATTTAAGGCATAACATTAACAATTTAGTCAAATAATATCTTTCACTTGTCTACTACTCCATCTTCTGATCTAGGATATGAGCTCATTCTGGATGGTCATCACCATCATAAATTTGGAAGACCTACAACTTGCCCATAGAAGGATTTATTTGATGCCCTAAAGCTTCACAATAGAAGGTTATGTACCTTCTTATTACCATAGAAGGATTTGCTACTTCCCGAGTGTGTACAAATCCCAGACTTAACACACTAGGAGTAGTGTTAAGTTTTCACATAAGGTTCTTCTTTAGTGATCTCTTAACTTATTAGGTTCCATTTCAAGTCTTTAAAATAGGATGTATGCTTAATATTCAATCAAAATGCTATTACATATAACACTCAATTCATCTATTTAATATCAATTCATGGAACCATACAGAAATATGCAAGTCATCAAGCCATCTAAGGGATTACACAAGTCATTACATCACTCAAGAGAGTATATAACACATTTACACATATAAGGACATGTTCACGCATCACTATGATAAATAGGGCATTAATAGTTAACCAAAAGTTCACTTTCTTAGTAAAAATATTTACTTAAGCATGATCCTTAAATTTTGGACAACATGCACATTTTTTCTAAAATTGTCAAGTTGATCTTGTTCTTTATGTTTTATGATAAGTTTCTCAAAGGAACCTACACTACTCAACCTTTCTAAGTTTCTCTTGTCCTTTCCTTTTTCTCAAATGTTGTTGTTGATGTTTTTCTTATCATTAAGTTTATATTGGTCAAATGGCCTTTCCACTTCTCAAGTGGACTTTTTTCCATCTAGACCTCATGACCATTTTTATTTCTCAAATCCATTCCTAAGAGAGATCAACATGTAGGTTCTTATTCATTAAATCTTATTAATCCCAATTCTAATCTCTCTTGGCCAAATGGCCTCTTTTATCCATACGAAGTTTTGTATTCATCTTTCTAAGTTACCCCTTAACCTTTTATTTTCTCAAAAATTGAGTTTCTCTTAATATTTGTAATGTAAGTTTATGAAATGGTGGAGTTTAGTATAACCTATTTAAGTTAATTTACTTTGTGTTCATCAATTTTATGCATAAATATATCATTCCAAATTTGAGTGATAGGAGTTGTATGTTTTTCTTAACTATTATCTAACAAATTAAATTTTAGTTACTAATTTGATTTAAATATCTTCTTTCTTGCTTATGAATTTAAGTTCCCTTAGTCGTACTTCTCTTAAATCTTCTTAAATACCCAAATTAACTTCTATTGTAAACTTATCTTGAAATGGTCAAATTTAATCTTGTGGTCCCTAGGGCATTACGATCAATCTTTCTTATATTTGAAAGATTATTTGTGTTGGTCTATGGCTTAGATTAATAAATTGAACCAACTTATAATTTTTTAAAGATTTTTCTATTTATTTACTATATGTTGGCCGAATGGTCATCTAACTTTAACAACCTCATAGTTGAATCTTAAGTTCATTCTTAAGTACTAACAAGATTTTAACTTACTTTCACCAATTTATCCAAACATGGTTGAATTGTTACCCAAACCATTACCAAGTCTTTTTTAAACTTATAATTCCTTTCTTATACATGGCTAGACTCCTCATTAGACCTTAATTAAAATTTTAAACTTGAGTTCCCTTAATTTAATGGAAGGTGCTTGAATCCATCGTATGTCCAAGTAAAGGTATTTTTCTCAATTTCTTCTCACTTGACATTTGTGTGATGAATTTTAGCACTTGCTAAATCATATGATTTTGAGTCCATCAAGATTTTTCCTTGCTTCATAGTATGGTCAAGATCATGAAGGGTCTTAAGTGTCTTGTTCAACTTTTAGTCCATAATCCCACCTTTGATCTTACTAGTTTTAAGATCCAAGTTTTGAGTTAAGTTTGTAACTTTTGTGACTTAACCTTTTTAGTATTTTAGGATTATTATCACATGCGTCCAGATCTAAAATTTTATAAAATTCCATGTTCAAGATTAAAGTTTTTAAGAAAAAACATAAGCAAGTTTACAATGTTCATCATAAAGACCATAAAGAAGACATTTTTTCAAGACAATCAAGTATAGATCTACTAGGTCTACTCCTACACATATTCATCCCTTACTTTGGTCATCTTAAAACTTTTCATAAAAACTTTTGAATCTGTTTAAACTTCAAAGAAATCATTTTTAAGAAATTTTAACCGATTAAATTGCTCCAAAGGTTGCAAAAGCATTTTAATCCATCAAAATTCCTTTTTAACTTCCAAAAATCACTAAAAAATTGGTGATTCTCATTTTTAACTATCAAGGGAAATTTTGAACTTCATCAAACTCAAGCAAGTGGGATCCATAAAACTTAGAGAGAGATCCACCAAAAAAAGAAGAAAAATAAACCATATATACATAATTAAAAGCCTACTTGTAGAAGACTTTTATGAAGGTTTGGTGGTCCTTTGAAGTTGGTTCTCCTCTCCTTTGTGGTCCACAAGAATGCCTCATGGATGGTGGCGAGACTTTGTTTATTTGACTTATTATAACTTAAACTTCAAATATGGAAGTTCAAGCTTAGTGTAGGTTTTGGTATTTTAAGAGAAGTTGGAGTTGTTGGTGAGTTTAGAGAGCTTTCACAAGTGTTTAGAAGACTGTTAAAGGAGAAAATGAGCCCCCCTTGGTGTTCCTAAACAAATTCCCCCACCTAGGAAATTTGGGAATTAAATTCTCACTTAAGGGCATTTTGGTCTATCTACATGTAATTTTAATTTTATAAATTAAATGTAAATGTAAAGAATTATCCTTTAAGATTACTTTAACACTAATCAAGGTTAATTTATTTTAAGTATGGTTAAATTTAATTAATCAAGATTAATTTACTTTAATCATGATTAATTTTATCTCTCCTCATTAATATTTATGTTTTATATGCCATTAATGGAATGATGACTCATGGGATAAGTCTATGCCGAATTCATGCTCAATGGATAAGGTCTAATTCTCAACTTTTACTTTGCATTTTTTTGCCCTCCCGAACCCCTAAGGGCATTTTGGTAATTTTGAAGAATTTTCCAGAAAGTTTCCAAATTGTTCTTCCAATGTTTCTAACATTTATTGGTTCATTCTAAAATCATTATTATTTCATTTGCTATTTTTTTCGGGAACAATTTAGCCCTTATAGAAGATAAAGTTTTCTAAGAGTGTTTGTGGCATTTTTGGACATTTCAGATGGCGATTTTGTTCTCTCTTTATTTTTATTCTTTCCTTATGACTTTCTAACTATCATTAATGGATTCTAAACTTTTATAATGTCTTTTAAATTTTATTTTGGATTTCCTACACATTTATTTGTATCATCCTACTGTAGGAACATTTTTATTATTTGTTAAAAATTCTCTAATTTTTTTATAAATTTTGGAAATAATTTTGTAATTATCAATTTCTTAATCACTATCTCAAGTAGAGAAATTTGGGATGTTACATAATACTTAGAAGAAAGATTATTACTATCGTATGATCATTAAATAGTAATAACATTAGAATAAGTGGTTAGCAATTGATACTTAAATCATTCCTAAATAAAAGTTGAGATAAAAATAAGTAAAACCATTAGGAGATTCAAAATTTCATGCTTAACCATAAATTAGCACTAATATTTTTTTGTTGTATATTTTTTTAATTTATTTTTATATTCTCATTCTCATATAGACAATAAATTTATTTTTAATAAACTTAAAAATTTAAATTTAAATTTTTTTATATATTATTAACATAATTTTTATAGAATCAAATCCGTGTATGTGTATATCTTACTCATTAAGACTAATAAAAATATCTAAAACTTTTATATATTATAAATTTAAATTTATTTTAAAAATGAATGATGATGCACACCATGTGCTTGATTAGATGTTTTAAAGAATTTTCAATTTTCTCCTAATAAACTTGTTGGGGGATTCAATTTGGAAAAGTTCATGAATATGATATTTTTTGCCATTCTCTTCTCCTTTAATTTTTTATTTATTATATCTGCTATGATTTAAATCATCTTATCTTTTTTCCTGCAAATTTAGATTTTGGTTACCACTTTGTTAAAGAGATACCTTAAATTACAAGTATGAATTCTGCATTCTCCGTGTAATATCCTAATTAAAGAGGCATTTTCTCAAGCATAAAATCAATTTACATATGAGATTATTAGTACAACACCCCTTCTCAAAATGAGTCATACACACTTGATCTTTGTTCATATATTTATTTAAAAAATAATAAGAAGGTAACTTTGAAATTAATTAGTCGTCGTTGTTAGATATGTGAAATTAGTTTTTAAACTTAAAAAATTAATAAAAAGCCATCAAATTATTATTTTATCAGTTATATTAGTCCTTTAACTGTATAATTTTTTATTATATTAATCTTTTAAAAAACTAATACAATTAATAAAAAATTTAAAAACTAATTTAACATAACCTAAAAAAAATAGGAATTAATTTATAGGATTTTCCTCCAAGATAAAGCTTTAATGAGATAGGTAAAGTTTTTCAAATCAAAATAGTGTCAAAGCAGAGTTCTCCGTAACAGAGTGTAATTACTAGCAAATACATATGTATAATATAAGGGTACAGTCATGCCCAAAATAGAAGGTACCTCTCATTGTAGACAAGAATAGAAGTTCCAAAAAAAGAAAAGGAGAGAGAAAGAGAAAGAGAAGGGAATGGTCTAAAATGAGTTAATAACATATCACATCTCTATTATATTTTAGTTAATTATTAGTTAAAATTTTAGAATAAAGAATTTATACCTAAACCAAGATAGGGAGTGCATAAAGCGTGTGTGGTAGGTGAGGAGTGGTTTTTGGACCATGGTGGAATAATTTCAATAAATTTGTTTTAAAATGATGTAAGTTAAAAGTTTAAGATAAAAAGTGAAATTTTTATAGTAAAAACAGATTTCGGAAGATAGATATGTTATTTTAGACAACGTCGATTATTTTATTGTAGATTTTATATATATAATATTTATACAATTAAAATTATAAAACCTATTATACCATTAAATATAATTGAGTAAATTATTATTTAATTTTTAAAAACTTTAGAATTAATTATATTAATTTTAAATAAAAATTAACAATTTTGTCTTAAAAAACTAAAATATTAGCCATTTAAACCTTTTTAAAAGAATTAAATAAACAAATTATCCACCTTTTACAAGAATTAAAATAAACAAAGTATCCACCGACTAACACCTTTACATGTAGGTAAAAAATTTAAATCAGTCAAAAGCATTTGTAGGTGCGGGTAGTAAAGAGGTTTGAATGAAGAATTAAAAGACAATCCCAACCACCGCAGAATCTCAATTACAGAGGTTTAAAGAAAAAATTAAAAGATAATCTTTGGAGTTTTCACTTTATTGCTTATGTTAATGGAAAACCATTACACCTGCAACGCTATTGCTTGTACAGTCCTCAGTTAAGGTTTTATTCCGTTCATGGCTACTAAATTTCCTCCCAAACCTCAGATGAAGCCCATCCACTTTTTCAAGATCATAACCGCTCCCACCCTTAATGAAGGAAAGCTGGTAAGCACACATATTTCAATTTTTATATACACATAACACAGTTAGTCTATAGGATGAAAAAATCATTATCAGGATCTTTTTAAGTAAAATATATCAAACATGCAACTGATAGATGTAAGAGATTCCATTTGTGTCAAGTATTCTATGTAGCTTTGCTCACTGAAAAAAATTGATTTAATTTCAAGAAAAGATGTATTAATAACTGATTGTAGATGAGCACATTATTCAGACTTTAGGAAATAGTACCTGCAGATAATTTATTTAATTTTTTATTTTTTCTATTATTGATAACGTATATAGTATAACTATGAGCATCGGAATAGCGCAGTAATGTAATTCAAATTCATAAATGGCATTACAGCCCAGTGGCATATAGCTTCCGTAATGCGTTTGATGTTAGATTTGATCTATATAATGTGCCCTATTGCTCATGTCATGTTGAGTTTCGCTTACCTTATCTTATTGCTAGGTCTTTGGATCTATCTTTAATAAAGAAAAGCAGAGTAATTTCAAATTCTAGATTGATACTTAACTATATTTGTTAATAGATGTTAGTTTAAATTAATGCAATATGTCTCCTTTTACGAGCTTTATCACACATTAATTTGTTGTGATTGACAGATGATCCCAAGTAGGTTTGTTGAGAAATACGGAGAAGGTTTACCAAATACTCTATTTCTTAAGACTCCAAATGGTTCTGAATGGAAATTGAATTTGGAAAAGCACGATGGTAAAATGTGGTTTCAAAAGGGTTGGAAAGAATTCGCAGAGCATCACTCTCTAGCACATGGAAATCTTTTGGTTTTCAGATGCGAAGAAACTTCCAATTTTCATGTGCGCATCTTTAATATGAGTGGCTTAGAGATAGACTACCCTTTCAGAATACCCTGCAATGATCCACCAAATAACCCTCCAAATGATGAAAATTTGGTATATCATAGACCAGGTCAAAAAGGTCAAAAGAGAAAAGCGAAATCATGTAAAATGAGTAGAAGCAAGTGTGTTAAGGTTGAGAATACATTGATATTGCCACAGGCTACTCTGCATCGTAGTGACACAAAGTGCGGAGGTATAAGATTTCATATGTCAGCATTTCATAAAGATTATTAGCTTCTGTTCTCCTCAATTCAATTCTTTCATTTTACATTTTTCAATAACCTACAACTCAAGTATGTCTAAATGTACAAACATTTGGTTGGTTTCAATTTTTAGCAGTCTGAAAGAAGATGATGAAATGTGTGGCTTACACGGAGTTATAATTTTGCAGAAACATCAAGGGTTATTGGTAAACAAGTTACAGCTCTTGATAGAGCAAGTTCTTTCAAATCTTGTAACCCCTTCTTCTTGGTTGTCATGCATCCATCACACTTCCGTCCTGGTAGTAGTGCTCTGGTAAGATGCTAAGAAAGACTTGCTTATAGAACATAAATAGATAAATAAAATAACTATTTCTCTTTTTCTTAGCAGGGTTTACCAACTATGTTTTGTAAGACACATTTTGATTTGCACGAGAAGCATGGAGATATTAATCTTCAGCTTCTACATGGAAGAGTTTGGCCTGTAAGGTACCTAATCAGTGAAACCTATAGAGCACTAATATTTCGACTCACAAGTGGATGGGAGAAATTTGCCAAGCACAATAACTTGAAAGTAGGAGATGTTTGCACCTTTGAGCTCATTCATAAAAGTATTATCACCTTCCAGGTTCACATATTTAGAGAGACACACAATTCAAAATGGTCAACATCTCAAGGTAGGATATATCATATATGTTTAATTTTCTTTCCAAACAACTCCTTGTATGTTAAATAAATATATTTCTTTATCTTATGCAGAATCTGCTTAACTGAGAGCAGCTAGTGAAGGACACAAGAAATGAAAATCATCACTGGTATAAGTCTTCTTTTTTATTCTGGATGTGGGATTCTGTACGTGTTTTGTTTAACACTACTTTCAAATGAAAACCGTATTGCCAAATACTTGGTATTTGCAGAGATTACATGATAATTGATGACGTATGTTCCAGAGATAATTGTGGATTTCTGAATGAGATTACTCTCTTTCCTTTACAACTGAAAAGTTAGAAGCTACTTAAAGATTTAAACGTTGTTGCTCTGTATTGGCTAATATTGGTTTGTATTAATTACGTAAGCTTGTTCAAATTGTCAGTCTATCTTATTATCTTTTAAAGACAATTTTCTAATTTGCATTTAAAGTATATAATAAAAATTATTAAATAATATTTTTTAGTAAAAATTATAATATTTAATATTATTATCAGCATATTAAAACTTCTATAATTTTTAATAAAATAAAATTTTATTAAATATGATAAATTTTAGTATTTTATATAAATTTTCTTATGCGTCTTTAACCTCGAATTATGAAGCGGTTTTAAAAAAAGTCCTGATGAAAGAAAATGACGAATGCGCAAAGTAACGAAAGTCAAAATCTTTTAAGGGTAAAGTAATATATATTGCATATGACCCTCGGAGGTCACAGCACAGATCGAATAAAATCACAAGAGTCGAATTACCAAAAAGAAAAAATTCCTAAGAACAAAAGAAAATAAAATATGAATATGTTTACTAAAATTAATAAATTAATTAATTACAAATTGAAAATCAGTAGAAAATTAAAACAATAAATAAAAAATAAGCTAGAATATAAAATGAAAGAGATGTTAAAAGTAAAAAATATTGATAAAATTAGCTGTTAAGTTAGTTAATAAAAAAAAATATAAATAAAAATATGATGATTATATTAGATTTTAAATATTATATTTTTTTATTTTTTAAATTTTAATAATTTATTAGTTAAATTAAAATATTATATTAAAAAAAATAAAGACTATATTTTTTAATTTATTTTTATTAAAAAGATTAAATAAATAAATTTATAGTTATTTTGATGATTATATATTATAAAAAAGAATATTTGATAATTTTATTTATTTAATTTATTATTTATAATATATGTTTTGATAAAATTATATTTAAATAAATATTTTTTATTTGAAATAAAAAATATTTATTTTTATTTTTTATAAATAAATTTTAGATAATATTTTTATAAAAGAGTATTTATTTTATTTTTAAGTTTTTTATTAATAAAAATTAAATATTTTATTTATATAATTTAAATAAAATATATAATAACTAAAATAATTTTAAAACATTAAATAGTAATATAAAAATTTATATTTCATAATAACTAAGCTAGTAGATGAATCTTAAATGTAGCATCCTAAATTTCTGTATTTAAATTCGTAATTTAGGAAATCATATTTTCAAAATGGAAAAAAATATAAATCAAAAATTAGAAATTTTAAAAAAATTACAAATTTTTTAAAACATAATGAAAATACTTCTAAGAAATAACAACAAATGAAACATAAGTAGTTCAAAATAAAAATGTAAAATACAAATTTTCGATAAACTTAAAATTCATCAATAATTATTAAAAATTCAATAAAAAAATTAGTACCAAATAAAAGATAAAAATCTCATTGTAAATATTTAGAATACCGAAAAAGAATCCTAACTCTTGAATAAGCAAAACTACTTTAGAAAAATAAATAAATAACTTAAAAATAAATTGAAAAGGATTAATTGAGAATTAGAAAACTTCAAAATGAAGTTTAAAAATCTTTTTGAAAACTTTTCGAAAAATAACCAAAATACCTCTAACAGTCCAAGTAAACCAAGAACTAGTAGCAAAGATCTGCAACATGTGCTTATCTTCAGAGCACGAATTCCTAAAAGATTTGACAAGAAAATTGTATGCCATTATGAAGTGAATGAGTCACCATGCATTAAGCACATAGAAGACAAAAGCATTTATAAAGAAAGAAAAAATTAACTATAATTAAGTAAAAATCTAACTCATATTAAGTTACATTAACTATGATTAAGTAAAAATATTATTATGGTTAGGTTAAATTAACTATGATTAGATCAAATAAACTATGGTTAGATTGAGAAGATAAGTCTTCACAATTTATAATTAAATTAAAAAAGTAAAATTATAAGTGAAAAGATCATTTTACCTTTAGTTAAAAAATTTAACCTTAAATAACCAACCATGAGATCGACAAATTTATTAAGGTGATAATAATTTTTATTGTAGAAAAATCACTCACCCAAGCATTCAGCAAACTCTCCCAAATTAATTTTTCATCTTCAAACTTCTCTAACCAAGAACTAATCAAATTTAGGCTTCCAATCTTAAAGCTTAAGCTAGAAAATAAGAAAAGAAAAAACTTTTTCATTTATCTTCAAGGAATTTCATTTTGGGACTACCAAAAAGGTGTAACATCTTCACAAAACCCACCAAGCACCTTTACTGGGCTTTAACAAGCAAGATCTTCTACCTTTAAATTTTTTAAATGTTTTGTTAAGTGTTTTTGCCTAATCTTTTTCATCTTTGTGGATCTTTTCTCTAAACATAAAGATCCAACATCCTTGGGTATTTTTTTGTTTAAAACTGGTCTAGACTCTTAAAATAAGTCTTTCTACTTTTAAAATAATTTTTAGAGCCCAAAATTAAGCTTTAATGGCTTAAAATGCTTATTGGAACTCTTTAAGAGTTTTAATCGATTAAATCTTCTTGAAAATACTTTTTAAATGTTTTGGGGAAGATTTGAAAAGTTTAAAAAGTCTTGAAATATGCTCAAGTGATGGTGGATCTAGATCTTGAGAAAAGCTTAAAAGCTTTTCTTATTTTGAGCTAAATTGATTTATGTGTTATCTTATTTCTTTCTAAAAGTTCAATCTGTAACTTATCTCTTGGTAAGTTAAAGTTTTGATCTTTAATGCTTAAAAGACTTAGATCTATACTTTTATGAATATAAACCCAAAACTTTAAACAGTAAGAAACAAAGATTAAATTTAGAAAGTTAAAAGTTAGATCTTTATGACAAAAGGACAAAGGATTAGACTCATGGACTTAGAAAAACAAAGAAGCATTCGAGCTCTCATATCCAAGATCAAGACCATGGAATAAAGAAAAACTTTGGTAGACCTAAAAACAAAACATGTTGACTAAATGCCTTGGTCCTAGATCCAAAGTTTAAAGAGAGAAAAGTTGGTGAAAATGACCTCTTAGTGGTCAAAGGAGCCATTCAATCATGGACAAATCAAGAGAGAATAAAAGTAAAATTTACCAAGACATGAAAATAACTTCCTCCATAATTAAAAAAATTAAAAATATACATAAGACGATATATAATACAAATCTAAAGATATTAGTGGACCAAAATGGCCATTTGTCCAAGCTATGTAACTAAGAAAGGAAATCTTAAAAACCACTAAGTTTAATTAGTTTAACTACCTAAATCATCATCCCTCAAGAAACAATTGTTAAGAAAAGAAAATAAATTACAAAACCTTAAGAGTAACATATGGCCATTTGTCCAAGTCTTGAAAAAATTAGGTAAGAATGGTTAATAAATTCTAGATTAAAAACCATTAGGTATTTTAGGATACAAAGGTGATTTCAAGTAAATAGATATGATTTTGTAGGCAAAGATATGAACAATTTAACCTAAATTAGTAGTAAAGCAAGTAAAATAAATTAATGGGCAGTGACTAAAGAATTATTCTCATTAGGCTTTGGATTAAAAAAATTGACCATAAAGGCTTAGAAGGATGAACACAAAACTTTGTGGGGTTAGAAGAGGTCATTTTGTCAAGAGACATTAGAATTGGATGAATAAAATTTAATGAATAAGAATCTACATGTTCATCTCTCTTAGGATTGTATTTGAGAAATAAAAGTGATCATAAAGTCTAGATGAATAAAAAGTCCACTTAAGAGATGAAAAGGTCATTCAACCAACATAAACTTAATGATAAGAAAAACACCAATAAAATATTTGAGAAAAGGAAAGGATAAGAGAAACTTAAAAAGGTTGAGTGGTGCAAGTTTCTCTTGGAAAACTTGTCATAAAACATAAAGAACAAGCTCAACTTGGGCAATTTTAGAAAAAGTATGCATGTTGTCCAAAATTATAAGGACCTTGTTTAAGTAAAGATTTTCACTAAGTATATAAGTTCTTTGGTAAATGTTTTTCCCTAGTTATTATGACTATGCTTGAGTATGATCATTTATATTTAAATTGTTATGTGATCTCTTGAATGGTATGATGACTGCTTATGCGTACATGGTTCCATATTATGCTTAAATGATTATGTGCTAAGGAATGAATTGGACGCTATGTGTGCATGACATTTTGATTGAATATTTAGCATGCATCTTATTTTAAAGACTTGAAATGGAAGCCTAATAAGTTAAAGGCACATACTTGTAAAGTGTCAAGTCTAGAACTATCCATGTTAGAGGCCATAAGATGATCATTAAGAATGAGCTCATATCCTAAATAAAGTTGAGTATGTGTGGAAGTGAGAAGATATTGTTTGATAAATGTTTAATAATATGTCATTAAGAGTATAATGGTATGCCATATGTTAAAGTGTCATCAAAAGGATGACTAGTGAATGAGAATGTTACGAGTATGATCAAAGATGTTAATGTGTCAAGTAGTACCTTTGATATTATGATTTATTATGTTAATATAGTGACCTAATGAATGAATGAACTAAATGGTTGTATGAGATAATCCCTTCCATTATTAAAATGGATCCACTTTAGGTAAGTATTATTTTAAAGAGAAATAATTAAATTTGTATGCCTATCCCATTTGTTTAATAAATTGAAGTGTCTAGGTTAGAAATGATGACACCAACCTTAGGGTAGACGCTTACTGAAAAATTACGATTTTTCACTATCTACCTTTCATTTCTCTTCGAGACTCTGATTATGTTCTTTGTGGTGGCAATGGTCTATGTGGAAACAAATGATTTGGATTAGAGATTAATGCTCACAGATTGGAATGCAGGAAGAGCTATAAAGGACCACATTTTGTTTTGTATAACTTTGTACTTCTTGCTTTGAATGACCGGTAACTTGGAAAGGTATTGAAGCCTTCGATTTTGTTTAAAGGACTTAATAGGAGCCTTTAATTAACTATTGTCTATGTGGTGTACTACCTATATAACTAATAATGTAAATATTGTTGTAAATTTTTTTTAATATATAAGATGACAAACAAATAAATGCAAGTCTTCAAAATTAATATGAATGATGATGTCATAATGTTTATTTTCTGCCACCTTAATTACTACAAAGAAGCTCACACTTTCAACAATGTTTCAAAAAAAAAATTACATCATATTTTTACTACAAGTATTTTATAAAAAACGTTTTGCATCATGAAGTAACAAACTGATAATGAACTTGTGATATAACTTAAGTGTAAGACAGACATCATTATTAGGATGTTACGTTGAATGTTAGTGGAGATAATGTTCCAAACAACTTTAGTAGTTATCAAAATAGATATCATGTCAAACCACTTGAAATGATCTTAACAAAATTGTAGTTAGTTATTTCATCTTTCAAATAATTAAAATATATTACCAAACCCATTCTATCATATTCATTTGAAATGCAATTTTCATACTTTGATCCTTAATTGAGTTTTAGCTATTATTAGATTTTGTGTAAATAGAATAATGATGTTATAATTAGAGAAATATGAAAACAAATAAATAAGATAATTAGGGTAATGTCATAATTATAATAATGTTATAATTAGATACATTATAATTAGAAAAATTATATCATTGTAATTGTAGTAATTAGGTAATTGAATATCTTTGTAATTAACTCTAGTAGTAATGATTCCTATTATAAATACATGTTTTACTGTGTGGTTTCTCATTTCTCTCTCTTAACATGATATCTAGTGTCTAATAAAAAGTAACTATGATATACATAGTAGACCCATTGTCCTTTGACAAAAAAAAAAATTTCGTCAACCATGTTTTCTCTTTGATTTCTAGTCTCTATCTTCCTTGCACACCATGGCCATGTTTGATCATCCTAAGGTTGAAGCCCCTGTCTTTACTAGCCACATTATTGCTCCTTTTTCTATCAAGCGGTGGATGGTAAGAATTATACTATTTGGGATTCTAACATTTGTGTTTGGCTTATAAGACATGATTACAATTTCCACCTTACCATTAAGGTTATTGATATTATTCAAGTACTTCTACAAAGTTATAAAGGTAGAAAAATCAACTAATTTAGAAGAGATGAATGAATATGACAACAAAACTGATGATGAGTTATCTTTAATTTCTAGGTGTTTAAAAAGAATCATGGAAAAGAAAAAGAAAGGAATAAATTCTTTCAAAACAAGCAAAGGTAAAAAGTCTAAATTTGAAAATTATTAGAAAACTGACATTATATATTATGAATGTAGAAAACCTGAACACATAAAGTTGACTACCCAAACTTGAAGAAAGAAAGAAAATTTAGCAAATAAAAGAGAAAGAAAGATTTCATCTCCACCAAGGATGATTTGGATAACAGTAGCTTAAAAGATGAAGCCATTAAAATGCCATAAATTTGCTTCATGATAGATGCAAAATGATAGGCATCATCTAAACTACAACAACTTAAAACTGTCTATGAAAATCTTTTGAGTGACTCAAATACTTTACTAATGAAATATTCTATGCTAAAAAGGAAATATTCTTACGAAGATAGAAATATTCAAAAAATGTTAAAAGAAAATCAAGATCTACTTGAAACAAATAGAAAATCATTTGCAAAATTACAAGAGTTTCAGAAAAAGACAAACAAGCTTACTAATGATCTTTCTAAGTTTGTGAAAGGTTCTAGAAAATTAGATTTTATTATAAAAAAAGAAAAACATCTAAAAGACAAAACAGGAGTTGGATTTCAAGTTTTTCATAAAAAGATTGCAAATTTTACTTCTCATTTTTATTCCTCTAACAAGTGTAAACACAACTCAAAATATGTTGTTCTAGACATAAAAAAAAAACTGACATGCAAGGATCCAAGAAAATATGAGCACCTAAGAGCTATCAAGAACATGCAAACAAATGCAAAGTAAAGGATGGAAGGAATAAGTATGAATACTCCACTTGTTTAAAAGTTTTCAAATTCTTCCATCATGCTTTTGCCAAGTATCTAGATCAGCAACCTTGCAGTCAAGAGAATGAAGAGAACTACAAACTTAAAAATTGACCCCAATCTGCCATTATTTTAATCTCTCATATGTTTTTTTATTGTAGTTTCTATTTTTTTAAAAGCATTCTCACTTTTATTTCTGTTAATATTTTTATTGCCTATTATTAGAAAAAAACAAATCATTTCATCACCTTTCTCTACATCTATCCCTCTGCTTTTGAGTAAAATAAATAATTTATTTAGAAAACATTGATATAAATTTTAAAATTGGTTGTAAATAAATTGTATTAACAAAAGTACAACCTAACTAAAAACTTAAATACAGACCAATATAAGTTAGGATAAATTAAACACATATCTTTACACCTATGGAATGTGATAGAATAGAGAAAACAAATTATGACAAACTAAATTCAAATTGAGAAAATTGTTTATGTGTATAACTGTGCATGGTTCACAATCATAAACTAAAATAGATTAGTACCTAACCACATTTGTTACTTTGCGTTCACAAAAGGACATACCCGGCCACTCATCTTAATATAGCATGACACGTATGTAGAATTAAAAAAATACTTGATAATTAGAAACCAAAATTCTTCATTGATTTTTTGTCAATTTGTGTTAGACCAAATGTGGAATGAGTTGAGTATTTACAATCTTTCAAGTATAGCACATGAATTACTTTTTTCATTCTAAAAATAAGGACCATATGTTAAAATTAAAATATTAATCAAAACATAGTTTATTTTTCATATGGGTTATATAACCGGTACTAGATGGAAAATTCTAGTGCATTATATCACAATGATGTGAGAAATATATGGGTGAAGCTATATTATATACATTCTTAGGTATTAGCCCTTTCGATGATTCACAGATGAAATCTCAAAACTTGACAATTAAAAACAAAGTTTAAACAACAAATTGAATTAAAGATGTATATGAAACTATCGTTTTCTCTTAAAACACTTAAAATACAAGGAAGTAAAATATATTTTTCTGCAACTTGAAACAATACTTAGAACTTTAAGAGTGAGGTATTGAAATTTTACTTTAAGAGTGAGGTATTGAAATTTTCTGAAGTATTGGTGGCTGACATGCAACTAAGTTTCTACATTTTTACTTTAAGTTGTAACTTTAATTTGAATTTCACTCCAATATATACACTTAACAGAGATGAAAAATTTTCACAAATCTTGTGATGATGGTTGTTCTTGTAGTAGTTATCAAGTCCACTACATACTTGAAACAATCTAAAAATTGAAAATAGAAAATACAATGATGTAACAATTTTCACTATACACTTTAGAAATTCCATAAAACTAACTTTCCATTTAGTTTAGTGTAAAGTTTATATACATCAATTCCTTCCTCCAAAATGGACTGCACATAGGAAAAAAAACAAAATAAAATAAGAAATTTTAATGAGAGGATAGACAAATATAATCTATTTCAAAGTTTTAGTGAGGTTTTTTTTTTATTATGAAATTTGGTTTTAATTATTCAATAATATAAGTAAATCATGTTAGTAAATTTCATAGGATTTATACTAGAATTTAAAATATCTAAAATAATTGGAATTAATATAAATTACATATCTTTTGAAGACAACTTGAGAATAGTTTCTTTCTTTAAGTCCAAATATATATGTCAAGAACAGAATCTTTCACCATACTTTTCCTCTATCATAATCCTCACTTGAATGAACCATGAGTCGTCAGAGAGTAAAAGAGATGAATGGGGATCCTTCATTCTTATAGAAACTACATACTACTATGTATGAATCCTACATTATGTCTTCCCAAGAAGTCACAATCAATCTCTTAAGAAGATTATAATTCATGTTTCATTTGAAACACCATTTCTATAAGAAACTAAAGCATTTTGGAGACAACCATGGTATAAAAAAATGATCATCAATAATGATGTTGATAATAATATGAAACATTAACATGCGCATAAATTTATTAAGACAATTACATAGGTCCAATGTAATAAAGGTAAATATAAAATATTAATAATGACACACTTACTACAAGAAAATTGATATTTTGCGGCGGTTATTATTACCTTTTGTGGCGCTTCAAACCGTCCTGAAAGCCCTTTCACGAGGCTTGTTGAACCGTTATTGTTTCCTCTGTTATGAGGTATATGTGGCACTTACTAGGAACTATCGCAAAATCCGCCATCACTATTTGCAATGGTCACAAATCATTGTTTAATTTATCGCTACTTTGATCCTTTAGGTAAACCGCCACAAAAATTTTGCAACAGTGACAAACCGTCATTTTATGCGTTGTTATTTTTGAATCATTAGGTAAATTGTCTTTATTTTATGCAGCGGTTTAACTGTCCCCAAATTCATTACTTTGTCTTATTCTATAATTTTTAAACTAGCATCAAAATTGTCGTAATTATTTTGCAACATTATAATTTTTTATCCATTTTATGTCAAAATTATCATAAAATGGCACAAAATTTATTCATCTTGTTAGTATAGCTAGTCATAAAAGAAAAAAGATTTCACTAATAAACGAAGGTTATACATGAAGGTAAGTGGAAGCAGCAAGCCTATTATCCCAAGTTTAAGCTTTCAATGGCATATGAGTGTTCTCACTCACTATCCTATCAATCCCATAGATGCCTCCCATATTTCACACATGTCATTGGTCACTAAGACACCAATATATGTTAGTACCTTATTTCATGTGGATCTTATACCATAAACAAGGATAAAATCATATAATAATTCTAGAATTTGGTCAACAAATCTTACCTCTTTAATTTTCATATACATAATAAAGATCACATCTAGCTACCACATGAATCTATAATTAATCCAAATGTAAATTCAGAATCAAAAGTCAATTTGCCTATTACCCTCTTCTCTTACGTCACCCTCACAAATATTAAAACCTTGCCACTTCACAAATTCCTCACATCATTGCATTTTACAAACTTCAACATAACACATCATATATAAGCAACAATATATAGTTTTGTGTATATAAATAATAGTTAAGGAACTTAAGCTAGCTAGATATATGAGAAATTGTTACGAGACAGTGTCATCTATGATTATAATCATCTAAGTAAAATCTAACATGTATTAAAAATTAAACTAAAAGGATGGTGGTTGTTCATGTGTGCCAGTTCATGACTAGTTGAAGAAGATGGTCTTCCTTCTGCTGGTGAAGCTAAATTTGTAGATTGAAATTATAAAAAAATAAGAAAAAACTAAGTTATTTCAAAATAATTTACATCAATAGATAACCTTCATTCAAATTACAAGTCTTTACTTGATTAAATTGAGGTGGCACCTGGTTACCAAGTTGCTGCATAATAATAGTTACTTGTTCTTCAAAAACTTCATACTTTGCAACTTTTTCCTCTAAAGTAACTTTACTTTGTTGCAATTTTATTTTTTAGCTCATCTCTAATACGGGAAGATACATCAAAACTTTTTTAACTGTGAGTGGTTCCACAGATTTGGGTGGGGAAAACACCAAATCCCATGCCTCGAACATGTCCGAGTGCTCTTTCCCAAATACCCTTATATAAGCATCCTCCTCAGAAATGGTGTCATTATTTTGTATATCTAGTAACTCCTACAAATAAATTTTAGCTATATATAATTAATCATCCATGTAAATGTAAAGCATGATTTTTATTGTAATTTGGATAAAGAAGAAACATATCACAACCAGTTATATACTTTGATTAAAAAAAAAAGAAAAAATCATTACAATAGACACAAGGTAAATAAACCAATCCAATTGAATTATAGGCTTTGTTTATCATCTCTTACACAAAATTGGGCTTATCAAACATAATTACAAAGGCAGAAAAGCAAAGGAATCATGACTTAAGATTGAAATAAGTAATTTATACCACTTCACTTTTTTTCTTAAGCTTCATCATTGACAAAAGAACTATTCTTTCTCTTATGTGCAATAGAATATATTTCTCCTCTATTTTATATCTGTTTGGTTTCAATTTCCTAGAATTAGTCATGATGTTAAGCATAACAAAAAACAAATTGAATTTAAGAAATTGAATGTGATAAAAATGTTAAACTATATTAGTTCACAATTCTTTCTAGCAATTGACTTTGACCCAAGGGTATGATGTATTATTTTCTATTGCCAAATTGCGATGTTTTTTGCACATATTTCCTACATTAAAGCAAATATAGTTAGTCATATGTATATTAAGAAACCTTTCAACAAATGTGTTATTACCTTAGTTTTTTGACTTTGTTGATATTGTAAAAATGAGGCCCATTGGTCTCTTGGGATACCATCTAGACGTGACTCAAAATTTTCTTCCCAAGTAGCACATTCAATAAAAAAAATAACTCCATAAATAATCTTGGTCAGTTGTCTCTCCAATATTTTCTAATCTTGAAAATTATATGATCTTTTTTTCCTCTATCATTAACTTGAAATTTTTCCTATAAAAACAAATGAAAGAATTAAAATATAGTATATGATGTTTACAAGATAATATATTTATTCAATTACAATTTATACCTTTATAACATTATTCTAAACATGTTCCTTATATGTTGAAGGAACTTTAAGCCATGATTGAACTAATTGGAAATTTATTGAGATTAGTTGCAAGCTCTCCTAAATACACTCCTAAGAGACCATTGCTATCTCCAACTATTTGGCCGTCGTCATTCCATTCCAAGATAAATTTTTGACCTAGAGGAAGGTTCAAATTCAAGTCATTAATTGTAGATATGTTTCTTTAATTACACCATTCATCTATTTTTTTATAAGTAAAAATGAAAATATTAGAATAAAGAAGACCATAATAATGATAAATACATAACTTAACAAATCCTAATAATAATAAATTATCCAGCTTAACAATTCAATGAAAACAATTAATCAAAATTAATAATTGTATTAACCTACTTACCAATCATGTTAATTATCTAATATTTATGAGACCTTCTCCTAGTATTAGTTTGCATGCTTTGATGTTGATCCTATACGGGTTCGATATTTTGGACTTTTGTATTTTGTAGAGAACCTTCAACTATGGCTCACTTTGTGCTGATAAGTGGGATGTGGTTTGACTCATTGATGAACCGATAACTGGTGTGGGATGGGCCTTATGAGTAAACCTCTTTGTCTTAGACATTCCTTTAAAATCAAAATGTTAGTTTGTTTTAATGAAACTACAATGAAACATATAAGAAGCTAACCATTCATGTTATAAATAACAACCATAACAATAAATATCAAATAAGAGAGTTGGCAAAAAAAAAGTATTAAATTTTACTCATCATTATCATATAATCATATTATCATCATCATTATCAACATTCTCATTCATGATAGAAGTTATAGGATCATCACCTATAATATCTCTTGTCAATTGTATACATTCAGAATTATCAATAAAAGTTTGATCTAAGTTATGTGATGGAAATGGTTCATTAGATACCATCATCTCTTCAATTACACCCATGTCATACAAGTCCCTTGGCTTCAAATGAATGGGTATACTCCAACCTCTATCTTTCTCATCATCAACATAATAACCCATTTGAGCTTCAGAAGCTTTAATATATGGCTCATCATCTTCATTTTCTACAATGTATTAGTCTTGGCTAATTGAGGTATAACCCAAATTATCTACTTTTATGCCTTTCAGATTATTGGTATTTTCTCATTCACATTTAAATAAAGTAACCTTGGTTAGTCCATTGTAGCTAATCGTAATTATGTCCACCAATTATCCATATTAAGGCATCCCTTCATATCTCATTTGTGTATCACTATTACTTGAGCAACTTCTAGTGCCAAAAATACCAAAGACTCCACTATTTTGAGTTTTCAATCCCTGATCTCGTGCCACAGTTCAAAACTTGTATCCATTAATGTTTTATGCAATGTATCTTGTAACTTTCATTTCAGGACCTTTAGTAAGACAGAGAAGAATAGTTTTATCTACCTCGTTAAGGTTGTCTGGAATTTCAAAACTCTACATAAAAAATTTGTAAAATTAGTAATATAATTATTACCAAAGTTCATTTCCTGTATTTTTCTAAAATCTTCATTAAAGTTTTACTTACCTGAGTAGAGAACCAACCAACGAACTCTCTATGAATCTTCTTGTCTATATCATTTTCAATTCTTGTCCACCTTCTTAGCTGTTTTCGCACAATTTCTCTATATTGTCTATATAGATTTAAGGTAATAAATTGATTTCTCTGTAAGATATTGATCAAGAAAAAGAAACTTAGATACACTTAGACACTATATATACATTTAATAAAGATATTGATCGATAAAAGGGCAATTGGTTAACACATTGCCGATTTGCTTGTAATCTTTGAGTAGAAGTAAGCATGAAATATGAAAAACCACCAATTGTTTTCCCTACTAGTGGAAACAATTCAGCTATTCATTTGTTGAGTTGTATATCATTTGGCTCATTATCAACATGGTGAGTTCGATTCCATCTTGTCTCAATATTATCTAAACACCTTGAACAAAAGGTTGGGATCTCCTCTATTAGATAGCCTTCAGCTGTAAAGCTTTCTAGTCGTTCCCTATTAAGTACATAGGAACTTTAACGATCCTGAGTACCTATTAGATCATTAGAAATATGTCAAAAATCATTTTCATTGAAAAATTATCAAATTTATTTACCTTTCTATAGGATACATCCATCGATAGTGTACTAGGCCTCCAAGTTTAGCTTTTTCAACAAGGTGAATAATTAAGTGAACCATGATAGTGAAGAATGAAGAGGAAATAACATTTTCATATGGCATAAAGTGATCACAATATATTTTTTCAATTTTTCTAAAGTTTCAACATTCAAAACTTCACCTCACAATTTCTTGAAGAATGAGCAAAACTTATTCAAAATTGATATCACATATTTGGGCAATGTTTCCCTTATGACTAATGGTAGGAGTTCTTCCATCAATATATGACAATCATGGCTTTCTAGCATCCCATTTAAATAAAGACTGTTTGCATCAATGCCTCTATAAATGTTATTTGAATACCCATCTGGTATAATAACATTTCTTAAAGTTGTTAAGAAAGTCTTTTTTCCTTGGTTGGTCAATGTATAAATAGCTATGGATATTTTCCATTTTCATCTACCCAAAGGTCATGTCTAACACTCATGGTTTGAAGGTCTCGTTGAGTAATGATATGATCTTTTAACTTTGAACTATCATTTAGTAAGGTGTAGAGAATATTTCCACATACATTCTTCTTAATATGTAAAACATCTAGATTATGACGTAGTAAATTATGCTCCCAATATGGAAGTTTCAAAAATATGTTTTTCTTCTTCCATTATGGAGCATTGTCCTACAATGAGCGATTTTTACCATATAATCTTTTACCTCTTCCACTTATTTCAATTATTTTACCAAATGTGACCTCAGTATCTCTTACCTATTCAAAAATTTCGGAGCTAGATAATTTTTTTGGTTGCTACGCATATCTTGTTCTCCATTAAATGGAACCTTGTTCAATCTAAATCTATTTTCTTGATGAAGAAAGCGACGATGGCTTATAAAAACCATTTTTTACTATGATGGAGGCGATAAGGACTAGAGTCAAAGTTACAAGTTGGACAAATTTATCCTGTGTATGTGTTCCATCTAGAAAGGGTTCCCAAACCAGGAAAATCACTAATCGTCCACATCAAAGTTGCATGCAATTTGAATATCTCTCTCAATGAAGCATCATATACATCTATTCCATCATCTCATAACTCCTTCAACTCCTTAATTAGAGGTTATAACTAACTATCCACATCATTTTTCTAACATTTCCTTATATAAGTATTCAAATAACTCCTTCAACAAATTTAAATAAACTTAATTTTTATAAAATTAGTTTTAAATTACTAAACTTAGTTCATATATATATATATATATATATATATATATATATATATATATATATATATATATATTAATTTAGATTATAAATTTTATATTAAAATGTGGGTTAAAGTAGGAGAAATTAATTTTAGGATAATCAAACAAGTCCTTGTTTGTCTAACAACAATTTTTCAATTTTGCATATATTTTAGGCAATGATGGCTATATTTTGATAACCAAGATAGGTAAGAACTTATGAAAGCTTGAACACGTGGCAGTGCTTCTGTTTCCACTATTAATTTTAGTCAAAAGAATTCTTAAAAAAAAATAAATTCATTATCAACTAACTTTTTCATAAATTATTTTATTAAATCTATACATGTCATTTTCTCTTTTCACATGGAAACTCTTGACATTTTGCCTTATTATATATTTAATAGTAAAATCCAGCCTATAAGTGTTTTTCAAAATTAATTTTAACTTTAATGTTATTTCATTTTTCAAAACAATTAGAAAAAAAAAACACAACATATAATATATATATATAAATTACTCTCTTGAATGGTTTATCTAATTTTTTTAAAAAAATATAACTATTAAACTTATAATATATATAGTTATAGCTTAATATGCAGATGTAAAAAATCAATGATAAAAAAATTGTTAGATACATATCTTTTCGTATTTCTAAAGTAATATATGAATCAATTTGTTTTCATTTCTTGAAGAAGAAAATGGTTTTAAATAAAAATTTTAAGAAATTTATATTAATTTTTAATAAATATTAAAAATTAGGTCAATACATCATGTAGTATATATACAGTTTTTTTTTCAAGCCTGTTATGTTTAAAAATTTGAAATGCTAACACATAATGACCTAATACAATAAGCAAGATTTTGCTTAAAAAAATTATTAAAAAAGGAGTTCAAAATTCAAAATTGGTAATTAAAAAAAGTCTGCCCATTTAAAATTTAAGAAACTAAGCAAGCAATATTCAAAATTGTGAATTTTAATTAAAAATGACTAAAATAAAAAAGTATTCAAATAATTTTATTAAGTAAAAAAAGTTCAAAATTTAAAAAAATTCTATCATATTCATCATAAATTCCAAGTATTATAAACCACTAAAAATGTTCTTTAAATATTATAAGCTTTCTATAAAACAAATACTACACAGCTAGGAAAGGATTGTTATAGTTGCAATAAAATACAACTAAATTTAAGGTGGTTAGTAGATGAAATGAAGTTTTAAGAACCACTTTCTCATCCAAAAGTTAACAGGTAAAACAAAATATTTGAATGGGCTTAGGCTATATATGATAGTGAAACTCCTGATAAGAAAATCTATAGAGGCTAAATAAATCCTCAAAAATTTCAAACACATTGTATAGGCCAAGTGTCATTTCCTTATATAGGTATTATACTTCTTTTTCCTTATATCTGAGTAAATCTTTTCTTAGTAGATTTTTTAATTTAAAATTATTATGATATGTACTACATAATTTCACTAGCACCATATGAAAAATCAAGAAAGAAATCATATCGAATTTCCAATTTTAGAAGAATTTGACAATTTGAAATATATATATATATATATATATATATATAAAGAGATTTTGGAGACCAAAGGTAGCAAAATTATCACTAATACGCTATCAAATAAAGATAGTAAAACATTCTATGAAAAAAGTGGTGCAAGTTTTTGGATGATGATGGATGAGGTTTCTATTCAAGATAAAAAGCCGCATGTGAATTGTTGATGTAACAATACTTTTTGTAACTTTTTAAAATGTCAAGTAGAAACATTTATCAAGGAGAAAAAAAGAAAAAATAAATATAATAAAACTATCTAAACTTGTAAAATGAACCAAAACTTAAATTTAATATCAAACCCACAATATTTTAAAATGTGGTAGAGAAGTGGTTTGACATATGTTTATGACTTGAAAGGCCCAAAACTATACTGCACAGGAGAAATCACAAGTTGTAAATCATGTATATGGAGGCGGTTTTAGTTAAACCGTCTTAAGATTTCCGTCATAATTTTTTTTAGTGTCTTACTAACCAAATACATTAAAAGATCTTATAATACATATATTTTCAACATGTTTCATAAATACTATAGATCTAAGTTCTTTGGTTAATGATCAACAAGTATTTTCTTAGCAAAACTTTTCTCAGCAAGAATCTATTCATTTTTAATCGTCTCTCAAACAATCAAGAACTTAATTTTAATATGCTTTGAAACTATAATAATTTTATTATTTTTGTTTAAGAATATCATAAAGATGTTATCACAATAAATTCTGAATGATTTAGAAACATAATCTATAATTTTCTAAGTAGTAACAAAGTTTTCCAGTCACATATATATAAACCTATAACAAGCAATAAACTCAGCACATGATGGAAAAGACTGTCAAAATTTTTTTAATGTTCTTTTAAGATATAACACCTCCAGTCAACATGAAAATATATCCAAAAATAGATTTATCATCATCTAAACTTTTAGCAAAACATACTACGTTGTTAACCTTCCTACAAACAAGCATGTATTCATTTGGTTTTTTCAAATACACCATCACCTTCTTAGTAACAACTCAATTAGCATGTTTTGAGCCAAGTATATGAGAAACAAAAGCTAAATAAGGTATAGTGCATACCGGAACATACATCAAACTTCTTATTACATTAGCATAAGAAGTATTATCTATTGATCTCATTTCAATGTCATTCTTAAAATATTAATTCTTGCACAACTTATCATCTTTGAAAATAGAAGCATTATTGGGTTTACAAGTTTTCATATTAAATTATTTCAAAATCTACTCAATACAAGCCTTTTAGAATAGATTCAAAAGTTTATGAAACTTGTCTCTATGGATCTCTATCTCTAGAACAAAATAATTTTCCCCAAAGTGTTTTATATCAAAAGAAATTAGCAAATATTCTTAGTCTCAACTAGAAAATCACAATTATTAGTGACAAGTAAGATGTCATTACATAAAGAATAAAAATAACAAACTTATTCCCATAAATCTTGAGACATATGCACTAGTTCACCTTATTTTTTATAAATCTTGTGAATATAACTAACTCATCAAATTTAATGTACCACTTCTAAAAAGTCTCCTTCAAATCATAAATTGATTTCTTCAATTTATACACTAGATGCACTTTGTTATTCTTTATGAAATCTTATGAATGCTATACATGAATCTCCTTGTCAATATCTTAATTAAAAAAATGCTCTACATTTTTCTAGAAGTCTTTTTTAGTTTTTTATAGATATCCATTTACAATCAATGGAGTAAAATACTAACAAGATTATCCACTAACTCCCACACACAATTACAATTTATAAAAAGTATTTCATTATCGATGGATTATATCTATTTATCAGTTAAGGCACCAAAAATTACCTATTTATGGTTCTCTAGATCTAGTATTGAACAAATGTTGAAGTCCAACTTTAAAAAAAGGTATAATAATTAGACTCGTTCCTTATTTTTTTTATCACCTTCAAAGAAGGAGTCTCAACTTGTTTTTCTGGAGGTCACATATCTCCTAAAACTTCTTGTTTGTTTCCTTAGACATCTTATAAACTAGTTGATACATAATCTATTGTGAAACATAGGAATTGGAACAATAAAACCTCTTTTATCAAAATCTTTTTCCATCATCAATAGAAATATTTGAATCTTCTATATCATTTTTTTAAAAAAAAAACTTGACAATGATGGTCTCAACTATTCTTGCTCCACAAGTGGAACAATAAAATCTATAGTATTTCCTATTTATAAATAACAAATAAAATAATAACACCTCACAATTTTAAGACTGAATTTTGATGTATCGGGTCATAGATTTTCACTTTTGTAACACAACCTCACACAATGGTTAATACTAGGTTTCCATTCCTTAAAGAGCTCAAAATGTGTTTTAGGAATCAACTTGAAACTTATCCTATTTAGAATGCATAACTATTTTAAAGACTTATCCTCGAAGTGATTCAGCTAAATTAAATCAACTCATCCTAGACCTCACCATGACTATCATAAAACTTATTACCTCTTGTAATTGTTTACAATGTTATTCATGGAAAATTTAACAGAAGATGAAAATAATAGTAAAACCATTAACAACATGGGCAATCAACACAATAATAATTTCTAAAATTTGAAATTTAACACATAATATCAACACTCCTGTGGGTAGAAATATATAATACAAAGAAAAATTCAACACTTGTGGATAGAAGAATATTACTATCAAGATCATAACCGAATTAATAATATGTCAAGATCTCCCCTAATTGATAACATGAGATTTAACATGGACAATCAAGTAAATAATAATTTATAGAACTTATTATTTTATACATATAACATAATCTTTTTTTAGGTAAAAATCGTCATACAAAACAAAAGTTACAAAAATTCAAAACGTATAGATAGAAGAACTTTACTGTCAAGATCATTCCAAAATTAACATATTATAACAAATCAATTAACCTCTTGTGAATGAGTTAAAACAAAATCAATTCAAGTAGCACAGCATCCTAAAACAAAATCAATTCAAGTAGCACAGCATCCTAATAGTTAACATTTAAGATAAATTCTATCAATTTAGTAGATAATCTATTATGATGATGTACACTCATTCACTTAAAAGAACTCTCAATAAAAATAAACAATTTTTTAAAATTTTAATCACTCAATTTTAATTTTCCAAACATATAAAAAACATAAAAATTAATTATATATATATATTAACGTATAAAGAACGTAAACTATCTTTTATACTTATAAATTTTTATGACGTATACGATGAATCCAACGAAAAATATATATGTCATGCATAATTTTTTTTAATTTTAAAAAAAAATCATATTTTTTTGTTTAAGATCAAAATTATTAATATCAAATTTATAAATTTTAATTAATTTTAAAAAATTTATAAATTAAAATTTTAGAATTTTAAACCACTTCTTATTTTATATGTTAAAAATTTTAGTATAGATGATATTAATTTCTTTTTAAAATTATATAAAAAGTAATAACCTCCAAAAAAAAAAACATAAAAAAGATTGAAGTGATTACAATCACATGGTTTAAATAAAAAAGTTATGCAGATACTATGGCATACGAGTGCAGAAAGGATAAAAAAAACTTAACCTTATACCTTATTTTTCGGTGAAAAAAAGAATGAGAAACAGTAAAAAAAAGAGTAACAGGGGAGAGGGGGATCATTAAAATAATAACTCTAGGTCCTCCATTCCCTTGCATATACAAATGGATGAAAGCAGTAAATAATGCTAACTAAAAAGTCCTAAATCGCATTCAAACTAGATTCATTACAATCCCACAAAATGAAAATAATCCAAAAATGGCCCTTTTTTCTCTTAAAAGCTTGAAAGCAAATAGAGAAAAAAGTCCTAAATTTAGAGGAAGATTCAGTACTCCCCAAAAATCCACTTAAGCATCTAAATGCACAAAATAAAATTTAATAGCCGACACTCACCTTTCTCCAACTCCTCACCCTTGTTCCCGTCCCCTCATCGTAGCCACCTTGAGGGTGAAAAGGAACATTCACCACAAAGAATATTAGAAAATTGTAGCCAAATTTTACTAAAAAAATAGAAAATGAAAGATAGATTCATATTACCTCCAACACTTCCAATAATGAACCAACTAATCAGATTTTTTAATTTTCAAGCACTGTCAAAATTAAATACTCACAAAGTTGATAACAATTGAACTATAATCAAATTCAATAAAAACTGAATCAAAAACACAATTTCTGAATTGAACATCGCACACAAACATTTAGGTTTAAAAAAACAACGAAAAAATGAAACAATACCAATGAAGCACCACGCAAAGAGAAGCACGGCAAGAAGGTAACCAATAAAGATCATCAAAATGCACCACAAAGAACTCATCACTGTAGACACAATGAAAAGTGAACTCAACTTCATCGATGGAGGAATCATATTTCGCATAGAAATATAAAAGGTGTGCCTGTAAAATAACAAACATGAACTTCAATATTTATTAAAATATGAAATTTGAAATCTTTTTAATTTATGGTAAGAGGTGGCATTTTAGTTTTAGGAAGTTAAATATTATAATAAAATATAGATAAATTCTTTGAGGAAATTAAGCTCAACAAAATATACAGTGAGTTTAGAAATATTTATTAATTTTTTAATAAATTTTTAAATATTCTTTTATTATTTTATAAAATAATTAGTTTATTAAATAATATATTTATTATTAAAAATTCTGTGTCAATTTTTCAGTAATTTATTTTCTTAATTTTTATATGAAATTATTTTAATAAAATACTTTTTAAAAAATATACATTTTTAAAATATTTTTATAAATCTGATTTTACTCATTTTATAAAATATAGTTTAAAATGTTTCATAATTTTATTTGTTATATAATTATATTTAAAATAAAAATATTTTAAATTTTCTATAATTTTAATAAAGTTTTTAATATTATTTGTCGCAACCGTAATTCCGACGAGACGACGGACTCGCTAAAATTTTAAAAAAAGTTGATTTTGATGATGTGGAGTCGCCACCAAATTTTTGTTTAAGGGAAAAAGATTTGGAAAAACCCTAGATGAGATTTAGGTTCGGGAGTCGGTTACGAGTGGGGAAGGTGTTAGGCACCCCACTCGCCTGTTCCGAAGAACAGTACCTTTAAATTGAGTGTGTGATTATTTGAAAATAGTTTGATCCCTTTTATTAGAGTGAAAATAAATACTTGATGGAGGTTAGCCTGACAGGACTTGATCCTGCTCCTACGTATTCCCTAGTGCAATGGGAAACTCAAGGCTTACGTAGTTACGGTTATGTTTGAAAGTTTGACTTTCGAAAGTGTTTGAAAAAGTGTTTGAAATGTGCTCGAAGGCTTGACCTTCGGAGCTACTTGGAGAGTAAAAATAGCTTGACTATTTTTGAAAACTATTTTTAGGAGGGTGATCCTCATCCACAAATGCACAGGGTCCAAGACAACTACGGCTGCACTTGGACCCATACGAATCTTTAAACAACGAATAGCAGAAAAAGCTACCAGTTCGTGCTTATGGCTCGTCGCGTGAGATTAAGAATCGCAAAACAAGATTTTTTTTTATTTTTGAATAACGATGAATGAAAAAGACAAGATACAAATAATCCTTAGAAATTTAGGAGGGAATTTATCAATTAAGGAAGTTTATGAAAATACTTGATAATCTTGAATTTATTTAGGAATTATAGAGTTTTTACGAATTATTTAAAAAAAAAATTTTGAAAATTTTTTATTAATTTCTAGAAATTTTGAAATTTTTTATTTTCTGGAATTTTTATTTAATTTCTGGAAATTTTGTTTAATTTCTATTAATTTTTGGAATTATTGAAATTTTTATTATTTTTTGAATTTCTGGAATTTTTTATTATTTTCTATTAATTTCTGGAATTTTTGGAATTTTTATTAATTTTGTATTTTTGAAATTTTTATTTTGGGGACAGAATAAGGATTTTGTGGAAAGCTTGGGGCATTTTGGTCATTTTTGTGGTAGGGACAGAATTGGAATTTGTGGAATGTTTGGGGGCATTTTGGTCATTTCTGTGGTCTTGTGCACAAGTGTCGTCACGTGCGACGCATGTGACAAAGGGGCATGTAGCATGGACACAAACATGTGCGGCACGCATGGTGGGAATGGTGAGCGATTTTCCACAAAATGAAGACGTGGGGTTTCGAACTCGTGATAGGAGAGATAACAGGCAAAGTGCTCAACCAGCTGAGCCATCCCACTCCTTGTAATTTGTATTACCTTAGCCATATAAATAGGTACGGAGGAGGCTATTTCCTTTACTTCCAACCTGAATTACAAGTGGGTCCCACTTTCTTTTAATTCGAAACCCACTTTCTGCATGGTACCTTGCTAACCACATGCATGGATAGTGGGTTATTATTTTACATCAGGCTGCCTTCCAAAATAAAATATAACTTACATGCCTTACCTTGTTGCCTTTATCTACGAACCAATTGCCTTTATCTACGAACCAAAAGGTGGACTTTCCTTTGCATAAACCTGTATTCGTGACCATTGCATGGACAAGCAACATAGCTTCTAGTTTCCACTCATTTGGTCTTAGGCGGGGAGTGCGAACGTGCGCCTGGAGGGTACATGTAGTGGCCTTCTCCAAGCCTTGTGGCTTTCCTTGGCAGCCCAGCGCGTGGTCTTTCCTTTCTCACATGACGGACTATGCTTCACTCTTTTCTCGAACGCCCTACCCTCATTTGAAACCACTCGAGACTGGACGTATGGACACTACTGCACGAATATATACTGAAGCTTTGGTTGCTGTGTGTTCCCCCTTTCAACCTTTCAAGTGAAAGTTCAGTGTTTTGTAACCATCGTCTCCCCATGCTACGATCGACTTAAATTGCAGGAAACCCAAAAGGGAAACCTCCACTTTAACCCAGCCAATAAACTGTGCGGTCTCCATGCTACATTAACACATAGCACAAGCATTTGAGCAGGAAGCGATCATTGATTGCTTATATGCATGACTTAAGAGCCATTTTATTAGTTGGTGGTAATGGTTGCACACTTGGTAAGTTTAAGCGTCACATATAAGCCCTTCGAGTGTTGCCAACTATGAGTCACGATTTGCATGATTTTCACATGGTTCCCCCCGACGTGCCCTAGCTTGCATGGCTGTTTGCATGCCCTCACTTTGCTGCCAATATATTGATCATGCTTGCTCCAATCCACAAATTCCCGAGATCGCATAATTGACTGATTACGTTCGATCATGCCTTGTCCATGTGCATGACGAATTTGAATTCTTCTAATGTTCAAGAGCGTGCAGAGGCGGCTCTAAGGGGTGCTAGTCTCTGGTTTATGATCGTAGCCAATACTAAGATGCAAGCCTCGTGGTAAAACTGAGTTTAAATCTTGTTACCGGATGTGTACTCCATTACAAGCCTCCGACTATGAGACACATGCAAAGATGCAACCATGAATGTAACGACCCTACCTTGACTGACCATGGACCTTAGATCTATTCTGTTTCCATAAGTTCTTATACAAATTTCACCTGACTATATGCAGTTATAACTACCCCTGATTACATTTCTTCAGTGTTATCACCACTGTTCTCATATCACCATCATTCAGAAACAAATTATAATATGGGGATTTTCATGCATGATAATTCGATTATGTAGATTGTACAATATCTAAATACTGACCTGGAAACGGTTAATTCTCCGACGTTGAGGCTGGTGGCGAGTGTAATCTTCAAGAAAGACTTCGCCAGCAAGAACCGTGCCAAGACCCCTTAATCTTTAGAAGCTGAACCAATCTTTTTCCTCGGAAAAAATACTCCAGCGTGAGAAGCCGAGACCTTTTTCAACACCCTTTCTTTATCTCCTTGATATGCAGAGGAGAAAATCAGATTCCCAAGAATGCTTCTTAGAGGAGAACCAAGCCTAAACAGAAAGCCCACCGAATCCCCAGCAGAATGCTTGGTATTCAAGAAATCCAAAAAAGACCCCCCCAGTCTCTGAGGATTTCCTCTTTATATCTTGTTATTTTTCTTTCTTTCTGGTTGTTTTTGTTTTTTTTCTGTTTTTCTTTTAACTAATTCTGTTTTTCTTCTTTGATTTTGTTTTCTTTTTCCAGAAATTTTCTATTATTATTCTTTTATTTTTGATTTTTACATTTCCTTAGTTTTTATTATTTATTTCTCTTTTTTTTTAGAACTTCCATCTTTCGTTTTTTTGAATTTTTAATTTCTTTTCAGTTTTTTTTTTATTTCTCTTCTTTTTTTTAGATTTTGTTTTTATTCTATTTATTTATTTACTTTTCAGATTTTAAAATTTTTTGTTAATTTCCAGATTTTGTTTCTATTTTATTTTCAGATTTTAATTTTTAACTTTTTCCAAGTTTTTTTTTAACTTCTAAATTTTTTATTTCCCCTTTTTTTTATTTTGATTCTGTTTTAGTTTTTTTTTAATCTTTTTAATTTTTCATATTTTGCTTTTCTTTTTCCCTTTTTGATTTTTACATTTTTTATTAACTTTTTAGATTTTAAATTTTTTATTTAATTTTAAATTCTGATTTTATTTTTAAATTTGAAATTTTCTTATTTTTAAATTTGTTTATTTTTTTTAGTTTGTTATTTAAATTAGTATTAGTTTCTTGAGTAATTAATTTTAAAATGTGACCTCGAACATAAGTGGGTGTTTACAGTTTGCCCCTCTTTACTTATTTTCCTACCCGATAATGTGAGAAATGATTCTCTGAATTATCGAGGTAGGAAATGAGTAAAGACGTGAACACCTTATGTCCGAGGCGGTTTTTGGAGAAGTCCGAGCAGCACCAGAAGCCTTGAGCTTAAAATGGACTTCATGGATGCGTGGAGGGTGGCGGTTGAAGGACCTTACCGATTTTGTGTGCCGATAGGGTTTAAATATGCAAGGCTTGAGGGTATAGCCTAATTAGGCTAAGTGAAATGAATGAATACTGCTGAAGTACAAGAAAAGTGAAGTGAGAGGGGCCTGTTTGAGGCAGGGAAGCGTGCAAGAACTAAAAAGTAAGGTATGTACAAGGTGGCCTGACACTATAGGCCGGAGTGCAGAAAAGAAAAATTTAATATGCAGAAAGGGAAACTTGATGGTGGCCTGACACTATAGGCCGTGATGCAGAAAACTAAACTTCATGAGGCCTGACAACATAGGCCATGATGCAGAAATGTAAACTTGATGGTGACCTGACACTATAGGCCATGATGCAGAAATTTAAACTTGATGGAAATCCCGTTGTTGACGGAAAAATGCAAATGAAATCCTGCTGTTGCCAGGATGAATGCAAACCTGCTTGACAGGTGAATGGAAATTAAACATGTTTGAAGTCCTGTTGTTGACAGGAGAATGCAAATGAGATCCCGCTGTTGCCGGGAAGAATGCAAATGAAATCCTGCTGTTGCCAGGATAAATGCAAACCTGCTTGACAGGTGGACAGAAAAATAAACATGCTTGAAGTCCTATTGTTGATAGGAGAATGCAAATGGGGTCCCGCTGTTGCCGGGAAAATGCAGATGAAATCCTGCTGTTGCCAGGAGAAATGCAAACCTGCTTGACAGGTGGATAGAAAATTAAACATGCTTGAAGTCCTGTTGTTGACAGGAGAATGCAAATGAGATCCCGCTGTTGCCGGGAAGAATGCGAATGAAATCCTGCTGTTGCCAGGATAAATGCAAACCTGCTTGACAGGTGGATAGAAAATTAAACATGCTTGAAATCCTGTTGTTAACAGGAGAATGCAAATGAGGTCCCGCTGTTGCCGGGAAGAATGCAAATGAAATCCTGCTGTTGCCAGGATAAATGCAAATGAAATCCTGCTTGACAGGATATGTGCAGAGAAAATTTGATGAGGCCTGACAACATAGGCCATGATGCAGAAAATTAAAAGTTGATGGCGGCCTGACATCATAGGCCTGAAAGCAGTAAATCTAAACTAGAAGGTGGCCTGACAACATAGGCCTGAAAGCAGTAAATCTAAGCTACAGCGGCCTGACAACACAGGCCTAAAAGCAATAAATCTAAACTACGGCGGCCTGACAACATAGGCCCAAAAGCAGTAAATCTAAGCTACATGTCGGCCTGACAACATAGGCCTAAAAGCAGTAAATCTAAACTACGGCGGCCTGACAACATAGGCCCAAAAGCAGTAAATCTAAGCTACATGGCGGCCTGACAACATAGGCCTGAAAGCGGTAAATCTAAACTATATGGCGGCCTGACAGCATCGGCCTGAAAGCGGTAAATCTAAACTATGGCGGCCTGACAACATAGGCCTAAAAGCAGTAAACCTAAGCTATGGTGGCCTGACAACGTAGGCCTGAAAGTAGTAAATCTAAACTATGGCGGCCTGACAACATAGGCCTGAAAGCAGGAATGTAAAGATGCAATGTTATGGCCTGACAACATAGGCCAGTGAGCAGTAAATGTAAAGATGCAATGCTATGGCCTGACATCATAGGCCAGTGAGCAAGAATGTAAAGATGCAATGCTATGGCCTGACAACATAGGCCAGTGAGCAAGAATGTATGGATGCAATGCTATGGCCTGACAACATAGGCCAGTGAGCAAGAATGTAAAGATGCAATGCTATGGCCTGACAACATAGGCCTAAAAGCAATAATGTAAAGATGCAATGTTATGGCCTGACAACATAGGCCAGTGAGCAAGAATGTACGGGTGCAATGCTATGGCCTGACAACAAAGGCCAGTGAGCAAGAATGATGCATTCTACCTTGCGCTTGAAGGTTTTTTTTGGCATTTGATGATTACTCTTTGAGAAAACTTGGGCAACCATATCTCGCCCCAGTTTAAAATATTCCTGACAATTGAGGAATGCCTTGATTTGAATGAAGTTTGGGCGAATATTTTGCCCCAGTTTAGGCCTCGATTGAGGATGAGCTTGACTTGAATTTTTCTGGGCAACTTTGCCCTATTGAGCTTGATTGGAGTTGAGGAATTGAGGATTGCCTCAACTTGAATTTTCTCGGGCAGATGTTTGCCTTAATTTGAACTTGAATTTAAATCTTTCTTGGGCAAATGCTTGCCCCAATTTGGACTCGATCCAGAATTTGAGGATGAACTCAAATTGAGCTTTTGTGTGGCTAATCATTTGCCCTAGTTTGGAAGCTTTTAATTATGACCAACTTAGGCAATTTTACCCAGGTCTTAATTAGTTTTTGAAAAATGAGTTATGAAATGCTTGAATGACAAAATACTTATTGCGATGTTTGAATGAATGAACAAGAATATGGTATTTGTGACACTTGAAAAAAATGATGCGGGGTTCTTGTTTTAATGCTTGAAATAATTATTTGATAAAACAGATGCTTTGAATGAATGCAAACCATGAAAAGGTGTAAAAACTTTTTGTTTCTCTTGATTTTTGATTTTCCTGACACATTCTTCCTCGACAACCCCATAGTGGGCGTGAAAGGTATCAAGAATCAAGGCGAGCTGGATTGACTCAGTCTCTTGGTTTATTGACAATTTTGGAATCTTCATTCTGAGATCTTTGAGATCCAACGGTGGTCAATATCATTGAGCAAGACACACTCCTTTTTGATGGCATCATGGCTGGTAGGAAGATGAATTTTCGGAAAACAATCCTGTCGTGTTGCAACGGTCGAGGATTCATCCGACTTGTCATGACTTTTCAAAATTAATCCTTTTTATTTTTACATTTTTCACATCTCTTTTGGCATGTGCGCTATTGAGGTGTGCGAAGTGATTCTGGATGGTTAATGAAAAAATATAGAGAAGATTTGCAAAGGATGTTTGAGGTAGTGTACTTAAAAGGGAAAGATGACAAAAGATATGGGTTCGATTGCCCAAATGGCACCTTTTGGTGAAAAATACCAATGCTGCTTTTCATAATCTTGATTGTCGAATTAATCGAACTCGAGAAAATGGCAAAATTTTGCCCCAGTTTTAGGAAGATATGAGGTGCAGAAATGTTGTTGTCTTGGGATTCCTAGATTGACCTTAACTTTTGCCTGGGTTGTTCTTTTGAGTTTTCAACCCAGCAGGTCTTTCGTTTCGCCCTAACTTTTTCCTAGGTCACCCTTACGGGTTTCCGACCTAGCGGGCTTTGTTTGATTATGCCCTAACTTTTGCCTAGGTTTCTTTTGAAGATTGTTGACCTAGCGGGCCTTCTGCTTGATTGCACCCTAGCTTTTGCCTAGGTCTCTTTTGAAGACTGTCGACCTAGCGGGCTTTTGTTTGATCGTGCCCTAACTTTTGCCTAGGTCGTCTTTGAGAGTGTGCAACCTAGCGGACTCTTTATATGATCCTGACTTTTGCCTGAATTGTTGTTGTAAACCGGCAAGACCTTTTTCTAATCATGACTTTGTCAATCATTATTTTGAACTTTAACCCTACTTTTGCCTGGATTCTTTTAGCTTTTAATCCAGCGGGTTTCTCTTCTTCTTGAATTTCATGTTTTGACCTTAATTTTGCCTGGATTATTATTTTTTACTTTAATCCAGCAGGTCCTCTTCTTTTCCTTGAATTTTGAATTTTGACATCGACCTTGCCAAGGTCATCTTGGTTTCTAATTCAGCGGATCCTTTCTTGCATCCCTAAATTTTGCCTGGATTTAAACTTGATTCGAGCGGGATGTTTTATTTGACAAGACACTTTGAATAGGGATCTAGAATCCCTGGTTGTTATTCTGCTTCCTCATTGGGCTTTTTTCTTTGAGCTTGATTAATCCGACGTTCAAGATTACTCATTACAGCACTAGCATCCTCACCAATTGGTATTTTGTTGTTTGGGTATAGGAATAAGAAGTGGGTTGAAGAGATAAAAAGAATGGTAAATTTTTAGAAGTAAAGCTAAAATGTAAAGCACGTGCTCAAGTGATATGAAAAATGTAATTTTGTATTTATTCATTGCTGTTTATTTACAAAAGATTAACTTTGAAAAGTACGACAATTTCTGGATGAATATCCTCAATTTGTACAAGGCACCCTGTCGTGCTGCTCCCCTCTCTTTCAGCTAGCTGATGGGCTTTCATGATTTGGCAACGGATTGTTTTCTGTGTTAGGAGCAAGCCTCCCGAAATCCAGCCATTTCGCATCAATTAGGCTTTGTACCTTTCGCTTCAACGCCAGGCAATCCTCTGTAGAATGACCAATGAATCCTGCATGGTAATCACATCTGGCATTTGGATTGTACCAATTAGGATATGGTGGCTCTTGAGGCTTCAAAGGATAAGGCACGACCAGAGAGTTTTGAATCAACCGAGGTAGCAGCTCGGTATAGGAGATTGGGATAGGGTCAAATTGGACAGGCTTCTTCTCCTTTTTCTGGCCTTGGTTGGTATTTTGGCTTATGGCTTGTGTTTGGGCCGTATATGGTGTTGGTGGTCGGACTTGTGTCGAATAGTTGTAAGTAGGATGGTATGATGTTTGGTATGCAGCGGCGATGTAAGGATATGGTATATAGGGTGTGTATGGTGTATATGGTGGTGGCCGAAAGCCAACTGGACCATAGGGTGCCACTTGAGGAGTGTACGGGCCTTGATCAGAAGCCACATTACAGGTCTCTCCCGTCTTTTTCTTCCCAGACCCATCGGAAGTATTGACTGTCCCCGTGGGTTTTTGTGCGATCTTTCCCCGGCGCATGCCACCTTCGATCCTTTCTCCAATGATGACGACATCGGAGAAGCTAGAAGTTATACTGCCGACCATCTTGTCATAGAAAGGATCTTGGAGTGTGTCCATGAACATGCTGACCAATTCCCTTTCGGATAAGGGAGGTTGTACTTGAGCGGTCAACTCTCGCCAGCGTTGGGCATACTGCTTGAAGGACTCTTCTCCTTTCTTGGCCATATTCTGGAGCTGAGTCCGATCAGGGGCCATCTCTGTATTGTACTGGTATTGTTTCGTGAAAGCCTCAGCAAGGTCCCTCCATGAACGGATGCGTGTCCGCTCTAGTTGAGTGTACCAGTTTGTAGCTGCCCCGGTTAAACTGTCTTGAAAGAAATGGATGAGGAGCTTCTCATCGTAAGTACATGCAAACATCTTCCTGCAGTACATAGTCAGGTGTTTCTTTGGACAGCTGGTTCCTTGATATTTCTCGAATTCAGGAACCTTGAATTTTGGAGGGATGACCACGTCTGGTACCAAGCATAGATCAGATGCATCTTTGGCTTCATAAGCGTTTCCCTCAATTGCCCGGATCCTGTCCTCTAGACCCTTCCATTTTTCTATATCTTCACTTGAAGGATGGTTTGGGTTTTCCTCTGACATGTGGTGATGGTGAGAAGACGGTATGTATACAGGGCGAGGCCCTTGGGTGAACATAGGGTGCGTTCCCCCAACGGCTGCTTGGTAGGCTTGTGAGGTGGTGTTTGGAATGGCATAGGGGATGCCTGTGGTGTTAGAGGGTAGGTTGTGTGTTTGGGTTTGTATTTGGGCTTGTGTTTGGGTTTGTGTTTGGTTGTATGAGGGTGCATACCCATGAGGAAACCCATTGTGAACCCCTTCTGTTTGCGAAGGTATGTTTAATGGTGGAGTGAAGCCAGGAGGGTGTGTTGGGTCGGTTGGTTCTCTTGGCAAGGGTTCCGTCGCCTCTTTCTGTTTAGACTGCTGGATGGCCTCTATTAGCTTGGCCATCTGTTCCTTCAGTGATTTGACCTCATTTCTTAGCTCCTCATTTTGTCTCTCCAGCTCATCCATGATTCTTGATTGTGCTCGAGTGCTATAAGGATGTCGAGGAAGCTGTGTTTCTCCAATTTTCTGGTGAAGTTTAAAATTAATTTTTGTGAAATAATTTGAATGCAACAAAACGTGAATGATAGAGATGTTCATGCACAATGAGTGTGAATGTGTAGAATGATTTTTGAAATCTATTTTTTTTTTAGATCTATGAATGAATGAATGAATCAATGCTATGTGCAAATAATTTTAAGAGATTTGAAGTTTGACTATTTGAAAATAAATGAGAGTTGTTTTATTTATTGATTTTTAACAAATTTGTTTTAGGAGTTTTGTATTTTTGGTATTTTACTAAAAACCTTTGATGGTGTTTGAAAAGGGTTTGTTAAAATTTTCCAAAAAGCATTCTTTAAGTTTTCGAAATTTTCCATTCTCTCCTTTTGAACTTTTGATATTTTTAGTATTTTTAGAAATTATTTTCTAATTTTTCCTAGGAATTTCTAGTTTTCCTTGATTTTCCTTGTTTTTTTGTTATTTGTTTTGATATTTCTCTTCTTTTTGTTTGACTTTTCTTTCTTGATTTCTGTATTTCCCCAATCTTCAGCTTCCATTTTGGATGATAATTGTCCGTGCGTATATGAACCATATTATGAAAGGGTGTGTGCCTTCTTTGCTTCTTATGTGGGTTACCTGCCCTAGGGATCTATGGCCTTTTATATGAACCTCTCAAAGGTGGTTTGTAATCCTGGGGGTGTTGAGGTCACTAGAGCCAAGTTCCAGTCTGCAATGCTTGCCACAACAGCAGAAAAAGCTACCAGTTGTAGGGCATTACAAATAGGACGCACTCTAGCTGGGATTTTCGTGATAGTCAAACAGGACGTAAACCCCAAAGTGACACCACTAGATCCCTCTAGTCCTAGGCTGCACTCAGACCCGGGTATATGGCCCCACTCATGATAATGCATATGCAATGTGTATGAGGGCACACAAGTAATTGGGATACCTGCAATTGGGGAAATTGTACAGATATATATTGCAATTTATGATTCATCTATCCTAGGGTTGTACAAAGAATAGACAAACAAACAACAGATAAATAAACAAGTAAATGAATCGTGCAATCAATAAAATGTGCAAACAAATAGGAAAGAGATCAACTATAATGTACACTCAATTGATCGGGCTTGACTCTCTAATGGTCCCCAGTGGAGTCGCCATCTGTCGCAACCGTAATTCCGACGAGACGACGGACTCGCTAAAATTTTAAAAAAAGTTGATTTTGATGATGTGGAGTCGCCACCAAATTTTTGTTTAAGAGAAAAAGATTTGGAAAAACCCTGGATGAGATTTAGGTTCGGGAGTCGGTTACGAGTGGGGAAGGTGTTAGGCACCCCACTGTTCCGAAGAACAGTACCCTTAAATTGAGTGTGTGATTATTTGAAAATAGTTTGATCCCTTTTATTAGAGTGAAAATAAATACTTGATGGAGGTTAGCCTGACAGGACTTGATCCTGCTCCTACGTATTCCCTGGTGCAATGGGAAACTCAAGGCTTACGTAGTTCTGGTTATGTTTCGAAAGTTTGACTTTCGAAAGTGTTTGAAAGAGTGTTTGAAATGTGCTCGAAGGCTTGACCTTCGGAGCTACTTGGAGAGTAAAAATAGCTTGACTATTTTTGAAAACTATTTTTAGGAGGGTGATCCTCATCCACATATGCACAGGGTCCAAGACAACTACGGCTGCACTTGGACCCATACGAATCTCTAAACAACGAACAGCAGAAAAAGCTACCAGTTCGTGCTTATGGCTCGTCGCGTGAGATTAAGAATCGCAAAACAAGATTTTTTTTATTTTTGAATAACGATGAATGAAAAAGACAAGATACAAATAATCCTTAGAAATTTAGGAGGGAATTTATCAATTAAGGAAGTTTATGAAAATACTTGATAATCTTGAATTTATTTAGGAATTATAGAGTTTTTACGAATTTTTTTAAAAAAAATTTTTGAAAATTTTTTATTAATTTCTAGAAATTTTGAAATTTTTTATTTTCTGGAATTTTTATTTAATTTCTGGAAATTTTGTTTAATTTCTATTAATTTTTGGAATTATTGAAATTTTTGTTATTTTTTGAATTTCTGGAATTTTTTATTATTTTCTATTAATTTCTGGAATTTTTGGAATTTTTATTAATTTTGTATTTTTGAAATTTTTATTTTGGGGACAGAATAAGGATTTTGTGGAAAGCTTGGGGCATTTTGGTCATTTTTGTGGTCTTGTGCACAAGTGTCGTCACGTGCGACGCATGTGACAAAGGGGCATGTGACAAAGGGGGAAGTCAAAGCATGGACACAAACATGTGCGGCACGCATGGTGGGAATGGTGAGCGATTTTCCACAAAATGAAGACGTGGGGTTTCGAACTCGTGATAGGAGAGATAACAGGCAAAGTGCTCAACCAGCTGAGCCATCCCACTCCTTGTAATTTGTATTACCTTAGCCATATAAATAGGTACGGAGGAGGCTATTTCCTTTACTTCCAACCTGAATTACAAGTGGGTCCCACTTTCTTTTAATTCGAAACCCACTTTCTGCATGGTACCTTGCTAACCACATGCATGGATAGTGGGTTATTATTTTACATCAGGCTGCCTTCCAAAATAAAATATAACTTACATGCCTTACCTTGTTGCCTTTATCTACGAACCAATTGCCTTTATCTACGAACCAAAAGGTGGACTTTCCTTTGCATAAACCTGTATTCGTGACCATTGCATGGACAAGCAACATAGCTTCTAGTTTCCACTCATTTGGTCTTAGGCGGGGAGTGCGAACGTGCGCCTGGAGGGTACATGTAGTGGCCTTCTCCAAGCCTTGTGGCTTTCCTTGGCAGCCCAGCGCGTGGTCTTTCCTTTCTCACATGACGGACTATGCTTCACTCTTTTCTCGAACGCCCTACCCTCATTTGAAACCACTCGAGACTGGACGTATGGACACTACTGCACGAATATATACTGAAGCTTTGGTTGCTGTGTGTTCCCCCTTTCAACCTTTCAAGTGAAAGTTCAGTGTTTTGTAACCATCGTCTCCCCATGCTACGATCGACTTAAATTGCAGGAAACCCAAAAGGGAAACCTCCACTTTAACCCAGCCAATAAACTGTGCGGTCTCCATGCTACATTAACACATAGCACAAGCATTTGAGCAGGAAGCGATCATTGATTGCTTATATGCATGACTTAAGAGCCATTTTATTAGTTGGTGGTAATGGTTGCACACTTGGTAAGTTTAAGCGTCACATATAAGCCCTTCGAGTGTTGCCAACTATGAGTCACGATTTGCATGATTTTCACATGGTTCCCCCCGACGTGCCCTAGCTTGCATGGCTGTTTGCATGCCCTCACTTTGCTGCCAATATATTGATCATGCTTGCTCCAATCCACAAATTCCCGAGATCGCATAATTGACTGATTACGTTCGATCATGCCTTGTCCATGTGCATGACGAATTTGAATTCTTCTAATGTTCAAGAGCGTGCAGAGGCGGCTCTAAGGGGTGCTAGTCTCTGGTTTATGATCGTAGCCAATACTAAGATGCAAGCCTCGTGGTAAAACTGAGTTTAAATCTTGTTACCGGATGTGTACTCCATTACAAGCCTCGACTATGAGACACATGCAAAGATGCAACCATGAATGTAACGACCCTACCTTGACTGACCATGGACCTTAGATCTATTCTGTTTCCATAAGTTCTTATACAAATTTCACCTGACTATATGCAGTTATAACTACCCCTGATTACATTTCTTCAGTGTTATCACCACTGTTCTCATATCACCATCATTCAGAAACAAATTATAATATGGGGATTTTCATGCATGATAATTCGATTATGTAGATTGTACAATATCTAAATACTGACCTGGAAACGGTTAATTCTCCGACGTTGAGGCTGGTGGCGAGTGTAATCTTCAAGAAAGACTTCGCCAGCAAGAACCGTGCCAGGACCCCTTAATCTTTAGAAGCTGAACCAATCTTTTTCCTCGGAAAAAATACTCCAAAGGTGAGAAGCCGAGAGACCTTTTTTCAACACCCTTTCTTTATCTCCTTGATATGCAGAGGAGAAAATCAGATTCCCAAGAATGCTTCTTAGAGGAGAACCAAGCCTAAACAGAAAGCCCACCGAATCCCCACCAGAATGCTTGGTATTCAAGAAATCCAAAAAAGACCCCCCCAGTCTCTGAGGATTTCCTCTTTATATCTTGTTATTTTTCTTTCTTTCTGGTTGTTTTTGTTTTTTTTCTGTTTTTCTTTTAACTAATTCTGTTTTTCTTCTTTGATTTTGTTTTCTTTTTCCAGAAATTTTCTATTATTATTCTTTTATTTTTGATTTTTACATTTCCTTAGTTTTTATTATTTATTTCTCTTTTTTTTTAGAACTTCCATCTTTCGTTTTTTGAATTTTTAATTTCTTTTCAGTTTTTTTTATTTCTCTTCTTTTTTTTAGATTTTGTTTTTATTCTATTTATTTATTTACTTTTCAGATTTTATAATTTTTTGTTAATTTCCAGATTTTGTTTCTATTTTATTTTCAGATTCTAATTTTTAATTTTTTCCAAGTTTTTTTTTAACTTCTAAATTTTTTATTTCCCCTTTTTTTTATTTTGATTCTGTTTTAGTTTTTTTTTAATCTTTTTAATTTTTCATATTTTGCTTTTCTTTTTCCCTTTTTGATTTTTACATTTTTTATTAACTTTTTAGATTTTAAATTTTTTATTTAATTTTAAATTCTGATTTTATTTTTAAATTTGAAATTTTCTTATTTTTAAATTTGTTTATTTTTTTTAGTTTGTTATTTAAATTAGTATTAGTTTCTTGAGTAATTAATTTTAAAATGTGACCTCGGACATAAGTGGGTGTTTACATTATTTATACATAAAATAAATGTTATCAAAATTTATAAGTTATATGCATTTAATAGCTATATTTACTATTTAACAGCTGCTACTAGATATAACTGTAGTGAAGTTTCTCGTAGTGAAGTTTAGAAAAATAGTAAAAAAGGTCATCAAACTATTTTTTTTATATATATCAATCATATTTATCCTTTAACATTTTATATTTTCTTTTTCATATTAATCATATAATTGATAAAAAAAATTAGAGACTAATTTGACATCACCTAGACATAATAAGAAGTAATTTGGGAGTTTCCTTGAAGATAAAACTTTAATGAGAAGGATAAAGTTCTCAAATTAAAATGTTGAAGTTTAAAGTAGATTCATCAATGCTTACTAACATACTATACTGAAGTAGAGTGTCAAAACAGTGAAAGTTTAAGAGAAAGAATACGATATCGAGAAAAGGATAACAACTTTGGAAGTACTAAATTATCCCTTTCACCATTCCAAGGAAAGAACGAACCTGAAACTTGTCTAGAGTGGGAGAGAAAAGTGGAGCATGTGTTTGATTGTCACAATTACTCGAAGGAGAAAAAGGTAAGACTAGCCAGTTTTTCTTTTATCGATTATGCTAATATTTGGTGGGATCAGTTTATCCTTAATAAGAGGAGATATGGAGAGAGACCTATCCGAACGTGGGAAGAGATGAAAGTAGCCATGAGAAGAAGATTTGTGCCAAGTCACTATGACAGGGACTTGCATCGGAAACAACTACAAAGTCTTACTCAAGGCGCCATGGGTGTTGATGATTATTACAAGGAGATGGAAATTGCTGTGATAAGAGCCAATCTAAAGGAGGACAAAGAAATCACTTTGGCAAGATTTATTAGAGGGCTAAAAAAAGAGATAACTCATGTGGTGGAGCAACAACATTATGTGGAGATGGATGAATTGTTTCATAAAGCTATTCAAGTGGAAAGACAACTCAAATCTAGGAGCACTCACAAATATCCCAAGTATGCTTCTAGTTCATCATCGAAGTTTAATTGGTCCAATAAGAAGGAAGATCCTAAACCAAAGGAGGCTTATTATGACCAAATGAAAAATTCAAAAGAATGTAAAATGAGAGAAAAAGAATTAGAAAATCAAGAAAGAGAAAAGAGAGATAATATTGAGAGTGAAAAAAAAAGTAGAAAATCAAAAAAAGAATGGGAAAGAATTAGAAAATCAAGAAAGAAAAAATAGAGATAAAATTGTGAGTGAAGAAAAAGTAGAAAGTCAAAAAAATAATGAGAGTGAAAAGAAAGAAAAATAAAAATAAATAAAGTTTGTGTATTTTCTCACAAAGGAGAGGTCGAGAGTGTTTTGAGGGAAAAAGAACAAGCTCTTGTACTCATGTACAAGGATATTTATCTTACTAACAATCATAACTCTTCTTTTCCTAGTGTGGTTGAATATTTGTTGCAGGAATTTGATCATGTATTACCTAGAGAGCCACCAAGAAGTTTACTTCCTATAAGAGGTATTAAACATTAAATTGATTTTATCCTCGGTGTTGCGATTCCAAACCGACTAGCCTATAGAATTGTTCCTGAAGAGGCCAAGGAGATTCAAAGACAAGCAGAGGAGTTGATGCAGAAAGGCTTTGCGAGGAAAAGTCTTAGCTCATGTACAGTTCATGTTATCTTAGTACCAAAGAAGGATGGAACATGGCACATGTGTGTGGACTGTAGAGTCATCAACAAGGTTACGGAAGTTAGTGTTGATGAAGAAAAGGTTAATGAAACTAGAGGATGGCCCACGCCTACAAATGCTAATGAAGGAAGAAGCTTCCATGGTTTAGCAAGTCTTTATGGGAGGTTTGTACAAAATTTTATTTCTATAACTATCCCTTTAAATAAACTAGTTAAGAAGAATGTTAATTTTAAATGGGATAAGAAACATGAACAAGCTTGTAATTTGCTAAAGGATAAGTTAACTAATGACCTTGTGGTAAATTTACCTAATTTTGATAAAGTTTTTGAGATTGGATATGATGCCTCTAGAGTGGGTATAGGAGTTGTTTTAATTCAGGATTCCAAACCTGTGGCATATTTTAGTGAGAAACTTAATGGAGCAATGCTTAACTATTCAATCTATGACAAGGAGCTTTATGCCTTGGTGAGCGCCTTACAAACTTGGCAACATTACCTTTGGTCGAGAGAATTTGTCATTCAGTCTGATCAATTCAGCTTGAAGTTTTTAAAGTCCCAAGGTAAGCTTAACAAAGGGCATGGCAAGTGGCTCGAATTTGATGAGATGTTTTCTTATGTTATCAAGTATAGAAAGGGAAAGAAAAACATTGTAGCGGATGCGTTGTCTCAAAGTATGTATTACTTATGACTTTACAAACCAAATTACTTGGATTTCAATTACTAAAAACCATATATGCGGATGATATTGAATTTGGACAATTGTGGAAAGCGTGTTCTTACCATGGTTTTGATGACTATTTTAGGAAAGATGAATATTTGTTTAAGAAAAATAAATTGTATGTACCTAAATGTAGCGTAAGGGGAATGTTTATTAGAAAGACTCATGGGAGAGGATTAATTGGACATTTTGGCATTCAAAAATCTTATCGTATTTTACATGAACATCTTGTATGGCCAAAAATAAAGCATGATGTTAAACTTATTAGTGAAAAATATATTACTTTCTTACAAGCAAAATCTAAGGTAATGCATCATGACTTGTATACACCTTACCTGTTCCTAAATATCCTTGGACTGATATTTCTGTGGATTTTATACTAAGGCTGCCTAGGATCTCAAAAGAAAAAGATATTAATTTTATCGTTGTAGAGAGGTTTAGCAAAATGGCACATTTTATTGCCTGTTCTAAAACTAATGATGTCACTCATATTGCTAATTTATTTTTCAAAGAGATTGTACATTTACAGGGCTTACCTAATACTATTATAAGTGATCAAGATGTTAAATTTCTTAGTCACTTTTGGAAAACCTTGTGGGGTAAGTTGGACACTAAATTCATATTCTCTACTGTGGCTCATCCACAAACAGATGGAAAAACTGAGGCTGTGAATAGAACTTTAAACACTTTATTACATATTATAATTCAAAAGAATTTAAAGGATTGGGAGAATTGTTTTCCTCATGTCAAATTTGCATATAATAGGGTTGTTCATACATCTACTTCCTTTTCATCTTTTGAGATTGTATGTGGATTTAATCTTTTATTACCTTTAAATGTTTTACCATTGCATACTAATGACTCTCTTAATTTGGATGGAAAGCAAAAGGGTGAATTTGTGAAGAAATTTAATGTCAAGGTTCGCGCTAATATTGAGAAGAAGAATAAACATTATGCTCGGTAGGCAAACAAAGGGTGCACCAAGGTGGTCTTTGACCCTGGTGGTTGGGTGTGGGTTCACTTACGAAAGGAGCGGTTTCCAAATCAAAGAAGTTCCAAATTACATCCTAAAGGAGATGGTCAATTTCAAGTGATTGAAAGTATCAACGATAATGCTTATCAAATCGATCTTCCAAGTAGCTATGGTAATGTGAGTGTCACTCTTTCTGATTTATCCTTATTTGATGCAGATGGCCATCAAGATTCGAGGACGAATCCTATTGGAGAAGGAGGAAATGATGTGAACGTGGACACCACAATAAGCAAAAGAGATCATCTAAGAGATTATCTACAAAGAATGAAAGGTCCTATGACGAGAAATAGGACCGAACGTATGGAACAAGCACTTTAAGGTCTCATCAAGGAAGTTTAAGAAAAAGATTACGTGGATCCAAGCCCAATTCCAACATGGGTTAATTTATATAGTCATATCATTGAAGATCTTGAGTGATAAAGTTTATGATTTGCTATAGATTACATTAGGATTTGATATTTATCTAGAAGTTATTTGTTTTAAATTGGTTGCAATTCAAATTGCATCTAATTAGGATTTCTAATTTATCTTTTTTTTTACTAGATTTGGTTAGTTATAAATAGGAGTTAGGGATTCAGTGAAAAGACAGATTTCAAGTATTAATCATATTTTCTCTTTGAGAGTTTTTTCATCTCTGTGTGAGTTGATTTCCTTGGTTCTTGGGTGATAATGTTGGTTCTTCCGGCAGGTCGCGGTTTGTGTCGCGTTCCTTTATTTTATCTATCTTATCTCATCTTACCTCATCTCATTTTATCTTATCTTAACCTAATATTACCTTATCTTATTTTACCTTATCCTGATTCTCAAGACGTTCTATTATCATTTCCGCATTCCGATTCATTCGCGTAGGGTGAATCATATCATGAACTCTATCAATTTAGTAGATAATCTATTATGGTGATGTACACTCATTCATTTAAAAGAACTCCCAATAAAGACAAACAATTTTATCAAAATTTTAATCACTCAATTTCCATTTTTCAAACATATACAAAAACATAAAAATTAATTATACATATTAACATATAAAGAACAGCCAACTATCCTTTATACTTATAAATTCTCATGACATATACAATAAATCCAACAAAAAAAAATATACATTGTGCATAATCTTTTTTTAAAAAAATTCAACAAAAAATTTCATATTTATTTTGTTTAATATCAAAATTATTAATGTCAAATTACTAAATTTTAATTAATTTAAAAAAATTTATAAATTAAAATTTTAGAATTTTAAACCTAATATAATTTTCTTCTTATTTTACATGTTAAAATTTTTAGTATAGATGATATTAATTTTTTTTAAAAATTATATAAAAAGTAATAACCTCCAAAACAAAAAGAAAGAAGATTGAAGTGATTACAATCACATCTGGTTTAAATAAAAAAGTTATGCAATGATACAATGGCATACAAGTGCATAAAGGATAAAACTAACTTAACCTTATACCTTATTTTTTCGTGAAAAAAAGAATGAGAAACAGTAAAAAAAAAAGTAACAGGGGGTAAGGGGATCATTAAAATAATAACTCTAGATCCTCGATTCCCTTGCATATACAAATGGATGAAAGCAGTAAATAATGCTAACTAAAAAGTCCTAAATTGAATTCAAACTAGATTCATTACAATCCCACAAAATGAAAATAATCCAAAATGGCCCTTTTTTCTCTTAAAAACTTGAAAGCAAATAGAGAAAAAAGTTCTAAATTTAGAGGAAGATTCAGTACTCCCCAAAAATCCACTTAAGCATCTGAATGCACAAAATAAAATTTAATAGCCGACACTCACCCTTTTCCAATTCACCCTTGTTCCCGTCCCCTCGTCGTAGCCACCTTGAGGGTGAAAAGGAACATTCACCACAAAGAATATTAGAAAACTGTAGCCAAATTTTACTAAAAAATAGAAAATGAAAGATAAATTCATATTACCTCCAACACTTCCAATAATGAACCAACTAATCAGATTTTTTATTTTCAAGCGCTGTCAAAATTAAACTATAACCAAATTCAATAAAAACTGAATTAAAAACACACAATTTCTGAATTGAACATCGCACACAAACATTTAGGTTTAAAAAAACCAATGAAAGAATGAACCAATAGCAATGAAGCACCACGAAAAGAGAAGCACGGCAAGAGGCAACCAATAAAGATCATCAAAATGCACCACAAAGAACTCATCACTGTAGACACAATGAAAAGTGAACACAACTTCAACGGTGGAGGAATCATATTTCGCATAGAAATATAAAAAGTGTGCTTGTAAAATGACAAACATGAACTTCAATATTTATTAAAATATGAAATTTGAAATCTTTTTAATTTATGGTAAGAGGTGGCATTTTATTTTTAGGAAGTTAAATATTATAATAAAATATAGATAAATTCTTTGAGGAAATTAAGCTCAAAGAAATATACAGTGAGTTTAGAAATATTTATTAATTTTTTTATAAATTTTTAAATATCCTTTTATTATTTTATAAAATAATTAGTTTATTAAATAATATATTTATTATTAAAAATTCTGTCAATTTTTCAGTAATTTATTTTCTTAATTTTTATATGAAATTATTTTAATAAAATACTTTTTAAAAAATATACATTTTTAAAATATTTTTATAAATCTGATTTTACTCATTTTATAAATATAGTTTAAAATGTTTCATAATTTTATTTGTTATATAATTATATTTAAAATAAAAATATTTTAAATTTTAAAAATATATTTAAATTTTCTATAATTTTAATAAAGTTTTTTAATATTATTTATACATAAAATAAATATTATCAAAATTTATAAGTTATATGTATTTAATAGCTATATTTACTGTTTAACAGCTGCCACTATACTGTAACACTAAATGTCAAATTTCTCGTAGTGAAGTTTAGAAAAATAGTAAAAAAAGTCATCAAACTATTTTTTTTTATATCAATCATATTTATCCTTTAACATTTTATACTTTTTTTTTTCATATTAGTCATATAATTGATAAAAAAAATTAGAGACTAATTTGACCTCACCTAGACATAATAAGAAGTAATTTGGAAGTTTCCTTGAAGATAAAACTTTAATGAGAAGGATAAAGTTCTCAAATTAAAATGTTGAAGTTTAAAGTAGATTCATCAATGCTTGACTAACACACTATACTGAAGTAGAGTGTCAAAATTGAGTTCCTATAACGCAGTTACATTGCTAACATACACATATGTATACATATAAGTGTACAATCACGCCCAAAATAAAAGGTACCTATTACATCATCACAAAATCATGAGTGGCAATCAATTCTAATCAATCACATGAAAATCTTCGCTTGAGTTGTCAACATTGAGTCTCTAAGCAAGGGTAGACAAGAATAGAAATTCCAGACAAAAATCCAAGGAGTGAAACTGTAGAACGAAAAAGCAGTAAACCATGACACAAACAAACAATAGTCGCAGTTTATGATACTCAGCATTTTCATAAAATAACCAATGCATATGCAATGCATGTGAAAAACCAGTTAACAACTCATGACAAAACCTAGGAGAGTCACATGGTGCTCAACCATTCATGATATCATATTATGCACCACCTTTTGTAATACACATTAACGCAATCTTAATGGTATAGTTAAGGATCAGTCAAGATAAGCTTGTGTTGCTTACTGGCCCATGACATATGGTAGGTAGACTTAATAATTGTGCATTAGTGCACTTTATTATCCTCCTAGATCATCACTTACATACCTGTCCTCGAATGAAGAATTAAGCTTAGATAGTCGAAAGCTCATTTTTTGAAACCCAAATGTTTTTGTGAAGAGAATTAGTGTTTGTAAAGAAAATGAAGATGGAACAATAAGGGGAAAGGGCGAACCAAATTTTCAGCAAATGAGAAAGGGAGAGTGGTTGTGTGCAACAAAAAAGAGAGAGAAAGAAGCGGAAAGAAATGGTTCAAAATGAATTAATAATATATCACATCCTTATTATATTTCAGTTATTAGTTAAAATTTTAGAATAAAAAATATTTATACCTAAGTTAAATCACGAAGTCAATAAAGCGTGTGTGCAAGGTGAGGCGTGGCTTTTAGAGCATGTTAGGATAATTCCATCAAATTTATTTCATAATGATGCAACTTAAAATAATCCGGTTAAAATAATGCAAGTTTAAGATAGAAAGTAAAACTTTTAAAATAAATTTTGATTTGAGAAACGTCTCTTATTTTATTGTAAAAATTTTATTCATTAATTTTTTAATATTATAATTTTGAAGTCTGGTAAACCATTAAATATAATTGAATAAGTTATTATTTTGATTTTTAAAATTGAAAATTAAAAAATCAGCCATTTAAATATTTTTACAAGAATTAAAATAAACAAAATATCCATCCAAAATAGGAAGTTAATGTTGATCCACCGACTTAACTCCCTTGCGTATTGGACGGGTAGAAAATTTAAATCAGTCAAACCACCATAGAATTAATAGAGGTTTAAATGAAGAATTAAAAGACAATCCCAACCACTATAGAATTTCAATCTCTTTTTGGAGTTTTCACTTTATTGCTTATGTTAACGGAAAGCCATTACTCCTGCAAAAGCGGTTGCTACTATTCCTCGCTATCACCTAAGGTATTATTCAGTTCATGGGTAGTGAATTCCCTCACAAACCTCAGATGAAGCCAATCCACTTTTTCAAGATCATAACCACTCCCATCCTTAATGAAGGAAAGCTGGTAAGCACACACATTTCAATTTTGATACACACATAACACATTTTATATATCTACCCACTTATCCTTATTTCCTTATTTCCTTTCTTAAGTGTCTTGTGCTTGTAACTCCTATATCCAATGTCCCTTTGTGTCACTCTTAAAGAAAATTAGAGCATGCAAACCTTTAATTATGGACCTCGGTAAACATTGCTTTGATATTTTGCATGTGCCCAAAACAATGGACTAATATATCAAACACAACTGGTCCATGTAAGACAGATTCCGTTTGTGTCAAGTATTCTCTATCGCTTTGCTCGCTGACCAAAATTGTTTTAATTACAAGAACAGATATATATGAATAACTGATTGTAGATGAACACATTTATTAGGATTTAGGAAATAGCGCTTAGATAATTTATGCTAGGATAATTTGCTTTTTAGGCTTTTCTTTTTATTTAAATTCAAGAAAGTAATTATTGATTTCATAATTTGTTGACTTTTTATATTTTCTATAACTGATCACTTGTATAGTAAGACTGAGATCAATAGAATCGAATCAGCGCCAGTAATGTAATTTTTCAAATTCATAAATGACATTGCAGTTTAGTGGTATATAGCTTCCTTAAGAGGCATTTGATATTATCTTCTTGCGGGGTCTTTGGATCTCTCTTTAATAAAAAGAACAGAGTAATTTCAAATTTAGAGTGATACTTAACTAAATAATATTCATAGATGTTAGTTTAACATAATGCAATACATACCCATTATGAGATTTATCATACATAGTAGTTTGATGTGATTGACAGATGATCCCAAGTAGGTTTGTAGAGAAATACGGAGAAGGTTTACCAAATACACTATTTCTTAAGCCTCCAAATGGTGCTGAGTGGAAATTGAATTTGGAAAAGCGCGATGGTAAAATATGGTTTCAAAAGGGTTGGAAAGAATTTGCAGAGCATCACTCAGTAGCACATGGACATCTTTTGGTTTTCAGATGCGAAGGAACTTCTCATTTTCAGGTGCACATCTTTGATATGAGTGGCTTAGAGATAGACTACCCCTTCAGAAAACCCTGTAATGATCCACCAAATAACCCTCCAAATGATGAAAATTTGGAATATGAAAGACCAGGTCAAAAAACTCAGAAGAGAAAATTCAACTCATGTGAAATGAGTAGTAGTAAATGTGCTAAAGTTGAGAATACCTTGATATTGCCACAGGCTACTCTGGATCGTAGTGACAGAAAGTGCCAAGGTATAAGCTTTCATGTGTCTTCACTCTTTATGTATTTCATAAAAAGCTTCACATGTTAGCGCAGATTATTAACTTGAGTTCTCAATTGTCTAGTAAACCATTTGGAATTTGCAAACATTTGGTTGGTTTTAAATTTTAGCAGCATGAAAGAAGATCATGAAGTGGCTTACACGGATTTCAAATTTTGCAGAAAAATCAAGGGTTATTGGTAAACAAGTTACAGCTCTTGATAGAGCAAGTTCTTTCCAATCTTGTAATCCCTTCTTCTTGGTTGTCATGTATCCATCACACCTCCATTCTCGTTATGGGTCTCTGGTAAGCTGCTAAGAAAGATTGGCTTATAGAACATTAGTAGATAAATAAAATAACTATTTCTCTTTCCCTTGACAGTGTTTACCATCTATGTTTTGTAAGACACATTTTGGTTTGCACAAGACCAAGAGAGATATGAATCTTCAGGTTCTACATGGGAGAGTTTGGTCTGTAAGGTACCTAATCAGTAAAATGAATACAGGCACAAGATTTCGACTCAGAAGTGGATGGAATAAATTTACCAAAGACAATAACTTGAAAGTAGGAGATGTTTGCACCTTTGAGCTCATTCTTAGAAATAATGTCACCTTCCAGGTTCACATATTTAGAGGGACACACAATTCAAATTGTTCAACATCTCAAGGTAGGATATATGTTTAATTTTCTTTCCAAACAACTCCTTGTATGTCAAATAAATATATTTCTTTATCTTTACAGAATCTGTTCAAATGAGAGCAGCTAGTGAAGAACAGAGAAAAGAAATGAAAATCATCTCCAGTACCGCATCATTACCACCGAAGATTTTCAAGTCTTCTTTTTGAAGCTGGATTCTATAGGTTTGTCCAAATTTTATAGAATTAAAGTTGAACGTTAATTTTTCATTCTCGCCTTTTTAAATATGCACCTGAACCGCATCTTTTGATAGAATGGGGAGAGCAAAACCTATCCTAATCCGTTCTTTGCGATTCCTACTTGTATTAATTATGAAAGAGTATTGAAATTACCAATCTAGTGTTTATTTATCTTTTTAAAATGATTTTTTTAATATATGTTTAAGATATATAATAAAATTTAATATATAATAACTTTTTTATTAAAAATTAGTATTTAATATTATCAATCTATTAAACTTGTAATTTTTAATAAATTCATATTTTATATAAATTTTTGTTATCTATCCTTAAACACCTATTAGGTAAACGATTTTAAAAAAATTGGGGAGGTAAGTTGCTAATGAAATAAAATCGGTTGGAATCTAAAACTTATTTAAATATTTAATAAAAAGATTTAAATAATTTTAATATTTTAATAATGATAAAAATGTATGCAAAAACGTATTTAGATAGGTATTGAAAAAAAAATTTATTAAAAATATTTTTTTAAATATATGACAAATTTGTTTAATATGTAAAAAGTATTTAACAGACTCATCTAACTAGTCTTGAAAGAAGATATGATTGATTTTATTTTCTCATCTAACTAGTCTCGAAAGAAGATATGATTGACTTTATATTTTATAAGACAAAAGAAACAATTTATCATTTAATGAAGAATTGACTTAAGCTTAGAAGAGAAAGAGACATGTCTATCATAAAATAAAAAATAAGATGTACAACTGTTATAAGACAAAATATTTGATTCAGAGCAACACCTTTTTCACCTAATCTATGGTCATATATTGATGAATGTGCAAAATTCGTTGGAAAATCCTCTTTCTTAATGACTATTTTATCTACTACTATACAAAGATAGAAGCTTACGAAAAAAACAATGAACATAACTAAACCTAACTTTACTTGTCTACTTTGTTCATAAACTGCGCATTAAACTTTATTCTTTTCTCTTGTATAAAAATATTATTTTAGGAAATAGAATAGTTAGATAAAAAAGGTCTAATCTATATTCATTTGGAACATTAATCTTGAAGAGGTTTATGAACTCATCTAAGGTTTTGCACAATCTTTTATATAGTGAAAATTGTGTAATAACAAAGACCGGACATAACTTTTGATTGATAAAGGTGAACTAATATAATATTTTATGTAAATCTTTTTTTATCCTCTCTCCAACTCTTTTAATATTTTACAAGTATTTTTTAAAAATCTTATTTTATCTTCAACACATCATTCAACCCTCTTTTTCATGTATTGTCTGTGATTCTACAAAATCAAAGATAAAGTTACAAAAGTCAAAACCTTACAAGTGTAAAATAATATTGCAAATATGACACTTCAAAAGACATAATAAAAACAAAAATAAAATTACATAATTTAAATTATTAATCAAAAATCACCAAATTACTAAGAAAGAAAGGAATTATAAAAATAAAATTACATAATTTAAATTATTAATCAAAAATCACCAAATTATTAAGAAAGAAAGGAATTATAAGATCCATGTTTAAAAGGATGCATCACTTAAAAAAACATTATTTTTTATAATTAAAAATATATTTCTAGCAGTTAAAAATCATGACAACACTTTATTACTAATCCATAGATATTGGAAAGAGTTTGTGGCATTTTCTTCTTAACCATAGAAAGAACTGCTAAAAATGGTAAAATAATCTAGTAGTGGTTAAAAATTTCAATATACATAAAAAATGTTATAATATTTTTTTTATTAACATTAACATAAGTTTTAATTTTTTAAAATGATTTTATGAGTTCAAATAAAATATAATAATTAAATAATTTTAATATTTATAATTAAATTAATTTATGAAATACTGATGTTTTTAATTTAATATGTATGTATATTATATATTTATCGAAGTGTATCTTATTTTTTACAATATTAACAATGGCTTCTATTTTAAATTTTTGGATTTTATTATATTCATTATTTATATATTTATGTCTAATTTGTATATCTGTATTTTTTTTAAAACATAATGCCAAAATAAATTAAAAAGATAAATTTTTAAAATTAAATAAATTAACCAAATTACTCACGAAATAACTTCTATCAATTAAAATAAGTTGAAATTTGTTAAAACTAAAAATTTTAAATACATATATTATTTTTATTAATAGAGGTAAAAAAAATTTAATTATAATTTAAAAAAATGATATAATTAAAATATATTTTTAATGTATTGTAATTAAATTTCTATATCAAATTATCTACTTTCATAAAAAGGTATACATGCATTATACGAGATACATTTTGATTAATTTTATAAACTCGATAATTTTTTAGTTAATTTTTTAATTGTTGATAAACATGGAGAATGGGAGTTGTATAAGCTAAATTTTTGAATCTTTTAATTTTCTAAAACAATGTCTAAACATATATACTTGAAAAATTTCTTCTCCTTTAAACGCTCAAATAATTAAAATAAAATTATAGATGAGAGAATAGAAATAACATATATAATACAATAATAATTTATGACATTTCATATATTTAATTTTTCTTATGATTATTTCTTTATTTATATTTTTAATTTTATATATATATATATATATATATATATATATATATATATATATATATATATATATATATATATATATATATATATATATATATATATATATATATATATATATATATATATATATATATATATATATCCATTCCATTTAAATGTAGATATACAATTTTTCCTATATAATACCAATACATAAACTCTAAAGCAGGTGCAATATAATTCTTTACCTTGCCTTCGAGATATTTTGTGAAAATATGTAAGAAAGTCTACCGGTGAGTAAACCAGTTCGCATACTTGTAGAATTATGAGTGCATAGTTGACTCATGCTTCTTTTTGTTGTTTTATACTGGAAGCTTCACTAAATCTATGGTCATAAAATCGTTAAAATGAAAACGAGATGAGAATATATATATATATATATATATATATATATATATATATATATATATATATTTAAAATTTAATAATATTAAGTATCAAATTTTAATATTTATATTAATTTAATAATTTTTTATATAAAATATAAAATTTATTAATTTTACTATTAAATTATATTATAATATTTAGAAGAGAATGTATATAAAATTTTATAAAATTTAGAAATCTATAAGTTTGTTATTCAACTATTAGTATTTTTATATATTTAAATAATATAAGAACCGTTAAAATAAAGTTACATGATGAAGTATCTATCCATTTTTATTTAATATAAAATTTTTTATATATGATCTACTAGATATTATAATGTAATTTAACCGTTGAATTTGTAAATTTTATATTTTATATAAAATTATTAAGTTAGTATAAATATTAAAGTTTAATATCTAATATCACCGAATTCTAATTTATATATATATATATATCCTATTTTTTTTAAAAATAACGAGACACGTGTGAATTGTATTACAAAATATAGCAAGCTAATTTAGCTTTTTTTTCTTCAATTTCCTTCGCTCAAATTTTCTCAACGGTTGGTTTCTTTTTAAAAAATCCTTTTTCATTTGTTTTTTTTTTCTTTACCATTTTTTTCTCTGTTCGGAAGTAATGTTGGTGTTGATTTTTATTGGAAAAGTTAAAAATAATTACCATTAAAAATCTGAAAAAACTTTAAATCTTAATCACCTTACATACTAATGAATTTGGATTTGTTGATAGATTTCAAAGCTTTTCAACTTCAAAATCTATATCTACCTTAAATTTTTAAATAAGAAGGGGAGATTTAAGTAAAATTTAGGACAAGTTTAGAACTCCTTTGACTCTAGAATATATTTTTTAATTAATGTTTTGAATTTTCATATATTTATTTATCTATGTTGTTCTCTTGAATTTTAGAACTTTTAAGAGGTTCTTCTTTATTCTACATTATAAATTAAAAATAGTTAGATGTTCTTAGATGTTATAATTATATTTATGGTATTAAACATTGTTAGACATTTCAGGAAAGACAATACTTAGACGAGTTAACAAGATATAGAAAGGTTTCTATAGACAAGTCTGTAAACGAGTTTTTATAGATGAGTCTGTAAACAAATTTCTATAAACAAATCTATGGATAAGTCTATATATAGGTTCCTTTAGACAATTCTGTAAGAAGGTTCCCATAGATGAGTTTATAAATATGTTTTCTATAGAAAATGTTGTAAACAAAATGATGTTATAAACGAGACTAGTTTGTAAACAGGTTTTTACAGATAAGTGTATAGACAAGTTTCTTATAAATAAGTTTGTATAGACGATGAGGTTTCTTAAGATCAAATGAGGCTAATTTAGACTAGACAAAGGGTGTTCCATACTAGACAAAGTTGTTTCAAATAAAACGAGACTACTTCAGATCAAACGGTATTGCTGCAAACTAGATGATGTATTCTCAACACATCCTTAGACAGATCATAGACCTTTTATAATAAATTACCTCTATAGAAGATATTCTAGAAGGTAGAGAAGTCTAAACTAAGCGTTGACTCTAAAATTTAAGTGAATTAACATCGAATAAACGAGGAACCTTGAGAGGGTCAACCTAAGCTCAATTATACATAATTAAAATGATCATGCAGGAAGATAAGCATGACAGTGAAATGCATTTTAATTAAAATATTGATTGTGTTGTGATTTGGGATTGAAATGTCCTAATTACTAACAAGTATGGATTGTTTTGGATGAGATGAATAAATGAATAAAGGTTAAGAACCTCGTGTAATGGCTTGGAAGCTTTGTATTTAAATTTAAAAGTGCTCCAAGTGAAGCTTACACATACATTGAATGGAGGAAGAATTTGAAGTCTTGAGCTTGAGAAGAAGTGAGACCTTTGCTTAAAATGATTACAAAATATAACATGATTAGTTTACATGCATCATTTGCATTAAAAATATGTTGTTTTGGAAATCGTCAATGTGGAGGATAGTCTGTAAGCCTTTCCATGAAAGGAAGCTAAGAAATCAAGGGGTCGGCTCATGATGGAAATGGATCATAGTTCATGAAAATGGAAATTTCCACGCTTACAAGGTATGTGAGCTAGGTTTAAGCTTCACAATGGCCTAAGGTTACTCCATGTAACTAGGACTATTCTAATTGGATTTAACTGCCTTGATGAGACCCTGAGGATTGTAATTACCAATTGATCAATTTCATTGTTTTTTATAAATGATAATTAATGATGTGAAATGATTATGTGAGTGCTTCCAAGAGTGTACAATTATTGTGGAAATTAGATCTTAGTACCTCTTATTATTTTAATAAAGTGATAATGATGACTTGGACTCATATACATGCACATATTATACGGATAACCAACTCCAAATTAGTAAGGATTGTCGCAACCGTAATTCCGACGAAACGACGAACTCGCTAAAATTTTGAAATGAATTGTTTTGAATTAATGTGGAGTCGCCACCAAGGTTTTATTTAAGGGAAAAGTTTGGAAAAACCTTAACTAGAAAATGAGATTCGAGATTCGGGAGTCGGTTACAAGTGGGGAAGGTATTAGGAACCCCACTTGCCCATTCCAAAGAACGGCACCCTTAACTGAGTGTGTGATTTTGAAAACTGTTTGGATCCCTTTAATGTGAAAAATAATTTGATGGAGGTTAGCCTGACAGGACTTGATCCTGCTCCTACGTATTCCCCGGTGCAATGGGAAACTCAAGGCTTACGTAGTTCTAGTTTGTTTTGAAGGCTTGACCTTCTAAAGTGCTTGAAAAAGAGTATTTGAAGACTTTGTTATTTTGAAAGGATCTTTAGTCCACTCATGGCACCTGAAGACCCGAGGCGAGCTACTGGCAAAGACGGGGCCTATCTGAACTACTAAACGTTGGGACGACAGATGCTAACCGATCCCCCATTTAGAGCCCATTGCGTGAGACCGAAGATCCTAAAATATCTAGGAAAGATTTTTAAAGTTTTGAAAAGAAATGATTTGCAAATGATATTGATTCTTGAGTAAGAAGAAAACTTGAGTTTGATAAGAGTTTCATTTTTTGAGTTTTGAGGTAATTGGAGTTGAAATGGGATTTTGGTGCAATTTTGTAATTACTAGAAATTTTGGGGTTTTATGAATTATTTAGCAATTACGAAATTTTTATGAATTTATTTGAAAATCTTATGAGTTTATTTAGGAATTTTTAGAATTTTTATGATTTATTTAGGAACTTTTAGAAATTTTCAGAATCTTTTGGTTTTTTGGAATTTTTAATGAATTTTCTGGAATTTTGGATTTTTTTATTAATTTTCTGGATTTTTATAATTTTTATTAATTTTCTGGATTTTAGAATTTTTTTTTTATTAATTTTCTTGTATTTTTATTAATTTTTATGAATTTTATTGTATTTTTTCGACAAGGGTAGTATTGTAATTTATAGGCGGGGGACAAATTGGGAATTATGAAGTTCCATAGAGTAGTATGGTACTTTCCTTACTAGGGCCTATTAGAATTATGAAATTCCATAGGGGCGGTATAGTACTTTCCCATGTGAGGACAGATTTGGAATTAGTGGAAATCTCAAGGGTAGATTAGTAATTTTAGGAAGGATTTTTTTAAAAAATTAAGAGGAGAAATCAGAATTGTATGACCATTTGTGTGACTAATGGGTGAATTTGGGTATGGAATTTGGAAGAGTATAAAATTGTGGAGAAAAATCGAAAAAGGCGCGAGGAGGATCACAAGGGACGGGTTGCATGCGCGAGCTTAACCACTACGCCTGGTCACATATTTTAGTCCTAAGTAGTGTTAATAGCCTAAATAATGCGTAAATTTTGGGCATACATTAAAGTTCAAATTCACCTATCTTACTTATTTGCCCAACACTCTCATCGTCAAAGAAAAGCTCCAAGAATTAGACTCGGCCTGGGAATAAACAAGCATAATAAGGGTCCCCTATTTGAAGAAGATTAGCGTCAACGTCTTAAGATGTGCATGGCTCGTTTCCATATAAACCTTTGCATAACTCTTCCTTGATATGATTAAGCAGAACTTGAACCCAAGGTACTAATTTGGTCGTTTCACGCATGCACACTAGGCTGTATTTCGGGTGGCTATGACATTATAAGTCTGGACATGTCTCTTTGAATCCAAGATGTAGTCACGCAGGTGTGAGGAGGTCGTTTACCCTTCACCGATTTGAACACATATGGTTGTGCGATTTTTCGTGACTTCCCAAGATTTTATTTGTTTCATTGATGCAGCTTGAATGGATGGAGCTTCTTCCATTGTGTCTTACTAATCGAAATCTATCAATTCATCTTGAGCCACATGTTTTGATTCGATCCGGAACGTATATATCTCAAAACAATTATCAATTCAAGATTTGCATGGCTCAACTTATTGGTTTTCATTAGTCGAACACATCATTAACACACGCAGGCGTATGAATTCGAATTAAATCAAACAATTCACACAGATTGCACAAGACTAATTAAAGATTTGCGTATGATGAAAATTAATCAAGAATGATCTTGAACTTACTAAGACGAGGATTCTGTCATCAGGGACGAACGAAAAATCACGCTCCAAGGTCCTCTCATGCCATCCTCAATCTTTTCTTCTTGAGAGAAAAATCGAGAGCCTAAAATCCGTACCCCCAAAACCTTCCCTTCCTTCCTTGGGGTCCCTTTTTGCTAAAATTTAATTTAAAAAACCGAGTTGAAAGACCCGGTCCTTCGAGAGGTTCCGTGGAAGCCTCCTCTTAGGGATCTTCCTTTTTTTCAGTTTTTCCTTTTTCCCTTTTTTATAAAAACCGTTTTTTGTTTTATGTTAAAAACGTTTTTCTGTTTTTTATTTTCAATTTCGTTTTTTTTTTTAAAAAAAAATTATTTTGTTTTGTTGTTTTTTAATTCTGTTTTTTTCATTTTTATTAATATTTTGTTTTTCTTTTTTTTATCTTCTTTGTTTATCATTTTTTGATTTCCAGATTTTTGGTTTCTTACTTATTTTTCCAGATTTTTAGTTTCTTATTTATTTTCAATTTATTTATTTATTATTTAATTTACATTGGTTTCTTAATTAATTTTGCGGCCTCGGACATAATTGGGTGTTTACAAGGATTATTATGATATGGAATGCAGTAGGGATGACCAACTCCAAATTATAGGAACTTGAGAAGTGAAGGATGGAACAAATTATATTCATACATTGCATAACATGACAATTTTATGTGATGGTCATAAGACTGATTTATGTATTATTATTTTGTAATATACTGCTCCTATATAGCTTTTAATTGAAAGAAATGTTTTACTCCTTTTCTATTATATTTATTTTTATGTATTAGGTAATCATACATCCATGGTAAATCTATGATGTGGAATGCTTTCACCAAATATGGAGATAGATGAGAACTTAGATAATAGAGAATGATTTGACACCCCAAGAATACAAGCAACCATAGTAGAACCAAGTTATGGTATGATAGTTGAGAAGTTACGAAAAGTCATAGAATTAATGGTCGTAATCATCTCTTTGCAACCTTAAACTCAATAAATAACTCGGAAATTTTCAATTCAGTAACATGAACCTAGATTGTCTACATTTAAATAAATTGAAATCTATGTAAGAGATTTAGGAGGGTGTCACACCTCTATTTTATTAAAATGTATAAAATTAAAGACTAAAACTTCATTATTAAAAATTAAGGACTTCACCTTTATTGAAATTAATTTATCAATACAAAATGTTAAAATAAAAAAAAAATCAACTTCATATATGAAAAAAAAATTAAACTTGTAAAACATCAATTTATAAATATCATCAAAATATATATTATGAAAATATGGATCTGCATTTAATTTGTATACACTATTTTTTTTCTTAAAAATAAGGTAAAACGTATACAGTTTTATAAGAATATAAATAATAACAATTTAATTTAATAAAAAATAATTGGTTATCAATTTTAAAACAAATTAGCTGAATTGGATCAATTCTTACTGATTCTATTACATTTATGATCTAACATACTAATCGAACAAGTCACAAAACCAACTCTAAGTCTAACAAATAAAATCAAGCAATCTAATTTAAATTTTTCAATATTGAATTCATGCAAGATTTGCATATCTAAAATTAGTAATAAAAAATAAATAACTTAAAGAAAACAAAAGCATGATGATAAATCATTATCCACCATTGATATTTGTTTTTACATAAAAAAAATATAAAATAAAATAAAATTTATTTTTAAAAGCTAACTTGTTAAAAAAATGAAACTTAAATACCTACTTTTTAATAATAATGATAAGAAGTAAAATTTAAAGTAAAAATATAAATGGTTCCAGTTGAAAACAACACCAAGCAAGATTCATTTCGTTGTTCACACATAATTATTTTATGCTCTTCAAACACTATTCTTGTTTTTGAAGTAGATAAATCAGCCATTTAACAAAAAAAAATAGTTATACTTCTTAAAAACATTAAATATTGCAAGGAAAAAAGTCACTAAATACCAATTTATCATTTATTTTTATAAGAATTTTAATAATGGTAAACAACTGGTGAATGCTATAAAAAGGTAAATTACTTATAATATTTTAAAAATTTAAAACAATGAATCATACAAGAAGTTGAAGTGCTACCAAATTATTGTTGTTTTATAACCTCAAAACATTTATCATTAAGCTTTTCAAAAAACAATTTAATTAATATGCAAATAAGGAGGGTTTATTGGCTTAGGAAAATGCATAAAAGGATAAAAGGTAGAAATTATATTCTAAAAATTGAAGATTTTAATGTTTATATTTACATAAAATAAATAAGTTTTATATAAATTTTTAAAATAAAAAATTATGAAAAAGATGAAAAGTAGAAGAGAGAATAATATATGTGTATGAGTTAGGATCCGTTGACATATCAAACTTTAGCACTTATACCAACTTAATAACCTTAAATAAAATGAAAAATTCATCAATTTAACTCTTGATTTAAAAGTTATTATCAAGTAGATCATGTATATAAAATTTCATACAAAACAAAAAACTGATAGATAGTTCATCTCATCACTTTATTTTAATGGTTTATATATTATTTAAATATATGTAAATATCAATAGTTGAATAACATAATCTACACCATTTCCAAATTTTTTGAAATTTGATGCACAGGATGATAAAAATATTATAATATGATTCAATAGTTTGATTAGTGAATTTTACATTCTATAGAAGGATATTAAGTTGGTATAAGTGCTAAAGTTTGACACTTGGTGTCAACAGATCCTCACACACACTCTCTCTACATATATAGGAGAGTTATAATGCCTTAATAATAGATGTCAAATTTTAGCACTTATATGAATTTAATAATCTTTTATAGAATACAAGATTTATCAATCCAACTTTTAACTTAAAAGTTCTTATAAAGTAGATTATGTATATAAAATTTTATAAAAATAAAAATTAATAGATACTTTATTGCACGAATTTATTTTAACGTCTAATATGTTTTATATATATATATATATATATATATATATATATATATATATATATATATATATAACTTTAGTTGGTGATAAGATACCGAGATAATCATTAAAGTTAAACTCTTTAAAAGAACATTGGTGTTAAATTGCATAATTTTATTTTTTATATATTGAATGTGCATATAGTAATGATAATTAAGAAATGAAAATGATTTGATTGAACTTAACTTTAAAGAAGAAATAAGCTTGAAACATGTACATTGTATTAGTGCTAAATCAATGAAAAGGATATCTATTAATTAAAATGAGAAAAAATAAATTGGAAGTGTTTCGATATGATTTACCTTTCACGGAATGAATTGAAATACAAAAATATTAATTGGAACATTTTGAAAATTAGGATAGGATATAGTAGAAGAACCAGACATAAAACGTGACCTACCAAAGAGTATCGAAGTTATCAAGGAGGAATGTGACCCTTACTGGGACTTGTTGAAAAAACCAACATTATGAAGGATATAGTTCTTTACTTAAGAACCAATGGAATCAATTCACATGGAGATGAAAAATCTCACAGAGAAGTGTTATTATTTATTAAACTTATCTTTACACTAAATTTTTAAATCTTATTATATAGAAAACCTAATTAGTCTAAATTGGGAGAAAATCTAATAAAAAAATAAATATAAAATCCTAATTAAATTACAAATCAATCTTAAATCTTAATTTGATTTTCAAATAATTTAAACAAATAACTTGTAAATGAATATTAAATCCTAATGTAATCTATAGCAAATAAATTACAAATCATAAATATTATCACTTAAGATTCTTAATAATATGACTACATAAATTAACTCATGTTGGATTTGGATCAACATAGTTATTTTCTTGAACTTTCTTGATGAGACCTTGAAGTGTTTGTTTCATACACTTGGTCCTATTTCTATTCGTGGGCCCTCTCATTCCTTGTGATGGATCTTTCGAATGATCTTTCTTGCTTAACATGGTACTCATGTTTATATCATATTTTCGTAAAAAGCATATTAGATTGGAAAATCTAGATTAATCCACAAAGCTTCCAAAAGAGAGGTTATTATTGAGAGTGTAGAGTATGTGCTTCAAATACAAAATAAGCCTGCCTCAGTTGCCTTAAAGAGAAAAAATATGTTTTCTTTCCTTTAGAAATGTATTTAAATATGTACAAACTCAAGAAGGATAAACATAAAAGGATTCTAAACAAAAGTATAAACAGTTTTGATGAGTCAATGTTGTAATGGAGAATAGAAAATAGTTATAGGGAGAGAATAGAAAATAATCAAGATAAAAACAGTAGAATAAACATAATCACCATTATTTCATCAAAATAAAGAATAAAGTAAATTACAAAAGAAAATAAAATCTCAAAAAAAATTGTCATGAAGGAAGCTTCCTAAAGCCTTCATATTGTGAGATTACTTTGTGAAATACCCTTATTTTAATGTGGAAAGACAATATAAAACTTCTCATTCACATCCAATAATTTAACTAACAACATGATTAAGTGAGAAAGTATGATAATGTGAGAAAGTATGTTAATCGGATACCACAATTTATTAGCAGGCCCTACATACGTGACTTGGAAACAATATAAAAAAGATTACAAGAATTAAAATAAACAATCAAGCAACAATAGAATCTTCCATGAAATTCACTTGACAGAAAGATTATACACGGAAGTAGTAATCACCTAGGCATTTGAAATGAAATGTCTCCTTATTTGGATATTAATAAAAAAAATCAAATTATGTGACTTCAAAACAAACCCCACATTGTGTATCAACAAGCCATTTGTTAACTTTTATCCCTCTTTTTTGGTATTTTTCATAAAATCAAAGACAAGACTTAAGCAAACCTAAGAAGCTACTTTAACCATGGGCTGCATCAATTTCAAGGTTAATTTAATTGAAAAATCAATCAAAATAATGTTTACCTGCAATTATTTTCAATAGCAACATTCAAAACCAATATATACATAATTGGAATAGAATGTGTAGGATGATTTTCAATAATCAATCATACACTTAAAAATTAACATGTAAAGGGAATGTTTTGAATTGACAAAATGGATGCGAGAAAGAAAAGGTGTGTGCCTTATAACTATTCCTCTTTAACCTTGAGCTAGACATCTATTTGAAAGGCAAGCACATTGATAGGACCTAAAAACATCCTTAGATAGCTTCCTTAAGTAATTATGCATATACAAAAAAATAAGAAAAAAGAAAGAAAAAAGGAAATACAAAAAAGTAACCTTGTGTATGACCTAGGAGAAGCAAAGAAGCATCACCATCGACGAAGATGCATCTTGATCTCTAAAAATGTTCTTCATCCAACAATAGTGAAAGAAAGGGATCCATCTAGCAAGGAAGAAAAAAGGTAATAATTGGAGAAAAAGGAAGAGAGTAAGTGTCTTGTGATGGAGGAAGGGATGAGTTTGTTGGATCTGAGTGAGAAACAAAGAGAATGGATTTTGAAATCTACGCGAAGAGCATGTTAGCAAAGAGTTTATTCATCGCTTGAGGTTTTCGAGATATAAGCAGACACAAATCTCTTTTGCTTCTTCCACAATGCTTACAAGGCCAAGAGCCCCAATTCCACCACCGAAGAGGAAGACAATGAGGTGTTCTATAGGATGAGAGAAGAGAAAGGTGTTAGGGATTCTATCAATGGATTTAATAAGAAATACTACTTTTTACATTGATAGATTTTTAACCCATGTGAAAAATATTTTTTTCATCAATTAAAAATTTAACCGATTTAAAATATTTATTTATAAATTTCAATAATACGACTGCCTTTTTTTATATTAGTTAATCAAAAATTGATGTAAAAATTTACTATAAAATTTCATTTTTTTACCTATGATCATAATACATATATTTTGAAGACACAATTATTAACTTACTTGAATATCTTGATATCTCTTATAATCCATCTAATAATCATCAATAAGTGTATATTCTGTGTATTATAGGAATATCTATAATCTTCATATCCTTTTTCTCAAGTTATAATCGTGTATTTGAATACATATATTTATAAATATTCATATTTTCCTTTGGTTTCTTCTAAAATTATAATCATGTATTTCAAAACACATTTATAAAAAAAGCCAACTACATTACATATGTGATATCTAATATCCATATAAATACTCACAATATATCAATATACTATTTAATCATTAATTTTATTCAAATTTAATGAAAGTGAAACTCTAGAAAATAATATTTTCTCACAAACTTCATTTCTTTTTTCTTCTTATTTTATTTTTAATTAAATAAAAATTATTATTATCTATATTTTTCTTATCTCTTTCATTTCATCCAAATATATAATTAAGCTAAATTATATAAATGAACTAAGTCCAAATTTTAAGAACTTATATTAAAAAATTTTTACATATACAATGATAAAAAATATTAATTTTATAATAAAAGAGATATACTTAATACACTATAATTTAATTTTAGTAATTGCTCTTTTTAGGTTCTTTCTTTACTTTGATAACAATCACCTAAATCATCTATATAGGTTTCAATCCATTTAAGATGTAGGTAACCTATGGTATTTTAATAAGTTAACAAGGTAACCTATGATATACTTAATACATATAGGAGAGAAGTTACCCTAAGAAAGTTAACAATCATAGGATTTCATTTCTTTGAACTTCCCTTTTTCCACATGGTAATCTTGTTTGCTTATATGATGTGGAAAACTACATGTAATCATGAAGTGTTTGTCTCCCTCTTTATTCTTCTTGTCAACATTCACATTAACGTCGAGATAAGAGCGATTCATGTCGCATCCCCCTAAGGACCAAAATCATATATATACAAATATAGACGGAGGTGAGACATTTGTTTCAAGTAAAATCTATGTAGGAGTAGTATGTTATTCAATATAAGATACATTATCAATCAAATATACGTAATATCATAGGATGCAATGCATGCATTTGTTTCACTATACATTCTTTCCTTAAGTCTTTATTGATGAAAAAATTAGGATTAGACTGAGTCCTAAGGTATCTCATACCACATTAAGTCTCTCTAATATTTATTTAGTCATCCCTATAATATAATAATGCAAGTGGATCCAAATTATTCTTTCTATAAAAAAAATAGGGGTACTAGGATCCAATACCAAACAACAATGCATCCTCAACAACACTAACATCATCATTGTAATACCAAAAATTTCTAATACTATACTCCCTAAGTTACAAATTAATTTTAGCAAGAAGTAAAGTAGAGATAAAAACAAAATAAGAGAAATTAGAAAACTTTTAGTAAATAACGAAAATGCTCCTACACTGGGATGACACAGATAAATGTGCAGGTAACTCAAAATAAAAGTTAAAAGACATGCTAAATGCTTAGAACTCATCAATGATGGTTAGGAAGTCAGGAAGTAAGAATAGAAACAAAGGAAGGATGAAAATGCCACTAAAAATGCCTAAAACGCTATTAGAGAGCTTTGTCTCCTATAAGGGCTAAAATGTCCTCGAAAAAATAGTACATTATATAAGAAAGATTTAGGAATGAACTAATAAGTGTAAGAAATATTGGGAGAATATTTTGGAAACTTTCTGGGGAATTCTTAATAAATTACACGAATGCTCCTAAAAGGTCAGGAGGGCAAGAAATTGCAAAGCAGAGATCCAAAACTTGAGGCTTATCCTCAGGTACTAATTTAACATTTTTTAAATGAGTGCATAACTTACCTCATAAGTCATCATACCATTAATGACATATAAGACAAAAATATTTATGAGAAGAGATAAAATTAACTATGGTTAAGTTAAAGTAACCTTGATTAAGTTAAAATTAACCATACTTAAGATAAATTAACTTTTATCAATGATAAATTAATCATGATTAGGATTAAAGGATAGGTCCTAAAATTTTTATTTAATTTTAAAAAGGAAAATTACATATAAAAAAGATCAAAATACCATTAAGTAGGAAATTAATTCCTATTGGCCCATGGGTGGCCAAATTTGTTTAGAAGGCCAAAAGGGGATCATTTGCTCTATTAATACCCTTATAAACACTTGTGCAAGTTTCCTAACTTCACTCTAAACTCCAAATTCTCTTAAGACCCATAAACCTATACTAAACTTGAACTTCCATCTTTAAAGTTTAAGTAATAATAAACCAAACAAACAAAGCCCCACCATCATCCTTTGGAGGCATTCATGTGGACCACAAGGAAGAGGGAAATCTACTTCAATGACACACCAAATCCTTTTATAAATATTCAACAAGTAGAGCTTCTACCTTACACTTTTTTCTAAGTTTCTATTCATGTGAATTGGCTTGTTTTCCTTCTCTTTTTGGTGGATCCTTTTCTAAATCTATGGATCCAACTTGCTTTAGTATGATGAAGTTTAATACTTCCATTGGTTGTTAAAAATAAGCATCATTAATTTTTTAGTCATTTTTGGAAGTTAAAAGAAAATTTTGATGAATTAAAGTGCTTTTCGAAGCCTTTGGAGTAATTTAATCGGTTAAAATGTCTTAAAAATGATCTTCAGTAGTTTGGGAATATTTTAGAGCTTTTTTTAAGTGTTTTGAGATGCTCAGAGTAAGGAATGAATATAACTTGGAGTAGATCTAGTGGATCTCCACTTGGTTGTCTTGAAAAATGACTTCTTTATGGTCTTTAAGATAAAAATTATGAATTTATGTCTCCTCTTAAAAAATTTTAATATTGGACTTGGACTTTGAGAAAGCTTAGATTTGGACCCCTATAACCATAACTCTAAAAGACTATAAAGCTATGTCTCAAAGGTTACAAACTTAACCCCAAAATTGGATCTTAAGGTTAATATGAGCAAAGGTGAACTTGTGGACTAAAAATTGATGAAGACACTTAAAACTTTCCATAATCATGATCATAGCTATAGAGAAAGGACAAATATTGATGGATCAAAAAGCAAATGATGTAACAAGTGCTAAAATGAATGGTGCAAAGGTCAAGTGAGAAGAACTTTGAGAAAATGACCTTTGCTTAGTCAAGGGTGCAATTAGGCCAACTCATACAAACTAAAGGGAATTGAGTTAAAAAGTTTTGTTCCGGTATAATAAGCCTAACCATGTACAAGAAAATAATTAAAAGTTTGAGAGATTTGGTAATAGTTTGAGAACCATTCGGCCAAACTTATCTAATTAAGAGATAAATGAGTTAAAAATATTATTAAGGCTTAAAAGTGAACTCATCTATGCACAAGATGGTGATAAAAGTTTAACCTTGGGATAATGAGAGCTTAATGGGCCTTTAATCAAGGTATCATAACTAATGAAAAAAAAACCTTAAAAGCTTCTAAGTTGGTTCAACTTGTTAGTTTATACCCTAAACTAGTGTAAATCATCCTCTACGTGTACAAAAATGAACCATAATGCCCTAGAAACTCAAATATTCAATTCAGCCAACCATTAGGTAAATTCATAAGATATGTTGAATTGGATGCATAAAAATATTTAAGTGAGATATGAGTGAGGAGACATGAATACATAAGCAAGAAAATGATTAAGTAAAATAACTTAGTGGTTCAAACTTAATTAGTTAAGTTAAGGGTCAAGAAAAGCATAAACCTCTAATAGTTAAACTTTGAATGAGATAGTTGTGCATAAAACATCTAATTTGATAAAAACAAAATGGATTAGCCCAATAAGGCCATTCTACCAAATATACTAAACCTCATCATGTCATAAACTTAAATCAAAAATATAAGAGAATCTTAATTTTGGAGAAAAGGAAAGATTGAAAGGTAACTTAGAATAATGAGTGGAATAAGTTTCCATGAGAGATTTCTCATAAAACTCAAATAATAAAGCTAGATGAATGAATTCTTAAAGGAAGGTTATATGTTGTCCAAGAAATTAATACCAAATGTAATTAAGAAATTTTGATTTGAAGGAAGGTTTCTAATTGAAATAATTATGCTAAATTATATGTTTCTTCTTGAGTACATGAATATGTATACAAAGTACTTGAAATATGCTTTTGAATATGTAGAAAATTGATGTGTTTTATAATGCCCATGTATGGATGATAATGGAAGATTGCTTGGAATAGAAACAATATGTGCATAGTATATTGGTTGGATTATTTGAGCATGCATGTTATCTAGAAGGTTTAAAAAGAAATCTAATTAATGAAACGATCACTAAAGAAATAACTTATGTAAAAGGTTAATACTAGTCTTAATGTGTCTTGTGCATATTCAAAAGGCAAAAGAGTCCTTTTATAGAAAAGAAAAATGAGTTCTCCAAAAATCCATCTATTATGAAGTGTTAGGCCTTGAAATAGTTATGATGCTGACGACCATTAAGGAATGAACTCATACACTAAGAATATAAGGTAGAGCAGTAGAGTCAATGAGAAGATAATGTTTGACTAAATTGTATGATATATCTATGTTATAGATTATCACCAAGAGTGTGATAGAGAAATAAGTAAGAATTGTGATTAAGGCATGAATGAAACAAAAGTCAAATGATATCTACGATATGATATAATGTGATATAAAGAATATGTAAATTGTATGAATGTCTCCTAAGAAAAAGATGAATTCAAGCGTGAGTAGCTTGTGTGCTTAAAACAGAAGATAATTGTTTTTGTAACTATAAAAGGAATCTACTTTAGCTAAGGATTTTTATAAGCTAAAAGTGAACATGTATGCATGTGATTTTTCTTAATAAACTAAAGTGACTAGGTTGAAAATGTAGACACTAATCATAGGGTAAAATCTAACTGAGAAACTTTGTTTCTCATCCCTCTTCCACCATTTTATTTCGCAGACCCCAATAATGTTGTTTGTGAAAAAAATGGTGGTACTCGTAGAGATTGACAATATAAACCATGATGGTTGAAGCTCAAGATCCTAACCGTAGGAATGCTGCTAGAAATTTTGTCTCACCCAATAATGTAAATGTTTCATGTAATACGTATGATAGATAGTAAATATGTGTAATAGTATGGAATATGTGAAATAATCTATAATATATGTATATGTTGTATGGAAGGGTACTAATGTCCTTACACTAACATCTGAACATAAGAGTATGTATAAATTATTAAGGTCTATATAAATAATATGAACCATGTGAATACCAATTTTAGTCCGAGAACTTTTTAAGTTAAAAAAAAAAAGAAGAAGAAAATGAAAATATATAATAATAAAAATAAGAGAAGAAAATAAAAGAAAAAGACACATAAAGTTATATCATTTTCAGTTAGAAATTGGTTAAGAGTTAGTTGGATAATGATGAAGTCAATTATAAAATTAGTCATTTGATTTAGGCCTATCAATAAGAAAGAAATGCAGAAATGGGGGGGTTTCTTTTTCACTTTCTGATTTAGGGATTTTCCAGTTTTCTAAAAAAGGGCTCTCTCTCTCTCTCTCTCTCTCTCTCTCTCTCTCTCTCTCTTTCTCTCTCTCTCTCTCTCTCTCTCTTTTGGTGGTTTCCAAAAATTCTCCTCCAAAAAGCTCTGCCTTGCTCTCTCACTCTTCGCTATCCATAAGTCTAGTGCAACTCAGCTTTCACCATGGTTGACCTAAAGCTACAACCAAGGAGTTTTTGTCTTAGCATCTTCCATAAAATTCTAGGTATAATTTTCAAAATCATTACTTGTTCATGATAAACCATTCCTTTTACTGTGCAAGTGAAGTCATGATGATGGTATAAAGGAAATGGAAAAGAATTCAACAACTATGATCTTAGGAAATTTTAGTATTGCCATGGATTGTGCAACTCGAACTGATATATGTATAATCATATTCTCCTTCTTTTGTTGTAAATTTAGATTAGGTTAAACATTGGACTATCACGATCATTTCCTAGTTTTTCTTGTAACTTGAATTAATCATGAATGAGAGTAAACCTACTTTATTATGGACAGATTCTGAGAAACATTACAGAGAGAAGAAACAAAGAACATTAATTATTATATTTGTTTGAAGTTCTTATTTATTATAGCTAGTGTGATTTAACAAAGTATAAATATGAAGTCTCTTGTTAGCATTCTCTACTATTTCATATTTTAATTCGTGTAAATTCAAACGCGGCTTACGTTGGTTTAGATTTTGCAAGTACGTGATTTTAGAAAATCAATGTTTTAGCTAATTTTGTTTAAAAACGTCTGTTTTCAAATTTTTCAAAATTCGTGTAGCGGGTTCTAATACGAATAGGTAGCGTTCTCTACTATTCTGTATTTTAATTCGTGTATATTCAAGTGTGACTTACGATGGTTTGACTTTTGCAAGCATGTGATTTTATAAAATTGTTGTTTTAACTGATTTCGTTAAAAACGTTTGTTTTCAAATTTTCTAAAATTCGTGTAACGAGTTCTAATACAAACAGGTAGTGTTCTCTACTGTTCTGTATTTTAATTCGTGCTGATTCAAGCGCGGCTTATGACGGTTTGAATTTTGCAAGCACGTGATCTTAGAAAATCGTTGTCTTAACTAATTTCATTAAAAAACATTTGTTTTCGAATTTTCTGAAATTTGTGTAATGTGTAATATTTAAAAGGAAAAAAAACAAGGAAGCAGCAAGCGGCAAGTGGTAAGCGACCACTGCTTGCCACATGCTACAGACACACAACTTTAATTAGTATATATATAGGGGATGTGAAAGATTGAATGGCAATTTTCAATTCAATCTCTTGCCAATTGAAAGGCTAAATTGGGCAACTATCAGGGTTGCAGAAAAGGAAGGCACAAAATTGAAATTGAAACTTATAAGGCGAATTGGAAATTGAAAGTACACCAAGGAACGCGATACGCAGGCAAAGCCACCGTCAAGAGTTCGTCGGAAGAAATTAAAGAAAAATTACATCGGTCTTCAAATTCCAGGTAAGATGAGGAGACCCAAGTAGAGTATAGGAGTAGTTCTAGAGTCCCTTACTCTAGAATGAAAATTATTAATTGTATGATAAATTTAGGAGTTAAATTTAATTATATCTGAATTTAATTTTTAAGAAAAATTTAATTGTTATAGGAGTAATTCTAGGATCCCTTTGTGGTGGAATAATATTTTATCGATTACATGGTGGTTTAAATTTATTTTTGATTATATTTAAATTCAAAATATATATGATTGTAAATTGGTGATTGAATTATTTAGTAATTAAATTTAGGTGAGAAAGTGTGATATAATAAATTTAGGTTCCCAAAAATATATATGTATTTATTTATGAATTACATTAATAAATTTTGTAGGAAATATAAAATTATATACTCTGATATAAATTAATATAAATTATAGGGATTATAATATTTATACGTGGGGTTGTAGAAAAAGGTTTTAAAATAGGACCCTAGTAATAGATTTAAGTTACACAGACATATTTTGATGTAATAAATATAGAAGAGGTATCTAATTAATAAATTTGGAGAAAAAAGGAAATCACCAAGCATTTTATAAAAATGTTTAAAAATCTAAATATCCTAAGATAGGTATTATTTTTTCCTCTAATATATTCCTACGTTATACAAAAATATAGTGAACAGTATATATATATACACACACAGAAAGCAAATACCAACTATTGGAGGAGATTATATTAGTAGTTAATTTACATAAAACTGTGGGCCTAAGTTTTAAGGGATATTTACTGGAGGTTGGAAACCTCGTTTAGGCTGGTAGAAGATATAATTAAACGTAGAAAAATATATATGTATAATGTTGAACAAACCAAATAATTGATTGAGGACCGCAAGGTCCTGTCCCTTGAGAAGAAGGCGATGCCTTCAAGTGAAGTAGAGTAGGAATTAGAATAATTAGTTGGCATGCATCATTTGCATAAAAGTGGTTTGTAAATTTAAAATGGGGATAATCTACGAGCCTTTCTGTGAAAGGGAGTTGGGAAATCTAAGGATCGGTTCACATGGAAGTAGACCGAAGTTCATGATAGTAGGAACTTCCGAGCCTAGGGGGTACGTGAACTGAGCCTCCTAATGGCCTGGGGTTTCTCCTTGTAGTCGGGACTGCTCTGGTCGGACTTAGCCACCTCGACAAGACCCTGATGATTATCATTACCGGTCGAACAATTTCGGAATGTTGTGGAACGCGGATGATAATAATTTTAGTGTTGCTAAACGCACACTGTTGTAGAAATTGGATCCCGGTACCCCTATTATTTTGATAAAGCTGTGAAGAAGTTTGGGCCCACATGCATGTGCATACTGTAAGGAGGATCAACTTTAGAATAGTGAAGATTATTGTGGTATGAGGCGCAATAATCTCGACTTATTCTTGAGTCTGTCATCCTAGAACATGGGAAGCAAAGAATAGAATAATTTCATTCATACTTTGTATAGGATGATTGTGTTGATAGTGTGTTGAGCATGTCAAAGAACTTATTTGTTCTTTATGTTAAAATATAAATGCACTACTCTTTTTCTTTGCTCTTACTTGAACGAAGTGTCTCAGTCCCATCTATTATATTTTTTATGTGTGACTATGACTCCTTAGTAAGCTGATAACGTGGATCACCGTCCTTTCGACGTTGAGGTAATCATCAACGTAGATGGTAAACAAGAGGCTCTCACTCTGGGATCAGGAATAATGATAATAATGCAGGAGTATCAATCTAAAGAAAGGAATTGGATCCCTGTAGTTTTAGTTTAAACAGAATAGCATAATATTGTATGTATTTACTTTACCACCCAAGTCATAGTACCCTAGACTACTTATATTCTAGGATTGTATAACTGATATAGTTTGTATGAGGATGTGAATATATGCATTTACCAAGAGGTTGTTTATTCAGATGATTGACAAATCAGGTTCATTATGGTTGTATGATTATTCAGTACTAGTAAGTGTACGTAAAGGATGATGTACGAATAATGTTAAGAGAATATAAGTAACTTGGGGCTATGACATAATGGGTTCTAATACGAATAGGTAGCGTTCTCTATTGTTTCATATTCTAATTCGTGCAAATTCAAGCGCAGCTTACGTCAGTTTGGATTCTGCACGCACGTAATTTTAGAAAATCGCTATTTTAACTAATTTCGTCCCAAAAAAATCTATTTTCAAATTTTCTAAAATTTGCATGACGAGTTCTAATACAAACAGGTAACATTCTTTGTCGTTCCATATTTTAATTCGTACAGATTCAAGCGCGACTTACATTGGTTTGGATTCTGTGTACACATAGATTTCAGAAAATCACCGTTTTAATAAATTTCATCCCAAAATATCCATTTTCAAATTTCTTGAAATCCGTATAACAAATTCTAATACGAACGGCTAGCATTCTCTACCGTTCTATGTTTTAATTCATACAAATTCAAACGCGGCTTACGCCAGTTTGAACTTTGTTAAGACATAAGTCATATTTAAATCAACTTCTCCTGATATCACTTCAATCATCTTATAAAATTATCAATCTCATAAAATCCTTCTATTTTTCAAAGAGATCAAGTCTCTTAACTAGAACTACATAACCTTGAATTTCTCATTGCACCAGGAAATACGTAGGAGCAGGATTAAGTCCTGTGAGACAATTTTCTACAACCCTATTTATTTTTATTCTATTTAAAAGGATCAAATAGTTTTCAAAAATATCAAGATCACACACTCAGTTTAAGGGTACCGTTCTTTGGAACTGGTGAGTAAGGTGCCTAATACCTTCTCTACTCGTAACCAACTCCCGAACCTATAACTTTTCCTCAATATAGAGTTTTTCCAAATATTTTTCCCTTTTAAAAATAAAATTTGGTGGCGGCTCCACGATCAATTATAATTAATTTCTAAATTTTTAGCGAGTTTGTCATTTCGTTGTAATTACGTCTAAGACAAACCAGTATTGTATACATAAATATATTTTATATCAAGTAATTGTAAACACCCAATTATGTCCGAGGCCCCTTTTTCAAAATTAATTAATTAAATAATTTAAATGATAAATTAATAAAAGAAAAAAGGAATAAAGAAAAGAGAAAAAGGGAATGAAACAAGATAAAAAGTCAAAATGGAAAATGGAAGAAAAAATCAAAATGAATAAACAAAAAAAAAAGAGAAAAAAAAAATTGAAAATTGAAATAAAAGAATAAAAGATGAAAAAATAAAAAAAAAACAAAATAGTAGTAATAAGAACAGAATTTTAAAACTCAAAAGGGGAGACAAAAACTGGAAATAAAAATAAACAAAGAAAAAATAATAATAATAAAAAATCTGGAATTGAAAAAAATAATACATTCTAAAACTAAAAAATGAAAAAAACAGAATTTAGGAAGTAAATAAAATACAATTCACAAAATATAAAAAAACAAAAAGCATTTAACATTATAAAAACAGAAATAAAATATATATATATATATATATAAGAAAAATAAGAAATTAGATAAAGAGGGAATTAAATAACAGCAAAAGAACAGAGAAATTGAAAAAAAAACTAATAAGAAAAAGATAAAACAGAATAAAAACAGATCAAAAATGGCAACAAAAAAAAAAGAAGCGGGAATTTTAGGAGAGGGAGTATAAAAAGAAAAATGCTTTGAAAGAAGGGGGCTTTTGGTCATTCTTGGAAGATTTGGATTGAAACCTCTCTGCTTCTCTCTCGATTGGGGAAGGCATTGCATTTTCTTGAAGAAAACACAAGCAGGAGCTCTAAATGGAGCATGCGACGATGGTTTAGGAGCCTCTGGAGAACTCTTCTGCTTCTCATTCATGTTTCCGATTCTCCACCTCGAAATTGTCTTCTCAGCTGCGTTGTACTTCTCGAGAATGATCTCAATCAGAATCAATTTCAGCATCGACTGGGATCCTGTGTTCATCAATTCTGTGTAGTGGTGTGTTCATACAGGTAAGTCTCCTCTGATCGGCCTTGTCTTTAAAATCAAAGATTTGCTTATCTAATTAAATTCTGGTTCTTCTGAATGTGAGAATGATGTGTATCCTTGAACACAAATATATAGATAGTGTGGGAGTTCCTAATTGAGTAAAAAGAAAATTGTGGTACTTGAGCTGTGAGTGTTGTTTTCCAATTCATGGTTCACCTGCATGACACTGGATTATAGATATGCTGCCTTATAGTCTAGGATTCAGTCGCATGTCGATTTCTCAATTGTACAATTATTCTCTATCCATGTAACTTTAAGGCCAATCCGAAACTGGCTCACCTTATTGGAATGCCAATTCTCATGAAGAAGGAGGGCGAGAACAAGAATTTGCTCTTGATACTGAGACAGAGCTAAGTATAGTGCCCCTTGGGATATTAATAGCAAAGGATAAGTCATTCTCTGTCTAGGAAAATCAAAGCTAGCACAGAATCTAACACTTATTAGTCTTAATTGGCAAATGCTTCTAACCATCGCTGGTTTCTGGAGAGAAGAAGAAAGAATGGACACGTGTTATTTCTGCAGCGATCAAAAGGTCACGAACTATCAGGGAAAATTGGAATGAACACAATGGATCATAGGGTGCAGCTAAGCCTTGTGAAGGATCTTGTGTGCTGTGGTTCATGTGCGCCAATACTCAGGCACTAAGATTAACTCCTTGTACAAAACTTGATGCCAATGCTTCAAGGTTGAATGAACCAATTAGTTGTTGGCATAGGGCAGAAAATGGTGAATCGGCAATGTTTTGGTAAGGTGATCAAGATAAGGGGACATGATGTAATCACTCAGAGATTGGAAGGCAGGACCTCCATCTTTGTTGAGACCTGATGGTAGAGGAAACTCTGTGATCACTGCACCAGATCAGTATGCCTCAGGCAGTCTTGGTTGGCGCTTTGATCGTTGCATAGTAACTTAACGAAAATAAATCTCAGACAGAAGAAAGGGTGGGAATCGATGCTATCTTCATGATCTTCTTGAGCCAAGTCCTATTGAACTTGCCACAATGCAACTACTAGTACCCGCCATCGAAAGAAATAAAATCACTCATGATGAAGATCCGTTCACTAAGTTCTAGTCAAGAAGGACAAACTGTCTCTGCACTCGACTTGGTGCCCCCAGGCCTGTAGATTTCTACTGCAGGGCAGAGATGGCAAGGAATTGTTATCACCTTGGTAGGCTTGCTCCAAGAGCCTATGATAGCATAACAAAGGAAAGCTTCTTGGAGCATTGAGGGTTGTAGATTCGTTGTGAGTCACTCAAGAAGTGCCATTGGATCCCCCACGCTCACAACAATTGTTTTTACATAAATAATCACACGCAGGGCTTGGTCATTTTAGGGTGGTTGCTCATTCTGCATATAACAGTTAGAAAAGTGCACATGCAAATCACGAGGCCCCACTAGAATTCTCCTATACTGCATGTACTCAATTTTTACACACGATATCAAAATGAGTAGGTGCAGATCATGGCTGAATCCAGACTTCCCGAATCATGGTGAGTCAAAGATATGTATGTGGGCTCTCTAAGCACTTCTTGATTCACAGTCAATGACACATTTGAAAGACTGGTGGCAGTTCCCAAACGTCTTGGAGGGCAGCCACTAGAGATAAATAGCAAACGGCAGGTCCCTGTGTTCATGCATATAGCCCACGAAAAAGCTTTCAAAGCGAGCATTTATTTCTGGAAAAATCACAACAGAAGCCCAATACCTTGAATGTTTAGCAGCATACTGATCTTGTTCAAGGAAATGAGGCAATGAATCGCTCGTCGAGAAGGGAACGCCAGGCAGCCATGCATGCATAAAGGGCACATATGACCAGAATGGTTTGATATTAATTGATGTTGATCCCAAGTCAAAGTGCTCAAGCATGGTTCTAGTGGTAATACACGTGCGAGTTTAACCGCGGGACATGGGTTCGAGTCCTGCTAAATGCACTTTTACCTCACACATTTTAACCATAAAAAAGAGAGCCTTAACATTACAACGAGTGGCATTAGCACTAAGCAACAATGTTGGCCTAATGGTTAGTACGCTATAGCCATCCCCAAGAAGTGGGTTCGAAACCCCCCATGCACCATATCACCATTTTGCTACCAAATTACCCTTTCAGCTCCTAAATCCCCAAATTGCCCCTGCCTTTCCCAAAAATTCTAGAATCGTCCCTACCTCTCCAAGTGACCATATTGCCCCTGCCTTTTCCCAAAAATTCCAGAATTGTCCCTTGATTCCATAATTGTCAATAAATCCCTAAATTCTATAACTGCTAAAAAAATCCTCAAACTTCCATAATTGCTAATTAATTCCAAAAAATTCTATAATTGCTAAAAAACTTCCCAAACTTCCATAACTGCTAATAAATCCCCAAAAAGTTCATAATCGCCAATAAATCACCAAAATTTCCGTAATTTCTAATAAGTCCCCAACATTCCCGAATCTCAAATGAAATTACTTCTTTCCCAAAAACATTCTTTGCTTCTGATGTTTAAAATAAATTTTCCTTCTTCTTCTTAAAGATAAAATTTTTCAAATATTTTGGGATCTTTGGTCTCACGCGATGGGCTCTAAATAGAGGACTGGCGGTTCACCTGCTGTCCAACGTTTAGTAGTCCGTATAGGCCCCCGTGCTGCCGTAGCCGCCTTGGGTCTTGTGTATGAGTGACTATAGATCCTCCCAAAAAAATAAAAGCTCTTTTAAAATATTTTGGGATTCTTGGTCTCACGCAATAGGCTCTAAATGGGGGGCTGGCGGTTCACCTGCTGTTTAACATTTAGTAGTCTGTATAGGCCTCCGTGCTGCCGTAGCCGCCTCGGGTCTTGTGCATGAGTGGGCTAAAGGTCCCTCCAAACATGAGAATCTTTTCAAAATGTCATTTTTCCTTTTTGAAGGTCAAGCCTTCCAACAAACCAGAACTACGTAAGCCTTGAGTTTGCCATTGCACCAGGGAATACGTAGGAGCAGGATCAAGTCCTGTCAGACTATCTTCCATCAATCTATTTATTTTCACGCTAATTAAAGGGATCAAACATTTTTCTAAAATCACACACTCAGTTTAAGGGTACTGTTCTTCGGAACGGGCGAGTGGGGTGCCTAACACCTTCCCAACTCATAACCGACTCCCGAACCTAAATCTCTTCCTCAAGTTAGGGTTTTTCCAAATGTTTTTCCCTTTAATAAAAATTTGGTGGCGACTCCACATGATCAATATAAATTCAATTTTAAAATTTTAGCGAGTTCGTCGTCTCGCCGGAATTACGGTTGCGACAGATGGCGACTCCACTGGGGACTTTTGAGTGTCAAGCCCATTTCAATTGAGTGTGTTTTGTATTGATCCCTTCCCTGTTTATTTGCGCGATTTATTTATTGCACGATTCATTTATTTTATCTATCTCTTGTCTATTTGTCTATTCGTTGCAACCTTAAGATAAACGAGAATAAATTGCCATATATACTTGCTACAATTTCCCCAATTGCAGGTATCCCAAAATTGTGTGCCCTCCACACATCACATCATGCATACATTCATCTCATGAGTGGGGCCCTATACCCGAGTCTGAGTGCTGCCTAGGATAGAGGGATCTAGTGGTGTCACGCTGGGGCCTACGTCTTGTGTGGCTATCACGAAAATCCCGGCTAGAGTGCGTCCTATTCATAATGCCCCGCAACTAGTGGCTACTTCTACTGTTGTGGCAAGCATTATGGACTGGAACTTGGCTCTAGTGACCTCTACATCCCAGGATTACTAACCACCTTCGAGAGGTTCATGCATTTAGAGCCTTAGACCCTTAGGACAGATAACCTGCATAAGAGGAAAGTAGGGCACACACCCCTTTTGTGATATATGGCTCATATGCTAGTCACGTGCTCGGTAAACTGAATCATCCAAGATGGAAGAAGAGGAATCAGAATTAGGGGAAATAAAGAAAATCAAGGAAAAATCAAGCAAAAAGAAATATAAACAAATAAAAATCAAGAAAAATCAAAACCAAGAAAAATAGAAACTTCTAGGAAACATTAGAAAAATACTTTTGAAAATATTGAAAATATAAAAAGAGTCAAAAGAAAATTTAAAGAAATAGGAAAATTATGAAAAATATTTTTGAAAATATTGAAAATATGAAAAGATGTAAAAAGAGAGAAAATGAAATTCAAAGGAAAATCTAAAGAAAGATTTGTTAGGAAAATTTTAGCAAAACTTTTTTTTCCAAACAAAACCAAAGGTCTTTCCAGCAAAATAAAAATACAAAATTCATAAAGTCAAAAGCAAATAAAGTAAATCACTCAATTCTTCTCAAAATGTTCAAATCTTAAAATTATTTGTGCATAACATGCATGCATTCATTCATCCATTCATAAATTTATCATCAAAAGAAAGGTTTCAAAATCATTCCACACATTCTTCATTGCATCAACAACTTTTATCATTCATGATTTTGCATCCAAATTGTGTCTCAAGGAAATTAATTTTAACTTTAACAGAAAAATTGGAGAAAGAAAGCTTCCTCGACATCCCTATAGAACCAGATCACAATTAGGAATCATGGATGAGCTAGAAAGACAAAACGAAGAGTTGAGAAATGATGTCCAGACTCTCAAGGAGTAGATGGCCAAGCTGATGGAGGCCATCCAATTATCTTAACAAAAGGAGGCAAGGGAATCCCTTCCGAGAGAACCAACTGACCCGTCATATCCTCCTGGGTTCACCCCACAAAATCCTTCACCATTAACCATGCCTCCACCAACTGAAGGGGTTCATTATGAGTTTTCTCATGGGCATGCACACACACTGACCCAAACACAAGCCCAAACACATAACCTACCTCCAAACACCATCTCACAAGCTTACCAAACAGCCATTGGGGGAACGCATCCTATGTTCACCCAAGGGCCGCACCCTACATACACACCGTCTTCTCACCATCACCACGTGCCAGAGGAAAACCCAAACCATCCTTCCAAGGAGGATACAGAAAAGTGGAAAATCCTAGAGGACAAGATCCGAGCAATCGATGGGAGCTCTTATGAAGCCAGGGATGTGGCTGATCTGTGCTTGGTCCCAGATGTGGTCATTCCTCCAAAATTCAAAGTTCCTGAATTTGTAAAATATCAAGGAACTAGCTGCCCAAAGAGCTACTTGGCCATGTACTGTAGGAAGATGTCTCCCTGCATGCACGACGATAAGCTGCTTGTCCATTTCTTTCAAGACAGCTTAACTGGAGCAGCTGCCAACTGGTACACTCAGCTAGAGCGGACACGCATCCGTTCATGGAGAGACCTCGTTGAGGCTTTCACGAAGCAGTATTAGTACAATACAGAGATAACCCCTGATCGGACTCAGCTCCAAAATATGGCCAAGAAGGGGGATGACTCTTTCAAGCAGTACGCCCAAAGATGGAGGGAGTTGGCCGCTCAAGTACAACCTCCCTTATCCGAAAGGGAATTGGTCAGCATGTTCGTGGACACACTCCAAGATCCTTTCTATGACAAGATGATTAGCAATGTGACTGCTAGCTTCTCTGATGTCGTCGTCATTGGAGAAAGGATCGAAGGTGGCATGCGCCGTGGAAAGATCGCTCAAAAAGCCTACGGGGACATCAATGCTTCCAATGGATCTGGGAAAAAGAAGGCAGGTGAAACCTACAACGTGGCTTCTGGTCAAGGCCAATATACACCATAAATGGCAACTTATGGACCAGTTGGTTACCAACCACCACCATACACACCTTACCTACCATATCCTTACATTGCTGCCACCTACCAAACGTCATACCCTCCTACTTACAACTATCCAACACAAGTCCGACCACCAACACCATATACGACCCAAACACAAGCCATGAACCAAAATACCCACCAAAGCCAGAAAAAGGAGAAGAAGCCCGTCCAATTTGACCCTATTCCAATCTCCTACACCGAGCTGCTACCTCGGCTGGTTCAAAACTCTCTGGTTGCACCTTATCCTCTAAATCCTCAAGAGCCACCATATCCTAAATGGTATGATGCAAACGCCAGATGAGATTACCATGCAGGGTTCATCGGCCATTCTACAGAGGATTTCCTAGCTTTGAAACGAAAGGTACAAAGCCTAATCGAGACGAAATGGTTGGATTTCGGGAGACTTGCTCCTAACACAGAAAACAATCCATTGCCAAATCACGAGAGCCCATCGGCTAGCTGAAAGAGATGAGAGCAGCACAATGAGTTTCTTTGTACAAATTGAGATTAAGGATACTCATCCAAAAATTGTCGTACTTTTCAAAGTCAATCTTTTGTAAATAACTATAAATGAATAATACATTTTTCATGTTTCTTGAGCACGTGCTTTACATTGTTGGCTTTACTTATAAAATTTATCATTCTTTTCATCACTCAGCCCACTTCTTATTCCTATACCCAAACAACAAGTACCAATTGGTGAGGATGCCAATGCTGTAATAAATAATCTTGAACGTCTGATTAATCAGGCTCAAAGAAAAACCAAATAAGGAAGCAACGTAATTAACCAGGGATTCTAGATCACCACTCGCTGTAATGGAATGCCTTGTAAATATCCCGCTGGAACCAAGTTCAAATCCAGGCAAAATTAGCTTAATTTGAAACCCAAAACGATCCCGATAAGGTCAATATCTGACTACATAAAATTCAAGAAAAGAGAAGACCCGCTGGATTAAAGTCAAGAATAATCCAGGAAAAATCAAGGTCAAACATAAAATTCAAGAAGAAGAGAAACCCGCTGGATTAAAAGCCAAAAATAATCCAGGCAAAAGTAGGGTTAGAGTTCAAAATAATGATCGACAAAGTCATGATCAGAAAAGGTCTTGCCGGTTTCCAACAACAATTTAGGCAAAATTAGTATCAAACAAAAGCCCGCTAGGTCGACAACCCTCAAAATACAACCTAAGCAAAAATTAGGGCACAGTCAAACATAAAGCCCGCTAGGTTGAAAACTCAAAGGGCGACCTAGGCAAAAGTTGGGGCACAATCAAACAGAAGGCCCGCTAGGTCGAAAACCCTCAAATGGCGGCCTAGACAAAAGTTAGGCAACAATCAAACAAGAGCTCGCTAGGTCGAAAACCTTCAAAGGGCGACCTAGGCAGAAGTTGGGGCACAATCAAACAGAAGGCTCGCTAGGTTGAAAACCCTTAAAGGGAGACCTAGGCAAAAGTTAGGGCACAATCAAACAAGAGCCTGCTAGGTCGACAATCCTAACGACCTAGGCAAAAGTTGGGGCACAATCAAACAGAAGGCCCGCTAGGTCGAAAACCTTCAAAGGGCGACCTAGGCAAAAGTTAGGGCACGATCGAACGAAAGCCCGCTAGGTCGACAAACTCTCAAAGACGACCTAGGAAAAAGTTAAGGCATAATCAAACGGAAGCTCGCTAGGGTCGACAACCTCAAAAGAGACCTAGGCAAAAGTTAGGGCACACAATCAAGAGCCCGCTAGGTCGAAAACCTGTAAGGGCAACCTTAGGGCGAAACGAAAGACCTGTTGGGTTGAAAACTCAAAAGAATAACCCAGGAAAAATTCAAGGTCAATCAAGAATCCGAGCACGATTCAAATACTTCTGTTCCTCACAACTCCTAAAACTGAGGCAAAAAGTTTGCCATTTCTCAAGTTTGTTTAATTGGGCAATCGAGATTATGAAAAGCAGCATTGGCATGCTTCGCCAAAGGTGCCATTTGGGAAATCAGATCTACCTCTCCACCCTCCTAAAACTGGGGCAAAATTTTGCCATTTGTTTGAATTAACATTTTTCATCAATGCCATTAGGGAAATCAAACCAACATTCTTCGCCCTTTCAAATATACTACCTTCTCCCATTAAACCATTCAAAAACACTTTTGCATACCTCAAAGGTACACATGCTAAAAGAAGGTGGAAAATGTAAAAAATAAAAAGATTAATTTTGAAAAGTCATGACAAGTCGGATGAGTCCTCAACTGTTGCAACACGACAGGGTTGTTTCCCAAAGATTCATCCTCTTACCAGCCGTAACGCTACCAAGACGAAAGGAGTGTGTCTCATCCAATAATGCTGACTATTGTTGGATTTCAAATATCCAGACAAAAGAAAGTTTTGAGATTGACCAAAACGCCGAACTTAAGTCAATCTAACTCATCCTGATTTCCGATTCCTTTCATACCCACTATGAGGTTGTCGAGGAAGGATGTGTCAGAAAAAAAAATCATCAAGAAAAACAAAAAACCTTCACACCATTTCATGGTTTGCATAACATCTGTTTCATCAAATAATTATTTCAAGCATTAAAATAAGAACCCCACATCATTTCTGCATCACGAATACCACATTCTTTTCATTCATTCAAACAGCACATAAACATCTTTATTCAAGCATTGCATAGCCCATTTTTCAAAACTAAATTTTCCAAATCAATCATAATTAAGAGACTTCCAAACTGGGGCAAATGCTTGCCCACACAAAAATCCAATTTGAGGTTATCCTCAAATTCCGAAGTCAACCTCAAATGGGGTAAACGTTTGTCCACAAAAATTCAATTTGAGATCACCCCCAAATTCTGAGTCAAGCTCAAATAAGGGCAAATGCTCGCCCACAAGAATTCAATTTGAGGTCACCCTTGAATTCTAAAACAAGTTCAAACTGGGGCAAACCCTTGCCACAAAATCTTATTTGAGGCCATCCTCAAATCAAGTTCAAACAGGGGCAAATGCTGGCTCGCACAAAAATACAATTTGAGGTCATCCTCAAATTCTGAATCAAGCTCAAACTGGGGCAAACATTTATCCACAAAAATTCAATTGGAGGTCACTCTCAAATTCTGAGTCAAGCTCAAACGGGGCAAACGTTCCGCCCAAAAGAATTCAATTTGAGGTCACCCTCGAATTTTCAGTCAAGTTCAAACTGGGGCAAACATTTGCCCAAGAAAATCCAAGTTGAGGCAATCCTCAATTCCTCAACTCCAATCAAGTTCAATAAGGCAAAGTTGGACAGAAAAATTCAAGTCAAGCTCGTCTTCAATCTTATCGAGGCCTAAACTGGGGCAAACACATGCCTAAGCTCCCTTCAAATCAAGACATCCATCAATTATCAAGAATCTTCTAAACTGGAGAAAAATGGTTGCCCAAGTCTCTTCAAGAAAATAATTATCAGGTGCCTAAAAACCTTCAAGTTCATGGCAGAATAAGCAATTTATTTTGATTCGAGAGGAAAAACACATTTCAAAATAAAATTCTCTAAGGGTAGCTGACGAAGAAGTACATAGTCCCTCTTCACGTGCCACCCCAAGGCACATCAAGTTTGTTTTCCACACCTGTCTTCACAGGTCATTCTCTCGCCTGCATCAACAGGCTGCCATCTTTAACAAGTATCCATCTTCGTTCCACCCTGTCAACAACAGGACCTTTGCATGATTTCTGCCTGTCTTAACAGGCTCATTTCTTTCTTGTCAACAACAAGGTTTTTCTTCGATACCGTTCTTAACAGATTCTTTTCATTCCCTTTTGCTTGTCTTAACATGTTTTCACCATTCTGTTGTGCCTGTCTTAACAGGCGTTTTTCCTCCATCCTGTCAACAACAGGACTTTTTGCCTATCTTAACATGTCATTTTCACTTTCCTTTGCCTGTCTAGCAGGCTTGCATCTTTCCTGTCATCAACAAGACTTTTTCTGCATTTTTCCTATCTTAACAGGTCATTTTTCATTTATCCTGTCAAGCAGGATTTCTTGTTTAAATTTCTACACATCCTGTCAAGCAGGATTTCATTTGCATTTATCCTGTCAAGCAGGATTTCATGTTTAATTTTTTGTCCACCTGTCAAGCAGGTTTACATTTATCCTGTCAAGCAGGATTTCATGTTTAATTTTCTGTCCACCTGTCAAGCAGGTTTGCATTCATCCTGGCAACAGCAGGATTTCATCATTTGCATCTTCCGCTTGGCGGGACTCATTTGCATTTCTCTGTCACAACAAAGGACTTCAAGCATGTTTAATTTTTCTCGTCCAATTGTCAAGCGGGTTTGCATTTTATCCGGCAATGCTTAGGATTTCATTTGCATTATTCCCGGCAACAGCGGGACCTCATTTGCATTCTCCTGTCAACAACAGGACTTCAAGCATGTTTAATTTTTGTCACCTGTCAAGCAGGTCTGCATTTATCCTGGCAACAGTAGGATTTCATCTGCATTCTTCCCGGCAACAGCGGGACCTCATCTGCATTCTCCTGTCAACAACAGGACTTCAAGCATGTTTAATTTTCTGTCCACTTGTCAAGCAGGTTTGCATCCATCCTGGCAACAGCAGGATTTCATCATTTGCATCTTCCCGGCAACAGCGGGACCTCATTTGCATTTCTCCTGTCAACAACAGGATTTCAAGCATGTTTAATTTTGTCACCTGTCAAGCAGGTTTGCATTTATCCTGGAAACAACAGGATTTCATTTGCATCTTCCTGGCAACAGTGGGACTCATTTGCATTCTCCTGTCAACAACAGGATTTCAAGCATGTTTAACTTCCGTCACCTATCAAGCAGGTTTGCATTCATCCTGGCAACAGCAAGATTTCATTTGCATTCTTCCCGTCAACAACGGGATTCCCCTCTAGTTTAAATTTTTGCATCATGGCCTATGTTGTCAGGCCTCATCAAGTTTAATTTCTGCATCATGGCCTATGTTGTCAGGCCTAATCAAGTTTAATTTCTGCATCATGGCCTATGTTGTCAAGCCTCCTCAAGTTTAATTTCTGCATCATGGCCTATGTTGTCAAGCCTCCTCAAGTTTAATTTCTGTATCTTGGCCTACATTATCAGGCCACCCTGTACATACCTTATGTTTTTAGTTCTTGCGTGCTTCCCTACCTTAAATGGGTCGCCTTCACTCCCCTTTACCCGTCATAACAGGCCACTCTCTTTCGCTCTGCCTGTTTTGATGGGCCATTTTCATTTCATTTGGCTTGTCCTAACAAGAAATCACATTGCATTCCACGCCTATCCTCACAGGCCTTCATTCGTTTCACTTAGCCCAATTAGGCTATGCCGTCTAGCATGGCATATTTATACCCTATAGACATGGGAGGCCAGCGATGTCGTTGAACCGCCATCCTCCAGGCATCCATGAGATTCATTTTAAGCTCAAAGCTTCTGAATGCTTCTCGGACTTCCTCCAAGCCCACCTCGGACATAAGGTGTTCACGTCTTTACTCATATCCTACCACGATAATCCAAATAATCATTTCTCACATTATCTAGTAGGAAAATGAGTAAAGAGGGGCAAACTGTAAACACCCAATTATGTCTGAGGCCCCTCTTTCAAAATTAATTAATTAAATAATTTAAATGATAAATTAATAAAGGAAAAAAGGAATAAAGAAAAGAGAAAAAGGGAATGAAACAAGATAAAAAGTCAAAATGGAAAATGGAAGGAAAAATCAAAATCAATACACAAAAAAAAGAGAAAAAAACAGAAAATAGAAAATTGAAATAAAAGAATAAAAGATGAAAAAAAATATAAAAAAAACAAAATAGTAGTAATAAGAACAAAATTTTAAAACTCAAAAGGGGAGACAAAAATTGGAAATAAAAATAAACAAAGAAAAAATAATAATAATAAAAAATCTGGAATTGAAAAAAATAATAAATTCTAAAAACTAAAAAATGAAAAAAATAGAATTTAGGAAGTAAATAAAATAGAATTCATAAAATATTAAAATCAAAAAGCATTAAACATTATAAAAATAGAAATATATATATCTATATATATATATATATATATATAAGAAAGAAGAAATTAGATAAAGAGGGAATTAAATATGAAAAAAAAGAGAAAAAAAACTAATAAGAAAAAGACAAAACAGAATAAAAACATATCAAAAAGGGCAACAAAAAAAAAAGAAGCGAGAATTTTAGGAGGGGGAGTATAAAAAGAAAAATGCTTTGAAAGAAGGGGGGCTTTTGGTCATTCTTGGAAGATTTGGATTGAAACCTCTCTGCTTCTCTCTCAATTGGGGAAGGCATTGCAGTTTCCTGAAGAAAACACGAGCAGGAGCTCTAAATGGAGCATGCGACGATGGTTTAGGAGCCTCTGGAGAACTCTTCTTCTTCTCGTTCATGTTTCCAATTCTCCCCCTCGAAATTGTCTTCTCAGTTGCGTTGTACTTCTCGAGAATGATCTCAATCAGAATCAATTTCAGCATCGACTGGGATCCTGTGCTCATCAATTCTGTGTAGTGGTGTGTTCGTACAGGTAAGTCTCCTCTGATCGGCCTTGTCTTTAAAATCAAAGATTTGCTTATCTAATTAAATTCTGGTTCCTCTGAATGTGAGAATGATGTGTATCCTTGAACACAAATATATAGATAATGTGGGAGTTCCTAATTGAGTAAAAAGAAAATTGTGGTACTTGAGCTGTGAGTGTTGTTTGCCAATTCATTGTTCACCTGCATGATACTGGATTGTAGATATGCTGCCTTATAGTCTAGGATTCAGTCGCATGTCGATTTCTCTATTGTACAATTGTTCTCTATCCATGTAACTTTAAGGCCGAATCGAAACCGGCTCACCTTATTGGAATGCCAATTCTCATGAAGAAGGAGGGCGAGAACAAGAATTGCTCTTTGCTCTTGATAATCGAGATGAGCTAAGTATAGTTCCCTTGGGATATTAATAGCAAAGGATAAGTCATTCTCTGTCTAGGAAAATCAAAGCTAGCACAGAATCTAACACTTGTTAGTCTTAATTGGAAAATGCTTCTAACCATCGCTGGTCTCTGGACAGAAAAAGAAAGGATGGACACGTGTTGTTTCTGCAGCGTTCAAAAGGTCAAGAACTATCAGGGAAAATTGGAATGAACACAATGGATCATAGGGTGCAACTAAGCGTTGTCAAGGATCTTGTGTGCTGTGGTTCATGTGCGCCAATACTCAGGCACTAAGATTAACTCCTTGTACAAAACTTGATGCCAATGCTTCAAGGTTGAATGAACCAATTAGCTGTTGGCATAGGGCAGAAAATGGAAGGGTGGGTGAATGAACCAATGCTTCAAGGTTGAATGAACCAATTCCTTGTACACAAACTTGATCATTGCGTAGTAACTCAACGAAAATAAATGTTAGATGGAAGAAAGGGAGGGTGATGTGAACGTGGGCACCACGATAAGCAAAAGAGATCATCTCGAAGATTATCTACAAGGAATGGAAGGTCCTATGACACGGAATAGGACCAAACGTATGGAACAAACACTTGAAGGTCTTATCAAGGAAGTTCAAGGAAAAGACTACGCGGATCCAAGCCCAATTCCAACATGGGTTAATTTATGTAGTCATATCATTGAAGATCTTAAGTGATAAAGTTTATGATTTACTATAGATTACATTAGGATTTACTATAGATTACATTAGGATTTGATATTTATCTAGAAGTTATTCGTTTTAAATTGGTTGCAATTTAAATTGCAATCTAATTAGGATTTCTAATTTGTTATCTTTTTTACTAGATTAGGTTCACTATAAATAGGGGTTAGGGATTTAGTGAAAAGACAGATTTTTGAGTACTAATCATATTTTCTCTTTGAGATTTTTTCATCTCCATGTGAGTTGATTCCCTTGGTTCTTGGGCAAAGAACTACCTTTGATAACGTTGGTTCTTCTGGCAGGTCGCGGTAAGGGTCACGTTCCTCTTGATAACTTCGGTGCTCTCCAGCAGGTCGCGGTTTGTGTCGGATTCCTTTATCTTATCTTATCCTGATTCTCAAGACGTTCCGTTATCGTTTCCGCATTCCGATTCATTCGCGTAGGGTGAATCATATCAGTAGGAATCGATGCTGTCTTCATGATCTTCTTGAGCCAAGTCCTATTGAATTCTCCTATGCTGCATGTACTCAATTTTTACACACGATATCAAAATGAGCAGGTGCAGATCGTGGCTGAATCCAGACTTCCCGAATCATGGTGAGTCAAAGATATGTACGTGGGCTCTCTAAGCACTTCTTGATTCACAGTCAATGACACATTTGAAAGACTGGTGGCAGTTCCCAAACGTCTTGGAGAGCAGCCACTAGAGATAAATAGAAAACGGTAGGTCCTTGTGTTCATGCATATAGCCCACGAAAGCTTTCAAAGCGAGCATTTATTTCTTGAAAAATCACAACAGAAGCCTAATACCTTGAATGTTTAGCAGCATACTAATCTTGTTCAAGGCAATGAGGCAATGAATCGCTCGTCGAGAAGGGAATGCAAGGCAGCCATGCATGCAGAAAGGGCACATATGACCAGAATGGTTTGATATTAATTGATGTTGATCCCAAGTCAAAGCGCTCAAGCATGGTTCTAGTGGTAATACATGTGCGAGTTTAAGCGCGGGACATGGGTTTGAGTCGTGTTAAAATTACTTTTACCTCATATATTTTAGCCATAAAAAAGAGAGCCTTAACATTACAACGGGTGGCATTAGCACTAAGCAACAGTGTTGGCCTAATGGTTAGTATGTTATAGCCATCCCCAAGAAGAGGGTTCGAAACCCCCCATGCACCATATCACCATTTTGCTACCAAATTACCCCTTCAGCTCCTAAATCCCCAAATTGCCCCTGCCTTTCCCAAAAATCCCAGAATTGTCCCTTGCCATGCAAAAGACCAAATTACCCCTTCAGCTCCTAAATCCCCAAATTGCCCCTGCCTTTCCCAAAAATTCCAAAATTGTCCCTTTGCCATGCAAAAGACCAAATTGCCTGTGCCTTTCCCAAAAATTCCAAAATTGTCCCTTGCCATACAAAAGACCAAATTGCCCCTGCCTTTCCCAAAAATTCCAGAATCGTCCTTACCTCTCCAAGTGACCATATTGCCCCTACCTTTCCCAAAAATTTCAGAATTGTCCCTTGATTCCATAATTGTCAATAAATCCCTAAATTCCATAATTGCTAAAAAACTCCCCAAACTTCCATAATTGCTAATTAATTCCAAAAAATTCTATAATTGCTAAAAAACTTCCCAAACTTCCATAACAGCTACTAGATCCCCAAAAAGTTCATAATCGCCAATAAATCACCAAAATTTCCGTAATTTCTAATAAGTCCCTAACATTCCCGAATCTCAAATAAATTATTTCTTTCCCAAAAACACGCTTTGCTTCTGATGTTTAAAATAAATTTTCCTTCTTCTTCTTAAAGATAAAATTTTTCAAATATTTTAGGATCTTTGGTCTCACGCGATGGGCTCTAAATGGAGGGTAGCGGTTCACTTTGTCAACATTTAGTAGTTAAATATAGGCCCCATCTTTGCCGTAGCTGCCTCGAGTCTTGTGCATGAGTGGACTATAGATCCTCCCAAAAAAATAAAAGCTCTTTTAAAATATTTTGAGATTCTTGGTCTTACGCAATAAGCTCTAAATGGGGGGGCTGGCGGTTCACCTGCTGTCCAACATTTAGTAGTCTGTATAGGCCCCTGTGCTACCGTAGCCGCCTCGGGTCTTGTGCCTAAGTGGGCTAAAGGTCCCTTCAAAAATGAGAATCTTTTCAAAATGTCATTTTTCCTTTCTGAAGGTCAAGCCTTCCAACAAACCAGAACTACGTAAGCCTTGAGTTTGCCTTTGCCCTAGGGAATACATAGGAGCAGGATCAAGTCCTGTCAAGCTATCTTCCATCAATCTATTTATTTTCACGCTAATTAAAGGGATCAAACATTTTTCTAAAATCACACACTCAGTTTAAGAATGCAGTTCTTGAGCAGGGAGTGGGAGTACTTAACACCTTCCTCATAACAAATAGCAGACTCGAACCTAAATCTCTTCCTCAAGTTAGAGTTTTTCCAAATGTTTTTCCCTTTAATAAAAATTTGGTGGCGACTCCACATGAATCAAAATAAATTCTATTTTAAAATTTTAGCGAGTTTGTCGTCTCGCCGGAATTACGGTTGCGACAGTAATCAAAGCAAGTTAAGGCGTGAATGAAGACACTCAATTGTTTATTTTCTACTACGACAATTGCTAAGATGAGCCTTGCATTTTCAACTAAGGTTTTAAAATAAAAATTTTATCATATTTTCAATATCAGTAATTTCTAAAAGAATTCTGCATCATGAAGTAATATTTTAATAATGAAACCACAAATACAACTTAAGTATAGGACGAACTTCATTTCTAGGGTGTTATAATCATCATCATTTCACAATATTTCATAATGTTTCACAAAATCATGAAATTTCTCGACCAGTAATGATAGTATTTGGAATCTCGTTAAAAAGACTAAGTTTTAATATGATAGTTTTAGCTACAAGGATCAACCTTAGGTCATTGGGAGGTTCAAACCTAGTTCACATATCCCTTAGACTCAAAACTTTCCATTATCATGAACTTTGATCTACTTTCATTATGAGTCGATCATTAGATTTCCCAAGTACCTTACTTTAAAGGCCTCACAGATTATCTTTCACATTAATAATTTTGAAAATAATATTTTATGTAAATGATACCTATTAACGAATCACTTCATTTCTCATGCTTATCTTAAGTAATCCCTCATATTTTTCTCAAAACTTAGGACCTCATCATCCTTTTTCATTTGACATATATAAGCTTACCTCAAAAGCTTTTTAGATTTAAATAAAAACTTCTAAAGGATTATATTAGGTCTCTAACATCCAATCATTATTTCATTTTATTTACTAAATACTCATTCATCAATAATTTGAGTTAACATTTCATGATAATAAAACATTATTTTATCCTATTTCAAAGGTTTAATGATTGTGCTCAATGTTTTGCACATCCATGTTAATTATATATATTGGAACTTAGGTTGGACTTCTTGACGATTCCTTAATTATTCGATGTTAACTAGCTTAGCTTTTATAGCCACACCCTAGCTTATGCTTCTCAATCTTCTAGAGTACTTTACCAAAAGATAATTTATTCTAAATTATCTTTAGACATATATAAGAATGTGTTAGAAATGTATCTACTAAGTAGCATCATTTGAAGTAGCATTGTTTGGTATGAAACAACATCGTTTGGTTTGAACAGCATCATTTGGTTTGAAGCAACATCACTTAGTTTGAAAAGTATCGTCTTGTTTTAATAGTATCATCTAATTAAATAGTATCATTTGATCAAAAATAGTAGCATTTATCTAATATAATTGATTACCCTCTACCTAATTGAATTGTCTACTATCTTTCCAGTAGAACCACCTGTTCTCTTCCCAACAAAATAATCATTTGTTTATCTAGTAGAACAATTTACTAGTAGAATTATCTATCACTTGCTTGATTGAACTATCTATCATTTGCTAGTAAAATAGTCTACCATCTACCAAGTACAATAATCTATCATCTACCTAGTATAATAGTCTACCTAGGTGAATCATTTACTGTTTACTTAATATAACAGTTTACCGTTGTCGCAACCGTAATTCCGACGAGACGACGAACTTGCTAAAAATTAAAAATAGAATTTTATTTGATGATGTGGAGTCGCCACCAAATTTTTATTTAAGGGAAAAGATTTGGAAAAAACCCTAACTCAAGGATGAGATTTTAGGTTCGGGAGTCGGTTACGAATAGGGAAGGTGTTAGGCATCTTATTCGCCCGTTCAAAAGAACTGTACCCTTAAACTGAGTGTGTGATTTTTGAAAGTTGTTTGATCCCTTTAATTAGCATGGAAATAAATAACTTGATGGGGGTTAGCTTGACAGGACTTGATCCTGCTCCTACGTATTTATCGATGCAATAGGAAACTCAAGGCTTACGTAGTTCTGGTGTGTGAAGGCTTGACCTTCAGAGAAACTTGAAAAGGAGTGTTTGAAAAAAGGTGCTTGAAGGCTTGACCTTCGGGGGTGTTAGAAAATATTTAAAGGAGAATCCATAATCCACATATGCACAGGATCCAAGACAACTACGGCTGCACTGGGATCCATACGAATTCCTAAGCATCGAACAACAGAAAAAGCTACCAGTTCATGCTTAGGGTTCATCGCATGAGACTTAGGGATTCTAAAATGAAGTTTTTATTGAAGTTATTTAAAAAAGGGTCCTCGACCCATATATGCACAAGGTTCAAGACAACTACGGCTGCACTTGAAACCCGTATAAATTCCTAAACATCGAACAGTAGAAACAACTACCAGTTCGTGCTTAGGGTTCATTGCGTGGGACCTAGAACCAAAGAATTTTCCTTGAGGTTATTTGAAAGGAATTCTTAGTCCACATATGCACAGGGCCCAAGACAACTACGACTGCGCTTGGGACCCATATGAATTCCTAAGCATCGCAACAGAAAAAGCTACCAGTTCGTGCTTAGGGTCCATTGCGTGAGACCTAGAACCAAAGAATTTTTCTTGAGGTTATTTAAAAGGGATTCTTTGTCCACATATGCACAAGGTCCAAGACAACTACGGCTGCACTTGGGACCCATATGAATTCCTAAACATCGAACAGTAGAAAAAGCTACTAGTTCGTGCTTAGGGTCCATTGCATGAGGCCTAGAGCCAAAGAATTTAACAAAGATAAAAGATTTTGGCTTGATTTAAAACTTGATTAAAAATTTGGAATGGACTTGATTTAGAATGAACGTGATTTGACTTCGAGAAGAGAGAACCGGAACTTGGATTATGATTTTTGGAAGTGAAGAAACAAACTTGTTTTGACTTGGAGAATTTAAGAAAAAGGAATTAAACTTAATTTTTTGATTGGAGGAAAAGAATTTTGACTTTAGATTTGAGTAAGAAAAAGGGATTTATTTTTTATTGGAATTTTGGGAAGTCCAGGGGCTTAATTGAAATTTTGGAAAGTTCAAGGGTTTAATTGGAGTTTTGGTAAGTCCAGGGGCTTAATTTGAATTTTGGTTAGTTTAGGGGCTCCATTGAAATTTGGGAAATTTAGAGACCCAGTTGCAATATTGAGAAGTGTAGGGGTCAAACTGTAATTTGGAGAATTCTGGGGCTTAAGTGAAATTATGGGAAGTCCAAGGGGCCTGCCTGGTGGCTGGTGGCTTTCCGGACGGCTCGGAGGTTTCTGCGGCTTGACAGGTGGCTAGTGGCTCTTCAGACGGCTTGGAGGCTTCTGTGACTTGACAAGTGGCTAGTGGCTTGAGGGGCTTGCAGCGGCTCGCAGCTCGTCCGACGTGAGCCGACTCGCTGATGGCTCCAGATTTGGTGTCAAAAGGAAAATAGCAAAGTGCGCATGCGGGGGATCGAACCATAGACTGGAGGGTTGCAAGCGTGCGGACAGCCTACTGAACCAAGCCCCTTGGTTGAGATATTGGCAGTATTAATTAAATTTATACATGCTTCCAGATCAGGATCATATTTTTTTGAGCGTTCTGTGTATAAAAGAGGCACGGACCATGGCTATATCTCACAAGCATAAGAATTGGCCTTGTCTCCAGGACATGTGTATCCTCTATTGTGCCAATCTTTACGCACCAGGTGCCCTTCGAATTACCATGAGAACCAATGCACCAGAATTATGACTAATGCGGCTGAAGGCTCCCATTTCCGTACTCAATGTCAACCCAATATAGATCGATTTTTCAGGTCTATCATTAGGAAGGGTCAAAGAGATTGTTGTTGCATGGTTGACGGCCTTCCTTAATGAATATAAGCACATGTTGACTGGATTATGTGTTTTGATGAGATTGCAACCATAGAAGTTTATTTGCTTCCACATTTTTGACGTTAGACCGCTCATGCAAACACTATTGTTCATTGCTCGTGGCTCTTCTAACACTGACGCACCTTCTGAAGTGATCTACTGTATAGGGCCAGGAATGTCATCAAGCATGGAATGTAGAAAAAAGTCGCACAACCGTCTCACTTCAAATTTGTAGCTTATTTCTGGCTTCCATTTGACGCTATTTCAGCTACCATAGACCCTGTTTGGAACTCCCCCTACAGAGTCAAGTCTTGACCAGTAACGTATGTCATAGATTCAGACTAGGCCTTTAATTCAAGGGTTCTAATAATATCCGAATTTTACACATTTTCCGACTAGAACTATATCTCAAGAAACAGATACAGAGCAATTTGTCCAGGCCTGAATTTGGCCACTCTTATGACACAAGATTTAAATTCTTATGGCTATGATAATGACGCTCCGTGGCTTTCCAAGTTCTTTCAGTCGCCGTTCTGTTCTTACTCCTAGGGCGCATCTGCTGAATCATGCAGGTTGGCTGGCCCAGCCACAATTCACATGTACTCTGGGATGAAGTTTATCCGCCTAATGCTTGCAATACCAGGTTTCGAGTTCCCTTATAACTAGCCTCACTTCAACCAGTTTAGTGTCTAGAATAATTAGACCGCATAGGCCAACCAATGGAAATCGTTTCTATAATGCCTCACTCCTTAGATCATGGGCTCTTAATCGTTACCTAATGCCAATTGTATCTGTAATCACTCTGTTTGCGACCGCTCTTCCAATATGATCCACTCCATCCTAAGCTAGGCTTGACTGACTCTTAGGTCTTTTCATTAACATGCACTCGATCTCACCGTAGCAATAGTGTTCAAATATTTTGATTAAGTAACAAGTTATGATGCTAATGACGAGTTTGAGCGTAGTTCAATAAATCAGGAGTTCTAGCGAGGCGCGAGATTATATAAACCAAAAATTATGCATGTGATCCAAGCTCGACTCTGTTTCTAGCATGGCATCTACTTCATCAATCACATTTCATCACCAAAACGCAGTAGATGATAACATTTATGACTTACCTGGAAACTTAGCAGAAAAACGAGATTCCTCCCTGAATTATCCTGGAGATTTCAGCACGAGGAGGTACGCTGACCAGTTATAGGATCTCGTTCTAATTCTGAAGAGAGGAAGAGTCCCTTGTGTTGTTGGTGATCCGAAGATGAAGTGAAGTCTCTCGAAGGATCGCCATGGCAGAGATATTTTCTTTTTCAGCTTCTAGAGAGGAGCTCCCTTCGTGTTTCTGAGATCGGGAGAAAAGAAAAAAAAAACCCCCTCTTAACCAAAGGTGTTCCTAGAGAAGTTGTAGCGGGTCCTCTCCCCTCTCCCTTTTTCTTCCTTTTATATTGATTTTTGAAATTTTTCCGCTCATTCCCTTTTCCTTTTCTTGTTAAAACGTTTTTCTCTTTTTTTTATTTATCTTTTTTTTTATTTTTCATTTTATATTTTTTATTCTGTTTTGTTTTTATTTTTCATTTTATATTTTTATTCTGTTTTGTTTTTAATTTTATATTTTCAGACTTTGTCTTTCTTTTTTCTATTTTCTACTTTTTATTTATTATTTCAGTTTTTAATTCCGTTTTTATATTTTTTAATTTTGTTTTTTTATTTCAGATTTTATATTTTGTATTATTATTTTTTGTTTTCCATTTTTCATCTATTTTTATTTTCAGATTTTTTCTTTATTTTCTTTATTTATTTTCCTGTTTTCTATTTAAAAAATTTTGTTTTCTATTTTATTAATATTCTTTTTTTCCAGATTTTATCTCAAAATTTTTTATTTTTATCCTTTTTTCATTTATTTGTTATTATTATTACTTTTTTGTTTCGATTTTCTATTTTTATTTTCTGTTTTTCTCATTATTTTTCTTCATGATTTATTTATTTATTTATTTTCATTTACTCTCTTTTCATTTTTTTCCTTCATTTTTGTTTTTTCTCTTTTTTCTTTACTCTTCATTATTTCTTCTTTTTTCATTATATATTATTTTTGTCTATATTTTCATATCTGCTTTTCTGTTTATTATTCTGTTTTCTGTTTATTTTTCTATTTTTTTAAATTAATGTTAGTTTCTTGATTAATTTTAATAATTGGAGGTCTTGGACATAATTGAGTATTTACAACCGTCTACCTAATAAAATAATATACTAATAAAATAATATACTAATAAAATAATATACTAGTAGAACACTTTACTATCAACTAGTAGAACAATGTAACTAGTAGAATAATCTACCTAGTAGAATCACCTGCCTAGTGGAACACTCTATTAATAAAATAATCTATCTTCTACCTAATAGAACAATATACCAATAAAGCATAAGATAAATGCAAATACTCTCTATATTATTTCTAGAAATTCAAAGGTCATAATATTTTAAAATAACTCTAGATTTAAAATAAAATGTAACATATTAGCACTTTATGAAAAAAAAAAAAATACACAATCTAAAACTAAGGAAGAACTCTAGACTTCTCCTAAATTCTATTTGAGTATGCTCTTCCTTACTTGAAATTAAAGGTTGATGTAGATTAAGAGATGAAGGTTGAAAATTTCTTGAATTTAGCTTGACTCCCTATCTCAATATTTCTTCGATCCCACATCGTAGCTTCAATTTAGGAATTTGTTGAATTATTGTTAATGTCAAGGGTAAAGAGCAAGTAGCTGTCATAGAAAGGAACGAAGGACCAAATTGTTTCAAAGGAAGACAAAATCCAATGAATGAACATAAGGAACAATAAATGACCAAATTGATTTTGGCATTCAATATTACAAATATGGCTAGCTTACAACATGGTGATAAAGGAAGTATATTTGTAGAGGTCCCTTTCATGAATGTTTTGACATGGAGGTCAGAGAGAGTGCTTGGTGGATTTGTTACTTATCAAACTCTTTTTTTTTCTCTTTTTTTTTTAACAAAAAATTGAATGTTACATTTCTTCCTCCTAAAAACAAATTTTCGTTCTTAAAATTTGTATGTCTTTTTACAAATTTCTAGGATAATATTTATTTTTACAAAAAGACAATGATCTAATCATCCAATTATCAATCCTTACCCATTTAGTTCATAATACTGGGTTGATCAGTCTGAATGCTACAATACTGTACTTCAGAACCAATAGTTATCAATTTAATTAATATTATGCCTATCTTATGGTTTATCTTCCAAAGATCTTAACTACTAGTGTCTCATTAACAAGATTAGCATTTACTAAATAAGATTAGATTCTATAAAAGATAATGAAGTTATATTAAAAATCAAATATGAACTTTAAGAAAATTTTAATAAAAATTTATACTACTCAAAAGTCAACAAAGAAATTTTTAATTTTTTTTTCCAAAGTTAATGTGAGTGTTCAATATATCCAAGAATATAAGGAAGTAGAATCTCACAACATACAAAAAAATTTAAAATTCATTGAAGTTTAGGGTAGACCACTGTAACATTTAGGAAAAGAAAGCTCATAACTCAAAACTAATTAAAGCTAACTTTAAATTACCAAAATTATTATAAGAATCTCCTTTTAATAGTTAAAATAGCCATCCAAATAAAATATAATTGATTTAATAACCAGTATAATCAAAGGGTAAGTTTTCACTTAAAGGTAATGAAATAATTGATACAAGATTTTAAATTAGGTGGGGAAAAGGTCAAATCCAACATAAGATCTCAAATCTAATAAAAAAAAATTTAAATATGTTGGACAAGTAATTTAAAAGCAGTTGTGGAAGCAAAAGAACATACCAATATAATCAAAGGAATAGACAATCACAATTATCTTTTCATGTTTATAATAAAGAGAAGTAATATATCAAAATATCATTACTCATCATAAGAGATATTATTTTTGAGACATTCATTGTACATTAAATTGTCTATACGAACAATTTAAATGTTTGTAATGTTAGACAAACTTATCCATTATCTTCTAATTTCCTTGTTCAATGGTTATCACCATTATCATCATTCTTTTAGATTTACCTTATTGCAATTACAATTCAAGTATCTTACCCTTTTACACTTATGATAACTTTTATTATTGATTAGACAATTCTTCATATATACTTTTACAATTCAAGAATTGTACTGTACTATCGAGTAATGGGTCGATCCAAAAATACTAAAGTAAGGTCCTTGACTCCTGAGTTAAGACAGGTGTTGATGTGATTTTTTAGTTTCCTTAAGGTTTTTTTTTCTCTTGATGCTTTGTTATTGTCTAGGCCTAAATCTTTGATAATCAAGATTTTATCATTTTTTATATCATAGTTTCTTTGAGGTATAAACTTTCAATATCACATCCTCCAAATAGATAATTATGACTTAAATTAATAGTGTGGAGAGAAGTTCTCTTTAGTTAATGAGTTTTCTTACTTTAAACTAAAAATCTAAATCTTACTATTCATTCGATCAGTAGGCTAAAAAATTTGGAGTCTAGATAAGCATCCTTAGACGTGACAAATACAAATGTCATGGTATAAAATTCAAAAGAACATGAGTTATAGCCTAGATTAAGGATAATTTTAAGTTAAAAATAAAGTAAGTAAGTTTGCAAGAGAATAACTATCCTTTATTATCCTAATCCAAATAGGTTTAGGTAGTATTAACTAGAATATTGCTAGTTATAGAAACAATTAAATAAACTTGAGTAGTATTAATCGATGAGTTTAAATGCTTTACACCATTTTAAGTGATCGATAATTAGGAAATACTTGAATCATATATTTATTACATACAAAAATTCTTATTTTGTAAGAAACCTTTTCAGAGTCATATTTTTTGCTTGAGTAATCTCTTTTTCGCTCATAACAAAGATCTTTCTTTGAGTTTTGGGACTCCCTACTTGTTTGCTATTACTTTTGCTTATACCATTGTTATTAGGACAATGGTTATTATTGAGATTATCATTGTAAGAGTATTTCTTCTTAACTTTTAGATAATCTTAGCAATATAACTAAGTTGCTAGCATTTATAGTAAACATTATTTTTTCTAGATGCATAATCTTCTTTAGAAATCATGTGTCTAAAACATTTCACCTCAAATAGCCAAATATGACAATTCTTAAATTTACCTTACAAATTCTTTTTACCTCAATATTTGGAATACTATCCTTAATTGATTCTCATGTTCCTTCATATTTAGAGAATATATCAAAATATTATTATTTTTAAAAAGGTAGGTATTTAGTCTTTATGGTAACCTTGTTCAATTATCTATAATCTACGTAAATTCATATTATCATTCTTCCTTTTAACAAACCAAATTGAAACACCTTGAGATAACATACTAGGTGTCATGAGTCTATTTTTCCTAAAAGTTCCTTAGGAATCAGTTGATCTTCAAAAGAAGACTATTATATGTTACTTACTTCCAATTATAAATCTCTGCACATATAACACCTACCATTCAATCTAACATGTTGGGTAAACTAAATAAAATTTGAAATTAACCTTCATAGAACAATCTCATATTATTATCTTATTGCAAAGATAGTAACATAAGAACACAAATGCAAACATGTTAGACCTTTTGTTAAGATTGTAGGAAGGAACTGCTCTAGTACTCTTAATGTAATATCCCCTAAATCCTGTACATAAATTTTAATTAATTCAAGATGTAGATAATCTAGGATACTATAACAAGGTAACAAAATGAATACATATAAGGGAGAAGTTACCCTAAGAAAGTTAACAACTATAAGATTTTCCTATTTAAACTTCCCTTTGTTTGTATGGTAGCCATATCTCAACACATGATGTGAAAAACTACCTGTAGTAATAAAGTGTTGTCTCCCTCTTTGTTCTCCTTGTCAGCATACACATCAACATTGGAGTGAGAGCGACCCATGGCACAACCTCTTACGAAACAAAATCATGTATATACAAAAATATAGTAGAAGGGGAGTAAGACATTTCTTTCCAATAAAATCTATGTAGGACTAGTATATTATTAAATATAAGATACATTATCATTAAAACAAAACGTAATATAATAGGATCCAATGTATGCATATGTTTGACTCTACCATGCTTTACTTAAGTCTCTACTAATGATAGACTCATGATTAGACTAAGTCCTAATGCGTTCCATACAACATTAAGTCTCATTAATATAGAGTTGGTCATCCTTATAATATGTATAATGCATGTAGGTAAATCCTTTCATTAAAATAATGGAGGGTATCGAGATCCAATTTCCATCAATAGTGCACCCTCAACTATACTAAGATCATCATCATCATTTCACAATATCATAAATTACTCAAGTAGTAATAATAATCTTCAGAATTTTGTCTTGGCGACTAAGTTCAATTAGAGAAATCCCACCTATAGGGAGTAACCTTAGGTCATTGAAAGACTCAAACATAATTCACGTACCCTTTAAGCTTAGAAGTTCCCATTATCATGAACTTTGATATACTTTTATCATAAGCTGATCCTTAAATTTCCCAACTGCCTCACTTAAAAGGTCTTGTAAACTATCCCTTACATTAACGATTTTTAAAACATCATTTTATGCATATAATACATGTTAAGGAAGGTTTCGCCTTCTTCTCAAAACATAAGATTTCATCATTCTCTTTTATTCAACATATAAAGGCTTATCTTAAAAGTTTTTTAGATTTAAATCAAAACTCCTAGAACATTAGATAAAATATCTGACCTCTAATCATTATTTCATTTTATTTATACTTACTTATCAATAATTTAGCTAAATTTCACGATAATATGACATTATTTTATCCTATTTAAGGGATTACACAGTTGTGCTTAATTTTTTTTTTTTACAAACATGTTAATTGTTTATTGAACTTAGATTAGCGCTCTGAAGGATTTCTTAATTATCCAACGTTAATTCACGTAGATTTTAGAGGCAAGCCCCACTTTATGCTTCTTAACCTTCTAAAGTATTTTATGAGAAGATGCTTTATTCTAAATTATCTTTAAGATATGTCTAATAATGTGTTGGGAATGTCTATGCTAGGTAGCATAATAGGAAGTAGAATCGTTCGAAGCAAAATCTTTTAGCATAAAACAACATCAAGTATGGTCTGATTTGAAGCAACATTGTCTGATTTGAATAATATTCCATAGTCTAAATAGTATTATTTGGTCTGAATAGTATAGTTTGGTTTAAATAGTATTATCTAATTTAAAGTAGCATTGTCCGGTCTATCATTTATTTAAAAAATCAATTGTCGTCTACCTAATCGAATCATCTATTATCTGTCTAATAAAATAGTCTAGAATAATATATGAGTAGAACAATATACCTACTAGGATAGTCTACCTAGTAGAACAATCTACCAATAGGATAATCTACCATCTAACTAGTAGAATAGTCTATCAATAAGGCACAGTTTACCATTTTTATGATAAAATAAATGCAGTCTATATTGCTTCAATCCACACTGCAGCTTCAATTTTGGAATTTGTGGTATTGTTGTTGAAGTTAAAAGTTAAGAACACGTAGGTGTCATAGAAGGGAATGGAGGAACAAAATGTATCCGGCAAAACGAAATCCAAAATGAATGAACAAACGGAAAAACAAATAGTCCAATTGGTTTTGGCATTCAATATGAGAAATGTGGCTAGCTTGCAACGTCGTGATAGAGGAAATATATTCGTGAAAGTCCTTTGCATGGAAGTTTTGAAGTGGAGACCAGCAAGAGTATTAGGTGCATTTGTTTTTGTCAATTTTCTTTTTCTTTTTAAATTCAAATGTTACAACTTTTATCTTATTTACTAGTACAACAATATTTATTAAATATATAATTACAAAATTTAAAAATATTTAAAAATATATTTTATAAGTAAAAATTACATATGAATTATGATCAAATTTTTAAAATTTTAAATAAACAAGTTTATACATTCTCATTTTGAAAAGCTCTAAACTTTTAATGTAAAACATTCAATTTTAAACTTACCATATTTTCTTATTTCGTGTTAGTGTTAGTGTTAGTATGAGATGTCACATATTCATTTTTATATTATAAATTTAAATTATTATTTTTAAACGATAATATTTTTAAAATTATTCATTTTATCAACATTGAATATTAATTTTTATTTATTTTAAATACTATTTCTAATTATAATTTCAATTTAAATTTGATCTAAACTTTAAATCTTCTTAAATTATATTAAATTTAAGATATTTTTATTTTTAAAATAAATTTTATTTAAAATTATTTTAATTTAAATTTAATTTTTAATTTACTATCTTATATCAATAAAGATAATTCATGTCTTAATTTTAATAATTTAGTTTTATGAGTTTCCAATTTATCTTAAATTTAAAAATTTTATCTCTTTAATCTAAAATCTCATTTAATATAATAAAACATGCTCTTATTTTTTAAGTTTTATTTATAAATCTCAATCCTATGTGAAAACTTTCTTGATTGATAATGTAAAAAAATTGAAGTGAGACATGCCTTGACCACATGAAATTCAACAGATCTAAACTTTTTCTTCACAGTTTTTTTATAAAAGCTATTTAAATTTAAAAATAAATGTGTATTACGCCTAAGGCTTGCTAGTTACACTTACACCTAGAATCGTAGCAGCTGAACAGAAGCAGAACTGAACTGAAACAGGAGATGGCAACCATCCGCCAACGCCGTCGTATAGCTGCTCTGACCCACCGCTTACGTCACTCCTACACATCCTCCTCTCACACCCCCAAAATCCCCTTCCTCTACACCGCTGACGCAACCGACACCACAACCGTCCAGCTCCTCTCTTGGGGCAGAGGCGCCTCCGGCCAACTCGGCGGTGGCACCGAAGAAATCCGTCTCTACCCATCTCCGGTGGCCAACCTTGCCCTCCCCAAATCCTCCTTCGTCCTCTCCCAAACTTCCGGTCGCCTCCCCACTAATGGAACGGAGAAAAAGGAAAAGGAAGTGGTGGAAGTGGGCCTCTCGTGTGGGCTTTTCCACTCTTCCTTGGTCGTTGGTGGGTCCCTCTGGATTTGGGGCAAAGGCGATGGTGGAAGACTCGGCTTCGGCCACGAGAATCCCTTGTTCGTTCCAACCTTAAACCCTCACCTTGATAACGTTCGCTCTGTTGCCCTCGGTGGCCTGCATTCCGTTGCGCTCACTTCCCTCGGCGAGGTTTTTACTTGGTCAGAATCACTTCCACTTTGTTAACCCTAATTATTTGCGGCGCAGTTGTTTTCTAAAATCAGACACATTGTATGTTATTATGAATCATAGAGTTAGTTGGTCGTTCCAGGTGACACAGTATGTGAAGCTCAAATTGATTAATTGAAGAGATTGAGTGGCGTCTGGTTCAGCTTTTTTCTTCTTCTTCCTCTTCTTTTTTTGTTTCATAAAATAAAATCACTTTTGAAAATGGAAGAGAACTGTTAGTTAGAAGAGATTTCTTGGTATCAATTTAAGACTCTCATCAATGCCTAGCTCATGAGATCATGGCCCGGTTTGGGTAAACTTCCTGATAAGCACTTACCTTGCGGTTGGATAAAGAATTTTAAAATTCTGGTGATTTGTAAAAAAAAAAAAAAAAGGAGTTGTCATTTAAAAAAGAGTGAAATATGAAAATAATCATGAATGATAATTAAGAAGAAACTAACATTGTAACGAATTTTAGAAATCCTCTCTAGATAGAGGTTATTTGAAATTCTTTCTATTTGATACAAAAATTATTCAAATAAAAGTGTCTAGTATTTTAATTTTTTTTCTTATTATTTAAATATATAAAATCTAGTAATCTCAAATTCCTTTGTCCAAACACAGGGTAGAGAAAAAAATTGGATGTAAAATGAATAAATCATATTTCTCCTATAACTTAAAATCAAATTATACATCTTAACTTTTGGAGAAGTTAGTCGACAGAGCTTTTGCAAAAGTTGAAGAGCATAAGTTTGATTTTAATTTGTGTGAGAAATTTTATTCATTTATCCCTTTTATTTTATTCTCTATAAGTGCTTGTAGAGAAGTTTATCCAAATTATACCCATATCTTCTTTTCCTAGTTTTAAACAATATTTAATGTTTGGTATGTGACTAAGTGACTGGGATTCAGAGATGAATAACATGCACCTTTTTACAACATTCACTAACAAATTGCTCCTGGGAACTTATGAAGTTAGTGTGGGCTTTGGTGACTACTGGATTTCTTGATGGATTATCTTCTGATTGGACACCTAGCTTGGGTTTCAGCTCATGAAATAAGCATATAGATTAGGTTGGTGCCTTTTTCTGTTGTCACCAGCTACTTCAATAAGTGTATCCTAACATTATTTATATCTACATGAAGGATTGATTTAATGCCTGTTTGTGTAAAGAGGCAGCAGAGCTTCGTGGCATTGAAATTTTTTTGATTTTGTTTGACCTGCTTTTGAGTGCATGCAGCTGTGCACATTCAATGTGGGTCACTTTTTTTATATTGCAAACTACATTAAGCTTTGAGCTTGTTGAAATAAACAATCTTTAGTTTGGAGTAATGGTGGTATAACTTGGCATTTGTGGGGATGGGGTTGAGTGCAGGCTGTTAATCCTAGTGAATTTTTCTCACTGCCTGCTGTTAAGTGCTGCATCCTAACCTTTCTGTGAAACTTTGAGAATCATTTTTCCCTTTTGGTTCTTAGAAATGTGTATTAAAAATATTAAGACTTTGTTGAGGTTGGGAATACTTTTGTAATTTCAGGGAGTTAAAGAAGTTCCTACATTTTATGATGAATATGTAAAGTTTTATGTCAGTTATGTATTCATGTTTTATTTGCTCTCAATAATATCAACTTTTATGGATGAAAATAAAGTTTGCAGGGGTTATGGTGGTTTTGGTGCACTTGGGCACTCGGTATATCATAGAGAGCTATTTCCTAGGTTGGTAAAAAGGCTCCTGGGAGGAGCTATAAAACACATTGCTACCAGTGGAACGCACACTGCAGCAGTCACAGAATCAGGTTTGTTTGATGGTTGGAACCTTATTTTAGCCTTGTTTAAAACAAATTTAGATTGACAAATCATAAGAAAATATAGTTATTAGATTTAAAATCAGGCTCATCACTTCTGTTGTTTTTTCTTTATGTTTATTTGTTGTTTTTCCATGTTTTCTAACCTTAGATTGTTTTTTCTTTTTTCTTTTTTGTAAAATAAAAAAGTGTTGGAATATCTCATAATATCAATATTATAAGAATATTTTAGAGTATATTAGAAATTATATCAGGATTAGTTTTCCTATTTTTTTGTTTCCATGTTTTTTAATATTCTATGATTTTCACCTTAATTAGATAGAATTATTAATATAAATAGGGGTGAGTGCTTTAGGTTTTGTCATTGTATTACATCATATTGTAACACATCTTGTCAAATTAATTCAATATCAGTTCTATTGTATTCAATCTTTGTTACCTCCTTTCCCTCTCTTTACCTTAATGCATAATTTCATCAAAAAAGAATCCATTGAGAGAAACACAAAGAAGGAAGGTAAGAAAACTTCCTAAAATTATAGGCTCCCAAGCACTTATTTTCTGCCAGAGTGATTGAAGAATGCAGATGCACTTTTATTTTACATGTCAAATCAGATTGATTGGTGTATTGAAAGTTTTGATTGGGCCTTATAAAAATGTAAAGCTTGATTGCAGATATAGATTATTATTTTTATGTTTGGATATCACTTTTCTTTTTATTGTTGTGCTGGTCTTTACTTCTCAAGGCTATCATCCATTTCTCTAGTGTTCAACTTTCTGAATCAAATTTGAGTTTCTCTTTAGGAATGTTCCATAACATAATTTAGACGTAAAGTGAAATGGTATACACCCTTTGAAACTGATGCCAGGCTTGCATTGGATGCAGGGGAGCTTTATATCTGGGGTCGAGATGAAGGGGATGGCCGATTGGGCCTTGGTCCTGGTCGGGGCCCAGATCATGCTGGTGGACTTAGTATCCCTTCCAAAGTAAAAGATTTACCTTACCCAATTGCTGCTGCTTCCTGTGGGGGATTTTTCACAATGGCATTGACAGAGAATGGGCAATTATGGAACTGGGGAGGTAACAGTTACCTTCTATATATGACTTTTTTCTTATATTTTCTGTAGAAGACTAGCAAAGCTCTTTTATCCAATGCTTTTAGTTTTGGAAGATTGATAATGTTAGCATTTTCTCAGCCAATTCTAACTGTGAACTTGGGAGAGGTGATAAGACTGGTGGCTGGAAACCAAGACCAGTACCCAGCCTTGAAAATGTTCGAATAATTCAAATAGCAAGTGGTGGATATCACTCCCTTGCATTAACTGGTATGCTGATGTGACATTAAGTAAGCATTGTTTTGTTTCTATTCCCATGGATTATATTATTATAATTACTTTCATTTTAATTTATATTAGATGATGGGAAAGTGCTCTCATGGGGCCATGGTGGACAAGGTCAGTTAGGCCATGGATCTGTCCAGAATCAGAATATACCAGCAGTGGTTGAGGCTTTAGCTCATGAGAATATTATATATATTTCTAGTGGGGGTTCCTCATCAGCAGCTGTGACAGGTGATACATTTCATCTCTCCTGGCATATCCTTCTAGATACAAAAAGTTTCACTTTAATATATACTTCTATCCTTCACCACGAGTCCTCTAGACCGTTGATTTCAATAGGGGTGGGCACAGAACCATCACCGTCTGAAGCTGGAGATAACTGTCACACATTCAGCTTAATTGGATGGGTAGAACATGATCTCGGTTTGTGCGGGTAAATTTGGACGGTTATATGCGGTTTATTCGTGTCAGATATGGATCTCAAAAACTTCCCCGCCGGAACCTGACCTCAATGGACTATGCTCTCTGCCTTTTTCTTCCTTCTTGCTCTGCTCCTTCCTGTGGTGTTTTACTCCTTTCTTTGTTTTCCACATTCTTCTGGAGTTTACATTTTCTGGGGTCTATTTGTTTGCTTTCCAGTCTTTCCCAATATTCTTCTTTCATTCTTTTGCATTTTATGTTTACTTTGTTTGTGCTACATTCTTCTTCTTTTCTTCTCCTTGGGTTCTGTTTGCTGTGTTGGTTTGCTTCCTCTCCCTCTCCCTCTCCTGGTATTGCATCTAAAACCAGTGATACCCATCCGAATAACCAGTTGTTGTCTTAACCCCAAAACCAAACAAGCTGCCATATTTTCTGGTTGGAGATGGTCTTAGTTATCTCCAACATTGGTTTCTGGTGGTTCTTGATTTTGTGGCCCAAAACTGCCCAGTGCTAATCCCTAGATTTCAATGCCCTGCTTCAGCATAATTGTATGATTATCCGAAATTGCATGACATTGTAGGCTACAAGTTGCGTGCAGGAATTTGTTATTTCTTTTGTCAGTTGTTGGATCACATTTGAATTTGTTTACCTCTAAAAGGTTATGCTAGTTTCTAGTCAATTTACAAGGGTGTCCAGTGACAATTGCAGAGTAGTTAATAGCAGTTACTATGCTTCTCCATGGGGTGGATCAGAGCCTCCCAGCTGCCAAATGACAGTGGCAGAATGTTTTACTATTTTGCAAAATGCCACAATAGTGAGCATTTGTGGCTCAAACTACTACACTTCTAAGTTCTAACCAAAACTCATCTTTGACCTGGCAACTGTGGAGCTTCTTCTGGTCTCTGTCTGTCATAAATCAATAAAGCATGCACAGTGTAACTGGCTAAACTCATGCTGCCAGTTTCCATGCCCGCCCTAGTAGCTTTATCTGTGTGTGGACACTTAACTTTTTGTTTTGTTTTGTCTTTCAGTCTTCAACTTCTTTTGTTCAGTGTTTTTATGCTCTTTTACCTTCCACTTTCGGTCTTTACCACCCACTCAGCTAGCCAACTTATAGCTTTTGTCTTCACTTGAACATCTTTTTACTTCAATCAAGGTATTGCGGCTGTGATATCATGGTTTTGGAGATCTCCACAACTGCACCTCATTTGCAAGCAATTTTCTGTAATTTCAGAAACTGCAATGCAACAGTGATAGAAACCACAATTTAAAACCTTGCATTCTATCTCTTTTCAGTTTTGCATTTGTCTTTCTCTTTTTTCCATGTTAAGCTTTCTTTTTTATTATTTTTTCTATTTCTATTTCTATCATCCGCCCAACTTGTTTTCCCCAAGAATTTTATCTTCCAACCAACCTGCATAATTGTCTTTGTTCTTGTTTATTGGCATAACTGTCCTTATTCGGTTACCCAACCTTTTCGTATTTTATAATTAATATCCTATCATTTGCTAAAGTAATAACAGTTTTTCCCCATCTATTTGGTTATGTTCTACGAAGCATGAACACCTCTCTCGTTGGAAGTGTTACGGTGTTGGACATGTTTCTAACACCAACATCTTTTTGACACTTGTTCAACATGTGCTGGATACTCCTAAATAGGTGTTCAATAACGAAGTTATATTTTGTCAACTCACATCTAAGCTGACACCTTTGTAATGGTTTGGACACATAAGCCAACATTTAGTATGGATGAACACACACTGGTATTATTCAAACATATTTTAAATTTTAAAAAATTAGCTTATAATATAATATAAAATATTGAAGATAATGCTTTATTCTTTGGTAGGGGCTCATTATCATAGATAAAGTATAAAACATATGTTAGTTTCTTGGCTTTGAAGGCTTTATCAATCTCAATTGTAGAAGTAACTTTCAAGAAGAATACATGATCTTGTGTCTCAAATTCCGAAGGCTGCCTTCTTTTTCATTCCTTCTTGACACCTTTGGGATTGGAGAAATTAATGCAACTGTTTGAGCCTTTCTAGTTCACTTAAACTCAAATTGGCCAACTCTCGAATCATATGAGATTATTGTAAGGATTTCTAACTAAGAAATTTGCAGCTACATTGGCTTTGCTAGGGTAATACTTCAACTCAATCATAATCCTTTAAAAATTTCATCCATCTATATCTCATGTTTAATTTAATTTAATTCTTTTTTATCAAAAAGATACTTATAGCTTTTATGGTAACAGAAAACTTCAAATTTCACACCATAGAATTAATGTTTTCATCTCCATATTTTCAACGCAAATACCACTGCTGCCAATTCCAAATCATTGGTGGGATAGTCTTTTTGATATAGTCTAGGTTGAGGCATAAGTCAGTCTCTTGTCATTTCGCATAAAAAATGCAACTTAAACCCTTTTATGAAGTGTTAGAAATCGGGTTTGAGTCTAACTCAACTTCACACCATGTTAGAAAATTAAATTTTGGGTATAACTCAACCCTGTAAATTAGTTCATGAGGAGAAGACTGTTCTCACTTTATATATATTAGGTTAGTTATATCTCTAGACAATTTGTCATTCTAACAAGAAGCATCATTGTCTACTTCAAATTTTCCTAAAGGATCTGGACTAACTAATAAGGGTAGTAGTATATTTAAACTTCAAAGTCTGGAAACTATCTTCACTTTCCTTTGTCCAAATAAATGAGTTTCTTTTTCTGGCAAGTCTAATAAGAGGCAATACTAACTAAGAAAATCCCCGAATAAACCTGTTGTAATATCCAGCTAACCTTGAAGAACTTCTGATTTGTTATGCCTATTCCAATGAACTATAGCCTCAACCTTTGCCTGATGTGCTGCTACTCCGGAGTGAGAGATCACATATCCTAGGAACTTTACTTCCTTTAGTTTGACAGGTTCTTGTAAACTATTTTTCAGATCAGTGCAGTGCAAACTAAACATACTCTTTTCTGTTGTGAGCAGATAATGGAAAGTTGTACATGTGGGGAAATGCTAATGATTCTCAATTGGGAGTTCCCGGGCTACCAGCAGTACAACCATGCCCTGTTGAGGTCAGCTTTTTAATGGAAGATGATGGATTGGGACCCCACAAAGTTTTATCAATTGCAATTGGTGCATCACATGCCATGTGTTTAGCTTTGAGGGATAGTAGTTGATTATGTCAGCTGACATAGAAAATTTCTTCTTTGACAATAATGTCCTGCTGGCATGGATATTGTTGATTTCGATCAAGCTATATTTCATTGGTGAAAAGCAGAAAAAAGGTTTTCTTCTGTGCGATAGTAGGATGTCATATAATGAAATATGTGGTGATTACAGATGATTGTTTCAATGGATTCAGATCTTATCATCACTGCTGTGGGCGGCGTTCCTTCCTGCTCATTTGAGTTTGATGCAGCAGAACACATTAGTCTGAACAATTTGAAAATTTACTTAACGGCCAAGATTTTGAGTAGTTTCATCCTTTTCTAATCATTGTGGTTAGGGCATGAGGGCATGATTGAACCGTTGTTCTGATTTCTACTGTATTGTCATTAGGAAACCATCTCTTAAAGCAATTCAATTTTGACCATTTGAGAGGAAGAAAATATAGAGAAAAGAAATGAGAATGAAGGATATCATTTCCGATGATTGTTTGGACAGGAAAGAAATAATCTGAAGTGCGTTCCGCAGCAAATTTTTTTTTCCTCCCTTTACATATGAAATAAATATTTTAAAAATTTATATTAAATATTTTTTATATTTAAAATAAAAAATAATTTATATTAATAAAATAGTATAATAAAAAATTAACTTTTTAAAGTTTATATTAATTTTTTTATCTATTTAAAGAAAAATATTTTTATTTATCTTTTTTTATTTTTATCTATCTAAATAATGTTTTTATTTTTTATTTTTATCTATTTTATTTATTATCCAAATAACGCATTAGTGCCAAGATGCTAGATTGAGGGAAATACGTGGAATGAAGTGAAATAGAATGAGATTTCATTATTTCGATTAAATTATAATAAAATAAAATAAAATTTAATAGAATGAATTTTATTTTCATTTAAAATCATATTTCTTTTCAATGTGTATACTACGGTGGATGAAATCCGAATGTTTTTATTGTTACATTTGTAAAATTATTCTTTTTGTTTATATGTGAACCTAATTCTCAAATATATCTATTTTGTCAAGAGTATTTATTAATATATATCTATTTTTTAATTATTATTATTATTATTATTATTATTTACTTTTGAACGTACCACTGATCTTCCTTTTGCTAACGAGTGTGTTCTCCCCTTGGCGCGGTTTACACTAAGCATCAAGCTTCTGCGCATAGGTAACTGCTTGCTAGTTGTTTCTGTCGCTTTGTTTTTCTTTTTTAATTGACTGTTATTCATGAAGATCGTATTACAAACTGTAAGAAAAGAGAAGAAAAAACTGAATTGTATATCTTTATTTATTTTTGGCATTCAAAGTAATGCACATGGAACGACTTTAGCAATTGGAATTCTCACCCGTTAGTTGTTGGGAAACAAGAATCAACCCTGGACTGTCCGAAAGATGAAGAAAGTAATGATTAAGGGCTTCATCATATGATTCTGCCATAGAGGAGAAAAATTGAGAAAAAAGATAAAAAGAGAGAAGTAGATGGAAAAATTATACGAGAAGAAAAGAGAAGAAAAAACAGAATTGTATACCTTTTCTTTCTTATGTCAGACTATGTATATACAGTATGTGAAGGTTAAGATATCCTAAGAGAAACAACAGATTCTAGATATCTCAATTGATCGCCAAGGAGTAATATTGGAGGAGAAACTTGGAAAAAGTACTAAGCTGCATAAGAATAATAACTTAATACAAATATATAATGAAAAAAATGTACATGGTAACCTTAACGGTTATGTGTGAATCGGTCTAGCTCTAAAATATGTAAACTAGTTCTCTAATAATTCTCAAAGGTCCAAACCAAACTCTGTTACAAAACCATTAACTTCAGCTGGAATTAAACTCTGTTCCAATGGCATTCCTTTATTCGAAGAACGTGTACACAAACAAATAAATTACTACACTGTAAAAAGGTTTGGTATTTATAACGAACAATTATTATTCAGTTCCCTAGGCTATCTCTGTAAATTTGACCGTGAAACAAGTATCATAAGATTTGTTTATTAAAAATTAAAAGATATAGCTGGACATAAAAAACTAGAGTTGGCAACGAGATTAACCCAGTTTGAGAAAACATTTTTCAATCTCTTCGCTGGATCAACTGACTTTTGAGAAAAGATTTTTTAGAAATGATTACAGATATAATATATCTAAATATATGTTATGTTATCATTAAGTGATGATAGAGATTATTTTAAAAATTAAAAATTATTTTAAAAATTTTAAATTTTATAAGAATTAAAATTAATAATATATCTGGTTCAAAATTCATGCAAACTCTCATAGAGAGAGATTGCCGGATTCTTTGGAGGAAGATTTGACGCTCCAAAATGCAGCCATGGATGAGAGAATTGTTTTCGGATTCAAGGCTGAACGTAGCATTCAAGAGTGCAGAAATTTTACTAGTAAAATGGAAGAGAATTAAATGTTAGAAATTAATATCATATAGAATTTATGTTGCGACAGAATATGATTAAAATAAATACCTACTGTCGTTATTAAATGAGTTATAAATTGAGAAAAAAACATAAATTTAATTACAGAGATATCCAAATATCATGAACAATCTTTCAAGCATGGGAACCTCGCTTGCTTGTAGATAGGAAAATATTTTATAAAAATATTTTTATGAGTAATTAATAGTGAAATATCAAAAGTTGAGTTAACAGTGAAATATCATATAATTACTAACATTCTCTAACTAGATTTGTATACTCTTAAAAAAAATTTATAATGAAACATATTTATAAATTTAATACATAAATTATGACAATAATTTTTTAGAATCAAGTAGTATCTTTTATATATAAAAATGTTTATTCTAAATTCAGTAAAATATTTCAATCAGATAATTGAATGTGTGTATGCTAGTATCATATATGAGAAACAAAAACAGAATTTTTTTAATATTTATTTAATAACAAAATTTATAAAGTGGAACCAAGTCCCATAATAATAACATGATCCTTAAATTTATATGGTGACATGTCTTTACTAAAAGGATATACTAACATTAGTTTAGTATTAATGTGTTCAATCATTAATTTTGGATCCTTAACATATTTTTTTATGGCTAAATAATGTTGATATGTTTGCTTTGGATTTCATTTTTATTGTTCTTAGCAATAAATGTTGTGATCGAATTGTCATAATATATCCTTAATAGCCTAGAAATCAAATTCATAAATATAAATCCAGAATGGAAGTAGAAATTAAAGTTTGCTTGACACTTCTTCATATATGGCTCCTCTGCTTAACATGAAATGTAACTGAATATTGATTTTCATGAATCAATATAGTCGAAAAAATTAGAATCAGAGAATTCAATCACTTTCAAATTGTCTGAGTATCTATACATAAGCATGTAGTCCTTCATCCTTTGAAAGTACCTCATCGCTTTCTTCACAGCTCGTCATCATTATCTGGATTACTTTGATGTCTTCGTAACATTCCTACAACAAATGAAATATCTAACCTTGTGTAGACCTTGACATACATTAGACTTCTAACAATAGAAGCATATGAAATGTTTTCCATTTGTTCCTGTTCAAGATCATTCTTACGATATTGATTCAAATTGAATCTATCATCTTTCACCTTAGGTGTTATACTTAGTGAACAATTCTTCATTTGAAATTTTTCTAAAACTTTGTTGATATAAGTTTCTTGAGATAGATTTAAAACAAATTGATGTCAATCATGATTAATCTTAATGGTAATGATATAAGATGCATTATCCATATCCTTCATATCAAAATTTTTAGAAAGGACTTTTTCACCTTATGCAACATGCTTATGTCCACATAAAGAATAAGAAAAAAAAATTTGCTCCCTCTAATATTTTGGAATATATATTGATCCATAATATTCTCAACAAAACCAAATGGAGAGATAACATCATTGATTCTCAAATATCTTTGATGGGATGCTTATTTTATCCTATATATAGACTTCTTAAGCTTGCATAGTAACTACTCACCATTACTAGAGGAGAATCCTTCAGGTTATTTCATGTAAACCTCCTCCTCTAAATTATCATTAAGGAAAGTCACTTTCACATCTATTTATTGCAATTTAAGATTAAAATAAACTACTAATACCAATATGATACACAATGAATCTTTCTTAGATACAAGAATGGATGTCTGTGTAGTCAATCCTTTATGTTGAGTGAATTCTTTTGCAACAAGTCTAGCTTCATATCTTTCTATATTGTCTAATGAGTCTCTTTTAATTTTGTAAACCCATTTACATCTAATAGCTTTCATGCCTTCAGGAAACAAGACAAAATCCCTAACAATATTGTTTATCTTTTTATCTTCTCCTTCATGGATTTATATCATAACTCTGACTCCTTGCATCATATCTTGTGAAAAATACTCAAGATCATTCTCAGCTCCAACATTATACTCGCAATCTTGCAGATACACTACATAATCATCTAGAATGGTTGACTTTTTCATTCTAGTAAATCTTCTTAATATTTCACCAACATCTTCTTAAGAAGTATGTTGTTCAACTGAATGTTCATCAATTTTTAACATTTGTTGAACGAGATCTATTGGGTCATTATCAGTAGCTTGTGGAGCCTCATAAATTGGTTGTTCAACATGCGCTCGAACTGAAGAAGCATGATAAATAACTATAGTTCAATTATTACTTGGTATAGAAGGTTGTATGTTAGATTGCTCATCCTCAGATCTTTCACAAAAATTCCAATACTCTCACTAATCAAGTAATTTTCAAGAAACTTGACATTTCTTGACTTTACAATCCTAATACTATGAGATGGATAATATAATCTATACCATTTGGATCTTTTATCATATCCAATAAAATTCTCACGAATGGCCTTTAGATCAAGTCTCTTTTCTCGTGGGTTATAAAATCTCACATCTGATGTGTATCCCCATATGTGGATATGTCGCAAATTTAGTTTCCAACCCTTAAATAACTCAAATGGTGTTCTAGAGATAGTCTTGGTTGGATCCTAGTTCAATATATACATGGTCATTTTGAGAGTGTCAACCCATATTTTACAATTTAGAACTATTGGAAAAAGTAGACGCTAACGTTGTGGAAGAACCCTACCTTGAAAGAAAAATTTCGATAGACCTTTGGTGCAACTTGATTCTGGCATTACTCTCCAAGGTTAACACACGGCACATAAGGAACTGTGCACTCAGAACCTACACGTGCTGGAGTCTCGCACAATGTTTCCCAGAATTAGGAGGAGAATGGAAAGTGAATAGAAGAGCACAGAGATTTGTTGAATACTTAGAAGCATGTCCTATATATAACATAGATGGAAAAGATAAAAGATACAGGGATTGGTAAAGATAAGATAAAAGATAGGAAGTTGCATCCGACCAAAATACTGTAGCATTCAAATGTCATAACGAATTTAGAAGATAAAGGTTAAAAGATAGGAAGTTGCATCTGACCAAAATATTGCAGTGTTCAAATGTCATAACGGCTTAGAAAATAAATATAAATAATAACAAATTATTATTACATATTATTGTCGCTTTGCTGGCCATTTACAACAATCTCTCACTAATGGCCTTGCAAGTGATAGAGAGGTTTTGTACAAAGAAGGTTATTGTTGTACTTAAGTGTTAATGTCTTAAACATTGAATTAACACATAGTAGAATGAGATAACAACTTTTTCCACTAAGTGAATTACTCTTGAACTTAGTTGAAGTAAGTTAAAACTCCCCCACTACACACCGTGACACTGAAGTAGAGACTCCGCGATAAAGTTTTGAATTAAGATCATTTTCAAATTACCTTGGTTTCATGTGAATATTTTAGAAAGATTATCAACCTTTCCAAAGAAGGTGACCTTTACCTTCTTACTCATTTGTTTATTCATATGATTATCTTACGAGCATTTAGTGCATCTCAAAAGCACATTTTAGATTTGTGAATATATTTTACTTTATTATTTAAAAGTACATTAAGTGCGTCACAAAAACACTAAGATACGTCGAGTGCATCTTAAAAGCACCACCACTAAGGGTTATGTATCTCTTTCAAAGGTCTTGTAGATACATAAGGTGCATCTCAAAAGCACCACCACTAAGAGCTATGTATCTATTTCAAAAATTCTTATAGATACATCAAGTGCATCTAAAAAACACCACCACTAAGAGCTATGTATCTATTTCAAAACAAACATTACCCTATGCCATATGGATACAATCATAATGCAAAAGAATAATCATATGGCTTAGTTTGACCAACAATTGGATCCACCATACTTTCCATTTTCTCATGTTTAAGGCTTAAGGCCTATCTCCTTTGATAAATCCAAGACCATTTTCCTATTTAATCCTTTAGTAAGAGAATCAACAAAATTTCTTTCACTTTTCATATATTCAAGAGGAATAACACTATTTTTAATCAATTATCTAACAACTCTATGTCTAACATGCATGTGTATTTTCTTACCATTATAAGTACTGTTGTTAGCTACTCCAATTGCTGCTTGTGAATTGCAGTTAAATGATAATGTTGATATAGGTTTTCCCCATACATGTATTTCTGCTAGGAGACTCCTTATCCATAATGCTTCTTGACCTGCTAACTCAAGAGCAATCAATTCAGATTCCATAGTGGATCGTGCTATGTAAGTTTATTTTGCAGATTTCCAAGAGATAGCACCTCCACCTAAGGTGAAAACATATCCACTAGTAAAGCTTATCTCATCATTATCTTATACACAGTTAGCATCACAAAATCCTTCTAACATTGAAGGAAATTTAGAAAAGTGCAAGCTCAAATTTATAATACCTTTTAAGTATTTTAGAAGACGATACAAAGCAATCCAATGTTCATCACTAGGATTATGAGTCTAGCGACTTAATCTACTCACATCATATGCAATATAAGGTCTAGTATAATTCATTAGAAATATAACATTGCTAATAATTTTTGTATACTTAGATTAAGATACACCCTCATTAGTTATATTCATTTTCAAGCACATACTTGCGTCATAGGGAGTTTTTGCAAGCATTACATAAAAAATGTTGAATTTCTTTAACAACTTTTCAATATAGTATGATTGATTTAGAAAAAAAATCCATCTTTGGTCTTTCTTATTTTAATTCCCAAAATCACATCAGTTTTACCTAGATCTTTCATTTCAAATTTGGAACTTAAAAGACATTTTATTTTATTTATCACATTCAAACTAGTTCAAAATATTAACATATCATCTACGTATAAACATATTATAACATAATCATCTTCAAATAGTTTTGTGTATACACATGTATTAGAGGTGTTCACAACAAATTCATGCCCAATTAAAACATTGGTGAACTTTTCATTGTTTTGGTGTCTCCTTTAATCTATATATACATTTTTTTTAATCTGCATACTTTATGTTCTTGACTAGAAATAACACAACCTTGTGGTTGCTTCATATAAATTTCTTCATTTAAATCTCCATTTAAAAATATAATTTTTACATCCACTTAATGTATTAAGAGATTATTTATCGCAGTTAGAGTAATCAATGCTCTAATAGCGGAATTTTAGTAACTGGTGAATAGGTATCAAAAAGTTTATACCATATTTCTAAGTAAAACCTTTAATTATGAGTCTCACCTTAAATTTTTCAATAGAACCATTAGGTCTCATTTTTCTTTTAAATATCCATTTACTACCTACTGGTTTGCTACCTTCAGGTAAGTATACTATTTTCCAAGTGTGGTTACTCATGATAGAATCTAATTCATCTTTAATAGCTTCTTTCCAAAAGGAAGAATCTATGGATTTTATTGCCTCTTCATGAGTTTTAGGATCTTCTTCTAGCAAATAAGAAAAAAATAGTTCTTCAGACATGTCAATTTCAATTAAAAAGGTAGTTATAAAGTCTAGTCCAAAATTAGTTTCAGTTCGTTGCCTTTTACTTCTCCTAAGTTTAGTTAGTTTAGAACCAAAAGTATTTTTGAATATGGGCACAAGAATAACTAAATTATCCACAGATATAGGTGAATAAGTGTCCATAGATGCAATGGTATTTTTCTTATAGGGAAATATATTTTCAAAAAATTCAATATTCCAGATTCAATGATAGTATTATTATTCAAGCACATAAATCTATATGTAGCACTATCATGAGCATAACCAATAAAAATAGTATCAATAGTCTTATCACCAATGTTTGTTCTTTTAAAATACGGTATTCCAACTTTAGCCAAACACCCCAAATTTTTAAAAGTTTTAAGTTTGGTGAATGACCTTTCTATAATTCATAAGATGTTTTGTCTAGATTTTTATGAGGTACTTTGTTTATAATATAACATGCACTTAAAATGTTAAGATAACTTCCCCCACATGTAATCTGGCATACCAGAACTAAGCAACATGACATTCACCATATCTTTCAATATTCTATTTATCATATGTTTATGAGGTACTTTGTTTAAAATATAACATGCAGTTAAGATGTTAAGATAACTTCCCCTACATGTAATCTGGCATACCAGCACTAAGAAACATGACATTCATCGTATCTTTTCAATATTCTATTTTTTTCTTTCAGCTATACCATTTTGTTGAGGTGAATAAGGTGTAATGAACTCATGTCCAATTCCATTTTTCTCACAAAATTCCTTAAGGCTTATTGTATTGTACTCACTGCCTCTATCTGATCTAAATCTTTTTATTTTATGGTCTAATTGGTTTTCTACCTCAGCCTTATATTTTAAAAAGGTTATTTCAGTTTCATCTTTTGATCTTAGGAGATAAACCTTAGTGTACCTGGAGTAATCATCTACTATTTGAAATTGCAACCATTTCCTGATCGCATATTTTATGTTTCCCAAATGGACTTTGTTGTCTTGTTTGAGACAAATAAATGAAAGAGATTGTTAAGCATATGACTAAGAAGGTGACCACATACTAGTTTATTATGTTTGTCATGTATTTTTAGGTCCTTCACATCTTTTGCTATAATATCTTCATTGATTTCATCATTAATTGACATTTGTGGTGGGTCAGTGAATAGCACTTGTTCAATCTCAAATTTCTCAAAGAAGATCAACAATTTTTGTGACCATCATTTGTAGTTGGTCCTATCCAAGGGTTCAAGATGGAATATGTGAGGAAGTGTGTTCTTGTTGTATAGAAACACCATAAAAATTTTCCTTTCAAATTGTTAGAAAAAGTAAAGGCTGCATTGTGGAAGAACCACTACCTTGAATGAAAAATTTCAGTAAACCTCTAGTGTAACCTAATTATGGTATTGCTCCCCAAGGTTAATACAGTGGCATACAAGGAATTGTGCACTCAGAATCTACGTGTGCTGGAGTTTCGCACAATGTTTTCCAAAACTAGGAGGAGAATGGAAAGTGAATAAAAGAGCTCAGAGATATGTGCTGAATACTTAGAAACATATCTTATATATAACACATATGGGAAAGATAAAAGATAGGAGGATTGGTAAAGATAAGATAAAAGATAGGAAGTTGCATCTGACCAAAATACTGTAGTGTTCAAATGTCACAACTCTAAAAGATAAAGGTTAAAAGTTAGGAAGCTGCATTTCAACCAAAATACTACAACGTTCAAATGCCACAACATCTTAGATAATAAAGATCAATAATAACAAATTATTATTGCAGATTATTGTTGCAATTATTGTTGCTTATTGACCATTTACCAACAAGAACTGCTAATCATACTATGTACCATGTCCATTAAAGTTTGGCCTCTTCTTTCTACCATACCATTTTAATTAAGAGAATTTGACATGGTGTATTGGACAACTATTCCATTTTCTTGAAAAAACTTTGTAAACAGACCTAGTGTTTCTCCATTCTCAATGTATCTATCATAATGCTCACCACTTCTATCAATTCTCACAATCTTAAATTGATTATCAAATTATTTCTCCACTTTAGCCTTGAAAACCTCAAAGGCTTCTAAACCTTCATTTTTGTTATGAAGCATGTGTGTGTGTAAAGTAATCATCTATAAAAATGATGAAGTATTTTTTACCATAAACATTCGTATTTGGACAACGAAATCATAATGGATGATTTTCAATATGGATGAGTTTTTTTTGACATCTTTCTTATATTTATTAGTTTAGTTTTCCTTTATGCAATTCGCACAAGTTATAAAATCAGTAAAATCTAAGTACTAAGTACTAATCATTTACCTATCTCTTAATTTTCTTTTTGGAAGATGTGCATAATCTTTGATGCCATAACGTAAAAGAATCTTCATTTATAACACATTGTTTAGTACTAATTTCAATATGAAAAACATCATGAGTGATATTATTTTTGCAAATTAATAAAATAAACACTATCACATAAAATACTATCACCAACATGTGTAAATTTATAAAATAAATTGAAACCAATGTTCAAGAAATTATATTATATTCCAAAAGCACAAGCTTGGAATCAGAAATTATATTTCTAGAAAAACTGGGAATATAAAAAATCTTTTTCAAATTTAAAATAAAATCACTCTTTTGCATTAATTTGCAAGTTCCAATAGCTTATACATGTGATTGCATCTTGTTTCCTTAATTGATGTATCACTCAACTTCTATAGATTTTTCAATCCTTATAAGAAATTTGTAACATGGATTGTACGTCCAGAATGAATCCACCATGTGTTATAATATATATCAACCATACTAGATTTTTAATAAACAACTAGGAGTAGGTTATCTTTCATTTTGAGTATAGATTGAAATATAAGACAATCCTTCTCTATATGTCCTTTCCTTTTACAAAAAACACTTAGATTTTTTCTTTACACCTCATTTAGGAGACAATTTTTCTTTTTTCTTTCTTCTTAATTTGGTTAATCTGCTTTTTTCCTTGAGTTGTCAAATGAACATTCTCACTGTCTTATATAAAAACCTTCTTTCCTCTTGTATAAACATGGTCATTACTTTATTGATAAACCATTTATCCTTATATGTATTATAAGAAATTTTGAAGGATCCATATTATTACGATAGAGAATTCAAAATGTAATGCACAAAAAAGATTTAGACACCGTAACCTCAAGAGTGTTAAGTTGAGCCATTATATCCTTCATGTATATGCTATGTACACACACTCCCTTAATACTTGTTTACAATAGAGCCTTTCATAATTAAAGTGCTTACAAGGACTTTATCTAAAGTTACAAATTCTTCATCTATAACCTTTAGTAGGACTCAAATATTGTCATATTGAACGGAACCCCAAATGACAAAAGAGATGTTATGTTAGTCTTTATGAACATAACACATGGAGAGACCATTAGATCACTTTCACTTTTCATAAAGATCAACACTATTAGACCTGTTAATTTCCATAATCGAAGATGGTTCATCCTTATAAATAATAGTTAATGTCCACCCAACCCAAATGAAGAAGAATTCTCTCTTTTCACACCTTATAATTTTATATTTCATATAAAATATATTCACATGTTAAAAAATTTATTAATTTTTTTTATCATACTTATAAAATAATGTAACTTAACTATGTTTTACCAATGCAAAACATATAAATAAATATAAATTTTATAATATAAAAATTATTTAGGGATTAAATTTCTAATTCAAATAAATTTATATTGATAAAATCATTAAATTATATTACTATTTTTTAATTCTTATAGATAATTAAAAAATATAATTTAATATTTTATTCGAATCATTTCACAATAATAATATAATAAAAATTCTGTAGAATAAAACTTGTTATATTAAAAATCTATACATTCAGCCGAAAGAAACCTTCAAAGTGCTCCAATCTCAATGAACAACATATAAAATGGTTGTCTCTTACTCAAATCAACAAACTACAGCAATATAAAATTGTTCTAAGAAATATCATGTTTTAATAATGCATGCAGTTTTGCAATATATATAGTAGACCTTTGTCTAATAACGAATACCATATTATTTCAAGTAGAGCCTCAGTCCCTGTATTGTTTAATGATTCATTTTCTTAAACTATGTTATAATATTAAACTAAATTATTTAATTATTTATTTTAAATTGCACAAATATCCAGTTAGGCACAATATGAGTAACTTTTGTAGATATAGGTGATAAATTTATCTCATTTTAATTTTCATATTATGTGTTTCACTTTTGATGTAGGAGATAAATTTATTAAAAGTAATTAAATAATGATCAAAAGTGAAAAAATTGATTTTTTTTTCAAGAGGAAGGCTTGTGAGAAGGTGAAAACAAGATATAACTTCCACCTCATCTTTATTAAATATAACTTTCAATAATAGAACAAAAATGGGAAATAACTTCTAAAAATTATTTTACATAAAATGAATTTGAAAGTCCTTTAAAACATCGTCTAGAAAAATGCCTTCAAATTTGGTAACACCCACTAAACCGAGTGGATGAAATACAGAAGGCCAATATAAAACGAGTCCATTTCAAATGCATCTAGAGCACTATCCTTTATTCGGTAAAGATGATCACCGAAAATGCACGGTTTCGATATACTTGATTTAGCATCTTTCCTTAATGGTTAGAATATTCAACCTCAAAAGAGATTTCATATTTCTTACCTTGTTTATCTTTTAGAAAAGGACCAAGTGGACACACTGGATTTGAGGTTTTCATTACTATAGGTTTGAGAAGTTGAAGGAAGGTTGGTAATTGTACTTTTCTTAAACACATAGGGAAGGAACTTTGCTCACCACACAATAATGGAAGTAGAACTTGCCAAAACTTGAATCAAATTCGGAATGCTATTTATGCGCAAACCTTAGCTCAAATTACGAAGAATCGATTGCGTCTCATGGCTTCAATTGATATAGTTTGTTATTTAACACATACAAGCTCGTGCTTTTTGAGGTCATGACGAAACTAGTGAATTAAGAAACAATATATATATATATATATATATATTTTATATATATAGATATATATATATATATATATATATATATTTATATATATATATATGTAGGTATATTGAGATGATAAACTCTTAGCATCATACAATGATAAAGTGGCAAACTTTCTTGGAAAATGTCCCATATATTTTCATGTATAAATACTTCTCATCAAATTAAAAGAAGTGTCTTCTCTAATAAAGTAAAAAAGAAAAATCATATATGTGAGGATATTGAGGGTTCCAAATCTTGTGTAATTATTGATGAATATGCCGTGATGAATAAAAAGAAACAATAAGTTTATATAAAGTTGTTTACATATACAGCTTTAGCAAATTCAAAAGGTGAAGAAATCCAGTATTGTTCAATCTTATATAAAATTAAAATAATGGAGTGAGACTTGTTATACAGCCATATGTTGGGGGTTGATGGATTCTTCGGTGTAGTTGATGCTCTATAATTGAAAATGGTGGATTTTATGGTTGAACCTATCTGTAATATCAGCCAAAGATAATAAAAAATCAATAACTGATTTTGTAATATAATAAAAGAAAACAAAATGCTTAGACTAGATAGATTTCCTAGCAAGTGACCTACCTGTGTGATTTGAGCATAAAGAGGTAAAGTCAAATTGGATATAACTTGTATGACAACCCTGAAAATTAAAATTGTCAATTCATCGCTAGAGAAATATAATTCTTAAAGATTGTTTCATTTTCAAAAAATTCAAATGATAAACTAATGGTTGTTACTATTTATTGGCAAGTGCAGTTTTATCACAAAATGAACTTATCCCATTGCAAGTCCTATGACAATATCTGCAATTGTTTTCCGAAAACGAGTTTATAGAGAATTCATTCTAAAACAGAACAGGTTGTGAAGTTTGAAAAATCTTGCAGCTTTGCCTTTTCTAGAAAAACCTTACAGAATAATTGTATCCTCTTGACATAAGAATGATTCGTTCTTCATTCTTGACATATATTTATAAATTATAAGTATACGTTTCCATCGTTTTAACGATTTTATGAAGTTGGCGTTTCAGTTATGTCGTAGATATTAATCAAATAATCTAGTTATGAACTTTCTCAACTACTCTAATTTTTTTGTGGTGTTTATTTTTGACTCAAAATTCTTTATCTAGTGATTGAATGTTCCATTTTGTTGTACCAAATCAAAACAAAGCAGAAGCATAAGGAGTTTAGGTAGTTCCTATAGGCATATTTCTTCTAACTAAAAGATTAAGTTTTACTCCTGACACCCAAAGATGATTAATCTATTTTAGACAAACTATTTCATAACAAGGAATCATCAAAATGGGTGAATTATGTATGTATTTTTCCATAACATAAAGCATTTGGTAAAATTTTTCCTCAATGTTGTGTTAATAAAAAATAAGAACCAATAAAGCACAAGCCAAAAAAAAGAAGTGATCAAGATGGATAAACTTACTGTACTCCAAGAGAAAAATTGCTAGTTGGAAATCATTATGCAACATTATAAAGCAAACATAATTATTTTCAGAACACAATATTCTTTAGCTAACAAAATTTTAAGGAAAAAGTTGAAAAATTAGCTGGAAATTTGACAAAGCTAGTCATTTTCAACTTATTTTGCAGTATTATAGCTCATTCCAAAATAAACAAAATTCAATGATGACATACACTTTAATTAAATGTATATATTCTACATATAGTTATTTTTCCAGCAAGTCATCGATATTCAGATGGTTATACAAGCGTATGAAATGATCTTTTAAATATTTGCATCTAAAACTCACCTTAGCCAGCAGTTGCGTTTCATATATCAATATATCAAGTTATATGCCTACGACATTTTAGACACCTGGCTATTATCTAAAATATGATCATCTTAAGCTACAGACATTCCTTTTTTTCAAAAAAGTTTGCTTTATGTTAAAGATTCTCCTAAAAGTTAAAAATTTTTCTTTTGCACAAAAGAGTCATGCAAAAGAAACTTTCAATATCTATAAGAGAGAAATTTTACACAAAAATTAAGTTCCTCTCCTGTAAAGTATGACATTTAGAGTCTATAATTGCTAAAATATGCTTGCCTTTAAAAAAAAACACTTTATACTTTAAGATTATGAACTTAGCTCCATTACATTTTAAGACTAAGAATTTAGTTCCATCATGATATGGATATTCCTGATTAAAATAAAATTTCCTTCAACAAAAGCATATGGTTTAGAGGAAAAAAAAGTTTCGTAAGGCCTCTCCAATATATATTGCCATTTTTAAAAATTTTAGAAACTAGATTTCATGGTAAAATTAATAATGATAGTTGTTATTTTTAAGTTTTAAGTTTTAATTTTTTATAAAATAAATTTAGCTTGCAATTCTATAACTTTTAATTATAATTTTTTTATTTTTACATTATAAATTTTAAAATTAGATCATAAATTTAAACTATATAAACCATTTCTTATTTTTAATTTAATCTTGTATAGTGAAGGGAGTGTGATGGAGATGGAAGAATAGAGGAAGAGATGTCAATAATAATAGTAATGAACTTGATGTAATGAAAATAATAATGATAATAATGGTTATGATAATGATAGCAATTACAATAATAATCATAGAAATAATGTTTTAACAATGATGGTGATGAAAGTAGAAATGATAACGATAATTATGATGATGATAACTATAATAGCTATGGTTGTAATAGTAATGATTATTGTGGTAATTATAAGAGATGATGAATGACAATAAATATGTTGAAAATGGTAATGATTAATGGTGATAATTATTTAATTGACGATAATGATGTTGGTTGTAACATTTTAAATTAAAAAAATATATTTTTGATTAAAAAATTAATATAAAAATACATGGATAACATATATGTTGCCACGTATTTCAACCTATACATCATACCCATCTCTTAATTCTAGTTGAGAAAAAGAAATGAAAGTTAACAAATGGAAAATGATTAGAAAGAAGGAACATAGGAGCATTTATTTACATTTTGAAAAAGATTTTTCATCAAAATCTCGGCCAATTGACATTGGAATTTAAGGAATAATTTGATCAAACAATCGAGAAAAATAAATTTACATTGAACTTTAATTTTAAATAAATGAAGGAAATTCAAGTAGAATTAGGAGTAGTTTTAGAGTTCTCTTAACTTTAGAATAAAATTTATTTGATTATTAAAAAATTAGAGTTGATGTATAATGATGTTTAAAATTTAATTTTTAGTATGTTTTGATGTTTGATATTGAATTTGGTAGTAAATATGATCATTTAGATGCTTCCAAATGTGCTATTTTTCCTCTGCATTATAAAACATGATCCTACTAAAAATAAGCATGACCGTGTTGATAGTTACCACAATCATGTCAAAAATAAATTCTATGAATTTTTTGGTTGGTGAATTTAGCATAGCTATACTAATAATTAAAACAGTTTTTCAAGAACAAATCGGTTGAATTTCTAGATTCATGCTTTTAGCATAATCGTGCCAAGAAGAAATTTAGCAAGGTTGTACTGAAATTAAGCATGACCCTACTAAATGAATGAGTATTGTCCTACTAAATGAATGAGACAGACTCTGATAAACGAATGAACATGATCTTGCTAAATGAATAAGTAAAACCTACTAAATGAATGAACATAGCCCCACTAAATGAATGAGGATGACCTTGTTAAATAAATGAGCATGACCACACACACTTTAAGTGAAACCTTGCTAAATGATAAGGCCAAAGATGACAAAGAGAAACACAAGCGTGCCGAAAATTAATACAAGCTTACCAAAGATCAACACAAGCGTGCGTAACATGAAGAACATGATTGTGCATGAGAATCCATTCAGACATGCAAGAATAGGAATATTTAGTTGTGCATAAAATCTACTTGATCATACAACAATTCATTAATACAACCATGCAAGATATTAAGCACAAACGTAACACTTATTTGAAAATTGAAAATTGTACATGCTTGTACTAAACAAATGAAAAATCTACAATATTATCAATGTGTATTATTTTTGCATTACATTAATTGATAAATAGAGATTAGAAACTTTATTTGTTGTATAAATATATATATATATATATATATATATATATATATATATATATATATATATATATATATATATCTTGAGTATTTTGAATTAAACTCATAAATTAAGTGGAAAAGAATAATGTGATTATGAGATTGAAAAAGAAAGTAAGACCTTCCTACGAGATAAGCGGGAGAAGTGAGAATATAATTTGGAGAATTTGAATTGAAATACCTGTTATTTATATATATATATAGAGAGAAAGAGAGAGAGAAGTGGGATCAAGTTATTTCAAAAGTAATTTTACTTAATAACTTTTATATACAATTATATTTTATCAATCCAACAGTTGAATGAAAATTATATTATATAGATCATTCTTAAAAAATTTTACAAAATTTAAAAAATGTTTAATATTTTATTAAATAAATTCAAATTAATGAATAATATAAGAAGTATATTATGCGTTAATTTGAATTTATTTTTTGAGATATCAAATATTTTTCAAATTTTATAAAAGCTTTCAAGAATTATCTATATAATATAATTTATTCATTCAACAGTTAGATTGATGAAATATAATTATATGTAAAATCAATTAAACAGAATAACTCTAAGTAAAGTTACTCATAGAGTAACTTCATCCCTCCTCATATGTCATGATTATGTGATTATTTGTTATTAATATATACATGAATTTAATGATATAAAAATAAAGTTAAAAAAGTGTAAATAATTTAAAGGTTGTATCATTGGTAATAATAGCATAAGTGTAATATGATGATGATGGTGATAACAATTAATATATGATAGCGATGATGATAATAATAGTAATAATAAAGATGATAAAAATGACAATGATAATAGCTATTTAGTTTTTAGTGATTATTGTAGTAATGTAACTAATTATCTAATGGATACAGTGATAATAATAATAGTAATATTTATATATTAATTTAAAAATTAATTTAATTTTATGAGTTGAAGTTATTTTTTTATAAATTTTATTTAAAATTAATTATTCAAAACTTACAATCATGTTAGGCATACTCTAATAATTGTAACGGTGTTAGTTTCATTAATTTGGAACTTATTTTAGTTGTTTTGTAAAAATAAGTGACAATAAATTAATTAATAGGTAAAAAAATTAATTTTTAATTAAAATTTAAAATTTTTAAAATTAATTTCTTAAAATAAAATATTTGTTAAAATTGGTTATTATTAAATTAATATTTAAAAATAACAAAAATATATTTATATGATTTTTGTAAAATATATTTTTGTGTAATTATAGGTTTGAGCTTTTTAATTAATTATGAAGTCATTTTTTCGAAGATCAAATATTTTATTGAATATATAAAAATAGTTTGATAATTAAAATAAATAGTGTAATGTTAAATAAAACAGTTGAAAATATTATAAGAATAATATAATAATTAAAATATTTAGGATCCTTTTAATTATATTTTATTTTATCAATTATTATAAGGTATAAGTTATATGCTATTTTATTACACACGTATCAAGGAATTTTATTATCATACCAAGAGTTTAATTTAAAAAAGTAATAATAAATTATATATTCAGATGTCATTGACATAATATTAAAAAAACTATAAACTAATAAGATTAATTTATTTATCAAATGTCTATTTTTATTAAATAAATTTATAAATTAATTAATTAAATTATAAAGTAATTAAAATGGCTAATCAAATACGTTCTTTTAGAATGAACTAAATTGCTAACTCAAAATGTTGTGTGACAGCTTTTTGCCGTAAAGCTATTTTTGTAAAAAAACAAATCGAACATATACATGATTATTTATTCTTAAGTTTTGATATAGATGAGGAAAAAGAATTAAATACATGACAAGGATTGAATAAAAAGTACTAATAAAAATGAAAAAAATTATTGACTATTTTAAAAATCCTAACATATTCTCTTGAAATAATTAAGATGATAATCAGATAAATTTAATTTATTGAAACAAAATTGAAAACTTCTTTAATAATATATAGATAGTAACAGGTAATTAATTGAGGTATATATTCAAATTCACTTAGAAGATATATATATATATATATATATATATATATATATATATATATATATATATATATATATATTATAGTTAACTTAATTTTTATAAATTTTAAATAATTTTATCATTATTTATGAGAACGTGATATATATTTAAATACATCATATTATTTATTAATTTAAAATATTTTTAAAAATTTATTAATACGATATAATTAAACATAAATAATATCATCATAAAATGGTAATACGAATTATAAAAAATTTTAAAATTTATGGAAATTAAAATTAAATTTAAATAATTAAAAATAATTTAATTATATTCATAAAAAATAAAAATAATTCGTATATAAAAAAACAGTCATCAGACTAACTAGTCCTATCATGATAGATATTTTTACTATACATAGGATTGACTTTATTTTGAAAAATTATTACCGGTCCAATATCAAAATATAGAGTCAAAAATTATGCAGAGTATTTATGGTGGTTGCCAAAAGCAGCATGTTTATCAAACCAAGACAAAGCAGTTTACAATTGGTATCTATTATTTAGCTACATACTCAACATAAGGTGGACCAAGTTATTTCAATGGCATGCAAGTGTCTTCAGAAATTTAGGCAAATTTTCTCCTTCATACTGTAAATCGATGGTAAAAGAGAGAACACCCTAGCTATAAATTGCTTGTCGGGGTTCTTTTTTGATCCCACAGACAAGGGTTATGTAGGGTGGTAAATATCAATGGTCCCTTTACACATACCTATATATCGTCATTAAGGATGTTGTGACCCTTTCACCGTCAAAACCACTTTCAAAAACATTTTTCCATCCTCCATTTGTATCAACTACGAAATTACTTCCCCAAATTCCCCACTTTTTTTTTCATACTAGCTCCATTTTTTCAATATTTTTTTTTTCATACTAGCACCATTTTTTCAATATTTATAATGAAAATGTTAAGGATTTCAAATACAAGTTAAGAAAAAAGTATTCTATGACAAAAAAAAAATAAAGGGATTTGATGGTATTTTAATTTTAAATTTATTTAATTTTTATAAATTAGTTTTTTATTTAAAAAATTTTCTCCGTTAATTTTAAATTTTTATCATCGTCTTTTAATTTTTTTTATGTCATTTATTCAAAAATTAATTTTTATTATTTAAATAAGTGAAGAAATTAATTTATAATTTTTTAAAAATAAAAATTAATTTATATTATTTTTTAAATAAAAAATTACAATCCGTACATTAAGGGAAAAGGTTAATTTTTTTTGAAAGTCCAATAACTTTACAATAATCTTCTAACTTTTCTAATGATTTTCAAAACCAAGGGCAAACCCTGAAATAGGATCTTATGATCCTTAAACTGTTACGCGTACTCATTAAGAATTGACTTACAAATGTAAGGTCTCATCAGGCTAAAAAGTTTCAATATATATTGGTACATTTTTCTAATAAAATAAATGTTAATAAGCATCTTTGGAATAGTTATAAAGTGAAAGTGTTCAGAGATGAATAAATCAGGGGTTTAACGGCCATATGATTATCATCCTTTTTGTCAAAGATTACCAACACTATTAAGGACAAACATGATAAATAGATACCATGATTCTACGCATGTCCATCACTAGGAATCACTTCATCCTATAAAAATAAGCATAAAGATGAATGATTTTATAAAAGAATAGCAGTTAACACCTTGTGTGTATGGGCATCTTTTACTGCTCAACCTCTATTATTAAAGTACTCACTTACACAAGTGTTTGAGTGTCTTTTACAAGTACTTACACTCTCACTCACATTGAGGGCTTTAGTTCACTCATACCACACCAAAGAAGAAAGAATCTTCAAATTGGAACAAGTTCAATGTGCAAAACGTCGTTTACAAAATTTACTTTGTACGAGAAGTACTAACAAATAAAAAATATTTATTATATTAAAAATATATATTTACTTATTCAATTATTATTTTTAAATAATTAAAAATATTTAAAATGAGATGTTTATATTCATCAATTTGTATTTTCCAAAATTTGGTTAGGTTTACTATTTTATTAAAAATAATGAGTAGCTTAAAGCATAACCTACTGATATTGTAAAGAAATAAATTAGGTTTAAATATATTTTTAATTTTTTTAAAATAATTAATATTTATTTAAAATATTAAAAATTATAAAAATATGTGTTTGTAATTCTTGATGAGAGATTAAAAGTATATTGCTTTTATTGCATGTAAAATTAAAATCAAAAATCAAAAATTAACTTCCAGTTAAAAAACATAGGCATATTACTATTTAGAAGCTATATTAATGACTTATCCAACATTTAGAAACTCGTCATCCGTGTTTTATTTTTTATTAAGCTGCACACTCAAAGTGATTCCTTTTTTTTAAGTTCATGGTGATTCTTAGCATGAACATGTTTTAAAAATAAAAAATATAAGTCATTTTACTGAAAAAAATTCTGAACTTGTTTGTACTAACAAATTGATTAAATAGATTTCTTGGGTGGCTCAAACATAAGGCCAGTAAGCTTTTAAAATTTTAAAATTAATTTAATAATATCACCAAGTATCTAAAAATAAATAAATGTTAAAATTTAGAAGAATATGTAAGTTATAATAAAATATAAATTGAAATGTAAACAATATGGAAAATTTCTGTTTGAATTTTTTAAAAACTATTATAATTAATAGGATATTATTTTAATGAGAATTCGTAAGCATCCCATTATAATTACTATTTTTTGGTAAGCCAGTAAGCTTTTAACATTTTAATCTTAGTTTAATAATAATACTAAGTATCTAAATATCAATAAATTTTAAAATTTAGAAGACTATATAACTGATAACAAAAAAATTAAAATGTAAATAATATGGAAATTTATGATTTTGAATTTTTAAAATAATATAATTAATAGGATATTATTTTAATGAGAATTCGTAAACATCCCATTATATAATCACTATTTTTTTGTTACAAAGTAAAATCAATATTGATTGAACAAATTTAGTTATTGATTAATAAAAATAGTAAAACTAAAAATGTCATTTTAGTTTAATAACTAATTATAGGAGAAAAAGTATTAATTTGATAGAAATCCTCTCACGAAATGCGGACTCTCGTTTTTGGAAAAACAGTTGATAGACTCGGTAAAAGTTAAAACGCTAAAAGACTAATTTAAAGCTAAATTCCTTTTATGTTGTCTTAAAAAAATAAAATTATTTAATAAGTTAGTGGTTTAACAAGTTAATGAATGCAATATAATACAAAAGAACATGTATAGATGTGTTGGTTTTTTATTTTTATTTTTTTAAAATTTTAAAAAGGTTCCCTATCTTTTAAAGAAATTTTAAATAAATATTTTATTAACCTTCTTATATATGTTAATTAAGTAATAATATGTCACTATTACTGACTTAGATATAATTATTTAATAATTATTAAAAAATTAAAAAATAATTTTTTTATTTTTTTTCTATCTTTCTAGGTTCTTTTCTTTATTTCTATAATTTTTTTTATTCATTCTATTCTTTTTTCTTTTTTTTTTCTTCTTTTTTATCTCTTAACATTCTATCTAAATAATGGTTAAACTAAAATAAATATCTCAAAGTAATGTAAAAAAATATTTAAAAATCAATAAAAATGTAAATCAAAATACCAAAATAATAATAAGTAAATAAATAAATAAAAGGAAATTACAACCATCATCTAATCAGTACCATGGAGCCATTATTATCATTTCTCCCTCGAAATACCTACAACTGCCTCTACGAAGCTAAAATTCTCTCACTATTAATACCAAATTAATGTCATTAACTTTGCTTTGAGACAACTACAAAAACCAAAAAATGTTATCATAGTAGTTATCATGGAAGTAAGATCTTCTTTTATCAGATCCTAATCACCATTCGCATTGTTAAGATTAATGTTGCTGTAAAAATCCTCTAAATTGGGTTACCAATTAATTATTGACATTATCTTATCAGTAATTTTCTAAAAATTGTAATGCATGATAATTGTAGAAGATTATCTATATGAATTTCACTCCATTCAAATTGTAGGTAATTTAATCCAAATTTTACAATTGGGTAACAATATGCACACAAGACGAATTTTTTAAAAAGGTTAACAATTTACAGAATTTCACTTTCCTAAACTTCTTCTTATCCATGTAATAATCATGTCTAGAATTAGATGTATGAATAACTATCTTTAACCATGGAATGTCTTGATCCCTCTTTATTCTCCTGGTCAACATTCAAATCCAAAAATATAATCATTATTAGAAGGTTTATTAACTGAATTCAAAGTCAAAGTGGATGCAAAATAATTTATTTATTATTCTTTTCACAAATTTTTATCGTGATATATTCATGATTAGCTTAAGAATTAATGTGTTCCATACCACATCAAATTTTATTAATTTAGAGTTTTTCATCTCTATGATATATATAATGCATGTGGATCCAAATTATTATTATTATTATTTTATCAAAATAATTGAGATATCAAGATTCAATTTTTAAATCAAAATATGTACTTGGAAATAGTATCATTATCATTAAGGATGGAAATGAATCAAGTTGTTCAACAGTGACTTACGATTTGATCTATTTAAAGGTTAATTTGGTTTGACTTGTTTAGTAAATAGATATATTTAAACTTGTTCAAAGTTCTTTTTTTTTATATAAACTAGCCAAGCTTAAACTTATAAAAAAGTTTGTTTAGCCAATTTAAAGGTTTGTTTAAACATAAAATTTATATATAATTTATTATAAACTTGATAAACCATTATTTTTTATCTTTTGTAGAAAAATAGTTATAATTTTGATATAATTAATGTTTATTTGTTTGTAATTTTACCTAATTTACCTTATTTCTTGTAGAAATGATCACATAAGAAAAGAATATGAAGCATAGCATAATTTGAGCTAAAAAAAGGGGAAAAATGATATAAAAAGGACAAATGAATAATTAACGGATAAAAATATCCCTCAAGAAGGCTAGCATGCCCATGTAGTAGTTTAAGCAGACCCTTAAACCATCTGTGGTTTTTCAACAGGGTTATGTATACTTGACTCACAACCATGTTGAAATTCAACACTGCCTTGCAACATCTCTAGATTTTACAACACGACCATGCATATCTAAGCATGGTTATGTCAATATTGATAGTGCAGAAGACTATATAGGTCAACCCAATTCCTAACAGAAAAAACATAATTTAATCATATAGAAAGGGAGGTTAGGTCTTAGAAGAAAACATGCTTCTACACCTCTGCATCATTCTTATATGCCATCATTATCCTCTATACTCGCATATTCACCCTTCTTGCAATATCTTCCTATAGGATCTTAAAGGCATAATACCCTTCATAGTGCGAGTTATAGTATCTTTTTGTTAGCCTTATCGACACATGATTTTGTAATTCTAATCTTTAGATTAGAATTATGGATGTTTTTGTTAGATTAGAATTCTATTGTTTTCTCTTTATTTACTATGTGTAACTAATATTTAATCATGAGACTCTAATGGAACTTACGATGTAACCAATTGAACCATTTTTTTCTTTTATGAATATTTATGTTTTTCTATTCAATTGTGTTTTTTGTATTGTGTCTAATTAACTTATGAAAATTAGCTACTCTTATTAATCTTTAAGTTGATTGGAGGATTGAAGATTGTATCATTGCCTAATTAACAAAAATATAAAGTAAATTAAATCTAAGAGTTTTGAAGGATCAATGAAAACATTCTATTTTTAACCAATTATTGAATTAACAAACTCAAGTTTTCTTTATACTTCTTTTAATTATATACCTTGTATGATCAATTAGGATAATAACCTAGGCAAAAGATTATGTTACTATTGCATAATCATTAGGTAGTAATAGAATTAGAATGGATGGCTAGCAATTGACTTTCATCAATCATAAGGAAGTTGGGGATGAAATTGGATAAAGTCATTAGAGAAACCAAAGTTTTACACCTTTCCATAATTGACTTTGTGCTTGTGATTTTTCTTTTGCCTGACTTTACTTTACTTTTTTTTTTAATTTATATTTTAGAATAACTCTAAAACAAATTTTTTTTTTTATGAACTCAAAAGTTAGAATTCACTCAGTCTTAGAATTATTG